>OV839567.1:110639345-111839345 GCA_929447395.1 Epistrophe grossulariae
AATAACTTCTGAAATACTGAACATTTATGTGTTTTTGTTCAACAAATAATTCATAATGAACATTATCTTCAAATACTGAACTGTTCATTATTATAATGAAAGGATGGTCACCGTATGTATACTAGAGTCTACGATTCAGTCCGTGTATTTGCGTGTGATTATTACACGCAAATAAAAATCCGTTCTCTTAAAATACGTGTATTTATTTGCTTAATATCCGTGTATCCGGATATTAATCATACACGGATCTTATTTATCACGGATTCTTAATACACCGCGGAATGGTTTTTGATCTTAATCTTTTCGAGGGGTGGGCTTACAAACTCAAAATTTTAACGGATAATGGATATTATAGATTTTTATTTTTGGTAATTTTCCAAAAAAAAAAATCGATTTTTAAAGAAAAACTTAAATAATTCTAAATTTAAATCCACTGACAGATTCGACTACCAAGTCGTTGTTGTATTTTTATTTAAAAAATCCCATAAATTTGGCCCTCTCCAGTGATGATTGGATTATTTAAAATACACGGATCTTCGGATACACGGATACATGGACGCACGGATGCACGGATACACGAAATACACGGATTCAAATCCGGATATTATAAGAACATTTGTATCCGTGTTCTTAAATATCCGTGTACTTAATAGGGAGCTCTAATGTATACCAACTGTATTCGACGTCATCACTCAAAATAAATATATTTATATCAGCATCTAATAGTTCGTGCCGTAAAAAATTTAAAACATTCGAAGCTTTTATCAAATCATGATTTTTTGGTTTTCGAATTAGAAGATTAAAGAATAACTTTTTGGTTAATTTCAGTTTGTAGAAACTGCAATAGCTTCAGGTTCCTTTTTTCGGTACATTCATTTACCAGTAAAGTTAAACCTCACTCCAGCCAATGTTGTTATTCCTCTCTCACTTTAGTGAGTTGTGGCCTGGGCTACCAGTGTTTCCAGATTGGTGGTTTTTTTTTTTCACCAAAATGGTGGGAAGAAATCAGTTTGGTGGGAATAATGGGGAGAAAATACACATGGTGTATGGGACTTATGGTTGGAAAATATTCCCAACGCTTTTTTTATGGGGGGAAAATAATATTTTTACCATTATTGCAACACACATTATGCATGTGCGCGCAGTGTGATAAAAGACTCAAAAGCACTCAAAATCGAACCCAAACTGTTTCGAAATTAAAAGTTGCATGTGCGCGCCTGGCCTTAGTGTGTGTTTTGTTTTTTTCGGGAACTTTGTCTAGGAACACACTTTCGATTTTCATTTGTTCCGATTAAATTTTTTTGCTTCGTTTTGAGTAAGGTGATTTATTAATCGCAAATAAATATACCTAACAAAATTCTTTTAATGAGAGTACACGCATTTCCTACCAATAAAATATCAACGTTTAAAAAATTTGTTTGTTTGTTTTTTCTATTTGTTTGTCGAATAATAAGTCTAAAAAGCTGAAAGCACTTGCGATTTCAATCTCGCGATTCCCAAAAATATAAGATAATATAAGAAGACTTATGTATTTAAATCGCATAGTCCGTGCAGCCTCATATGCATTTGATCTATAAAGAAGAATTTCTTTCATTTTTTAATAGCTGCTATTTTTAATCTCATGTGTGTATGTAAAATTTTTCAGTCTTTTAAGCTTCAAGATTTTTTAGTATAATGAGCGCGTTTTCCGGTGTTTTTTTTTTTTTTCGTCCAGTACAATTGTGGGATTTTTTTCGAATCCGGTGGGATTTTTAAAATATCATCGGAATTCACTGATTCTTACCAATATTACCTTGCTAAATCCTAGTACGCTGCTGATGCGAAACGAAAAACCCATACAAAAAAGACACAACAAAATCATAAACGGAAAATTTCGTTCTGCTTTTCGTTTTGCAATACGCTGTTCGAAGAGCGAAGTTTTTAACTGTAGCAGATTATTTGGAGAAGTCTCCGCTCCTTTTTCGCACTGAATTAATTATACAGGGGCCAAATTACTGCATCAGTGACTGAACGGCACGTGAGGGAAATTTCATACACAATATCGATGATGTTAGATATTTCGTATGAAATTTCCCTCAGGTGTCGTTCAGTCACTGATGCCGTAATTCGGCCCCAGATTGTGTGCGGAAAAATGACATTTGAGTTTTATTTGTGTTTTTTTTTTGTTTATCATTTTCTTACATCATGGGTTTCTCTGATTTTCTGCGTTTATGTTTGATTTTGTCTTTGGAATTATTGAAACTCTCCAAGGATATGTTCTGTTGTGTTTTCGCAAGCGTTTCGTTGTCTATTTGGAGATCACAGAAAAATTTTGTTTCGCATCAGAACCTTACTAGGCTTAAAGCCTAGTACACAGTTAAAGCAAAACGAAAATTTACTGTGGTCTCCAAATTGATAACGAAAACGTAAACGAAGTGACTACGAAAAAATAAATGTCACCAATTGTAAAAAAAAATATTAAATACAAAAAAATCACAGAAGCATTTGCTGTTATAAAAGAAATAAATAAAAATATAAATAAAAACTCGAATGTCACTTTTCCGCAGACAAATAATAAAGTTCGTACAAATAATTCTTAGCGAAAAAGGAGTAGAGACTTCTCCAAATAATTTGCTACAATATCAATTTCGCTCGTTGAATAGCGTACTGCAGAACAACAATGAAAACGAAATTGGTCAAATAAACATCCACTGGTGAGTGGAAGTTTAGTAAAGAATATTGACATCTAGTTGGATCAGTGTTTTTATTTCGACAGAAATATAAATGTTGCTCTGACCAGAGAAAGGAGACTATTTCCCCTGACGAAGTGGTTATTTAATAGCAGACAGCTTAACAGCATGGTTTTTACCTGGACCTAATCTCACCGATAATTGCCTTTGAATGTGTGGTTTGGATCATTGTTACCCCATCTCTAATACCTATACAAAATCGGGTCTTAGACGTTGGACTATCGATCGGAATTTCTGTGTTCAAATCCATCCGATTTCACCCCAAACATTGTAATGCATTAATGCGGATGCATTACCACTTGGTGGATCTCGTGTTGTTTGATTAGGTACCGCTTCTAACTGCTCTAGAATCCAAACAACGAACCCATGACGTTGTCTATACTGATATATACTGGATACTTTAGCTTTCCATGTTGATTTGTCTTTAGTGTCTAAAACAAAAAAACAGGAATAATAACAACAGATAAAACAACATGACCCCCATGAACTGTCAAAGATTTATGACTCTTTTTCTTTTTACTTCCTTATCAAAAGAGGGAAAGAGATGGCAAATTCAGACAAGTCTTTTAGATAAAATTTAATGAATTGTAATTTTTAAATTTTTTATATTTTGCGTAACTTAAAACTGCTCTTCTATTTTCAAAAAAAAAATCGATATTAAACAAAATTATAAAAAAAAGACATGCATTTTTTGAGCATACCTTCGAAATTGCTATTTTTTATATGCAAATATCCCATTCGGGATGTTGAATAAAATTGGTTGAAACATGAAATATTTTTGCTGCACAAACTCCCTTCCCTTCCAATATAATAATAATAATGATAAAAAAAATAAAGAAGAAAGCTCTGATGGTGGTAATGCACCATTTTCCGGCATTTATGTATACGCAAAACTGGGGTTGATTTCACCCTGACCCACATTACACTGGAGTCACGTAAATTTCGCTGATTATCTTGTCGACCTTGATATTTGCATAGTTTCATGGGTATTTGTGTAAAATAAACATAGTAGATGCCTGTATATATGCGTAGTATAACCCAATACACAGTGAGAGTAGAGCGTTTGCATTTACAGAATTTAAAATTTTGTTCGCTGAATAGAGGACGATAGTTGAACTTTAACTAGCTTTTTACGTAGGTGTGCGTGTTTGTATATTCTGTATTTGTGTGTGTATGTGTGTTAGAACTATGGACTTTAAGGGTATAACTAGGTGCATCTGTGGGACCATTGTTTGCACTCAATTAATATTCATGAAAATTTGATGCTTTTGTTATAAAGGAAGGACGCAAAGTGTTGGTTTTTTTAGATTTTAGAATTTAGACGAAAGAAGAATTGCATATATAAGAGGTATGTATAAGGGATTTTTTTGAAATAATACCTACCTTCTGTGAAGCATCTTAAATTTCATCTTTTGTTGAATTGAATTTAAAGGTGTGATGGAATAAATATTTACCATAATAGAAAAATCCAAGACTAAAGGTTGATTGTTCTTAAATTCCAAAAAAGCATTTTAAGTGGTATTAATTTTTTTAATATTAGTCCAATCAGAATGTACTTTCATTTTACATTGCAACAATTATAAAGGGAATTTTTGTTTTGACAATCACAATGATATCTATAAGGAGTTTATCTAAAAATTTAATGTTTCGGGATACTATTCCAAAATTGCATTGGCTGTCCTCTTGAAATTTAGGGCTTAACAAATAGATTCTTTCTTCGCAAACTTCAAAAGAACACTTGACAAACTCTGACATCGAGTTTTGGTATTTAAATAAAGGAAGATGAAATATTTTATTTTTTTTTATTTTAAAGATCTTACTCGGTACTTTTCAACTTTTGTGCATCAAATATGTTTAATTCTGGTACACCGCAGGTTAGACATTTATGACCCATACTTTTTATTTTATTTATCAATGATTTATTGGTGTGTGTTGAAGTATTTATTAAACTTCTTCATTTATGCGGACGATGTTTCAATAATTTTTCAGAACTATTTCAAATGCTCGTGATTGTGAAAAGTTGCAGTGTGATCATAATTAAATTTTTGATTCTAATTGCTTAGTTCTTAGTATCGATAAAAATGTAAAACTTGTTGTCACTATATTTTCTACAAATTTTCTCAAAACGGCGAGGCGTATCAACAAAGTTTTTAAATATTCTTGTCAATCTACACAGTGCCAAAAAATCAGTAATAGGGAACGGGAACGAGCTGTCAGATCGATTGGGAATTGAAATCGGTGTAAAACAGGAATGTCTGCTAGGCTCCCAAATTTGTTCGCTCTTTTTAGACAAACGAAATTTCTCAAGAATTTTGGCTTAATCATACATATAGCTCAATACAAATTATTATTAAAAAGCTAAAGAATTACTCCAAGTATAATTGAATGGATATGAAAATTTGAAATTTGGTGGTGAAGATCTAGAATTCGTCAAATCACATAAGTTTCTTGGAGATTAACAATTAATAATGACCTATATCATTAATACTTTAAAATCAAACTCGAACAAAGCCATAAATCAAATTAGAGAATTCGGTTTGAAAGATTAAATCCAAAATAGAATCGAAGTTTAAATACATGAAGTGATAGTTGCGGGCGCAGGGTCATAACTCATAAATCCCCAATCCAAAAGTCCGCAATTGACTTTTGACCCACTTGGGTGGGTTAATAGTCTACAAATCAATTGTGGACTTATAACCCACCCTCAGAAGTCCACAAAAAAGTGAGTCAATATTCCATAATTTAAAAAGGAGTGGGTCATAAGTCCACAAATATTTTCTGATTTTTTTTTTAAATTACACAAGGAACTGTTTATTAAAAAAAAACTGTTGATATTGGCGGCTCTCCTGGCGACTGAATATACCCTAAGCGGAGCAACGGAGTTACGTGAGCGGTACAAAGCTTCCCAAAAAGGTAGTTAAATCCTTGGAACCCACAAAGCGGGCCATTAAAAGGACTCCAACGGAATTACTCGAGTGGTACATAGGACCCAAAAAGGGAGTTAAAATCTTTTGAACCTACTTGATATACTTGTTGTCCTAGAGAACGCTTAAGGAACCCTTAAAGCTGAATAAACTGGATATTTTTAAAATCACTAAACTAAGTAAAAAATCCACAAAGGTTTCCTGTGGACTTCTTGCACCCCAAGGTGGGTCAAAAATCCACAGTATATTCGTGGACTTCTAACCCACCCAAGTGGGTCAAAAATCCCATATAAATTTTTAGCCTGTGGGCTTATGACCCTGCGCTGTTTTTAGTGTGGGTGCTGCATTCGATTTTTGCGTATTTCATTGATTACCCATGAAAAAATCTTTAGTTTTTGAATTCTTCCATCCTTTATGCCTTTTTTCTGTTACTTTCGCATCAATAAAATTGGGAAACGATGAAAATTGAAACAAAATCATATTAATTTTGTTTCATTATTCAATGATTATCACAGGTCCAGGGATAATTTGAAACGCTTCAGCTTGCAAATTCCATTTCCAATGAAGTTCTACAGGGATTGCATCCGAATTCAATTTGGATACAATTCTGCATGTTAATGGAGGAAATTCCTATACAAAATGTTGTACATCACATTATAATATGTACAAAAAAAAGATAATTCAATTTTCTATCAGCATAAATCTTAACAATTGTTTAGCACGATAAGCCCTTTTCGCTAAAACGCCATTTTTTTTGAACACTCAGCAACGACTTATCTATCAATTATATTTCAGTTTTGAATACGTTCACTATATCGTTAATACACAAAATAAAAAGTAAAGGACCAAGATGAATTCCTTGTAGAATGCTGAAAAAACATTTTCTAATTTTGGAAAATTTGTTTTTAATCAAAAACAAAGAAATCCATGTGGGCATCATATAATGAAAACAAAAATACTTGAGCAGCAGACTGATATAAATTTTGGTGTAGAGACCTGTTTATATGCAGGTTCTTTTATAAACCTCTTCTTATCTTTAAAATTTAACAAAGTATGTGTGAGACATCATCGAAATTTTTTATTCGTTTGAGCGGCCTATCGATGTCATTATGCATGGAATATAACATTGTTGAAATGCGGCTTCCTTGGGTGGCTCGCATTCGAAATGTCCAGTTTTCCAAATCAGGCTGTATTTGACCAATGACTTGGGTTATATTGCCTTTGAGGACCTCTGTGGATTATGGCTTATTTGCATAGACCTACTACTTCAGAAAACCACACAAGAAAAAGTACTGCTCCTTCTACCTCCACGTGAGATGACAATGCCTTCGAATCGCTCGTGCAAAACTTCCAATGTAGCGTGAACTGTGTGGCACATAGCACCGTCCCGTTGAAACCACAAGCCGTTTGTGTCCATATCATCCAATTCATGTAAAAGAAGGGGTTCGTAATCATCCACCTATAGCGTTTGCCATTGACGGTGATGGCCTGGCCAACGTCGTTCTGGACCGATTACACCGCTAGCCCAAAACGCACACCAAACAGTGACTTTTTCGTGTGTATTGGATCTCATGTAGATTGGTATCACCCCAAATTCAACGATTTTGTTTGCTGACGTACGCACTCATCCAGAAATTTGCCTCATTGCTGAAGATGATTTTTCGATAAAAATTAGGGCCAGTTTCCAACTGCTCCATCCCATTCAGCGAACACACGTCGTTGTCTATGGCCATTTAATTCCAACTCCTGGGTCAGCTGAATTTTATAAGGGTGCCAGCCCAAGCCACGACGCAAAATTCGATAAGTTTTGGTCTGCGAAAGGCCGATTTCTTGTGAGCGTCGCGAAATCCACTGTCTCGGATTCTCCACACTCTCACGGACAGCGGCGATGTTTTCAACAGATCATAAGTTTCGTCAACGTACGGGTGTAAGATGATCGTTTACTGAACCGGTGGAGACAAATTTATCCACAATCCAGCTCACTGCACTTAGACCTCTTGGTAGGACGATTATGGCGACCGTAAAATGGGTGAAGCGCGTGGAACGTTGGCCTAATAGAACACCCATTTTGATAAAATGATTTTATTATGGTGATATAGAAAAACCGACCGAGTAAATGACAGTCAATTTGACAGATATGGCTTCAACAATATGGCCGCTATCAACTGTCAAAGTTAGAATTTCGGAAGTTCCTATATTGGAGGACCCTTTATATCTAAAATTTGACATTTTTCAGTTCACAAGCGATTGTGCATTTCCTTTAAGATAAATTCCTTAAATTTTGTTTCGTATTATTTAACACTATTTTGGGTTTAATAATTCCATAACAATAACTAGAAGGACGATTATAATACCCCAATCTATTTCAATAACTTAAATGATGATACAATTTATTAAAATTCCTGTTTGCCAATTGGGGACTCCAATTTTATTAAATACCAAATTGAAAATATTTTTAACGATAATGCCAATAATTCATCATGTCCCAGGCAAGCTCCCATCATGGGTCTTGGTAGACAAATTAGACATTAGACAAACCTCATGTTTCCTCTTCTCGACACAATTTACATAACTAAATTTTAATGAAATTCCAAAAAGAATATGATACCCGAATCTTGTCTGCCTTTTTTTTGTTTTTTTTTTTTTTTTTTTTTTTCGTGTTGAATTATAGTGAGTTACCACAGACAGAAGATTTCGTGTAACAGCATCCTCAGTTTTTGGCCATTATGTGTATACAGTATAGTATAGTCTTGGCCGTCTTGTGTGTAGATAGATAGATATATAGCAAATTTAAGTGTTCTCCATTTTTTTCTGCTTCAGAGTGCTCAATAAAATGTGATCCCATAATTTCGCTCTAGGCCATGGAGTGTACGAATCACTTAGTAGAGGTTTATAAGGAGCTTCAGCGAAAGAGAAAGAGAGAGAGAGTGTATTTGTGGGTTGAAGTGAACATAATTTCTTTGATTACTTCCCATTCTTTATGGGTCGAGAAAAATGATGCTTCCAGGTTGTTCGTTCAATGGCCCAGCGTATAGCCTGTAGGTATGTATCCAGACATCTTTTGATAAAAGTCGATGAAACACATTCTCATGATGAATAAACGGGAGCCTTTAATATTTTGGCATTAATTTCGTAACCAAGGAAAATTCATTGGAAATCAATATTGGGGTCTGGGGAATATTTTGTAATGTAAAAGATAAATCAAAGCTATAGATAAATTGTGCCAGAGGGTTTGTTTTTTTTTTTTTTTTTCTTGTTTTTCGATCAACAAGAAATAATAATAATTTAAGGCTATTGGAATTCTGAGCAGGCCTTTGATTTTTTTATTCTATTATAATGATAAATTAAATTTTATTAAATTAAATTTTGGGTTTTTTTTTGTACTATAATGTTATAATGGCTTTTTATCTACAAGCTTTAACTTTGTAGTATGAATCTTTTATGTAGCGTTAGATCAGCTGGAATGGTTGGGAAATTAATTTTTTACACAATTTTATTAACAAGGAATTACGCAAGGATTTATCAGAAACGTTTTAAATCATGTTTTCTTTTATTATTTAGTACTAAATGTACTAAAATTTTGTGGTTTAAATTCTCCATATAAATATACATACCTCATGTTATGCTTAACACATTTTATTTATGTTTAGCGTCATAGCTATTTTAGGCTTATAATTTTAAATTTGTTAAAGGATACAAAAAACATGTTTCAAAGGGTCGACAAAAGCTATTTAAAAACTGCTGATAAGCCGGATAAAATTCATTGGTGATCCACATAAAATCTGTTGTTAAACCAGTTAAAAGCCATTAATAAATCTACAAAAACCATTGACAAGCCGGACAAAATCCATTGATAAGCCTGATAAAATCCGTTGATAAGCCGGATGAGGCCGTTCATATAAGCTAGATAAAAACTGTAGATAATCCGGTTAGACGCCTGATAAAATTCGGATTGATAACGTAAGACCTTCAGACCAAAATTATAGTGTACATCTTTTAGTAAGAACCTGTACCCAAGCTTATCCGTTGATAACCCAGTTAAAAGTCGTTGATTCGTTGATATACCAGATAAAATCTATTGATAAAACAGATAATAGCAGTTGATAAGGCGGATAAAATTCTTTGATAATTCGAAAAAAAATTACATAATAAGCCGTATAACATCCGAAGGTAAATCGGTTAAAAGCCGTTGATAAACCGTTGATTTTAAGTAACACCGATATTGTGTTCACAAATTAAAAATAATATCTGGGCGACCGAGCTTCGCTCAGCTACTTTTTTTTCATTTTTAAATTGGATGTCATTCCATAGTGTATCCATCAAACTGTTAACATAGGCGCCTACCCTACGACAGTACATACCTAAGCGGAGCAACGATGTTATATAAATGGAACTCAAGGAAGAAGTTAAAATCCTTTGTTGAACCCAAGAAGCGTGATACCAAAGAACTCTTCTGAATCCATTCCATTGTCAACCGACGACGCTTCTCAGAAGAAAATTTCGCTTATCGATTTGAAATCAAAATCCACCCAAGAAGCACTAATACATTTAAGCTATAACTTCAAAACAAACTCACTCCAATGTAAAAAGTAAACATCAGACTGTTTGATTTATTGCCTCTTCGATAACATGAAAAGTTCACCAATACAATGACAAAATTTCTAAGTTGAGTAGAAGTAGTTAGCATTGTTTCATTGGATTTTAGAATGCGTGAATCCCTGAGTGAAACCAATGGAAAACGACACAAGTCTCTTTCTTAACATTTAGAGAAATCTCCGCATGTATCTCCACATATGTGGAGGTATCTAAACATGTATCTCCACAAAAGTAGAGTTATTTTCACATATATGAGGTATTTCCACATGAAACCCCATATATATGTGGAGTTATCTTCATAGGTATCTCCCTATCCATGCAGGTATCACATGTATTTCCACAAATGTCAAGGTATCTCCACATTTATATCCACATAATGGAAATACCTCCACATGTTTCTCTACATCTTAACATGTGTCAAGTGCAAAACTTCCAAAAGCCCAATAAATAAGAGTGGGCGTGGCAATAGGCGGGTTTATATAAAACCAATACCAAATTGAATACTTCATAAATTCATTCAAATTGTTAGAGCAAAAAAATAAAATTTTGAAATTGAAAAACCAAAAAATAATAAAAGTGGGCGTGGCAGTGGGAGGATTTTACTAAAACCTTTTTTTTGTAATTTTTGTTTCATATACATCTAAGCAAACTCTGAAAATTTCATCTAAACCATTTGACAAGTTTCCGATAAATAGAGCCATTTCCGACTATTTCTGAGAAACTAAGAAATAAGTAAAGTAGGTGTGGCTGTGGGCGGATTTAACTAAATGCATGTTCTAATTTTTTTCTTACTCACATAAATAAACTCTTACAGCCAAATTAATAAACATGGAATAGCGAAAGTTTAGGTCAAAAGAAAATTTCTAAAAAGTGACGTGGACTATGTTAAACCACCGAAGAATGTGGTTTAGCGAAGGAATAAGAACCAGATGTGTCAAATTTATTCTGAGATAAAAAAAAATAACTAAGTGAAGATTGCCAATTTAATTTTGAATAAAAATAATAATGTCTGCTAGATTTAACGAATTTTTAATCCATATCCGATTATTGGACAACCAGCCATCAACCACCAGAAAAAGAAAAATATATAAAAATAGGTATGATCCAATGGAAGTGCTAAGTGAGGAGAATTTTAGGAAGAAGTATAGATTTTGCAAAGAAAATATGAAGAAACTCATTGCAATTGTTGAAGATGACTTAAATGGGGAACCAAGAGGTGGACCTGTCGGTTTTTGTTTATATTTTCCATTTTAATGTTTAAAAACAAAACCGACAACAGACACAACACAACACAAACAATTGAAAAATGATAACAATTTTGACAGAAATATATTAACAAAAGAATTCTTAGATTTGTTTGGTAACTTGAGCTTTTTTTTTACAAAATATCACAATTTTCTGTCACAACCCATACGAAAACTACCCAACTTGGGGAAAATTTCAAGTTACCAAACAGGCATCTTATTTATTGTAGTAGATTTTCTTAAGGGATTTCTGGTAGACGTCAACTTACTATTCCACGAACATTTTGGTTTTATTCATGGAAATTTTTAACCCATAGCTTAACTCTTATTCCCTGGTTTAGTAAAGTCGTGGAATAAAGGTGGAATAAGCGTTTTTTATTAATTTGGCTGTAAAAATTTCATCCACATCGTTCGAGCCATTTTGGAGAAACAAATTCAAAGTAATAATATATATTTTTAAAAACAAATCTATAAACTTTAATTTTATATGATTTTTCTTGAACTTATAGAAACCCTGTTATTTTATCTATCTCCAGTAAGCACTTTTCATTGTTTAAGGGTGTTGTTAACCTTGAACCATATGAGTTAAGTTGGGGTCGCAAAAATTCGCCAGAAACGACTCGTTTAAGACCATATATACCACCATAAGTCACTATACACAACCCATTTATGGATTTTGTTTCTCTTGGATATATCTACCGATTGAGTGTGACATTTTAAATCCCTTACCTCATGTGAATAGTTATTTGACTTTTGCCTCTAAGGCTATAAAAATGACCACTAAATATTTCATTTCCAAATCACCATTTTCTAATCCAACTTTCAAGCTGAAATAAATAATAGTCTCCTAAATCTTAACTTGATTCAAGTAGCATTTAAGCATAAATTCATTCTTAAGCTTTTGTCATTATATGTATCTGTAGAGGTACGCTCGCCCATGAACTAACTGCACATTTTTTTGTTGTAGCAAAAGAGCCACACACACACATAAAATGAAAGTCCCTATACTCTGCAATGTCATCCATTACCAGGAAATGAACTTTAACAATGAAACTGCCATCTTTTTTTCTGTATACCAGCTATTGCCATCGGGCTTAGTTTCGAATAAAGAAAAACTTTAAATTGGAACTGCAACTCTTTTAAGTAGTTTTTGATACAAAACTTTATTTGTTCAGTTTTCTCTCTATACATATATTATGCCATGACCAGACTATGTGGAATTACACCGGACAAGATAATACCTTTCGTCCTTTTCTCAATCCCATTTTCATTCAAACTACATATGTATGTATGTATAGCTAGAGAAGGAGACACAAATCATCCTTGCCAAATTATGTCACAGAGAAGTAGATTCATTGATTGTAGCAGGTAAAAAAGGGTTACATATTATGTTGGAACACCGAACACCGACTACGACTTTAAACTTTACAAACCCCCAACCACGATATGTGGAATAGTTTAACCTAAATGTTTGAATTAAATCACTCCTTTTTGAGAAGGCAATTTAAACTTTTGTATATTTATATCTGAAATTAAACCAAAAACACTTTTGAATTCATTAGTTAGTTTTAAGAAGTTTATGTCTGTGTGAGTCTCTAGTAGGTTGGATTCCATAGAAAATTAAGTAAAAGTCTCTAATGTGAAATAGTTAGTGAAATAGAGAATCCACATTAAAAATGATATGAGGACGATTTGTTAATTTGTGGCTTTATTTCTATTTGCCTTATTTTTCGTCATCATTATTAAGAGGTTACAAATGGAAGAAAATATACATAATAGAATGTTACTTTATGTTGAATACATTTTTGCAAGTTTTCTATTCGTTTAATTCCCAATAACAAACAGTTTCTATCAATATTAGTCCAAAATTCAGTCAAAGTTCATTTTAAAAGTAAATTGATAGAAATTTGTCGTTTTGGGAAGAAAACGTAAACATTCTTAATATTTTAATTAATGAAACAAATCTTTACCTAATTATTAACTAGAGTTCCCGTAACACCCGATATATTAATGGACATCCCCAGGACCAGTGGTGGATCCACGGGGGGGTTTTCGTTTCCGGACCCCCCCATGAGCCTTTAAACCAAATATTTTTATATTAATTTATTTATTTATTAAATATTAATTTCCCTTTGACCTAAATTTGGTGCACGTTTAACCTACTTAATTCCAGAAAGCCCATCTTTTTATAAAATTTCGATTAAAAATTTCTTTAAGTGCATAATGATTAGGTATACCTCCAAAACTTCAAATGAATCTTAGTGGAAATAGGGATATACATGCTTACCTTAGATTGCGACTGCATAACAGTTTTATGAAGGAAACTTAGTTCAAGGGCTTAAGGTATGTTATTGTGCTGCGATGTACCGTAAATATTTTTGAAAACTTCACAAATTTGCAAATTTTGAAGATTAAATTTTTCCAAAGTTAAGTTTTTGTAAAATGGTACAACCGACGAGATACAAAAAATCGCATACTATTTGCAACTTTTACGATCGGACCCGAATGTGGCGAAGGAACTTAGCGTGAAATTAGCACAATCATTTTCGATTTTCAAACAAAAAAGTTGCGCTGTATTGTTCTCAACTTGTGCTGCCATTGTGCCGTAAATATTTTTTTTAAATTCGCAAATTTACAATTTTTTTTTTCAAAATTACGATTTTTAAAAAAGTTATTCATCATGCGTTGTTTTGAGTTCAGTTTGTGCTTGCTTGTGTTTTTTTTTTGAAAATAGAAATTGGCGGTGCTAACTTCACGCACATAAATAATGTAGCCACAAATCCCATGCAAGTTTTACTTGCCTTTAAGTTTTCTATTTATAGTTGGACCCCCCCCCATGACCAAATCCTAGATCCACCACTGCCCAGGACCAATACAATACTTAAATCTATTATGCCATTATGAAATGATTCGGCATGATGTATAGTTATGTCATCCACACACTCCTTATCTTATACATAAGCATATTATATTATTTGTATCTTATTATTATAATTTGCATGTATCAGCACAAAACTTTCCCACAGTCAAAATTATAGAAAATGAAGTTCCCACAGTAAGATATAAATTTCAAGAAATTATAAACCAATGTACGTGCAAGCATTTTGCTGCACAAGCAAAAAACATAAAAATTAGAGTTTATGTGTTCAATATTTAATCACTGAACGAAATAGAAATTAGACCTAAGAAAATTATTGTCAGTAGAAATAAGTTTTAGTTCAGTTTTATCATAAAATAAATAAACATTCATTTTCCAAAAATTTTAAAGTTTGTTTTTTTATTTTAAATTCCCAAGTGCTGTACATAATTGTATTTCAGTTCTCTCCAATTCTTTCCAAACACTGAAGATTTCTCTGTTCTTCCGCTTATACTTCAATCGTTTTCTTTTTGGCGTAGTTTGCATCACATCGCATATAAATTCTTTGAATCCATTTATATAAAAGTGGTTTATGAAATAAAACATTTCATAATAATTTGGTGTAGACAAAGAAATAAAGACAACTTCATATGAAAAGTTAGCACGGTTATTTTCGGGAAGACCACTATCGCGGAAAAGTTTCTGCAACTTTGTATAAAATCATAAATGAAATTGTTGTTGAAATTCTAACTTTTACTTCAGCAATAATTATTTTCAAAATAGCATTTTGTCACGGCGCGGCGCATTGTGGTCCAAAAAGCCAAAAGTCGCGGCAAAAATACAAAATCCGATGTTTTTTTTTTCTTATTTTTCTAATAGAAATATAAACAGAGCTTCAAAAACAACAAACAAAATAAATTTTAAATTGTTTTGTTTATTAAGCTTTTTAAAGTTGGACAATTTTGTTCTGGAGTAAAAAAAATAACAAAAAAACGAATTCATTTATTTTATATATTTATTGTAATTATGGCATATTCAATGAAAATCTTACTTTTCTTCAATGTTACGTTTTATTGTTTTATTTGTAAGTAAATTTAAATGTCCAATAAAAAAAATAACATAATGTTTTATATTTTTAAAAACAAAACAAAAAAAAACCTTTTTTTATGAGTTCTTGAGGTTTGAATAGAGCTAAAAAAAAGGTTTGGGTACATCCCGCTGAAAAATTATTAGGATATTTTAGCCTGACAATTTTTTAAACCATATGCAAAATTGCAGCTCTGCACACTTTTTGCAATGTTATATTTGTTTAAAAAAAAAGGATGTTCTCTGTCTTAAAAGCAAATTTACTTTTGGAATGTTTGAATTATTTCCTTTCACAAAAGATCTGAGGACGTGAAATTTTCTCCCTATTTCAATTTGAATATAGGTACGTTTTTTGTTATCTTGGACGTACAAAATTCCGCCCACTTCCACGTCCCTTTTTTAATAAATGCAATTGTTAAAAAAATAAACACAATCTTTTGAACAGACTACTGATTATTATATTGAACATTCAGTTTTTGTAATCCTCCCATTTTTACGCCCCTTTTTGAATAAATTTCTCCTAAACTAAAAATTTTTTTGAAACTAAAGTAGGTAAATAGGAATTAACGTTGACTACAAATTAAATTCAACTGTCAATATCCTAAATTCTTCTTGTTTTTTGAAAGATGAGAAAATTAAGATTAATTTTTTAATTGCCTTAATAAAGACCACAAGCGATATCGATACCAAAATATCGGCAAGATTTCACGGAAACGTAAAAATGAAGATTAATATAATATGCTGTTTATATCATCGGATCTACTTATTTCATCTTTAAGGCACGTGAGATCTCTCACCCTGGGAGGCAATTTTCTTAAAAATCACTGGCGCAAAATTTTAAACAGCTTGGTGTTAAGATATATTAGCATGATACTAGTTAACAATTTATTAACTTTAAAGCTTTTTAAAAAAATGTTCTCAGTTTTAAACATTTTTTAACTAGTATCATATACTAAGCCTATTTTCTTAATAAACTTCTGCTGGAACACGCCTAAAAAGTGAAAGTAAAAAATAAAGTAATCAAATACACCATTTTCAAATTTTTAACTGTCAAAGTGACATTTGGAGTTCGTATATGATACTAAAAAATTTAAATATCCGTTTGGTGATTTTAACTTTAATAAAATGTTAAAAAGATAGCACGATGGTCGTTTACTCATTTAAAATTTGGAAAATGCTGTTTTAACCTAGCACCATGCTAAAAATGCTTTAACATCGTACTTAATCGTCTAAAATTTTGCGCCACTATTTTTATAGCCTTGGAAATTTCCTCCAAGAAGATAATAGTGATATCTTTTCGCGTTAGAATGTTTTGATTTTTGCAACCAAAAAAGTCATTTTGGACCACTGTGGGTGGCGGGCCGGCGGCCGCGGCTGTGCGGCGATCTCACTTGTACTCATCAAACAACTATAAAGGAGTCATTGTCAATACGCAAAAACGAAACTATTCTAATTGGCTAATTTATTTCAGTGTTAAATGGAATTTTTAAAGAGTGTCCCAAAATTAACGCAAAATTAAATAATTTTTGATTATAATAATTAATCGCGGTAAGTCCGTTAAATGTTCGTTTGTTTACAATTAATGCAAGATTTGGATTTGCCGCCATTTGTGAAGAAAACACTTGACAACCCTAAAAAATTTGACAGCGGACAGTTTATCAGTTATTGAAAATGGAGAATAACGATAGAACAACGTGTTTTCAATAAATTAAAGATTAACAAACACAATGATCGGTCAAAAACAAGCCATTCAATTGTCAATATCGAAACAGTACGCGAGAGTGTTGGTAAAAGTCAAATTCAGCCAGATTTATGAAAAAGATAAAAAAAAATCGACAATCTTTTATACAAATTTTTTTTATGTTTTTCATAAATCTGGCTGAAGAGGAAAATTTAAATTGCCCTATTGGCTTTTGGGAATTTTTAGTAGGAATTAGTATTTATTTATAGTGATTGGGAAATAAATTTACAGTTAACTTAAAGAAAAAAATTAAAATGGTGCCGTGAAATAACGTCTAGCAAAATTCTTATTGCACTTTAAGATCCAGTTATTCTCATCTTTTATTTCACTTCATATTTTATCGTATGGCTTTCTTTCACTTTCTCAAAGCGAAATAAAGTCTTGTTTCATCATTTTTGGCATTATTTCACTTTTTCGCGTGGTGTAAACTGGTTTTGACTTAAAAGGTTTTTTTTTAATAATACAAATTCTATATACTATTCTACTGAAATACATCAGCCAAGTAGAAGACTTAGCACTATTTTAATGGACTTTGTTGAATTATTGAATCAAAATAGCTTTTAACGGCCTTTAAGTCCTGCAAAAATTGGCGTTTCGTCCCGGCGATCTCACTTGGACTCATCAGTTGACTATAGTGAGGGCCTTTGTCAATACGCAATTTTTGCTAAGTTCAGTTCATCTTACATCGATTTCGTGACGAATACCTAGTGTGAACTATATCCAACAAGACTAGAATTCCTAATCATTAAATTGGAAGTTTTTGTTTTTGTTTTTAGCCCAGGGCCTGGCTAGTTTATATAAGAGGGTTTTTTTTAAT
The DNA here is from genome assembly GCA_929447395.1 of Epistrophe grossulariae. NCBI lineage: Eukaryota > Metazoa > Arthropoda > Insecta > Diptera > Syrphidae > Epistrophe > Epistrophe grossulariae. Next base: position 110,657,340 of record OV839567.1, read on the forward strand.
AATACAAATTCTATATACTATGTTTTGACTTTATTTCTCTTTACCAAAGAAAAAAAAAAAAGCCAAATATTGAGATATGGCATTATTTCACGGTTGAAAAGTGAAATAAGTCCAAATGGAAAAATTTGGCCTTACTTCGCTTGACGTTATTTCAGGCACCATTTAAAATAGTACTGCGACTGGCCAAAAGACGAGAAAATTAAAAAAAAAAACTAATTCCAAACTATCTTATACGAGACCGTATTTTTTAATGTAATTTTAAGGTAGGTGGTCTTGGTAGAAAAGATTTGTAATTTATAATACACAAAAAATTGCATTTTTTAAATTATATTTTTTATAAAATATTTAGCAGCTTCTAGCTTCAAACTTTTAATCAATATTTCTTTCATAAAAGACAAAAGATCTAAGCCTAGTTCTTAACGGTACTGAATATTAAAAATTGGTATTGATACTGATATAAGTAAATAGTAGGAAAATATTAAACCTTTTTCCAAACGTGTTTATGAAAGATGTTGTGCTATTTTGCTATTTTCAATTTGTCCTCTATAAATAAATAATTAAATTGGGTCGGGCGACAGCTCGTGTAGAACTTAGTCCTACTTACAATTCCCAACCATTTCTTTGTGCGTGTTATTCGAAGGAATGGAGGGGACCTATAATTTTCTGCCGAATCCGATCGGCTAAGATGAGAATCACTTTTTGATAAAAAGAGATATATTTGAAGGATTTTTCAATTCCTCACATGAGGTAGTAACCCGTGAAAAAAATTTCGGTTTTTTTTTAGGTGGTACCTATAGCCTGGGAATAACCGAACCCAAGACCTGTGGTATAACAGTGCTATACACACTATAACAACTATTAGCCACGGGCTACTGATTTCAAACAAAATTTTTAACAATTTGAATCAAAACTTGAAACTATTGGATAACAAAAAAAGAATGGAAAATATTTTTCTTAAATTTAATATTTTTGACGAATTTTTGGAATTTATATTTCAAGGGTATACCAATAAAAACTTAAAATTAGAGCTCCCTATTATACGGATACTTAAAAACACGGATACACGTGTTCTTATAATATCCGGATTTGAATCCGTGTATTTCGTGTATCCGTGCATCCGTGCGTCCGTGCGTCCGTGCGTCCGTGCGTCCGTGCGTCCGTGTGTCAGTGTATCCGTGTATCCGATGATCCGTGTATTTTAAATAATCCAATCATGACTAGAGAGAGCCAAATTTATGGGATTTTTTTGATAAAAATACGACAACGCCTTGGTAGTCGAATCTGTCAGTGGGTTTAAATTTAGAATTATTTAATTTTTTCTTTAAAAATAGATTTTTTTTTAGAAAATCACCAAAAATAAAAGTCTATAATATCCATTATCCCTTAAAATTTTGAGCTTGTAAGCCCACCCCTTGAAAAGATAAAATTCAAAAACCATTCCGTGTATTAAGAATCCGTGTAGTAAAGATCCGTGTATGCTTAATATCCGGATACACGGATATTAAGCAAATAAATACACATGTTTTAAGAGAACGGATTTTTATTTGCGTGTAATAATTACACGGAGTCCGTGTACCCGTGTTTTTCAAATACACGGACTGAATCGGAGGCTCTACTTAAAATAATATCTTCAAAAATTTCATACTAAAAATGTTTAACAAATAGGAAAGAGGAATACACAAACAAAAATAAAAAAAAGTTTGATAACTAACAATATATTGGTGGGAGGGAGATAGCAATTCGGTGGAGTGTTTGCAACAACAAAACCACAACCTTGGCAAATTGATTCCCATCGCGAAAAAAATTGCCTTACAAGGATTTTCATGTTTTTCTACATGTTATTCATAAAATATATTTTTTTTAATTCTGTGCTACTTAAACTAAAGAGCAAGTTCATGCATCATCCAACCAAAGCTACACATTTCATTCTGTCTCCTCATGCTATCTATTTTCTTTATCTGAATTGTTTCGATGATGGAGATCATCATCTTTATTAATTTTGAATAATTCGTTAAAGATAAATTTATCTCTCAGTTGCGTCGTTGTTGGTTGACCACAAAAAAAAATAAAATAATTACCCCCAAAAACCATAACCACAGCAGATTTTCTGAACAGAAGAGAATTTATGAGTTTTAATTATGGCTAAAATGTTTTAATCTGGATAATATTATTTTTTATAAATATTTAACTTGAACTGGCTTTGAAATGCGGTGTGTGTGTATGGTTGTGAATTTTACAGTTTGAAATGAAATAATCGGCATCAAAAAAAAAAAAACTCACTTGCAATATAAGTCATGTTAAATTCTATAAATCAAAGAATTTTATCCTGTTTTTTGTCAGAAATCAGAAATTATGTTCATTTCAAGGATGTATATTTATTTTTTAACTTTTATGATGCATATTAGACTTTTTGGCAAAAAAATAAAAACCAGCACTCCACAAAACAAATGCTTTTATCAGATTCACAAAATAATGGATTTGGTTGCCATCTCTTTTCTATCAAATTATATGTGAGTAATTTTGGATAATTGACTTTAAGGGTTTTTTGTTTCAATTCAACGAAAAATTTTTACTGGAAGTTTATAGATACATACAGCGCCCTAGGGAAATTGTTATTGTGCCTCCTTAAAAAAAAGAAAATAACGACAACATTGACATTAACAGCCATATTAATAAAAAACGCTTATTCCACCTTTATTCGATGAGTTAACTAAACCAGCTAATAAGAGTTAATCTACGGGTGAGAATTTTCCATGAATAAAAACAAAATTATCATGGAATAGTAAGTATACGCTTTCCTCCAATAGGTAAGATGCCTGTTAAGTTACTTGAAATTTTCACCAAGTTTCGTAATTTTTTTTTTCGTATATAAGTTTTGACAGAAAATTGTCATAATTTATAAAAAAAAACAGCATACGTTACCAAACACACCTAAGAATTCTCTTTTCAATATATTTCTGTCAAAATTGTTATCACTTTTCAATTGTTTGTGTTGCGTCAACCTAGGATAATATTATTTAATTATTCTTTAGATAAATGTTATTTACTTATAAACTAAATATGTTCTAAAATTCGGACTCATCATATCAGAGGGAAATTTTTGAGCTAACAAAATCTCAAATAATTACAGAGAATTATAAGAAAATAAAACTAATGAAATTGGAACAGCATGCGCGTGAGCACAGAGAACCTATATTATTTAGAGAACCGACTCGTACCCCCCTTACCCGCAAATTTCATTTGAGCACAGTAAGAGAAAACTCTCTTAAATTCCCTGTCCGTGAATACGTGTGAATTGTTGATACAATAACAAATTGGCGCCAGTAGCTCAAAAAGATGACATCCGATCTGCGTTCCTATATACTTGCTTACATCTTTAGATCCAATGTTCGGATTTTCAAAATTCCAATTAAAGCCAGAATGAAAGGCTTGTAGCAGCTACATTTTCGTTTTCAAAACCGTTCAAAATTTCATACTAAAAACGCAAATTCCATAACAGTGTCATTGTGTTGGAGCGGTTCCATTTAAAATTCATTGGACAATTAACCCATACTCACCCTTGTGGAGGAAATCTCTCAGTGCAGCTTGTAGGGTAAAAAAAAAGAAAAAAAGCCCTGAGGTCGGTTCTCTAGATAAAATATTTAGGTTCTCTATTAAAGCAGCAATATGTGCATTGTACGTATGTGTGTATATCTTTTATTATTTTAAGGTGCAGGGTACAAAGCTGATTTTCATGAATTGTGTTTGGTGTATTCATAGAGATAAATGAATATGTATTTTCTTTTGGAAATAATATTCGTATTAAATGGAGGGGATAGATAGATAGATTAAATTTGCAATCACCAATTCTCCACTCATATTTTTTTTCATTTCAGAATAAATTTGACATATCTGTATCTTATTCCTTTGCTAAGTCACCTTCTTCGATGGCTTAACTTAGTAAACGTCACTTAGTAGACATTTTGTTTTATTTACAACATTTTGCACTTAGTCCACGGAATAAGGCCTAACCCTTCGCTATTCCTCGTTTATTAAAAAAGCTATATGGGTTTTATTTACTATCAATCAAAGCCTTTCGACAAAATACCATGTTGACAAAATTTTGAAACTAAAATGCTGCTCTGCGCGATTTAATTTTTGCAACTCTTGAAGCGATTTCTTCCTCTTCAATGCGAATGAGCATGTCTTTTTCAATTGACATACATAGTTGCAAGACTAATTAATCGATTTTGGATTGTTGAGCGAAGATAGGATTTTAAAAGCTTAAGCTTCCCGAAGCTATTTTCACCTGATGCAACACTTTCAAAAAAAGTTAATTTAGTTTTTTTAAATGCCGTTAATAAATCTGGATGCAATTCAAGTAAGAAGTGTGAAGCTAAACAGTTTGAAACTGACAAAGGTTTGAAATTAACAGGATCAAAAGTTTGGTTAAATATATTAATTTCAATAATAACGAAGGTAAAGAAATTTAGAAAACTATAACTTCTGTTTTAGTGGAGCGATTGAATATAATTCAATTAATAAGTTCAAGTGACCTCAACTCCCCTTCACCTTCGTTATTATTTAAAAGCCAGACCACGGGATACTATTTTTCTAAGTGCCTGAATTTAATCAAATTCCCTTATAAAGTTCACAGTATATTCATGCTGTGAGTTTTATAAGAGTCGGTAATCATCGAGCATAATTTGCGTCTTAGAAGGGTATGATAGCATCTAACTGATGAGTCCAACTGTCGTACTATGGGCGAAACGCAATCTTTGGAGTTGAGGTCACTTGAGCTTATTAATTGAATTATATATTAATTTCATTAAAGAAATTTTTATTAAAAATACTTTTGAACTTACATTGTCAAATGTTGCTATTAATATTGCTTCAAGTTGTTCGCAGTCTTTGAACTCAACCTTCTTTGAAATATCGCTAAGAAATCGGAAATTTTGGCTGAGAAATTGATACTCATCTCAATTTCAATTTCAATACCCAATCTCTCAAAAATTTTGGCCCATCGAGAGAAAATAGCGTAACACCGATAACGTAAAAAAGATATCAGCTTTAAATTTAAATTTTGGATATTGATAACGGGGGCGGGGACTGAATGTTCATTTTCATAGCAGTGTTCTTGTATAATGTTTAAAACAAAGATTTCTTAGAGCGGATTATCTGGATTATCATGAAAGTACTGTCGCAATTTATTTAAATGATCGAAACAGGTTAAAAAGTCTTGATTTTTTTGAAGCATTTCGAAAGGATATTTATTTTGCATAAAAAATTGTTCCAAATTACTGTTGGCAATAAAAACTTGAATTTTTGTACCTACGCGTTTACCAAGTTTAGTTACTTTAAAACTTGAATTTTCATCGAAGACGTTAATGAAGTAGACGGTAAAACATTTGTATTTCTTTCGTTTTAAAATTATTGTACTGATTTTTGCACGCTAGGCAATTGTCCGTTTCGACACAGAATACATATATTAGATATTCATCAGGGTGATTAAAAAAACGGCACTTTTTTTCGAAAAACAACAATCAAAACAACAAACAAATCTACTTACTAAAAACCTAACGCAAGAACACAAAAAGTTTCTACAAAAACTATAAGACATAAAACCTAATTTATTTTTTTCTTTTCCTTCCTCATTTCTAAAATTGTGAATCACACATGTTAAGAACTGATAAGTTGCTCATAAAATTTCAAAATGAAAATAAGAAACTAAGACAACTAATAAAAAATAAATTCAGCTTGAAAGGATCATACCATCAACACACCCCCACAGTATTTTAAAAGTATTTTTTTCTCTCGAATTTTCCACGCTCGTCCAGACGAATAAGTGTCCATTATTAATGGTTCCGCAGTTGGGCTCTTGAATATAGATATAAACGTATAAAGATAACGTGGGGCGAATTGAAGTCATCAATTTGCTTGGACATTTTACAGAGATTGCCTGTCTTAAACTTAAAGAAGTTATTTAATATATTTTGTTCTTATCTTCTGCTGATGGTGTATATAAGGTACGTTGGTATACCTTATACTCCGATTTATCCCTAGCAGGCAACCGCAGCAGCATTATTATTATTTCTATTTTATAACAATGAATTATCCCGCAAATAAAATAAATTATTCAACAAATCAAGGTTGAGTGCTGCGGTGGTAAACATTGGTTAGCATAATGGGACCTATATACATATAATTTGTATATGTATAGGTATACCTATGTATATATTACCCGAGATATCCATACAGTAAATAAAAAATGTAAACAAATTATATTACATGGGAATACGATGTTGAAGTGTAATTTAAATGGATTTTTATTATTTGCCCGAAGTTACTTATGTTTTGGGAAAAAAAGGACATTTATTACCTTACATAAAGCATGACACACAAACTTGTCAGGACTGAGGGTTTGGAAAATATAATTAATGAGTGGTAAAATGATTTTTATTTTTAAATGGTATTTATTCGTTGCTTTCTATTTTTGAACTTGAATTTGATCAGTATGTGTTAAGCTAGTTATTTTATGTTAACTTTAACAAGTTTAATTTATTTTAAACGGTTATTTCGAAGCCTTTATTGAATGCACTATAGCGTCGGTTTGCTCATACATATTTCATATCAGGAATAGGCCTGGCAATAAAACGCGATAAGACAAGACTTTTGTAAGTCTCGTTCCTGTCTCTTTCAAATATAAATTTCATTAAAAATATACATAGTCTCATTTCGGTCTAGACTCAAATGTTTTGGAGATATTATCGTCCCGTTCTTGTCTCCATATCTTGAAACGAAACCTATACTTTTTTAGTCTCGTGAACAACCTTAGGAAAGACAATAAAAGAAATAAATTTTTTTTTATTATTTTGCCATCTTATAGTTCACACTATGTTGTAGCAAGAAATGTCACAAGAGGACCTAACAAATTTCTATAACCACCACATTGACAACCGGTCCTGAACAATCCGAGATGTAAGGCAGCCCAAACACTAAGATAAAATAAACATGATGACAAATAAAAATTTAGATCTAAAAATTTCCAATGAAAAAAGTTAGGTCCCCTATGTGCCAACAAATAATTAATATAAAAATATAATCATTGTATACTTTAAGATAACGAGTGTTAAGCAAATTGTAAATATGTATTAAATGTTCAATAAAAAAATTTAAAAAAATCTTGAGTCTTGAAACCAGAGTTTAATCTTGCTTTTTTCGAGAATATCCTGGAAACTGACGAGCTTACTATAACGTCCAGAAATAAGCAGGTCAGGTCTATACCATAATGCTCTAATGGTTAGCTGCAAATGAACTGAAAGTAACCAACTTACCGTACAATGCTAAATTACCAGTTCACATTGATTTGATTTGCAAATTCTGTTCCAAAATCTAAAAACTTCATCCTCGGATTAGTCTGATAATATTAACAGGTTGAAAATTCAACAGGTTCATTGGGTTTTTTATGTTTGTTTATGAACTATTGGTCCATCCGTTGGCATTGGCAGCTATTGAGTGCTTTGAATAAAAAGGAGCATCTACTTCAACTTTTCGGAGCAGTTTCTCAATTTCGTATGAATAAAATTTTTAAATACACTAATATTCATAGCACCTAGCTCAGCTTTTTGAACTGAGCACTTCTTCTTCAGTACGTTCTAAGACCGCTAACGCAAAATTGTGTCAAGCTTTTACGACTGCGTTGGCACTCGAATTGTTTTAATATTTTAGGAAAACGCGTTGATTTATTTTATTAATAGTGTGATCACCCTGTTAATGTTGTTCTTGGGAAAGTATTGCGCAACACCTAGGCCAACAAAACTAGCACCATCTTGGATATGCGGATAACTTCGACAATCGACATAATGGGAAGAATCAAACGAACAGTTTTCGGGTACCTTTTCTAGCATCGAGTCAGAAGCGAACATAATGGGTCCTGTTATCAATAAGTAGATACCCATTGCAGACTTGGCCAGAACGTTATACTAGGCGTGTTTTTTTAAAAAGGCCGGGGGTAATTGATTGAAAAAAACGACAACGGGGATTAGCGACAGAAAAAAAAAATGGAGTTTTCATACATACTATCGATAACGTGTATCTAATTCATGCCGGTAACACAGTTTTTCTGTGCGCTTAATTCTCTGGGATTAGCTAAGCCCGCAGGGGATTAGTTGTTGTTGCATTTTACATGTAAATTTTTTAACACCGACGTCGTTTTTTTCATCAAAAAAAAAAAACACGCCTACTATTAATAGAACTTTAAGGTGGTCAGTGAATTTGCCTACCTGGGCACTGTGCTGTGAACTTTGTAAATAACATCAGCGCTAAAATCAAGCCTAGAGTAACTCTTCCTAATCGCTATCTCTTTAGGCTTAGTAAGCAATTGAGGAATAAAGCCCTATCGAGGAGTACCAATGAGACGCTCTATAAAACTCTTATCATTCCGGTCCTGCTCTATGGACCCTCTCCCAGGCGGATGAAAGCACCCTTGGTGTTTTCGAAAGAAAGGTGCTTCGCATGATGTATGGGCCAGTTTGTGTCGACAGGCAAAATAACACCTGGCCAAGACGATACAACCACCAACTATACGAGCTGTACAGCGATTTGCCCCATGGTTCAACCGTTAAGATGGCTAGGGCATGTAGAGCGAGTGAACATCGACGCTCCAGCCCGTAAGGTATTCAACGCTAAGCGAGAGGGAACGAGAAACAGAGGTAGACCTCATCTCGGTGGTTTGACCAAGTTGAGAGACATACACGCCGACTTTGTGTTCAAAATTGGTGACAGCAGGCATGGAAAAGGTCAAAGCATAATGTAATGAGGTATTAGCGTTATTTTTAGATAATTTTGCTTCAATTTTCGGTCACTTTTTTTTTTAAATTGCCCACCCTCATACAATTTTTTATTTTTTCTTGATTCAACTTTTTGGTACAACTCCAGACAATTTTCCTGTATCAATCAGTTGTTAGACGTAATTCGCAGAGTAGTCTGATATTTTACGATGAAGATTTGACCAAAAGAACTCAAGTTACAAATCTTCCCATTTATCTTTCGGCCCAGAACCAAACTTTCCCTGGCGATGGGACAGTCTACCAGCAATTTCTAGGTGAAATTTAACACCATAGGAAAATGTGCAGAATGAAATCTCGAACGAAAATATCGAAAGCAAAACATTGCCATTATGTCGAACAGCCAATCTGCACTCAAAGCACTGAATTCATATACTATCAGTTCATAGCTGGTATGGGAGTGTGTATGTAAATTAAATGAACTAGGCAGAAATAGCATTGTTGCATTGCACGTCATTGAGTACCAGGCCACGTTGGTGCCTAGGCCAATGAGGAGGCAGACAAAAATAGGAGTAAAAATAGGACCAACAACACCATAAACGGCTCCAGAGCCCTATTGGGGAATTGGAGAAAATGTGATTAAAAACAAAATCAAAATAATAGAGGAGACCAAAAGACTAAAAATTTGAAATGACCTCCCCAGGCTGAGACAGGCCAAACTATTAATACATGGGAACTACAATCAAGAGCGTTTTTCATCCTGCACCAGTTTAAGTAGAAACAACCTAAGGAAAATAACGGGTCTTCTCACTGGCCATTGCAAATTTAACAGACAGCTCACCACCCTCGGCTTGGTGAGCAATGCCATTTGTAGATTCTGTAGTGCTCATGAGAAAACACCAGACCATATCTTAGGCAGTAGTGAAGCGCTTGTGCATCAGAGACATAGGTATCTGGGACGTCACCAGATAGATCAGAGCGAATTATCGTTCATAAATATACTCCAAGTACTGAAGTTCCTCAAAGAAATTAATTTGGAGGAAGAGTTGTTAATGAGAAATCTCATACTGCTCTAGATGGGGGCACAATAGTTATCTTCCCTTCCTAAATTCTTCCCTTACTTAATTCTAAATATACCTTTCCATTTTATGATCTTTATTTTAAGATAATATCTAGTGTACCTTGAAGATCAAACTATCAAAACATAATTTATTATTAATGAAGGTTCGAATGAACAATAACACTTGAGTGAGCTACCACTAAGTTTTAAGCACAATGCGTATGCATATGGCTCTGAGGGAGCTTGGTCCGAGTTCGAGTCCCAGATGGGCATAGAAAGGATTTTCAATTGAACAAAGACCAAGCACCACTAAAAGGAGTCTGATGATCGGCCTGACAGTCGTGAAAGAGCTATAACTCCAGCCTATAAAAACTTGGTGGTAGCTCACTCAAGTGTTGTTGTTCATTCAAACCTTCGATATTTATATTACAGTGCGAAAGCTTGGCAGCCTAACTGCAAGTGTGTTATCACACAAAACGCCTTGCATAATTAATTATGTTAGACTACATATATGTATATGTATAAATCCAACACATCTATATTATCATCTGTATGATTTTCAGAAATTTAACCCGCTTAAAACATATAAATAAATTACTTACAAAAATTGACCAACGTTTAATTTTCACCAATTGTGTGTGTTTTTTTTTTTCAAACAACTTTAAAAAAAAATGTACATAAGTAATTAAAATTTTTATTTTTATTTTTATTTAAGTTAATGTCCCATTAGCAGCTCTCACACATATTCCATCAATTTAAATAAATTTGAAGTAGGTATGTACCTACCTAGACAAATTGCTCTTTTATTCAAAAATAAAAACCATTTATCTATCTAAAAAAAAAAGTATTTCTATCCAACCCACCAAACTTAACTTAAAATCGAAAACCAATTTTCCAACTATGTGTAGGTATATGTATGAACGTATGTATCTACATAAATAACTAGATCAATACAAATTCATGGTGCTTCATTCAAAAATTGAATTTTAATCAACTTATAGAATTTTTGACTTCCTCAATATGTATGTATGAATGTATTACCAATGGAATGGCATTTCAATTTCCTCTGAGTAACCTAAATTTTTTTGCTCCCTCAATGACAGCTATTGGTATTTCTATTTTCGATACCTAATACAATTACCACAGCCAACAGAACATCCCATTCAGTTCATCACGGATGTGGCCGCACTAACAGTCATTTTACCCTCATTCTAATGTTCTGTTTCTCTCTCAAAAAATTAAAAAAAAAAAAAAAAATCAACTGACAAAAAAAGGACATTGAACCACTGATTTTTCATTCCACTCGATCGGCAGCCAGGTGGCGCCTCAACGACGACGACCCCCTTTTCGCTCTGTCTAGCATCAACCTTTTAGTTCGTGACTCGCATAAATGAGCTGCACTACAGCACCAGCACAGAATGATGAAATCAACTCCATTCAAACTGAATCTCCTGCTTCTCTGAATCCACGAACTGAGCTACGAATATAAACAGAGTCCAATTCAATGCTCCAATCCAACCAAACTAAATGACTACGACGATGATGACGAAAACGACAACGACAAGGATGTTTCTCCGACAAACTTAATTTCGAGGACTTACTGTGTAAGGAACATAATTGAATCTCACAAATTGCAGATGACAATTTAATTGAAATTCGCTGCTACTCGTTCGTACTTTTAGTAAAAGTTCGTAAATTATTGTGGTGAATGGAATGCTGTGCTTTTCTGTGTTGAACAACAACACTGTACTGTGCAATACCTTCATTTTCCTCGAAGGCGCATTTTGTTCATTGAACTTAATGAAAATAAGTTTGTTCGCGCTAAAGGAATTTCCTTAAATTCTATATTCCCAAGAAGGATTGTAAAACGAAAACGAGATGTTTAAATACTTTTTTAATGAAAATCATAATTGCAATTTTAAATTTTCCATTATAGTTTACTTAAAATTATAATATCTATCAACTGTAGGTATAATATAGTTACTCAAACGTCAATCTTATACATTCCATCCGTTTTCCTTTGGGCATAATATACCTACCCACCTACACACAGCTACAGGATACACAAGGATTTGCAAATATTATATATGTATGTATATATATTTTAAGGAAAACAAAATTATTCATAGCAAATCTGGGAAGCTTTTAAGTCCCATTAACTTTAAAGGCCAGAGGCATTAAATGAGTAGTTGCATCTTTTGCATATTAACATGTGCATAATACTGTAATACAAATCTCCATTAAGTGAATCCAACTCAGAAGAGTCTAGAGGCGATTGTCCTTTAAGTTCTTTATACAATATACATCTAAATTTAGTCTCAGGTCATAGTAAAGTCTTATAACTGTATAGATTGGTAGGTATAGAAGGTATACCATATTATTTTGTTTGAGTTGTTCAACTGGCACTAATGCCTATGCAAGCAGCTTTTAGAATATTTCTACATATTTTCGACTGCCTTCCTTGACTTGCATGGACAGGGCTTTATAGATATATGTACCTACATAAATGTACATATGTAGTATAGGCTTAGGTTTCTTTGTATACAAATTGAAGTGACACTATAAGCTGCTACAAGCAATTTCTTCATTATAAGTCAAAATGTTTGGAGAAAATTAAATGAAATTTCTCAACAAAAAAAATAAAAATATTTGTACATTTTGATTTACACACAAAAGATTTCGTATATGATTAACTTTCATAATTTTCTATGAATAGACAGACTTTATATTTGTTTTCAGATTTCTCACTTACCCCACTTTTAGCCTAGGAAAAATGTACAAACAAAATACATAATTTGATTTTGGCACAAGGAAATACTGGCTAAAAAGTCCATGTTAAATTTCGCTGGCATACAAAGTTGTTTGAAATGGTGTCTCAAAAATATATGTGCTATTTTTCTTCCTGTGAATAATCGTTTAGAAGGGCATTTTAGATGGGCATTTTTAAAAGCAATAAAAATGGCGAAAATCTTGGTTTTCACGTATAATCCTAAACGGTAGCTAAGTGTTTTCCAAAATATTTTCATGGTTAGCTTGAACATTATGTGACCCTTTAAATTTACATCTTTTCTTAACATCGATCATTTTAGAGATGACACATTTAAAAAAAAAAAAGTGAATGTCAAAAATACCGTTTTTTGCTCCTTCTCTTGAAGTAATTGTCAAATATGAAATTATTTATATTATTATTTTATAGATTATATTACGGCCGTAGCCAGCTATACGCTAGGGAGAGAAAAAAATATTTGAGCTCACCCAAAAATAAATTTGGTACACTAACATTTTCCACATTTTTAACTTGTGAGAGAAAATATTTTTTGGTTTAATTTTGTTTAAATCCACACATTTATTTCCTTCATCAATAAAATGGGAATCTCCCTTTAAAATTCTCCTTTGAACTGTTTTTGCAGGGTCATAAGCCCACAGGCCAAAAGTCCATAATTGGCTTTTGACCCACTTGGGTGGATTACAAGTCCATAAATCAATTGTGGACTTATATTCCATCCAAATAGCCCAATATTCCCTTATATGAGGGAGGATGTGTGTCATAAGTCCAAAATTATTTTTAAGAATTAATTACCATTATTCATTAAAAAAAAGGTTGGAACAAGAACTTTTAATACTTTATTTTTCTGTTTGGTTTAAACTTTAAAGTAGGAAAATTTATAACAGCGTTCACACTATTTTCTTTTTCAATTACTGAGTACCTACAATTTTCAAAAACTTTTGAGGACTTAGAAAATGAAATTTGAATTTATTAAATTAATTTTTAAAAAATATAGGGAAAAGTAATTTAAAAAAATTCGCGCGAATTTTTGTTGGAATAATAATTTTGTAAGGAATAATTAGAAATTAAGTCAGAATGCACTAATATTAAGATACCTAGAGTCTTGAAACTTGGAGAGTTCTTTTTTAAATTTATTTTGAACACTATGAGTCCGTATGCGTACAGAAACTCAAAAATTTTTAAAATACGGGGCACATTTATGTATATTTTTAAGAGTAGGAGAGATTGACGCTTGTTGTTTCTTCTTAAAATGGCTTTTCATAAAACTTATCGGGAGCGTTTCGGAATCCCGCTTTTTAAAATCCCGTTTTTCGAAAATCCCGAAAAAAAAGTTTTAAAATCCCGTCTACTAAAATACCGTTTTTTTAAAATCCCGTCTTCTAAAATCCCGCTTATTCATAATCCCAATGTATTAAAAACCCGCTTTTTAAAATCCCGCCAAATCCCGCCAATCCCGTTTTTCGCAATTAATTTGGGTATTAAACTTGGTTAATTATGAACTCATTCCCATCATTTTAGGAACTAACTGCCAACTACCAAAATGATAAAAAGAAATTTTGCATACACCCAACCTCGCACCTACCCCAAATCCTATAGTGTGCCCAAGCAGGGGGGTTGCAGGGGGGCAGCATGCCCCCCATACATACCTCACTGATTATTAAAATCGTTGGGACCTATTTCATAATGAAATAAGTCACAAATGAATTAACTCCCAAATTTATGAACTAAGTCCCAACGAAATTTTGGTGGGAGTTACAACAAGTAGTTTTAATTGATAAAGCGGGATAATAAGAAACGGGATTATAAAAAACGGGATTATAAGAGACGGGATTATAAAAAGCGGGATCTTGAAAAAACGGGATTTTAAAAAACAGGATTATAAAAAGCGGGATATCGAACCCAACCCAACTTATCGCCTCTTTGAAGCTGTCGAGACATTTTTGAACGAGTCATCATTTTCGACACTTTCGAAAATAGAAGCTATACGACTGCGAAATCTTTCTTTACTTATACTTTTCATTAGTATCTAATTTTAAAAAAACATAAATCATGAATGTGATATTGCTTACCTTTACCTAGGGTTGTAATGCAAATTTAATTTTTCTAAGCTATGTATTTTGACTTTCATTTAAAAAAAATTCATCTCACCCAAAAATACTTGGAGCTCATCCATCCATAAGATCCTGGCTACGGCCGTGGATTATAATATTTGCTACTAGAAAGATTATACATATTGGGGCATATTCGTAGCCACTGTTTAAGTTGTTTCTAAAAAAAATACTGGGTTTATCCTTTCTAATTTACATTGGATAAACTCCAGGCTAAGATAAACCGGGGTCTAAAAACGACTATGAATATGCGCCATTATCTTTTTTCATATGGGGCATCATTTAGAAGAAAT
Source organism: Epistrophe grossulariae (assembly GCA_929447395.1). Lineage (NCBI taxonomy): Eukaryota > Metazoa > Arthropoda > Insecta > Diptera > Syrphidae > Epistrophe > Epistrophe grossulariae. The sequence continues at coordinate 110,672,354 of OV839567.1, forward strand.
TGCGATTATTTGCAGATTGGATTAGTAGTCCATTTGTTTAATTTAATTGACAAAAAGTATTTCTCACTATAATTTTAAACGAAATAAATAAAATTTGGTGGCAAACGGGCCTGCTGATACTACACATAACGATTTAAGTTGAACTTAAATTCTTAAGGGGTACTTTTTTCATGTCATAAAGTGATACTTAAGAAATTAAGTTCAACTTAAATCGTTATGTGTAGTATCAGCAAACCTCCCTAAGTCAATTAAAAACGCTGAATTCAGTGGTATTGCCTATTTAATTTAATTTACAACGAAAGCTTCACAATTTAGGTCAGAATATGGTACAGAATTTCTAAATTAAAAAAAAAATGGAACTGTCATCCAGAAATTGAGCCAAATTTATGTTTGAAATATCTTTGAGTGTGCACTTACATATTATATGTAATCTGTTCCAATGCAGATATGTACCAAATTTAGAAAAGCAAGCTTAAAATAATGACCAATATTAGGAAAAGAAAAGGAGTAATTTTTCTGAATGAATGAATTTGACGTCAAATTAAAAATTCTGAAATTTCACAGTTGTAAAACATTTATTAATCCAAATTATCAGTATAAGATTTACGATTTTGGCATGTGTTACAACTTGCTAAATTTTTGAAATACAAAATTAAATGTGTTCTTTTACTTTGAAACTCTGTGCATTTGTGTGAATTTTTTGTCGTTGAATTCAAATACAGCAACTTGAAAAAAAAACAGAATACAAGGATGTATATTTCGAGTTTTATAGGTATGAATGTAGTTGATTTAGAAATTTGTTGTTGGCTGAAATTTTGAAATTTGGTAAAAAAAAATTATGGTCCTTAAAGAAATATGCAAGCAATATCATAAAAAATTAGTTTCTATGCCTTGGGAACATTGCACAGCATTTTGGACTTATAATTTTCTAATTTTCGTGCATACATATGTACATACATATTTGAACATATCTTGCTCCATTAATTTTGCCTCAATGACTATTTTTTAATTTTGAAAGTTTCTTGTCACCTTGTTGTGAAAAAAAAAAATTAAAGTTTTCAATTCATTAAGTGTACAGTGTTTCATAATTTTCGTGTAGAATTGACGTGGAAAATAATTTTTGTCTGAAAAAATAAACAAACGGACTACTGTGCGCCACGCCATCTTTGATACCGTGTTCTTTGGATGAAAAATTATTTGAAATGAAGGATTTGCGGACTTAATTCGGTTGGTTGGTTGGTTCAGAGATGCTTACGGTCTGTGCCCTTAGGTCGATCATCTATTTACATATTTTAATGTGACATTGCAATGGGCCTGTTCTCTCAGTATTGAGAATTCCCAGATTTGCGGTTTGTTCAACCAAAATGGTGGTAAAAAATCAGTTTGTTGGGAATTATAATAGGAACAAATTCATTGTGGGAAAATATTCCAAATGCTTTTTTGGAATAATATTTGTATACGTGTACCATAATCGCAACTTACTATATATACTTTGGTATCGACCTTCCTTTTTCCCTCCATTTTGTTTTTTTACTTTACATTTACTGTCTTTTAAGCGTCACCATTTTTTGGTATCATGAGCATTCATTATGGTAATTTTATTAGCCCATCCAATACAAAAATGGTGGGATTTTTTTTTCGAATCCGGAAGGATTTTTTAAATCTCATCTGGCATCACTGTCTCTCCATAATAACATTCGAGATCTCCAAACATCTTTCTAGGATTAAATAGAATGGATAAAGGTATATCATATGCAAATTCATTGAGCCAGCGAAGTCAAGTAACAACGGTTGAATTTTTTATAATCAAATTCGTTAAGTAAATAAAATTTTTCGTTGTAGCTACTTATGGATTAAGATTGTGGGTCTGCATATCAGATAGATTAATCGAAATTAAATTTAGTTTGGCCAAATTTTTATATAGATATAATATGCATATTGCATAGTATAGTTAAATTGGTCCACCTACGATTGGATTCGGTAAGAGAAATTAAGAATTTATTGCCCCTCATTATTTCAAGAGAAAAATAATGCTTATCCTTGTCTATTCAGTTCGTCTGGCCGTTTATTTCCCATAATACCACTGTAACCTGTTTAATGTGAATCAAGTGGTAGCAAAAAACACTAAAGGCATCCGTTGGAAAAGTTCGAAGAACCCCTGTATGGCCAAGGCTATAGTTATTATCTGAACCTGCTACTACTATGTAAATAGTTATATACTTTGTTAAGTATATGGGTCACCCAGTGACCACAAAATTGAACAATACATTACGATCGGTCATATACCATACGGCCTGTTTACTTGCATGAAATAATTTTCGGTTGCAGTTTCAGGCCCAACACATCTTACCAAAGCTTTACTACTGACATAGAAGGCTAAACCGTAGTCCGTTCGTCAATATTCTGTTTTCAGTTCCATTAAAGATAAGGATCCAAATATTTTGCGCAGAGAAAGGATTTGTCCTTTGAGATGGGGATAGAGTAAAAGTATATTTTAGTTTTGATATAGTAAAAAGCATCAGTTCATTTTTGCTTTTGTTAAAACTTATACTCAACGACTCGTGGTTCAGTTACTAACCTTCCTCAAAGCCACCTACGTGAATTCGTTGACTACCGCGGTGAAAACTTTGCTGATACCAATAAAAATAATCCGGTTCCATATCAGTGCACAAATTAAAGGTAATAGATATGATTATCGTTTTAATTTTTGTTCAGTTATGCGCGTCTGTTTTTATGTCTCTATTGTGAAAGTATGTGCTCCAAAATTTTGAGCAAAGAAGTTCGGTTTATTGGTCGAAAAACCTTGAGTTAATGTAAGATATTTCAAAGCTTTAAGAAAATTTTTGTTTAGTGAATATCTAATGAAAATTCCTGCGAAATTCGAGAAGAATCTACATACATATAAATCCCATCAAGATTCAATTCTCATAAGTGCTTCAGTATTCGAATATGGTAAGTAAAATAAATCGATTTATCAATCATCTTAAGTGCCCAATTAAATATTTTCGATTATTTCAGTATTTTCGTCTATAGTAGACTTCTACATTTAAGATTGTTGTAGATTTAAGAAAATACTGTAAGTTTTCATATAGTTAAAGCTTAAATTATAATTCCAGCAACATGATAATATTTATAATTTAGTGAAGTGAAGTGCTCTTTAAACACTTAAATAAACTTTGAAAGAATCAACGAACCAACAAAAAAAAAAATAAATAAATAAACAAATAGAACAGCTCAGCGTTATAGCGGCCAGAAAATATCTTGTGCGTGTTGGGATTAAATTAAGACTATTCTCCATCGTTTCGTTGCTGATCTGATGTTGTTGGTATAAAAGTTCAGATGTAAAGTGTCTGGAGGCGATTTTTAGGAGAGGAAAACACAAAAACATACACAAAATCAACAGGACCAACGAAACAATATTCCAAGTTATTTTTCTTTTTTACAATGCAAAACATTACCTAGAGTTTTTTTTGTTTTTGTTTGTTGGTGCGACGACGACGAAGACGATGCTATGTGATGCTTATCACGTTGCAGTAATAAATGCCTAACATAAAATTTTCTGAAGGACTTTTGCTTACCATTTTAGCCAAGTATGAAAACACCAGCATTCAAGTTGCAAAATCAATGGTGTTTGTGTTTGCTGCTTTATTGCCAAGCGGTTGTCTAATTTCCATAGGGAGTTGTGTAGATATAGGTATAGTTAAACGTGAACACCTAGCATAGAAACATATATGTATGACGATATAATACATTGTGTTCTTGGAATGTGATTCAAGTTCTATACTCTCAAACCAGGAAACAAAAGATCTAGGAAATCATTCCATTGGGGATAAATGAGGATGTTGCTCTTCGACATTGATGACGGTTTTTTATTGTTTTTCACTGCGGTTTAACCCTAGTCCAGGTTGGTATTACATAAAGTGACACTTTTGTGACATGTTTTTGTTTTGTTTTGTTCTCATATGCGATACACTAGGGCGCAAAGATAAAAGTGATTATTCCAATTTTTGTTATCATATAGTTACATGTAGATTCTAGAAATGGATGAGGTGAGCTCTTCGGTGACCAGGGTTCATCCGAAGGTTATAAAGAAACAAAATAAATTTAGGTTTGACGAAGATATGAGATATGGTTGCTTAAAGTTTTAAATTTGTCTTTCAAAATAACTATATGTTTAAATTATTTGAAAGTTTTTTAGCTTGTTAATATTTTTAAATAAGGACACCAGTTATTAGGGATTATATGCATCATATGTAGAGATATTTAAATGGGGATTATATGCATCATGTGTAGAGATATTTAAATGATTCAGTAGCACATAAATCATTAGCTAAAAGTTTACCTACAACTTAGAAATTCTCATAAGCATGTATTTTTCAATATTTAATTCTTTTGTATATAAAATTAAAAATTGAACTTAAGTAAGGGCCAGTTTCACAGTGAAGTAAGTGTCACTTAAGTGCCAAATATGGAAAACTAGTTCCCAATTTCACAGTGTAAACCTATCGGAATAAGTGACACTTAAGTCTCCCACACTTACTCAGGTAGAAAAACTGCGGCTAAAGTGCCAAAATGGGAAAATTAAGTGCCACTGATTTTGTTAAGTGAAAACTGTGAAACTGGCCCTAAGTCTTTCAGAACATTAGCGTGATGTTGGAGCACTTATTTCTTGTTATTCAGATTTTTACAGAAATCAAAATCATCATCAATAAAATTATATTGTATAGTGCCGCACAAGCACCTCCCAAAAATGTTAGCCTACAATGAGGACATATTTTTATTTGTGTCCTTAAGGCTTAACTACATAAGCCAAAAAGTACTGAAGTACAAAAGTAAAAATATTTTTTTTACCGCTAGCGCCGTTGTTTTGTGAAAAAGAATACACAAATTTGTTTTTAAACCAAAATTCAAGCTTTCTGCATCATTTTTATAAGTTCTCCAGTCAGAAACACTATCCTAAAATGAGTTTGAAAATTTTCACTTTTTTACTTTTTCACTTTTTTGGCTTATGTAGTTAAGCCTTTAATCTTACAATAAGAGACAAAAGTACTCCAGTGATAGTGGAATTTTTTGCAAGAAAAAAAAAATTTAATTTTGTTTCCTGGACTTTTGGCATTTGTACCTTATTTTCAGGTAAGATATCATGACGTCGCGTCGGTGTAACTTCCCATCCACGTAAAGAAACTTAAGTTGCGAAGTAACAACAAGCCTCCGATACAAAGGCGTAAGAAAGTGGGCAAGCAGGAGTGATAAGTAATTTTTCTACTTTAAAGTGCAAAGAAAAACTTAAGATTTCTTAGAAATCTACCCACTGCCACGCCTCTTTTTTTATGTTTAAAATTTATCATTTTCTGTTACTTTATAAAGCTGAAATTTTTTTCTAGAACCTTAATTATAACTGACGAGAAGAACTTACCCCAGCAACCACAGCTAACTGCACCCACTTCAACAATAGCAACGAGTATAGGTATTCCTGTATGAAATTAGAAAATCCAGTTTTAGATTTTAGGATAATTTTATTTTTTCCAATTCTTAGATATAAGTAGAACAATTGTTTGGTTTAGCAAATTATAGTTTTAATTACTTTAACTAGTTCTAAGTTCTAATTTTAAGTTTAAGTTGAAAGTAGAACATTAATTTTTTTTTTATTATTTTTTTTTTTGAGCAGTTACAGTAAAAAATGTGAAAATTTGGTTTTAAGAGCGATCAGAACATTGACCAATGCTTGATTATTAATTTTTAAGTTATGCCAAACTGAGTTGTTACCACTTTGCTTAAAGAATTCTCTGAGAATTTTAAATACATAAAGGTGTCTTAATGGTGTATTCATTTCTGTTACAAATTATTCGAATTAAAAATTTCTGAGTATAAATTTAAATAAAGAACCAAAAGTGTTACCATAAGATCCTCTCTTGGTCGTAATACCATATTACAACTTGGAATAAGAAAGGCCATAGTAAATCATTGTTAATAATTTTTTGAAACAGTATGGTTTCATAAGATACGTTTTACGTGCCACTCGCATCATATGAGTTTTAACTACTTGTGTACAAGCTTACCAATTCAGGTTAAAATCAATTGAAACGCCTAGATAATTGTATTCTCTAACAGATTCTATTTTGAAACATTTACTAGAGTATTGAATATTTTCATAATAGGTTTTCCGTCCACAGTTATATACATGGGTAAGTAAAACCTTTTAAACCCATGAGAATGGAGAAATAATTTAAAATCAATAAGAACATTTCCAGACATTTTAAAAGCCATTAGTTTCGTTTTTTCACTGATGATCAGCTTTTGAAATGCAAACCATTCCCTGATTGTTTGTAAATCTTCTTCAATTTTAACAATACAACTAAAAGAAGTGAATTCTTGATAAGAGAAAGCTATATCATTAGCAAACGCAGTATAGGTAAACCATTAAAATTCTGATTTAAAAGAGAATTTTTAAAAATTAAGAATAAGAGTGGACCAAGAACAGATCCCTGTATAACACCATTCTTTATTGTAAGGGAACTACTAAAGCTTCCAATAATATTAACTAATTGCTGCCTTTCGTTAAATTAAGATCGAAACCAATCATGTATTGTTCCTCTAAAACCAAAACTGTATAGTTTATCATGTTCCACACTGTCAAAATCTTTCGTCATGTCTATGTAAAGAGCCATAGTTGATTTTGAATAATAAAACTCTTCATATAAATTTGTACACAGCTGGAGAATAGCATCTTGAGTTGATTTGCCTGCTCTAAGACGAAACAGATTTTTAGACGAAAAATTCTGATAATCTAAAAAAGAAACCACTTTTTTTTAGAAGCTTGAGTGGCAGACAGTCATAATTACAACCACTGTCAAATGTTTTTTTGCTCTTTAAAATCACTATTATTGGTTTTAAAAAAAAAAACATTAATTTACTTTATTTCTTATGTTTTCAACTTTAATTTCAAAACAAATCAAAAATCATGCAAAATCACGGAGAAACCATTTTTAAGAAGATGAAACGTCAAAATTTATTGGCTCAGCGTTGGAAATCAATAGTTGCCTTCCATCTGTTGAGCAATATTGCCATTGCCAAAGAGTCTTCATTGGCAATATTCAAGGCAGCGGCAATGAGCCAAGCAATTTATTTCTTCAAATATTGCCAATGAAGCCGCTGGGTTACAGTCATCTACGTTGAACGAAATAGGAATTCTTAAAATTCCATACAATTTTATACTTCCTCCGTTTTATTTCATACTGACCTGAAATTGACAAGAAGAAGTAAAGAAAATAACTAAATTGAATTTTTTCCTATTTCAGTGTGAGTACCAATCTATTGTATAGAGATTAGAGAATTTAAGATAGGGCATTACAAAAGCCTTTGATAATGCTTCCATAAGAATTGCCGACCATTTCTTTCCTCTGAGCTACTCTTCAAGTGACGTTTTTGGACAAGGTTCTGCTCCAAGAATTCCGACCGTTTATTTCCCTAGGTTGTGTTCGTCAAGGGCTTTCTAAAAGTACATACCCGATTACTAAGTTCATTTTAGTCCCTGTTCAAGGTGCTCATTGGACAAGGTTCTCCTTGGGACAAGATTCCCGAACGTTTAATTCCTTTGGGTTGCTCTTCAAGAAGTTCACTTGACAAGGTTCTCTTCGAGAATTCCGACCGTTTAGTTCCCTAGGTTGAGTACCAGGAACATAGGGCTTCCTATGAGGATCCCGTTTTGTTCCTTCGTGTTCCTCTTCAAGAATTCCACTGAACAAGGTGCTACTCCGAGAGTTCCCGTTCGTTCCTCAGTTTGCGTGCACACTTTAAAATGCAAACTGAATTGCACAGCACTAGTTAGAAGGAATAGTAGAATAGGAAATAATTTTTGTTGGCATAGTGGATTGAGAAATAAGGAGTTTATTTATCTCATGAAATCCCACGGGTGGCGTGTAGTTGAAACTGAGGGCAGTGGCGAAGCGTGAATTAAAAATGCGGTCGTGCACTTCATTTATTTAAATGTTTTGTATATTTACAATTAACAGGTACATATGTTGGTATTACATAAATTCTAATTCAAATCTTCTTCATTACTTCAAAAATATTTGTAATACATTTAATGAAAAGAATCTTCCAACTGTTTCTGTCGCAAAATTTGTTTTTTCAATGGTAATCATTGAAGTTCTAATTCTTCTCTCACAAAGTTTAAATATTTCTGGAAAAACTGACCCGACATCATCATTTCCAATTTTTCAAGAAATTGCTTAACGTTTAAATTTAAAAAAATTATTCATATAAGTCACTTGAAGTTTCACGAAATAATTGTTGACTACTGCTTGATGTCATTTTTTTAAATAAATTTTACCCAAATTATAAAATCATTACTTAAAAAAGTTCAAAAATTGAATCTACAGTTTAAACAAAAATCGTTTTCTTACCTTCATTAAAAAAAAAACTCAATTCATTGCCAAAATTCCCATTCCGTTCATAATCTTCCAGCACTAAATACGAATAGAACAATGTCAACATACAACAACTATCCTATCTAAATATATTATGTACCTACACATTGTGCCTACACTTCTCCCATACACATATCTGAGTGTGAACTTTGAGCAAAATTTGCTTGGATTCGTTCACAGCTAATTTGAACGAATCGGCTGATACGATGAGAGCTATACTTTTTTGTTTGTGTGTATACTTTCAGTGGATACATTTCGTTTCCAAATCATGTGAGCGAAATGGGTGCTACAAAAATGTGAGCTGTTTTGTTTTGTTGTGTAATGTGTATACTTCCAATGGATACATTTCGTTCTCAATCTCAAATCATGTGAACGAGTTGATGTTGAAAGTCAAAAGAAAGAGACGTTATTGTTGCTAGTGGTGTTTGTTTTGATTTAAATTGAGTGCATGAAAGTGTTGCACGAGTCAGAAACTGGGAAACAGAGTGAGAAATTCACTCAAATTAGCAGATAAGTAATATAATTTTGTGGGTTGTTAGGATAACGAGAAAATTTTAATATTTGTATAAGAAAGTTAGGCGTTCATGAACGAAATGAACAATATGACGCCTCGCCACTGACTGAGGGTATTAATAAAAGAAAGCTGCCAAGAGTGGCATATGAAATGCCGTGTTAGGAAATAGGAATCTAACGAAACTAGATAAATTAAATGAAAAATTATAAAGGTAATTTGAAAAGAAAGAATTAAAACTATTTTGTATTTTTAGTTAAGGCCCAAGTCTTGTTTGTTGTTTCTTTGGGAACAATCTTGGACACCGGTTAGCTTGCCTTAACTATTAAGAAAATCAACACATTTTTATTAATCCATCCCATTGCCACGCCTAAATTTCTTATATTTGGAGGTTTCTCCTAGTTCTGTTAGTTGAGAAAGCTTGAATTTTTAAAATAGGCCCTTTGAAACCTAAAACACAATACGTGATTTTGTTTTTAGAAATACATCCACACAGCAGCCACGCCAAGTTTTTTATTTTTAAAGTTTTTCCTTATTTTATTTATTTTTAAATTTTGTCAAAAAAAAATTTCGCTTAGAGCCATGATTTTTTTCATAAATCTACCTTCTTTCGCATTCATAAATCAAAGGTTAGAATAACGGTAAATGTTAAATCACAGCCACAGTTATATCTTGTGATTGGAAATCACAACTAAGCTTATCTCTAAAATCTGATTTAATGATGAGTGCTATCCAACAGATGCATCTAAACAAGAAGCATTTAAAGCATTGCTTCATAGAAAGCTCCCAGAGCTGGTCGGGAGCCATACGACCAAAAGATGTGAAAGGAACACAAGTTTCTTAGAAAGAAAACGAAGGATTATACAAAGAACCGATGAAATAAAAGGATGCCATAGCAGGATCAAAAGGTTAATAGAACATCTCAAGATAAAGGAACCTGAGCAGATAATTAAGTTTGCAAAATGATCTAGGAAAAAAACCATTTTCCACTTCCTCACAAGAGGCAGTACACGTATATACAAATATTTTTTGTTTTAATAGGAATGTGCTAGGATTAGAACAAAAGACAGTCCAATGCACTAACGATTTACACTACCAACTACTACAAGAAAAAAATATCACATACATTATGTATAATCATAAAAGCTTCTGTTTTAATACCCGAAAGGCATGGGTGGGAACCCAACTCACTATACTCGGTGAACAGGATATCCCTCTCTACACTGATGGGTCAAAAATGGAAGAAGGAACAGGAGCTGGAGTGTTTTGTGAAGATCTTAATATTAGAATCATATAAACTATCAGATGAGTGTAGTGTCTTTTACTATTGAAAAGGCAGCCGAAATTGTTCACAGGGAAAAACTGAGCTCGTCAGAGTTCACATTCTTCGTGGACAGTGAAGCTGCTATCAAAGCAATAGCCAGTAGACAACAAGATCCAAGACAGTATTAAAATTTTAAACTATATTTGCAACTCCAACCAAGTCAAAACTCTGCTGGGTTCCAGGACATAGCAATATAGAAGGGAATGAAATAGCAGATGCACTGGCAAGGAAAGGGTCTATGTCAAATATAGGTAGTAGTAACCAATCAGACACGAAACCGGATGTCCCGATTGGCGTGATAAAAAGGAAGATAGACCTAATAACGAAAGAGAAAATCAACAACTCCTGGATATCCAGGAACGATTGCGTCATCTCTAGAAGTTTGTGGCCTAGAATTAACGAAAGAGAAACTCAGTACATTTTACCGCTGAGTAAAAAGAATATTAGAACCCTGATAGGTGTACTAACGAGACACTGTGCAATTGGCGCAATGGCCACTAGATTGGGTGTATACTATAAGCACCCGATTTCTGTAGGAGCTGTGACGTTGAGGAAATAGAAACCATTAAGCACCTGCTCTGCAACTGCCCTAACCTCCAAACAAATCGTCTCCATTACTTTGGAAACAGGTTTGTTGGAGAACTGGACGATCTAACGCAGGTCTCAATGGCAAACATAAGGAAATATATAGAAAGGACGGGCTGGTTCGTAAATGAACCAGTCTATGTCAACCACTAGTTTAGGTGTTATCTCTGTTTATAGGGGATCACAATGGACCAATAAGCCCCCGTGTACGCAACAGCCTCGGAGCTGGGCACGCCCCTCCTAACCTAAGCTAACCTAAGTATAATCATATTTTATTGGTCAATCTTATTAATAAAATCCCAACATAATCAAATCGACATAAAAAAAAACTCTTATTGAAATTATCTACCAAAAAATCAAATAAAAATCTTCATTTAACTGACACCTTAAATAAAAAATTTATGAATTGAACATAATTAATAAATTATTCAAAACATTTTTTTTACTTCGTTCATGAGTTTCCTGTAAAAAAAAAAACCAGATATACAAATAGGAAATCACAGCTATTCGACTCCACACCAAACCAAACAGATGGTAGACAAATTCTATGAGTAAAAAATGCAAAGTAAAATCTTCACAATGAACTTAATTTGCCTGAAGTTATTTTAAAATAAGCTTATACATTTGTGGTATTAATATTTGCGTAGTCAGAAAAAAGTTATTATCATTATTGTTGTTTGCAGTTGGTTTTTCCTGATAACAAAAAAAAAACACACAGATTAGAAATTAGAATTTGAATTTAAAATATTTTTTTTATCAACACGCAAATCACGTACTCTTGTTGTTCTATAAAGAAATGGTGTGGGTGGTTTTAAGGTTTGATTTTAAATAGAAAATTTCCAACACTTTTATCATTTACTCCATCCACTTATAATCTCTGATTGCCTGGAATAATAATGTAAAATTAACAATCATTTATCATTAACGAGGCTGATAATATGATGATTACATTTGTGAGTCTAATACATATATATGCAATTTATGAACATGAACATTTGTATATCGTCTAAATTTTATGAAAATGAGATTATAATTATCCTGAATAAACTCTACTAAGCAATACGTATCTGTCCCCGAAACTCCTTACGAAATCGTTTTGTTTCGGCCCGACCTTTGATTCTGTATATATACACATGATTGATACTCACTACTCACACTTGAACGATAAAGAAAGACAAAGAAATACAATTTTGTGATTTTCTCTGCCTCCTCTTATAAAATATGTGGTTATAAGTCAGTGTGAACTGAGAAGATAAAGTACAAAATTGTATGGAATTTTATAAATACCAATTTTTTCGAGTTAAGTTAATAAAGGTAGATCCACAATTATTTTTTGTAATATGTTTTGTATGAGATCATATGAGTTTTTATAAATATAATTAATATAATTTCTATAGGTATCATAAAGATAAGACGGTGTGTAGGTGCTGCTATACTTCGTTACAAATTATCTGGATAAACACAAAGTTATATCGCAGCACAATAATGCTAAGGAAACTTAACAACAAACAAATCGTGCTGTATTTCGATTGCTAGTCTTTAATCAATAAATGACACATATTAAGTTCCCTGTTCCAATTATTCCATGGATTAAATCTAATTGCCTATGCAAAAATAAGTAGAAAATACACATCCTGACATACCTACTATATTTTCAGCCAACAATCCATCATCCAAATACCATTGTTTATGAATCCAAGTGAAATATTTCTAAAATGCTTGAAAGTAAAAGTTTTTCATTTATTGCAGGTAATTTCAGTTGAAATCGAACGAGACAGTATGAGATCTAAAGTGCTTCAAGCAAGTGTATCCTTTTTACTGCCATTATAAGTCCTTTGGTATTGGTAGATATACTTATAAATATAAGTATGGAATTATGAAAACTATTTTGCATTAACTCTATTTGTTCATGGTGCCGTTTGAATTCGTTTACTTTTTTATTTTATTTTTGTTGTTGTTGCAATTACTGTGGAACATTATGCAAATCCGGTTGCTGGCACTCGATATGCAAACGGATTTCAGATAATATAATACGTCTAGAAACAAGGCGCACACAAAAGGCCTGAAGGTAGAAAAAGGACTTGCCACTATAGCTGTGTCGTTGGGTGAAGTTCTTTTCTTTCTTTTTTTTTGTTTTTTTTTTTTGTTGCATGATTGACTCACTTGAAGTATACTCTGTGTGAAGTAACAATTGCTGCTTTATAAATGTATGTCTGTAGGTATACCTTAAGCCATTTGGCTGTGTTTTTAAGTGACATGAAGACTCCTCGTATTTCAGGCATTGGACATGCAATTAAAATGACACTCAACACGAAGAGGCACGGTTCAAAGGATTATGCCAGGAAGTGCAATAATTGCATGGGTGTGAATTTTGCCGCTTTATACTTTGGACTTTGGAGTGTTTTATTTACCAAATGAAATTTAGGGCAATTTAGTTTTGACATTTTCATATATCGTATGTACATTTATCTCCACCTTTTCAAAGAGGGGAAATGAGCTTGCGAAATTATATTTGCCATTAGACCTAAACAAACCGTCATTAAAGTATGACATTATAATTCTTTGTTTATACAAGGGAGTGATTATAGTCAGTGGTCTTTATATGGTCACATATTTTAGAATCTAAGCATTTAACAAGAGTAAAATATATACGGCTTGGGGTGGTGTATAGAGGACACCGTAGGAACAAAATTATAACATGAAATTGAAAAATTATACATACACTAAGTTTTATTTATTTTAAAAGAGAGTTTTGTTTGATAATATCCAGTGGCATATTGAAGGGAAATTTTCAGGTTGTGGAACATTTAGAGGGAGTTCACGATGCTGAAAAATTTAAGTCAACAATTTCCACGCTTTATTTACAATCCCATATATTTGCTGAAAATAGAAATCACATCAGCCAACGGGAATTGAATTATATAGCATAGTACAATTCACATTTACCATAGTCACGTGACGTCATCTGAAGACTACAGCCATTTATTATTTTTATTCAGCCGTAAATAGCAGAAGACGACCTGCTGGATGCACGAAAAGCACCCATCCACTCGTACTCAGATTCATTTAGTATTCTGCAAGTAAAGCTCCATTATGGTCATTTAAGACATTGAAAGACAAAATTAGGTGGGCAAGATTTTTCAGCAATTTATTACGAAGGTTTCCTCCCGGCTCCCACCAGTGGTAAGGAGCCCAGTTCAAAGACAAATGTCCAAATTTCCTCCAGGGGCTTAGGTACCTGCGGATCTATCAGAGCGAAAGTCTGCTATGTCGAGTAGAACCACTGAATAGTTCCACCAGGGGCGTAGCGTAGTGCCTGCTGATCTACCAGAGCGAAAGCCTGTTGTGCTGAATAATGCAACCAGGATCGCAGTACCTGCTGAATATCTAGTACCTGCTTTTGATGTACCAGAGCGTGAGACTGCTGTTCCGAGTGCCACCAGTGGTACTAGCTGAATAGTGCTACCAGGGATGTTGTACTAAAACCTGCTGAATGGTTCCACCAGGGGCATTGTACCTGCTGATCTACTAGAGCGAAAGCATGTTGTGTCAAGTGCCACCAGGGGTACCAGCTGAACAGTGCCACCAAGTATGTTGTACCTTCAGATCTACCAGAGCAAAAACTGCTCTGTCAAGTGCCGCCCCGTAGGCCAAGTACCCTGGTAAATAATGCCACCAGGGGCGTATATACTTGCAAATTTTATTTAAGGTTCTAAATATTAAATTGCAAGGAGTTCTTAATACCCGATACCGAATACCAATACCGGAATCTGCGGATGCGGATTGCGTGAAACGATCAAAGACCCGATAGAAGCCAGATACCCGTTACTATAGGATCCTTATTGACTAGAGTGACCGAATCACCAGAAATCAAAATATCAGTTACCAGACCCAAAAGAGTCCGTAAATTGAAATATCGTTTATTATAACATTAAGAGCACTGTTTATTCAAGAGCTTTAAAATAAAGATAGCTTATTGAAATCCATAATGGTCAGACTGAAGGGCAAATATCCTATATTCGCTGTACTGCAAATATAAATAGAACAGAGTATAGCAAAATTTCATGCTTCTCATAAAATAAAAATGAACAAAAGTTATCTTAAATTGTATTCAATTTTGTTAAACTTCAAAGATTCTTGAAAATACCAAAGGTATCTCGGTCTACCCATGCTACTCGCTGTATATGCTTCATCATTAATATGTATGTATATGATCCGCTTTAAATATAGTCTCTAAACTTTGTTTCATATAAATAACAAAGAAAATGTATGTACATATATTTAATTTTTGAATAATTTAACCTTTTAAAAGCTTAAATCATTAATGAGACATATTATATTAACATCCTTGTAAATTCCTGATTTAAAATAAAATATGTTAACTTAAAATACATCAATCACAATCAAGTACATGTAAGGAAAGTTCTTGCGTTAAATATTTTTTTTTATTATTATTGAATCCTTATACATATTATAAACAACTTGAATTCAAAATAATATATTCATATAAATATTTATACCATGAATGAAAATAAAGGATGTGTGCTGGATTAAGGAAGTAAAGCTTTGTAATTTGTATTGATTTTAAAATTACTGAAATAAAAAACCAAAATTACCTTGCTGTGAATAAATTTATACACACATAAGAACATATGAGTGATGTAAGTAGAAATCAAAGTTAAAGGTAGATATGTTTTACAAAAACTTTTCGATAGGGAATAAAGACATAAGATTATTTTACTCATAATTTTTCTTTATTTTTGTTTATATAAGTTGATAGATAAAAAAAAATATTAAACTAAATATTTTTATTTCAGCGATTTGAAAATTTAATTATAACAACCCATTAATAAACTAAAATTAAATATTATTTATTATTAACCAGTGAAACCAGTGAGTCTAATCAATGAAAAAAAAGCAATAGAGGTATTAATGCAATGATGTAAAACATTAGATAAGTTTACCATTTCGTTAAGTTTACGATTTGGTTAATGAACTGTCACAATTTGTTCCTCAAATATTTTTGTCCGGAAAATTAACCAACATTTTTGATAAACTTAACCAAAAGTCATTGTGACTGTTAGAATTAGGCGTGTTCAGAAATATGATATATTAGATATCTCAGAGAATTAAAAATTACTCTGCTCGTGTTCTGTTATTATCGCATTGAGATAAGTTGGCGATAAAAGTTGTGAATTAATTAATTAATTAATTAACTAAAATTAGTTTATACAAACAAAAAATAATTATTATGTCTACATTTTCTGAATATTGTTGATCAGCATTGTTAATTTA
Source organism: Epistrophe grossulariae (assembly GCA_929447395.1). NCBI lineage: Eukaryota > Metazoa > Arthropoda > Insecta > Diptera > Syrphidae > Epistrophe > Epistrophe grossulariae. The sequence goes on from OV839567.1 coordinate 110,688,498, forward strand.
CACAAATCCACATATACCATATGAATAAACAAAAGTAAAAGCTCTTACTTGTATTTGTTATGCTTTCCGAATTGTCATCGAAGTGAAGTTTTATTCCTCTTTCACCAAATTTCAGTTGAGTGGAGCTCGAGACCACTTTTACTTCCAAAAGTGAACTAAACTGAAGGAAATGTAGTTATACACTATAATGGGTGCACCATATAATTTTTTTGTATTCGCTCAATTTCGTTCGATCACTGCCGTGAGTTCGTGACAATTACAGTTTTACTTTTAGCCCCGAAAGTGTGTTCTCATTTAATTCCCTTCGGGTTTGAAAAAAGTCGACTATTGTCTCGTGTATCTTACATTTATTTAACCATTCTGAGACTTTTGGCTACGATTTCGGGTTGGTTTGGGAGGGATTCTCCATTTAAAAATAAATTCGAAATCTAAGCACGCTTATTTGTAGGAAGAGTGGAGGTACATTGATACAGTGGGAGAATTGATACAGTTCTTGTATTTTGTCGGCTGAAAGGACTTCACATATTCTTATATGCACTCACGCATAGTAAATAATTATGACATTATTTTGACGTTTAACGAACAGCTGATTCAATTACACAGCATTTAAACAAATGGATTAAAAAGAGAGTTCATGCAAACATTTGTGTAAACTTATCATTTACACAATTTGTAAACTTACGACGAATAATAATTAATTCATGTTAATCAGACAAACACAAGTATGTTGATTAACGTGTAATTAAGTTTAAAATATTGATATAGATACAAAAAAAAACAAACGCTTTAGTCACACATTTTAATTTGCAAGCTCTAATGCGAAAGTGTGTGAACCAGTGGCGGATCCACGGGGGGGGATTTCGGGTCCGGACCCCCCCCCCCCCCCAATGAGCATTGAAACCAAATATTTTTGTATTAATTTATTTATTTATTAAACATTTACTTCTCTTCGACCTAAATTTTGTCTTAATTACAGAAAGCCCCTCTTTTTATAAAATTTCGACTTAAAATTTCTTCAAGTGTAATGAATAGGTATATACCTACCTCAAAAGCTTTAAATGCATCTTAGTGGAAAAAGGAGTATACCTACTTACATTAGATTGCGTAAAAGTTTTATACGATTTACACCAAACCAAAATCTCGGTTTTCGGCACAAAATTTCCAAATCTCGTTGATTCGTTCACACCACACATAATCTAGATTTTATTTGAAATTTAAATCAAATTTCAGTGTTGGTAGAAACTTAAAAAAAAAATCCCAAAACAAATAGGTACACACATTTCCTTTTTTTCTCTCGCTTTCTGTTGAAAAAATGCGCAAATCGGAATGAAATCCCACTATTTCAGTACACTACACTACACTCAATAAATATAATTAACACTCTTTTTCATCATTATGACTGAACTGTTATACCTGAAGGGAAATTGAGTAATTAAGTGTGTTTGTTTCACATTCAGACCGTTCCAAGAAGATTTCGCAGTAATCTACTAGATTACGAAATCTGAAAATGTATGGGGAATCTTGTTGATTTTGATGAGATTTGGTGATTTTTGATCGAAATCTAGATTTTGATTCGGTGTGTAAAGGTTATAAAGCCTATATGATGGAAACTTAGTTCAAGGGCTTACGGTATGTTAAATTTTGAAGACTTAGGCAATTTATCATATCTACCTCTCCAAAGCAATATATTAAAATACTATTCAATATTATAAGGCCAAAAAAAAGTTAGCACCACCATTTTCGATTTTGAAAAAGAAACTATGCTGCATTGTGCTCAACCTGTGCTGCGATGTGCCGTTAATATTTTTGAAAATTTTGAGGATGAAATTTTTCCAAAATAAAATTTTTCTAAAAACTTAAAGTTGTGCTCAAAAAATGATACAGCCGAAGAGATACAAAAATCGCATATTTACGACTTTTACGACCGAACGCAAATGATGCGAAGGAACTAAGCGTGAAATTAGCACCGTCATTTTCGTATTTCAAAAAAAAAAGTTGTGCTGTATTGTGATCAATTTGTGCTGCCATGTGCCGTAATATATTTTTTAAATTCGCAATTTGCAAATTTTAGGGATAAATTTGCAATTTTTTTTTTTCAAAATCACGATTTAAAAAAAAAATTATACTTGTGATGTCTTAAGCTGCTGCTGTTTTTGCTTGTTTGTATTTTTTTTTTGGAAATCGAAGCACAAAGCCGACGCAAGTTTTATTTTTCTTTAAGTTTTCTATTTGTAATTGGACCCCCCCATGACCAAATCCTGGATCCGCCACTGGTGTGAACAGAATAAATAATTCCCTCTGACGACACCAGAGTCCAACTTATTTGACTGGACTCATCTGAGCTTCTTAATGTTTGACTTTAAACTTATCGGGTAGTGTTAATTTTTTTTATGTAATGTAACTGTCACCTCCCAAAAAATTCAAATAAGAAAAAACAATTGATGTTGATAATTAATCGTTTATTTTCACACGATGTAAGTATTGTGTGTAGGATTTTTAAGGGCCAGTTGTACAATAGTGGTTCAGCCTCGGTTCAAGATTTTAATTCACTGATTTTGGCGGATTAACTATAGTTCAACGCTGGTTCAAGTATGTAATTGGTTATTATCACACACTTGAACAGTAAACCACTGTTGAAACTCAATTAATCCGCCGGAATCGATGGATAAAAATTGCTGAACCACGGTTTAAATATTTGTACAACTGGCCCTAAATCAGATTATTCAAAATTTAAAAGATTGTGACCCATCCTCTGTCAGTCCTCCTCACTCTTAAACATATTTTGCAATCGAATGAATAAATTTTCATTTTAAAATTTTAAATTCTTTTTCTTTGATATTTTCAATTCCTTTTTATTCGGATGGAAAAAAATATACCAAACAAACAAAGCCGCCAGTCCTATGCTATATTCATTGTTTTCAGAACATTAAAGAAAATTTTTGTCATGAGTGCAGGCGTCATCTGTTTTTTAAACAGATTATAAAAACGAAATGAGGCAGGCTGTAAAAACAATTTCCACAAAAGGGAAAAATATTGGATGCTGGTATGTAGGTGTATTTTACATAAATAAAATTCTTAACTGTAATTATTTATTTATTTTTTTCAAAACAAAACTTTTTTAAAGTTTCATTATTGTAAAGCAATTTGGCAAAAAGTCGTTGGAAATCATTTGTGGGATACATTAGAAATTAGAAGTACTAAGGAGTACGCGTAATGAGAACAAAAAGTTAATAATTCTTTTCCACCATCTCAATCCTATACATATATCACTACTCCATAGCCATAATTTATAATATGAATAGCTGCAACGGTGCGGCGGCGGCGGTTTTGGTCCATTTCTAAAATCTTTGGAAACGCAGTGGATAGCGAAAGACGTTTTGGCATTTAAAAATTAATTTTGGGTCAGAAAATTTGTTTAATTTGTGTAGAAAGACTACCTTTTAAAACGTACAAAATATCCTAAATTCGTACCAAACATTGAGCATTTACACTATAGAAGTTTACTTTCTTATTTCCAAAACATTCCATTTTCATATAAAGGGTGCTTTCATAAATGCATGGTTGCGAAAGTCTGACGACTGCATAACTTTCATAAATGCAAATGATAATTAATGTCAGATTTTCATAAAAGCAAAACACAAATATTTGCAGCGCAAATGTGCAACTATAAAAACTCACATGCAATCGCCGATGTAAAGTTTTTTGTTGCACACACTCCACCGTCTTTAAAATAGCCATCTCCTTCCCACCAGTATATCGTTAATAGGAAACTTTTTTTATTTTTTTTTATTCCTCTTTGTCATTACGTTTGCCCCAATGAAATTTTTTCACGAAAATCTCCCTCAACATTTTAAGTATGAAATTTTGAACAGTTTTCAAAAATTTTTTTTGTAGCTGTTACAAGCCTTTTATTGTGGCTTTAATTTGAATTTTTAATTTTCAAAATCCGACCATTGTATCCAAAGATATAAGCATTTAAGTGAATGAAAAACGGGTGTTTTTGGAATTTTGCAAGAATTGGACTGTTCTCCACTGAAACACGTCGGTTGGCAATGAACAACAACCCCATTTTGTTGTGTTTTTCCGAGATTTTTAAACAATTTTTTATTTAATTATTGTGAAGGTCGTGTAGGGTGTACAGTTATGTTTGTATCAAATTAATTGTCTATGTTCGTAGATGCGAATTAAAAAAAAATAATCCTATAAATGCAGTAATTAAAGAGTTGTGAGGTGATGAATAAAACAACAGAAATATGTGACTATGTTAAAAAAAATTTCAAAAATCTTAAATTTTTACAAAACATGTAGATCAATAATATCTACAATGTGCTGTATGATTTTGAGAATTTTTAAAACATTCGTTAAAAATAGAAAATTTAAAAAGTGGTCAAAATTGACATAATGACGCAAATCAGAAAAAGTGTTCATAAATGCAGCGTAAAACACATGCGCAAATATTTTGTACGACGTTAATATGATTGCAATTTGATCGCATGTAAATAAAGCAACCATGCATTTATGGAAGCACCCAAAGAATATTATGTATGTACAAATTATAAAGTTTATATACATAGATAGAACTTAACGTAACTGAGTTTTATTCGGTAAAGTTAAATCATGTTAAGAAAAACTCATTTCAAAGTCAAGTCAAAGTCAGATTTAAGTCAAGACATTATATTTCTATATTATTTTCTAATTTAATTAGTGTTAGAATTTAATAATCTTTTTTTTAATCAAAAAATGTACTGAATTTTAAATAATTTGAAATTAAATAAACTCTAGTGTTATAATTGAATCGCTTCCCCTACAAGAATTAGTTTTGATGGACAAGTGACGCGAAAAGTGTTAGAACTTAGTGTTCAAATCTTAAAAAGGAAAAGACAACACACAAAATTATTAAATACGAAAAATTATAGTGACAAGAAGTGATATTAAGAGTTAACTTAAAAATAAAATCCTAAGGTTCATGATTTAAAAGTAACAATTAATATGTAAGTGTAAGTAAACAAATAAATTCATTGATACATTATTGCACTGAAGAAAAAAAGAAGCAAAAAAATCAATGCATCAATAATAACAAAAATAACAAAAAACCACACAAAACCAAAAAGAGAGCAAAAATAAGAGAAAGTGTAATTTAATAAATTGTTAACGAAGCATACACACACACAGTGGTGGTCGAACTTTCACTTTTTGGAATAAACTATATTTTTTTAAATTTGCTATGTAGTTTATGTAGTTAATAAAAAAAAAATTTAGCAGACGTAGTTTCAAATGTCAGTTCTGTCAGATCTGTGACTGTCAGCTGTCACTTTGAAGTTTGAATTTTGAGTTGAAATGTTATGAAATTTTATTATTTCTCTAGATTTAATATAGCCGATTTTTATTATGACCCATGATCCATATGGATCATCCTGATCTTCACAGTGGCGAGAATCAGCAGCCTGTTTTCGGATCATGAAAAATGAACCCGATAAAGAGCAGGTTTATGTGTTGTTGTTGTTATGTATGTTATTTGATGGTCCATATAGATCAATTCTGATAGTTAAAAACGGCTTATGTAGCCTCATTTACTATAACATTTTGTAGTAAATGAGGCTTGTAGTTTATTCAATTGACTACGAGTAGTTAATGATGTAGAAAATGTAGTGTAGTTAATTTGGCCAACCCTGTACACATATACAAAATTAGTGAGGTGGTTTAATTTTTTTCCTTTTCTTAAATTACGTTATTATTTTACCAAAAGAATCGATTTGCTCTTAAAAAGCTTTAGGTTAGAATTGATATTGAATTGAGTGAAATTCGATTTTACGAGATTTTGGGCTTTAATGACAGATAAAATAGAAACTTTTTTATCGCATGTAATTTAATGTTTATTATTGTTTTCTAATAAAAGAAAAAAAAAACAAAAAATGCCTTAGGGAAAGAAAACTGCTATGATGGGGAGGAAGGTTTAATTTTCAATATGGATGATTTGATCATTTAAATAAATTAACTAAAAAATAATTTAAAACAATTTTGAAAGAAAAGAAAATATCATATACATAGATATAATTTAAAAACCGAATTAGTTGAAAGTTTTTTTTGATCTGTATACCTAACAATGTTAAAATAAACTTAATTATAATTTTATAGATATACAATTTTTGAGAGATATATTTATTAATCAAATTGAAAGCGCTATATTTACAATTATATTTTTCAGCTGGGATGTTAGGCAGCTGTACCAGTTTAGATAATTTGGCGCTATTGCCGGACCCTTCTCCTTAAATCCTGGTGCTCCATCCAGCTTCCTATAATCGTGGTATTGATAATATTGATAATAGGTACTTTTGTTAGGGATACCGAGTTCAGATGTTAAATAGTTACTTTGAGCACACCAACCACTTCTAGCGACAACGAGCAATAGAAGAATATGGTTGTTGTTGCTGGAGTACATCTGTTGTAAGCGCTCAAGGAAAGCTGATGTACTGTACGATGGATGATACTTTGTGTGAGTACTGAAGGGCCAGAGTCTGGGGTCCTTTCCAATGAATTCCGACATCACATACCACTGTATAGTATTGTTTTTGGTGAGGATGACGTCGGGCTTCTTCAGGATCCCATCCTGATGGCCACGGATTCGGAATACGATCTCGAACCTAAAGCCCTTCTCCCTTGCAGGCGTCAATAATCTTCTTTGTGCATAATTATGCCGGTTGATATATTCCCAGTGCGAGACTGCTCACGCCTGGAGTACATGGCAGATGGGATCTACTTGATTGCAGCGATCTCTGCAGCGTCGTTCCGAAGGGAATTAGATGGAATACCTCTAGTTGAAAGATGGATTGTCACTTAATAGTTTTATTAAAGAATTTGAAAAAGAGGGAGCCCAGAAGGCTTTTGATAATTTAGTTCAAAATATCTTCACTTTTGAGCTGTATAAAGAGTAAGGTGATTCAAATTTGAACGCTGCTGAAAAGATGACGAAAACCAAGCACTTTATTTTTAAGGATGTCGAAGAATCGAAAGATATGAAGACTTTCTGGTGAAGTTTCAAAGTTCTTCGTTACCAAAACTCTTTAAAAGCATGCTTCTTGTTCCTTACCATCAAGGCAGGGGGAATTTTACAAAATATGTGTTAATTTGTTTCTACCTTGAAGAGCAATAAAATGGAAAGCCCCACCTATTGGAAATTATTGAGATATCACCTAACGGAAATGAGGTTTTGACGTTTATTTATAAAACTCCCTTATTTATGTGCTATTTGCGTATATGTATCTTTTAAATGCCTGAACCGTTTTTTTTGTCATAATCCGATACTTCTATAAGTAGTTTCAACAATATTGCGTTTAAAATTTAACAAAAGTTCGTGGGATTTAGTCGTCCATTTTATTTATTTATCACCTTAGTTTAATTTTTTTTGTCATCGATCACATGGAATAGTCAACGGATAAGAGCTATCAAAATGTCTGCCTTTCTTAATTGACATAATATTTCTTAATCAAATGAAATTAAGAAAAATGAAATTTGTTCTTTGTTGAATTTTTCTAATGTATTGTGGAAAAATGAAACCTCAAACAAACAGATCTACTTGTCAGTACAAACTGACAATTAAGGAGAAAATGTCATAATAGTTTTAGATAGCAAGCAGTGTGGTTCGTTTTAGGTTAAGTACGAACGCAGTTTTATTGAAATTGTTTTCGACTTTGAAGTTTGACCTTGGTTTTGAACTATCTAATTCATACCGTCTGCATCATATCAATGGTAATTTTGTATTCCAATAACTATACTTCTAATTTTTCTACGAATGCAGGACTAGTCCTTAAGTATTTAATACCTATAGTAAAACTTAAAAGGACAAACCTTATAAAATAAAACTTAACTAAAAAGAGACGTTGTAAAACCATAAAAAACACTAAAAGTTTTCTTTGCCCGAACACAATTTTGATGTCATTAATTACAGAGAATTTCTATAATACAAGAACCACCCAAGTCAAAGATGCCAAAAACAGGACACAATTTAAAAGACATCACAGGCTATAATGACCAGTGAAATAGCAAAACTATTTACAAAACTCACTGAATAGTTTTTTTATGTTTTTTTTTTTTAATTCCTGAATTGAAAAGAAATGGAATGTCTGATCCGCACACATTGCTCCTTGCCATTTCTGGAGTTTTCATTTCTTTTCAACAGGATTCATACATTTTCACTCCAGATGATGGCCACTTCATAAAGTAGCGGAACTGGGGCATAAGGACATTACCCACTTCAGGAAATACATTTTTTTTTTGTGAGTTTGTTCAACGTAAAAACTGAATTCGATGGGTTCGTGGAGTTGGACTGGGTCTTCTCGGGGCATCATAGAAGGATCAACATCACCATCAATGATGATGATGGCGTGCATGAACGAAATGGAAGCATAAAATAGAAAAACTTCTAACTGCACCTGTAACTTTTTTTGTCGATTTTTTTTTGCAAATAGTTTTTGAATCGAGCTGGTTTTTTTTTTATTTTTATTTATTTTAAGCAATGAGCTTTCGGATGAAAGATTTTGAGAGAGCATAACGCAGGTGTGGCGAAATGGGAATGGAAAATGGTTTAAGTATTTTTGATGTCCATTGGGATGTAACATTCATTTGCCATACCTATAACCTATGTCCTATGGCAGCTTTGAATTTTTATTGGAAGAATTATTTTATCTTGCTTTGAGCTTAAAAGGGTCCATTATATGAAGAGGATGTGCTTTGCTATTGAAATATTTTTTATTTACCCATGAACCAAAATAAAATAAAATTTCATTTAAGCCATTCGAAGATGAGTGTCAATTGAATAACACAATTATTTGTTTTTGTTATTTGGAGCAACTTAAAATTACATTTCGAAAAGGGTTTAGTTTTAAAGGTTTTTCTTTAAGCTGTATTCGAAAACTATTTGAATTTTTAAAGTGTTATCACAAAATATAGGAACATGAACCGTGGGAGATTGCAAAGCATGCTGAGCATCCAAAACTTGGCTTGGATCAGGGCCTAGTTTGAGTTAAGTATACTGGCTCTGTTTTTTAGATTTTTTTATGTAAAAAGCAAAAAGGCATACATTTCAAGTATGAATTTGTTTTTAGGATAGGCTATACTCAGTTTGGTTTTACGTTCCTTAAATACCTCTTCTCGACAAAATCAACGGATTCCCTAAACAAAAAAAATAACACATTGACGTCTTTTGGCTGTTGAACCCGGACAAACTTTCCTTTGAAGAATATAAGGTTGTCGAAACTTCATAGACCCCTTCAAATTAAGAATATGACTTAAACCGGAACCATACCTACCTCGTGTGGTGTGTTCAGAGTTTTGTGTTGAAAACTGTGATTTGGTTTTTTGATTTCGCAATTTACTTAGTCTCTTCCCTTTCCCACTGAAAAATATTTCTCCGACCTGGCAGGGTATGGCGCAATCGGGAAAGATTGATTCCGTGACGCAACGCAACACAACACACCACAACACATCACACGATACAAATATGGCTCTACACATATGAAATACATTTAAGCTATAATCACCTCACACAACATGAGAGAAGTGTGGTTCCGGCTTTACTAAGGTTGAATTGTTGAGCTCCAGACAATTCATACACTAAAATGTGTATCGCCCATGGATGATTTTAACCTTTTTTCATTAACTTCCCAAACCTACCCATTTCTACCATTTGTAGCCCAAAATATTGTCAAAGTTCATATAAAAAAAAAAAACTGGTAGAATCTGGAAGTTTCGGGCAAGTAAGCGGAGAGACCTTGTTCACGTCAAATATAAAAACTTGGAGACATCGTTAAGGAATTAAGTGTTAAGAAGTAAAATGCCTCAGAAGTTGCAGCAACAATGGAAAGCCCTGTTTGTCAACTTCTCTATAGATAACTGTTTCGTATCGTAGTAGAAGCTGGCGGCTTCATATTTTAGAAAAACCCCTTTCACCAAATCAAATAAGCGTATTTATTCCAACCATTATTCAATTTGCTATCAGCCGAAGATCCTTGAAAGTAATTTTCTGGAAGTTTTGAATAAAAGAGACATTAACATGGAGATAGACTAAGACTACCATCAAAGTTACTATACATTTGCTTAAGCTTCTGCCTGGATGCTCTAAAAAAAAATATCCAAATGAACAAGTTAAATGTCGACAAACAAAAGGATTACTCAATTAAGAAGAAGAAGTGTTGCCAATAAGTACATATTTGCCAATCGACTGGAAGTAGAAGAAAATCGGGGAACGAAAAATTAGTCAGGGAAAGTCCAGAAAAGTCAGGGAATTTCGAAAGTGATCAGGGAAAATGTCGACTGACATTCATAATTTATTCGGAAAATCAGCAAGCTGCCGATTATACAAACAAGACCTTGAGCTTAGTAACATTTGCGAAAGATCTTTGATATATCGCATCAGAATAAAGCTACTCATAGATCTTACGCTTGAGCTACGGAGTCCCAAAAATAGAGTAGCTTTTTCACTGTTAAATCCATTTCCCACCTGCCATATTCATGAAATAAACGAAGAACCTTCTACATACATATGTAATTGAATGTTGATGGAAACATTTAAAAATTTATAATTTTAAAGAAACTACAAACATATAATTTCAAAATAAAAATGTTATAAAGAAATCCCTTTAAATTATTTGTAAACAAAGAAAAAAAAATGCAATAATACAAAAAATAGTTTCGTGCTCACGGACACTTAAAGAACTTCAAAAGCAAACCAGCCTCAAATATTTCTCTAAATTTATTGAATACACTCAGGAAAGTTTCGACTATATATACACCATCTGCTTTCCACCCACTCAAGTTTTCATGCATGTTGCATGCAACATTTGCTTAATTTTTTCTTACCCACAACCAAACATCCACTCTACACATACATGTATGTATTTATATATAGATATAGGTAGGTACTTGAAAAATAGAAGGATTCCGATTAAGTTTTTTTTTATATATGTATATTTCTATTTTTTGTACTTCTTATTTTGTTTGTCCTTACGCTTCATGGGAAATCTTGGTACTGCAATGCGGAAAGTGTTATTACTGAATGCTGTTGAATAAGTGCCAAGGACACGTAAGGATAAGGTAAGGACGCCCAACGACGGAATCTAAATTTTTTAAACCTAACCATGTCTTGAGTTTTTGGTAAATTGGATCGCAAGTAAATAATATAAAAAAAACGATAAGTTTTATTACTTTAATGATGCCAAAAATATTATCGCGAAAAATTCTTGTGGCTCGTTTGGGTCTTGAAAATAAAATTAAGTTAAAGTAATAAAAACACTCTTGGCGCCCTAGTCAGGGCCATCCTTTCAATTAAGTTTATTTTGAGTTGTTTTTGTTTTTAAAGCATAGTTAAAACAATTATTTTATTCATATTTTTTTATTAAAGAAATAACAATAGGTTGGTATTCTTATGGTACAATCAATTTAAACATAATAATTTGTAAAGTTTGGGTAAAAAGAAGAAAAAAATCATACGGAGTTGGGTTTCTTTATCTCATCGTTTAGAAGGCTCTTTAAAAAATGGCTCTATGTCTAGGAGATATTCAGAAAATCAAGGTTCGGTCCAATTAAGGCAGTATATAATACAATGTTCATACATGTATAAATACATACATATATATGAACGTTGAAAGGAGGAGGAAATTCGATAGGGTATGGGAGAGGAATATCTGGCTTTTCGATACCCTGGTGTGGACGGTTATGAGATATGGGGTGGAAGTATGGGGATGGGAGGAGAGATAAGAAACGAAAGAATGCAAGAAAGGTACCTCAAATGGATACATGGTGAGAGAGGAAACAAAAAATGATAAGATAACAACAAGAGCAGGGAGAAGGGAGTGGAATTATGAAGAGAAATTAAGGATGGTAAAAGAAGCGAGATAGCGATTGAATATTTAGAGGAGATGAGAGAGAGAGAGAGAGAGAGAGAGAGGGATGAAAGCGAGCGATTACCAAGATGTGAAGAAGGGGAAAGGACCGAGGATAAGGGAAGGAATAGAGGACAGTAAAACAGATAAGAGAGTAAAATGGGAAGACAGAAGAGAGCTGGTGAAGGAAAGACGGGAATCCAGATATGACAAGTGGTATAAAGAAGTAATGACCGAGAGGATCCTGCAATATTTGAAAGCGGGATGGAAGGCACATAGAAAAGAGAATAACGAGAGTCAGGCTAATGAATGAGGTGAGAGAAAGATGGTACTTGAAACAAGAAGAAGGGAATGCTCGATGCACTACCCAAATTTATCAATGAACAATGATGAAGAACGTTCACTTCGAATTATAGCAAAATTGCATAATAAGAAAGTATAATAAATGAAGCATGTTTAGATGAAGATTATATTCATGCAATAAAGGTATTGAATCACTTGAAATGTGAAACAATTAAAGACTATATCATTCTGTATATAAAGAGCGATGTTCTCCCATTAGATGATGTTTTCGAGAATTTTAGGAAAGCTTGTATTTCCATATACGAACTCGAAACTTGCCATTATTTTACAGCTCTTGGGCTATTATGGGATGCTATGCTCAAAACAATGAAAATAAGAATGGAATTATTAACTGACGTTGACATGTACAACTTCTTTGAAAGTTGGATTAGGACCTTATTCGTGTCAGTGCAGCCAAAGTGATGCGGTAGCTAATAATATATATATTGTATCCAATAACGATCCAAAAGTAACATCAGAATACTTAATGTATGTTGATGCTAATAATTTATATGGATAGGCTATGTCACAACCCCTTCCATATGGTAAATTTCAGTGGACCCTGAGCTCTATACAATCCAGTGATTGTACTGGATTCACCCATGATTTTACATGTAAATTATACCTCCACAGCACTACACAACCTACAAATTTACTTGAGCTGAAATGAAGGGTGATCTTATTTGCTAAGTATAGCATTCAACCAAATATTGACAGCTCCGCAGCACTACAATACCGACCGCTCCACACTCCACCGCTCTACTCACTACTGTGCTGGAATCGGTTTAAACACACTACTCATGTGGGTTTGTTGCTGATATTGTTCATAAAAATGTCACATTGATCCTGAAATTAGTACCTGCATTTTTTGTGGAATTTAATATTCTCAAATCTCACTGCTTCTAAGAAAAAATTTTACCGATTTAATTTTCACTTATATTACTTTAAAAGAAATATAATATTCTAAAAATCACCCCAAAAAATTTCATAACACGGTTGAATAACACTACCACGGTACTGACAGGTAATTTTTTGACACACGTTTTTAGAATAAAAACACTGCATTCCAACAGCACAATTACGCTGGTAAAATAAATTGTTTTTTGTTAACAATAAATAAGTAGTGTCTCTTTTAAACGCCACCACATAAGCGCCACCTAACTAAAAACAAGATGGCGGTTCAGCGGGAAATCTTTTGAATTCAAAAATAAAATGAAATCCATGGACACTATTCAATTATTATTATTTAATTCGGGAGCAAATATTTTGACTTGATATTGTTAAAAATTAATCAAGCAACTATTGTACTCAAACATCTCCGGGAACGACATTTTAATTCAATGATGCATTTTAATAGAAAATAGTAGATTTAAGTAGAAAAACCAGGATGGGACGTGCCACGGTACCGACATTTTGCGAATACTTTTTCAAGTCAAGGGGAACGGAAAGCAAATTTCTTAACAATCTCTAATGTAAATTGTAGCACAAACTTATTTGTACAACTCAATCCAGAAATTCATGAGAAAATTTTACATTAAGTTACAAATAAAGCACTGGACACAAAGAATCACAATTGGCAGAGAATCACCCATATGTCATTAAAACAGAAGGGCCATACTTGACAGTTCTCAATAGACCTAATGTAAGAAAAAGACAAATGTATGCATGAAAAGTCTCAATAAAGTGAATTCAATGGAATATCGCGTCTGCTTTCTTCCAAAATTTAAGTTTCTTTTATTTATTATGTTGTTCGGTTTGCATATTATTGTTCCACTATCGGTAACCCAAAAACTTATACAGCATTGCCGTCTCCTAATATTAGTTTTAATTTTGTTTTCAAAAACGTGTTTGTTATGACCAAAATGTTATTCATTATAAAAAGATAAATCGCTCTCTCAAATTGTCTTCTAAGAAATCGCTATTAAAATCACCAAAAATAAATCACATCTACAACTTCAATTCTTCGTATTGGCCCATTTCAGTGTGGGTGTATGACGTAGGAAGAGAAGCATCATCCAAGAGTGTTTAATGTTAAACTATTTATTTAAAACCATTAAACACAGCTCTAAATAATAACAAAAATAAAAATTACTTAGGGAAATAGATATTTTTTTTTTAATTTACAATGTAAACAAAGCATTATAGCAAAAATTCCTAAATGAATAATTTTGTTTTTAAATTATTATTTCCTTTCCAATATTATTAAATTTATTACTCATCCAAATTTTCTTCAGTAATGGAAATTAATTTCTTAATTGTTCACTTCTCGATTCTTAATTTTTACCACTTTTATGAATGGTATGATTAACTATGATTTTCATATATTTAAAAATCAGTCAACTAAAACAACAATTACATTTCCCACCTTTGAATTCGTACACGGGAAGTATAAGCATGACTTTACTGGACAAATTTGTATATAAAGGGTGTTTTTTTTAGACGTGTTTTTCAATCTGGCAATACTTTTTTCGGATTTGATTTTTTTGACAGCCACTTGTTTTATGCTCAGTTTGGTTGGCCATTTCATAATGAATAGACTTACTCCTGAACAACGTTTCCAAATCGTTCAAATTTATTAAAAAAAATAATGGTTCAGATCGCGCGACGCATCGCGTGCTGCTTCCAATATTCGGTCGACATAATCGCCCAGCAGAGTAATTCGAGCAACAATGGATCCGTTTCGCACCACGTTTACTCTAGTGGATGATGCGCATCCTCAGAGACGCCGTACAGTGAGCACCGAAGACGATATTGCTGCTGCAGAGCAAGTATCGAAGAAGACCCGAATGAGTCCATCCGCCATCGCGCGCACCAATTGAAGCTGGGGCCTCTTGGGTCTCTCGGCTGGAATTTATTCGAGCCAGCCGCGGCGGCCACTTACCCGAAATCATTTTTAACACATGATGGCAAACCCTTATCTTTATAATAAAGCTAAATTCTTGGCCACAAAATTAAATTATATGCGTTTTATTTCTTCTTGAAAACCACACGCCTAAAGAAACACCCTTTATAATTACCAACATAAAATGAACATGAAATACATTTTTGAAACATGATAAATCCTACAAAACAAATATTCAACTTTTGTGAAAAGTTAATACGTAAAAACAGTTTATCTTTCTCTGTTAAAGTTAGACTATGTAAATATAACTGACAAAAAAGCCAAAAAATATTTCATAAAAACTTCAAGAAACTAATTTATATTGTTCCCAAGTATATCAAGTAAGAGATTCGAACACGCAAGCGATTTTATTATATCCTCTCGGAACAATAAAGTCTGACAATATATATAAATCATCAATGCGTTGAAACAACATGCGTATAGCGTGCCAATTCATTGATTAAAACTTTATCTCCTTTTTTACATACCAACATACAAAAAAAAAGAAAATAGTAAAAACTGTCGTCCTTAGTATGAGTGGCAATACCAAAAAATTTATACATATAGAAAACGATGAATATCTATAGCTTTAATTTCGCTAAGTATTTTTTTGACACCTTGTGAAGCAATTCATAATGCCTGACAAGCCAATCTTCGGTCTGCGTACAATATCTTAATTAGAAAAGTTTATTAGGACATTGCGTGACCATGGCTTTATATATATGCTACGCACAGGAAAGTCGGGCACAGTGGGCTTAATATTTACCTCTTTATCAATTTACCATCAAGCTAAACTATTTTCTCACTTTACTTACAACACAAAAAGGATATGCGTGTTTTGTGTACTTCACGTACACACAACATTTGCTTCAACACACGGCTAGTTTCTCAGGCTCAATCTTAACCCTAGAACTCTAGAAGTTTCGTAGGTTGTAGGTATATTGAGAAGTCACAACGAGCCGCGTCAGCGTATCAACGCAAATATCAAAAACAACAATAACAGCGTGTCCAAAAGCTAACCCTTATTATCACGTACAACAGTCCTTCATCTACCTGAAGCGATAACAGCAGCAGCAGCAAGCAATTAAAGGACCTCCCGCAATGAAAATAAAATTCAACTTTTACTTGATTTGGGTATATAAAGCCGGCGAATAAATTATTGGCGGCGGCAGCGGATGCGGAATTGAACGGGGAACAGGAGAACTTAAATCGACAATTTACCGATGGCGATGGCGGAAGTAATTCATGGTATTTTTGTGTTGTGGCAAAGTGCTCCTTCCTTAAATGCTATAAATTTGCACCTTGTTGTATTTAATCCTTACCGGCACCAACAATAACAAACAGAAAAAAATAACGAAACAAAGAGAAAAAGAAAACCAACAACAACAAAATTATTTTTCCAATTGGAATAGTCCTTTGTTGGCAGGAATCTGCACTATAATAGTCCCTACCACCATAGCTATGCCTACTCCAAATCAGCAATTCAGCTGCCAAAACTGTTTTTGTTTTTTTGTTAACAACAACTCTTAGAAAAGAGGATGAGTTTATTGCAAAATTCAAAGTGGTATTGGGAATTATGGAACAATGAAATGATCGTGTACCATTTCCATAGGCGAAAAATAAAACTGGCAAAGTGCTTTGCTCGATTAAAAGGTAAACAAGTAAAACTGGGTCACGATAAGGTTAAACATCAAACCATTAAAAAATAAATTAAAATACAAAAAAAAAATAAACAACAACAAGCAATTGGATACAATTTTAAGCGGAAGCTGATTACCTGTTAGCGAATTGGCAGGATGTTGATTATTTTTGTTTTTATTTTCATTTTAGCTTATCCCGCAAGTTTGGATGTTCGTCCATTGGTTTTATTGAGTTATTATAAATTTAATCTTTCAATACAAACACAAAAGCTTTAATTCATTTTACTATTTCATGTTGGTAAGAGAAATTGTAATACCTAAACTTATATTTTTGCTTTTTTCAAAATATCCTTGTAATCCCAGTCACGTTGGTTGTAGAGTTCACACTCCGCACGTATTTGCTAAAACACCCCAAGGACGGGCATTAATATTGGATAAGAATTTGGGGATATGAATTCATCCTTATAATCCCGAACGTCAATGGGGATGTTGGTAGGAAGAGTGTATGGAGTTAGTGTTCATAAGAGTCTTTCGTAAAGGGGTTCATAATGTATATACATAGGTGCGAATAGAGACTTTTGGTGAATATGAATTACTTGTGGGAGTTTGAAGAAATTTTTTTTTGTTAATTGATTGAGCTTGAGCCTGACAAATATTTTTCTTTTATATTATGTATAAGAATGCTCTATAGAAAATGACACTTTTACATGCAATATATTGATTCTATAGGCTATATTTGGCACTCTTATAACAAGTATTATTGAGCTCAATGTTTCAATCAAATAAAATATAACAAGTAGGTGTCTTATGTGCTACAGTTCTGTTTTATGTGCTATATTTGTTTGTTTATTTAAATTCTTCCATCGAATATAATTCACACAATACAATTTTTTTAACATCACACTTTTTTATTCGAGGAAAGTTGTTTACTTCTTGTGTATTTAAAATTCGGTGAACCCGTTGTTGTTAGAATGTTATCATATCTCTTTATCACTTATTCTTCGTTGATCGTTTTGACACTTCATCAATTCGATCTTTACTTCCGCGTGTGCTGGTTGCACAGTATTAATTAATTAATTCGTTTGTGTTTATTTATTAATTTTTTCAGTGGATTTGTATAATCCCAAGCTGGTATTTAAGTAATTCGTCATCCTAATCATCATTAAATTCGCGAAATAATAGTGCAACTTGTGTTCTGTGTAATAATTTACTTTAAATTACCGATGTCCAAAGATAATGCAGACAAAATGATTTCTTATTTACTAGCTAGCTCAACAGCTGCTATGTGTTTGCTTGCTAAAAAGAAAAAAAAAAAGAGAATGAATATAAGTAGGGATTAGAGGGTTCTAGAAGGCCGCTTTGACGGCTCATTGGTGGCT
Organism: Epistrophe grossulariae; assembly: GCA_929447395.1. Lineage (NCBI taxonomy): Eukaryota > Metazoa > Arthropoda > Insecta > Diptera > Syrphidae > Epistrophe > Epistrophe grossulariae. The sequence goes on from OV839567.1 coordinate 110,706,616, forward strand.
CAACGGCTTGGCGGCTCAGAGGCTTGGCGGCTCAGAGTGGAATTGAGAAAAAATGGAGAACAACACAACTAGACAAAAAAATTTACGTTCAGGACCCAAAATTCATGTTCAGAACTCAAGAAAATGTTCAGAACGCAAAATGTACATTCAAAACCCACGTTCGTTGTAGTGTAAATAGCTCAAGGAATCCTTAATTAAGGAGACATTTTTTGTTTTACATTTAAATTTCGGATCCTATTTTGTAATGACCTCAAGCCAGTGTATTAATATTATTGCTACATATAAATCTTTTATCATCGGAATAACTTGGAATAATTTGTTTATGCATTCTGTATATATAGTGTGTTGCTCAGATCTAATATTCAGCATTTTACTATAGAAATTTTGTTTGTCAGTTTGAAACAGTCTCTATAAGTTTTGTAGAGCTAATTTTTTTACAGCTGCTCACTTAACGCCCTTAGCATTTTTTATCATAGCGGAATCTTCTATGTCTATGCTAAACATTTTTGCATTTAAAGATTTTTTTTTTATTTTTTATTAAATGAGTCTAAGAAACGTAATTCGAGAAACTTCCCTGCTCCTTATTTACCTACTAATTTTTTTTGTTTGATAAAGATATACATTTTGCTTTATTGAGAGGGATAATATTGATATCCCCTTTGATATTGCCCAGCTCTTTTGTGAATAGATGACAATCATATTCAGTTAAGTCCGAGAACTCATTGTATTCCATTCCTTCCGCTGATGTAATAACCTTTTTTAAATACAAATATTTTGGTTGATGCAATGAATAAATATTTTCAAACTTTAGTCCATTGGTTTCAAGAAGAATGCTTAGCATTATATTTGTTTTCCCACAGTTTGAAGGGCCAATGATTATTCTTCTAATACTTTTTGGGAATAGTGATCTATGTTTCTTTTTAATGTAAACATCAGAATCAAAGCTTTGTACTTTAATAAGTTTTGACTGTTCGATAAACCTCATATTGATGACTGACTTGTTTTATAATAAATCATCTCATTTATACATTCTTGCATTCATAAATGATTGAAACTTCAACCAATTAGGGAGCAACGTATAAATATGATTGAGCATTACATTAAAACCACCAGTAATAAAAATCTTTTGTGGGATCAGGACTTATTAATACTATTATTGATAAACTACAATTTGAACTACACTTTTAATTACTGTGGACCTGGAACGAAACTAGAAGAATGCTTAAAAAGAGGGGATAAAGGTATTAATCAACTGGGCGATGCGTGTCGTTTGCATGATATTGCGTGTTCTATTTCTAAAAGTAGTTTGCTAGCTGATCGTCATACAGCTGATAAAATACTGAAAGAACAAGCGTGGAAAAGATTTAAAGCAAATGAATCATCAGTCCCTAAAAATTAAGCAGTCTATCAGTCACCAATATGATGAAAGCTAAGACAAAATTTGGGATGGGTGCTAAAAAAAATACTGCAAAAAAACCTGTAAGAAAAATTTGTTTAAAAAGGCCATAAATGGAGCAAGAAATGCTATTAGAAACAATATTAACTGTTGCGGCACAACATCTATGGCTAGTATTGCTTTAAAAGCTACAAGAAATGTTATTAAAAACAAGACAAAAATAACATTAAAACACCAAGAATAATCCCACTTCCAAAAACTGGCGGTTTTCTTCACATCATCTTATAAAAGATAATACAAATTTTTGTCATACTCGGGATTCATATTAAAATAAAAAGTAAAACTATGTTAAAAATTTTTCAAGATCCAGAATTCAATGCAATTATTACTAAATATAAGTAGGATTCGTGAAACGTGACTGTTGAGGAGAACGGACGTCTTTTTGAAGGCGCGAAATAAAAAAAATAAAATATATAAAATAAATAGAGAGTCGACTCGTGACTGTTGAGGAGAGCAGACGTATTTTTAAGGAGCTAAATAAAATAAAATAAAATAAAATAAAATAAAATAAAATAAAATAAAATAAAATAAAATAAAATAAAATAAAATAAAATAAAATAAAATAAAATAAAATAAAATAAAATAAAATAAAATAAAATAAAATAATATAGAATAAAATAAAATAAAATAAAATAAAATAAAATAAAATTAAATAATATAAAATAAAATACGTGAGATTGAAGAGAGAATAAATAAGTTTGAAGCGGAAAGCCAAGAAAGGACATGACAAATAAATGAGGGATAGGAGAAAGATCACCTAGCGGAGAGGATGAAAGAAATGAAAGTAAAGATAGAAAGGCAAGAGAAGATTCAGAAAACAGTTTTTCTAATGCATTTTGAAGCCGAATGATACGTGTATTCCAGATCCATCCAAATCATCCACAACCATAGTTCAGGAACATGTTGCCTGCGCATTTTCCTACTACATGAAATGCTCCTTCGGAAGATGTGATGCGAACATCCGTAAATAAAAAAAAATTAAATTTATCACTATTTTTCTTTTGACTTCACTTTTGTTTGATTCTCTAATTTGTTTTTATTTTATTTGTTATTTGTAGGTGAAAACTGTGCGAGCGAGTTCGTAAATGGTCTTTTTAGAGACGCTCTGGATAAATACAACAAACATCTGAGAACAGTTACACCCTTGAAGACCCTGACGGATGCGGAGAACTTCTACTTTGAGAAATCAAAGGTGGACACAATAAGCCGCAAAGAAATTATTCATCAAGACGGAAGGATTACAAACTTTAAAGGAGAAAAAACAACAGTTCGATTACATTTAAAGCCTGAAAAAATGATTTTATATGACAACACAAACAGAAATCCATATATAACTATTGGAAACATTAATTCAACAATCAATAGCATTTTGAACTCGCCCCCAACAACACATCAGCTAACAAAAGAAAATAAAAATGTTTGTCATCCTTGGGATATTAATATAAAAAATAAAACAATGTTAAACATTTTTCAAGAACCAGAATTAAATGAAATTATTACTTAATCTGAGTAGGATTCGTGACTGTTGAGGAGAATGGACGTCTTTTTGACTGAGCGAAATGAAAAAAATAAAAATAAATAAAATAAATAGACACTGAGAGTCGTTTCGTGACTGTTGAGGAGAGCAGACGTCTTTTTAAGGAGCAAAATAAAATAAAAAAAAATAAAATAAAATAAAATAAAATAAAATAAAATAGAATAGAATAAAATAAAATAAGTAATAAAATAAAAAAAATAATACAATATACAGATAGCATGGCGGACAAAAGAGTAGAAATTAACGAGGAAGAATTAAAGAGGAGAGGAAAGCCGACAAACTTGTAAAGACTGTCAAAGTGTAGAAATATGAGCACGGGATCGATGGGTAATAACTGATCTATGGAAAAGGAAAAGGGAACAGAGGGAAAGAGAGAGAGTATTCGAATTTATAGAAGATATCAGGGGAGATGAGAAACGAATTCAGAATTGAGATACAGGAAGTGAAGCAAGAGATGAAAAAGATGATAGTGGATATGAGGGAGGAACTTGGAAAAATGAGAGAAGAAATAAGAAGAGGGGAGAAGGAGAGAGGAGAAAAAAAAAGAAAGAGAATTGAAGAGGACCTAACGTAGATTTCTTTTGATTTCACTTTTGTTTCATTTCTCTAATTTGTTTTTATTTTATTTGTTATTTGTAAGTGAAAACTGTGCGAGCGAGGTCGTAAATGCTCATTTTAGGGACGATCTGGACAATTACAACACAAATCTGAGAACAGTGACATACATGAAGACACTAACGGACGTGAAGAGCTTCTACTTTGAGAAATCAACGGTGTGCACAATATGCCGCAAAAAAAATTGGTGAGCTAAATGTAAGAGATCACAGTCATTTGAAACGGAATTATAGGGGAGCAGCCCATAGGGTTTCTGGCCTTAAATATAAGTAGCCGAAATTTGTTTCTATTTGTTTGCACGATTTGTTTGGATACGACTCTCATCTATTTTTTAAATCGCTTCGAGAATTGATGGTGACATCACGGTAATCGCAATGAGTAAGGAAATATATATTTTTATTTCAAAGCGAATTGCCATTTCATTTATGAAAAACATTTCTTAGAACTTATGTTTTTAGACTCCTTTCACTTTATGAGTGAAAGCATCGAAACTTAGTCGATGACGATTTTGTGATAGCAAAAAATGCTTCACAACGGAGCAGAGCCTGAATCTTGTTACAAGTAAAGGAGTTTTCCCGTATGAATTTCTTGATTCTCGGGGCAAATTAAATGTGTCATATCTTCCTCCAAGATAAAAATTTTTCAACAAACTTTCAAATGAGGAATGTTCGTCGGAAGATTATGAGTTGGCATTAAAGATATTATTTATAAATTTCAATTGCTGGAATATAAAATATTATTTAGAGATTTATCTCAAAAGTGATGTTGTGTTGCTTGCGGATATTTTTGAGAATTTTATAAAAGTCTGTAAGCATGCTTAGGGTTAAGATCCATGTCATTGTTATACAACACCTGGTTTATACTGGGATGCAATGTTAAAAATGACTGTTGTTGAGCTGGAACTTTTGACCGACATTGAGAAGTACAATTTCTTTCAAAAAGGCATTAGAGGCTGGAAACAATAAATTTATTCAAATCTATGATTCTGAAAAACCATCTTCATATTTGATTTATTTGGACGCTAAAAACATATATGGTAAAAGCAATGTGTCAAAACCTTCCTTGTGGAGGTTTTAAATGGCAAGATTCTGAATTATTCTCATTGGATTATATAAATAATTTCAGTGATACTGAGGTAAGCTATGTTTAAGTTCATAATGATTTCTCTTTTTGTCCTAAAAATATAGCAACACCAAGATCCAAATTAAAAAAGTTGGTAGCAAGTTTTCTACCAAAATTTAATTATGTTATTTATTTTCAAAGTTTAAAACAAGCAACGATGTATGGTTTAATTTTAAAGAAAGTCAATCGTTCGATGAAATCAATCAATCAAAATGGCTCGAAAAATATATTTCCAAAAAAACCGAACTTATACTAAAGTAAAAAACAGAGTCTCAAAAGAGATTTTATAAACACATGAATCTCACTATTTACGGTAAACCAATGGAAAACATTAAGAAGCGTACTGATGTTAGAATTGTCACACGGTGGGAAAATAAAAGAAAATCCTTGTGTGCTAGGGTTTTGATTGCAAAACCCAATTTCCATAGTTCTTTGCAATTCGTTGAAAATAATAAAGATGAAGGAATGATTTAAGTACGTTGCTTGCTATCCAATTAAAAAAGTGCAATATCACTTTGAATAAACCTATATACTTAGGTTTTTTTTGTACTTGTGTTGTCCAAACTTCTTATGTATGATTTTCATTATGATTATATCAAACCAAAATATAATGAAAATGTTCTTCTGAATTTTATGGATACTGTTTCATTCATATACACTATAAATTCAGAAGACTTTTATTCAGTTATTATGGCTGATATACCATTGAGAATCGATACAATATATGATTTTGCGCCCTAGAATCAGCATAATATTCCTAGGTTGAATAACAAAGTATGTTCAAACTTCAAAGGTGAAAAATAATAAATAATAAATATAATGTTAAAATTTGTGGGATTAGCAAAAATGTACTCTTTCACTGTTTAACATTCAAAATCTTTACAAAAAGCGAAAGGAGTCAAGAAATGAGTCACAAAGCATTTAAGAATAGATGACTACAAGAGGTGTTTGTTTGAAAAATTAGAAAAATATGAAAGTATGTTGACTTTTGGAAACAAGTTGCATACAATCTAAACAAACTAACTTTAAGTTTCAAAGATACAAAGCGTTATATAAGTGAGGATAACATAAGCACCCTTGCTTGGGGTCATAAGAATATCCCACAAAATGAAGCATAGCCGAAATAAAATGAATATTTCAGTGAAAAATAATTTGAATTGTACATATTTTATTTTAAATTAGTTGTAAGAAAAATCCTTTTAATTATTAAGAAGAACAACGATAAAAAACAGCAATTATAATTTATTTTAACTTAGTTGTAAAAAAAAATTTATTCATATGTACTCAAGAAAAATAAATTACATTGAATAAAATTGAAAAAAAAAAATACCTTTTTCGTTATCAACTCAAAAACTTTCAACAGTTTAAAGTTTAAACCACTGCACAACGCACGGAAGAATTCCATTGAATTACGAACAAACATAAAAATAAAAAAGAGACACGAAATTTAGTTACAAAAGAATTAACAACGAAGAATCTTACTCGAATAAATACCCACAACCAAAACGAAAAAATCTTTTAAAAAACCTCTTGGATATTTCCCTGTCACAACTGCAAAAGGATCCCAATGGATAAAATAAAATTCTTAAGGTTCCCACAATCCAACGCGATGACATGACGCACGGTGGCGATCATGATAAAAATGTGGATGCCGCACATATAAATTAAAGGGCACACATCTACGCGATTGAAGTGTGCCTCTCCTTTGATTTTTATATGAAGCATCCATATTTTTATCGTGAACGCCACCGCCATCGCGTTGGTTTGCGCGTAGCTTTATACGATGGGAAATTTATTTAAAATCCTGAAAGAGCCTAATTAGGAAATAACAACCAGCCAACTCACAAAATCCAGTAAGAAAATTATAATTGGGATATTTCTTACACACAAATGCATTACGAAAATTCCAATTGAGAATTCCTGTGTCACTTCTGGAACAATACAATGCAATAAATGCGACACCTATCTTAAAAAAAGGCCATTCTTGAGGTAGTGTAAGTAAGCTTTCGGTGGTTTCGATTCAAATAAAATTAAACGAAATAAAATATAATAAAACAAAATAAAATAATATAAAATACAGTAAAATAAAATGAATTAAAACAAAAAAAAATAAAATAAAATAATATAAAATAAAATATTTTAAAATAAAATAAAATAAATTAAAACAAAAAAAAATAAAATAAAATAAAATAATATAAAATAATTTAAAATAAAATAAAATAAAATAAAATAAAATAAAATAAAATAAAATAAAATAAAATAAAATAAAATGAAATAAAATAAAATAAAATAAAATAAAATAAAATAAAATAAAATAAAATAAAATAAAATAAAATAAAATAAAATAAAATAAAATAAAATAAAATAAAATAATGTAAAATAAAATAAAATAAAATAAAATAAAATAAAATAAAATAAAATAAAATAAAATAAAATAAAATAAAATAAAATGAAATAAAATAAAATAAAATAAAATAAAATAAAATAAAATAAAATAAAATAAAATAAAATAAAATAAAATAAAATAAAATAAAATAAAATAAAATAAAATAAAATAAAATAAAATAAAATAAAATAAAATAAAATAGAATAAAATAAAAAAATAAAATAAAATAAATCATTAGACTTTTGGCTTTCAAAACAGGTAAAGTGATTTAGTGAAAGAATTACTATTGTTTTCAAATATTTTTTTTTTTTTTGAATGCATTTTATAAAAAGAAATTCCTTCCACATAACCGACATCCCCTTCCCTTGCAATGGAAAAAAAAGCTTATATTTTTTCTTTCTATAAGAATTTCTTATTATTTTGCGCCTACTAAGCAAACTTACTGATATCTCGAATTTCCGATCTTATTACGGTCTTAAATAAATGATCAAAATGAATTCAGGAAACCATAACACACAAACCATAAGTTGCACGACGTGTTTTGAAAAAATATCCTAAAACGCTCCACCAGATTCGATGAAACTAATATTAGCTGTAATTTAAAAAACAAAAAAAAAACGTTTTTACGAGAATCAAGTTGTTTTTAATATCTCACAACTTTTTATTGAAGATTTGTTTTTCAGAATTCTTTACGATATTTTAATTTTTTTACAAAAAATATCAATATTTTTATTTAAAAGCAAGTCAAGACATTATGACTCATTTATTATTATTTTTCTTATATACAGGCTCCATATAAAAAAAGCAATTTCATTCACCCTTGTGCGTCGATGGATGTGATCAAATGATGCTTACTAAGGCGAAACGAGGCGATACTTTTTTATGACTATATCCTTAACATACCTGAAAGGTAAACACCATAAGGAAATTTTACTTAATCTTTTTTTCATGTGGGTTGTGTGGATTAAAAGTTAAATACTCATCATGTGTGGCATATAGTCAAGAATGAGTTTGCAATTCTTATTTTTACACTACAATGGATTTTTATTTAAAAAAAAAACGAAGAAAATCAACCGGATTTTTGAGTTTTTTGAAGAGTGATGAAGCAAATTCGATTGATTGTCTCTAATGTTTGTTATTTAAGAATCGGTAGATGAAATAAAATTTATTCCAACAAGTTCTTAAAAATGAAATAAAAATATGAAAATAAATAAATATATTATGTAAGTGTGTTTCTTTACTTTGAAACTCTGTGCATTTGTGTGAATTTCTACACATTTAAATTTTTTTTATATGTATGTACTTTGACAGACTGTTGCGTAGTAATTCACACAAATCCATAAAGTAAAGGAACACACCTTTTATACCTTAAAGTATGAATGGAGACGCACAGCAATATCCCTTGGCATTATGAAATGTACGTTGAACTATCACGCCAATACCACTTTTATACGGGGCACTGCCTCTTGCGATTAAGTGACAAATTCTCCAAGAGTATCTCTTCCCTTGTCATAAATGTATCTCTTATCTGAATTGATTAACATCAAAGGAATGGCTTAGATTTGAAGTCACTTGGTTCAGGTCCTTTCGGAACTGTCGCACCATTGTTTTTTGACTTTCTTATAATCGCAATATAATGGTAATTATAATATATTTGTATACGACATCAATAAAATAATTGCCCTATTATATACAAAATACTTTAAAACAAATAATAATTAAGGAAACAATTTAAAAACATTTATTGTGAAAGTCTCATTTAAAAAAAAAAGTCATCCATGAAAAATTATCAGAATATTATAAATAAACAGGTGAATATAAATACGATTTTTCCCACAATTAGTAAAAGATTCAAATACATACCTACTAACGTACTTTTCATACATATGTATGCACAGCAAATTTAAAATAAGTAGCTAGGCTTAATTAATTACAATTTGTATCGATACAGGACGCACAAAAGTCTGCTGAATTCCCTTCATTAATTTCATTTATTATTATCTGGTTTTGATATTCAACAAAAATTTACATTTTTTTCTGCATCGCTGATCGTTAAAACACAGTGAGGTTTTTTTATATTTAAATTTCCTTGCATTTTTTTTTCAAGCTGAAACTGTTTTATTGTTATTTTTTTATTTATTGAACGTTCAATATTTAAAAACAAATTTAAACTATTTGCCATTAAAGCATGAAGTTTACAAAATGTGTTTTGTTTTATTATGGAGATAATTCAATGTTTGCATGCAGCATGATTGCATTCGAAATAAAATTGTCAAGTGTATATGATTTGTACTTTGCGTGCTGTCTTTTAATTAATATTCATACCTCTGAAAAAATAATTATTTTAGTTTTATAGGTCTAATTTAAAAAAAATGTGTTAATCAAAGAAGAAATGTTAAAAGTACCTCAATCACTAAATCAAAAAACTTTATGCCACATGTCAAAATTAAAGTGTAATGAAATTCCACGCGACTGTCAAATTGGTGTTGGAGCGAAGAGATATTTTACTACCCTTTTTACTTGCGGAAAATACGGTATTTTGCATAAAATGCGACAAAACACTAAAGCATGTAAGGTCTGGTTCTCTAGGTTGAAGGTAATTCGTCGGGTGACTTCCCTACCTTGCTGCGGTTCCAAAACAAATACAAGCCTTAAATAAGGATTATTTAAATTTTGACAAATTTCAGTACTGAATTCTGCCTTAAAGTAGTCATCACTTCGTCATCTTTGGATTAGAGGGGGGAATTAGTGTCAGAGTCAGTGATCTAACTCCTATATCCATGTTGCTTCGTTAAATTGTCGGAAGATTCTAGTATGTACCAATGAGTATTGTCATTGTGATAACCACTGTATCGTCAGACTTTCATTCCGAGGTATATCATTTCTTCGACGCCTGTTTAACCCTATATTCCTCTCCAGTTGAGTATTATCATTTCGTTCCTGATCGTAGGGATGTTGTATTTAGCTGCTTTATTGTTATGAACATCTTCCAAAGACCGTCCATCCGTAATGACGACCATTGCACGTCTGTCATCTTTGACAAATGCCAACCAAGTCGGGTTTCTTAAGTGCTTGATCTGTTTGTATAATGGGCAATTCAATGGACTGTTAGACCACGTGCTTCAATGTCTCCGGTCGAGGACACCAGCCCTGCACATTCGATCCTGAGCATTGCGTCCTCTAGAGGTCCTAGACTTGATAGGGAGAGCGTTAATCCTTGTTTTTACGCAGTGGATGAAGTCTCGTTCCGAAAGCAACTTGTGGGTTCTCTGACACATCTGTTAGCTTTCCCTTGTCCACTGGCACTTTTGACTTTGTTAGAGAGTCTTATGTCCATCTGACTTAGGGGATACCAAGTTCACCCAGAAGGAGGCTGTAGTAGTGTCCTCTGGTAGATTCAGCCATTTCCTTACTTCCATCCTATTGATCCTGTTTTATTATGACTGCCGATGGTGGTGCTTCCAAGAGTGAGTCAATTGTATAATTTCGGTATCAGAACTCTACGCAAAGCATGGAAGCGCTGCTGGAGTCCCAGTAAAACGTTGCAGCTGGGGTATCAGTTCATCGTTCGGGTTTTTTTCGGTTTTCCAAAAGGGTAGCATAATTTCTTAAGGGGTCATCATTGCTTCGTTTGGTCAGGGGGGGTGGTTTTGTTGGTTTCCAGAACGAGTGAGCTCTGGTTTATCTTGCATTATCCGAGACTCGTTGTTTATATTAGGACCAGCTAATTTAAAATCGAGGGGGCTGGAAAACCCAGGGTTGCGAAAAAGCCAACTCCGTTGGTCGTACACGAGGTAATTTACCAGAATAGTAAACAATATTCCAAAAAGCAACCTACTTAACTCTATTTCAGTTCACCGTTCATTCAGTTTAGATATATTTAGCTTGAAAACCATAGGAGGTGGAGGAAAGGCACATCTATGGAAATTCAACAACCTGATCAGCCAACTTGCTTATACTTATATTACTGGTACAACTCTTGGTATTTAAGGAATGAATTTTTTTACATTAGATCCACTATTATACCTATAAATTATGAAATCATCTTTGTAGAAATCAAAGAATCAATCTTTGTAAATCGCTTTTTCTTTGGGTTAAAAAGGCATTTAAGTAATAAAGCCATCTCTCAAAGAACCCTGGAGACCCTATACTAATCCAAGACCATGTCGGTCCTGCTATATTCAGCTGAAGCATGGACCTTGTCAAAACCGGATGAAAATTATATCGGATGCTTTAAAAAAAAATGATTCTTTGGGTATTTCTTGGGACAATGTGTATCAAAGGAGAACATTCAATAACGAGATTGACAGGCTCTACAGCGACGGTCAACTGGTGAAAAATAAAACACGTGGAAGGTGTGGGCAGTGACGTAGCAGCTTGCGAATCTTTGAATCTTTCCCTGATGGTACCCGCAGCAGAGGAAGACCCAGCCTTTAAGATATGCTCACAGGTACCAGATACCAGAATGCATCTAGCTAAGGACCAAACTGGATGGAAATGCTCGTTGATAGATCGTAGTCTATGGTGAAACAACTAAGATATACGCTAGTTAAAAATAAAAGCACTAATTGCAAGTTCTGAGATTTAATAGATAATTGTAAAATACAAATATTAAAGGAACTACACGTAGGTAATGTTTTAAATTCGTAACTTTAAAACAAAATATTTTGCTACCACAACTGCCATCTGGATCAAAATGTACTTCTGGATCAAAGTGCACCTCACAAAACTATTCCAAATCACATAGCATAATTCACACTCATCATATGGTGATTGAAACGATTAAATTGGTTCAATCATGTCAGCGAATTTTACCAAATTAGAAGTCATTATTTGATGAGTACACCAATTTGTGTGTGCATTGCAGTTCATCCTTTTTAATTGCGTTTTGTTGATGATGCAAACTCAAACTTTGCTCAAACACACATATTGAATCTATTTCCGTTCTATTTCCGAGTGGAATTTCCATCAAAAGCTACTAAACGGAATTTAAATTGACTTTCATTTGCAATTTGACAAATAATAAAAGACAAGTGTGTGAATGTGTATTAGTGCGAGTAGTATGCACATATGTACACACATAGGAACTCAATTAATTCAAATGAATATGCAATGAGCATCGAAATTTGTTAATTGAAAAATTGAAAATTAAAAAGTTATTATCGAAATTCCGTTTTCCAAATGACTTTATAATTATTTGTTATATTTATTATCAATTTTTGTTTGGCCGATAATTAAAGATTTTAGGAGAAACGATTTGTTTATGTCAAATTGTCTGTGTAGATTTTGATTTGAGACATAATATGTCCCATTAAGGGGGACAAAAGTCGTTTTGTAGTTTTTTTATTCCCCTTAAGCTGTAATAATAATAGTTAATCCATTAATTAACCCGTTCCCTGATCGCAGTATAATAATAATCAGATTTTATGTATTTATTTCCTAAGAATAATTTTTCTTATAAATAAAAATATTCAAGACACATTTTCGTCCTTAGTTTTGAAGTAATAATAAGCTTTTGCCACGATGATTAACACCAACCCTTAATGACATTAATAACAGTCATTCCCTTTCAACCTCTGACAACCTTAAGCATAACACTCAAGTCTAATGAATTATTAATTGCTGAGATGTTGCCTGTTGACTTAAATGTCGAGGAGTGACGAATGGCAAATAGCAAATAGCAACACATGAAAGAGTGTTCATTAATATAAAAAAAAAAATGTCCCCAGGTCCTGGACGATAACGACAACACAACTACATCGAACAAAAAAAATTCATTATTATTATTATTTCAAGCACAATAGAATTCGTTGTTGGTTACACTGTATATACTTGATGTACGTATCCGAGTGTGGAAAGCTTCAATAACAAATGAGAGTCCTTGTTTATATTTTTATGAATGGTAATTTTTTATCTGACCGTTCTTCGTTTAGCAGCGAATTTTGTATGTCGTGCATAATTTAACCATAATACTATAACATCCTTTGCTATGGCTCTGTACCTCAAAACACGCTACCAACTACGACGACGACTATAACATGACAGCCCCATCGCATCGTATATACAATTTTGAATAGCAATGCGGTTAAAATGTGTACGCAGATATGGGATAACAGCGTAATACCTCAAGTGTATTATGAACTTAGAGTGGATCATAATATCAGCACTGATGGGTAATTCAAATTTAATGCAGAACTTCAACACCACATTTGTACAACGGGAATTTAAATGGAATCACACCCCGACCCATACATATACATAAATCAAAAGGAAAAAGCCTTTGCCAATTATGAAATGTTGAATTTTGACATGCCAATCACTTTTGAGCGGATTTTACACGCGTTTTATTAATGAGTAGATTATGTATGAATATGTCGTTGGGGTGTGAACACTGAACAATCACAAATTAATACATAAATCCCTTGTTACACACAGAGTTGTGTCATCTTGTTAAAACCATTTCGTCTTGAGCCCTTTTGCACATAAAAATCTTTTAATCTTACAAAATATAATTGCGGTGTAATAATGTATTTTAAATTCACTTATCAATTATTTACATAGAGAACGAAAATTAAAAAACAATTTTTGAGCTGGATTGCATGAACATGCTCTTTTGTGGTTCATACAATTATTCGTTTAAGCCGTTTTCGAGATTAAATGCTATTATTAATGGTTTTAAAAAATCAATTGCTTCTCTAGGAAATCACCTATGTACAAAATGTTGGTAATAAGAAGTTTCAATCAAATCGTTTCAGCGGTTACGGCTGTAGGGTGAGTTAGAAATTTGTGGGACGCATTTTTTCGTGTTCTCTTTCATTGTAATGGTTTCATTTAAATCTCGAAATCGGTTTAATATGAAAGTACTATGAGCTAGAAGGTACCAGGACAGCGGCTCGGAGTCTAAAATGGGCGGACGGCATGGCAGGGATGGGGGGGCGTGTAGATATTGAGCTTTAGGGGGCAAGGTTCGTAGCTCTTGGGGGCGTAGTAATGGGTGGAGGGTGTAGCAGGGGTGGAGAATGGCTGATTTTGAGCTTTATGGGGATAGGTAAAAGTTTTAATTTTGGGGGTGTCTGGGAAGAACCCAGAAAAAAGCATAAGGGGACTACAAGCCGCATCATAATGGAGAATTTGACTTGTAATATTTGGGGTGAAAATTCGCTCATTCCTACTCGCTTAAGAGGCACGTAAAAGCGTAAGTGATGTGATCAAATGTCCTCGATGTTGAAGCCCTTCAAAAAGGAACATATTAACGTATCCTCTCAAGATCATGTAATTAATCTGCCTAGTTACAGTAAAAGAAAACTGAATGAAAATACAAATGATTCACTATCCACCAGCATTCTTCATACAAAAAAAAAATAAATGTGGAGTTAGCAAAATATATGTGAGCACTGTTGAATGGCCACATCACACAAGAACAAGACCACAAGACAAGAAGCAAAGTGTTGCGAGGCAAGAGGAGGTATGGGATATCGGTAACTTGGAAGAGTAGGAAAAAGAAGAGGTAGGAAAGAGAGAAAGGAATAAGGTGGAATTTCAAGTTCCGGGGACGTAGCCTGCTTGAACATGGCCCGAAACTTAACCTTGCCTGCAAACAATAACTCATTTCAGGCCTGAGGAAAACGGACTATTGTCACACCAAGGCACTGCGGATGCTGTTGCAGCTAGGCCATAACCCACCCTACCATATGAATCCTTGGCCATTTTTGGATTCCCCCAATTTGGTGGATGATTGGTTTCAGATCCATCTTCACCGAAACTCGGCACCGCTGGAAAAAGGTCTTCAAAAAGTCATGTCCCCATTATCGGAACAAGAAAACAGGATATTTTTTCAATTTTTAGTTGTCATCCGAAGCTTTATTTACTGGTGCCGTGAAATAAGGCCAAGTGAAATAAGGCCAACTTTTGAAGCATTTGAGCATTATACAGCACAACTTAGATTTTTTTGAAAATCGCAATTCTGCAAAAAAATTTATTCGTAAAATTTGCAAATTTGCAAATTAAAAAAAAAATTTACGGCACATGCCGGCACAAGTTGAGCACAATACAGCACAACTTTTTTTTTTGAAATTCGAAAATGGCGGTGCTAACTTCACGCTCTGGTGCTTCGCAGCATTTTCGTTCGATCGTAAAAGCTGCAAATATGAGAATTTTTTTGTTATCTCTTCGGTTCTTAGTATTATTTTTTGAGCATTATACAGCACAACTTTGATTTTTTTGAAAATCGCAATTCTGCAAAAAAATTTATTCGTAAAATTTGCAAATTTGCGAATTAAAAAAAAATTTACGGCACATGCCGGCACAAGTTGAGCACAATACAGCACAACTTTTTTTTTAAATTCGAAAATGGCGGTGCTAACTTCACGCTCTGGTGCTTCGCAGCATTTTCGTTCAATCGTAAAAGCTGCAAATATGAGAATTTTTTTGTTATCTCTTCGGTTCTTAGTATTATTTTTTGAGCATTATACAGCACAACTTTGACTTTTCTGAAAATCGCAATTTTGCAAAAAAAATTGTGCGTTAAATTTGCAAATTTGCGAATTGAAAAAAAAATTTACGGCACATGCCGGCACAAGTTGAGCACAATACAGCATAACTTTTTTTTTTGAAATTCGAAAATGGCGGTGCTAACTTCACGCTGTGTCGCTTCGCAACATTTGCGTTCGATTGTAAAAGCTGCAAATATGCGAATACCGGCACAAGTTGAGCACAATACAGCACAACTTTTTTTTTTTAAATTCGAAAATGGCGGTGCTAACTTCACGCTAAAAATTAAGAATAGCCTCTAAAAACCAAACGCTTAGTACGATTTTTTTTTTAAATACGGCACATCGCAGCACAAGTTGGGCACATCGCAGCACAATCTTTTTTTTTTACAAATATCCAAAATGGCGGTGCTAACTTCACGCACATACTGAGATATTATTGCACTTTAGCAAAGTAAAATAATCCCAACTTTGGAATTAATTTCTTCATATTAAACCTTGATAAGGCGAATAGTTGAGAATTTTTAAAGTTGACTTTATTACGGTTTGTAAATAAGAAATAACGCCAACTTGGTGATATTTCTCAAAATAATTTGGCGTTATTTCTCTTTGCCAAAGTGAAATAAGACCAACCAATTTAATTGGGTGTTATCATCATATATGTTAATGCCAACTTTCTAAAGAGCTCTCTAGGGGTAGAAAAAAAAACCAAGATAGCGGCTGTTCTTCAAAAAAAAAATTAAACCAACTTATACCCTTTTTGTTATTTATTTTGTTTGAAGAAAAGCTGCTATCTTGGTTTTTTTTTCTACCCCTAGAGAGCTCTTTAGAAGTAACCAAAATACCAAAGAACAACCACGTGAACACTTAAAAAACTCGGTTCTTTTTCGGTTACAAATGTATAGTTTGTATAAAAAATCAAAAAAAAATGTTTGATTAAAAAGATAAATAATATAATCGACACCTTTGAATTTTAACACAAATATTTTTGGTTAAATAAAAGACAATCACAATTCACAAACACAGATATTTTTATTATTTCTTCAAATTGTTGATTCGGTTATTTCTTATTATGTTCCTTTCTTATTATTATTTCTTGGATAATAGACTCACTGACTTTATCTATCCGTGGACGTTCTAGGGCTTCTTTATACGGTTTGGTTTATATGGCGGAGCTCTAATTTAATGGCGACTCGAACTCATGCACCTTGGCAAACAAGAGGACAATCTGACGCTCACCAGAAGTTGGCAGAAGAATTTTATCAGTTAGTCCAGGACGAATACCGTCAGCTGGATACCAGAGCACCTCAAATCCAGTTCAATATAATTGGGATAGAAAGATTATGGGTTCAATGCTAAGAACAGGAACAATCGATTAAAACTATGTATGTGGCGGCCCGTACAGGTGTACTTATCATGGGCCGCCAAAAATGTACCTAAAAGTTTATAACTTCTTACTCACTTTTCAGCAAAACTTATTTTTAATCTCAAACTCACCACTTTGAATTGTTTTATTCAAGATTGAATTGAATCAATATATTGCTGATTGGCACTAAACACATACATACATATATGGATTCTTAAAAAAACAACTGAGCAATTAATTTTAACTGAACCTGGTTTAAAATTTTAGTGACGCACCCAAAATTATCGAATTTTTAATTGTAATATTTTTTCTCTTAACCCTTCGGAATTGAAAAAATGAGAGTGAATCTAAATAAAGAGTAATGGGCCCTGACATTAATTTTAAACATATCAGAGAGCAGCATATAAATTTGCTACTCATACAAGAAGGATCTTTTAACCACTATTTTTGGACAAAACATATGTCTGCATTGATAGAAAGCCAACTCAATCATGGTAAACGCTGAGTAAGGCTATGTACTGCATGTGCACAATCGTTTATCAAAAAAACACAAAATCTCCAAAATCAAATCAATTTAATACCGTTTATGTAACTCCCAGTGTTTCCATGGTGATTTTTTAATATCAAATGCATTCAAGTAAATAAATAAATAAAATAAGTGTTTTTAACTTATTTAAAATAATATTTTTTATTTATAAACGATATGATGATAAACAGACATCTCAAATATGGAGATTTAGAAGTTTTGGGATCCCCAAAGACGACTTCAATCTTTTCCTGTGCTCATCGCATATACTGGAAAATTACGATTTTATGTATCCCAGAATATAGAGACTCAAGCCCAAGTTTATGCAATTTTCCGAAGCCTATCAGTAAATATTTTTAAGTATAATATGTAAAAAAGTTAACAAATAAATTGCAGAAATTTTAAAAACTTTCTATTTTATTTTTTGTACTCAAGAATTTGATTTTTTGTACTCTACGACTTCTCTTTTTACGCAGTGTCAACAACCCATGCGTTAGAACCTTAATATCAGGTTCTTAACGTCTCGTTTTAAGTTCTTAAAGTTGCGTTTTAGGTTGTTAACGTTACGTTTCAAGTTCTAAGTTTATGTATGAGCCAACATGTCAATAAGCTGGTGAGCGGCTAGGGAAAAAAAACAACAAAAACGGCCCCTTAACACGCCTCAAAAGCTTTACCCCTTGGACCCAGCCTGCCACTTCTACCAAAGCTTCACACAAACCACGCCCCCAGCATCACAGCTTTAACTTACCCCCATAAAGCTCAAAATCAGCTACGCCCCCACCCCCGCCACGCCAACTTCATTTAAGCCGACGAGCCGCTGTCCTGATACCCTCCAGTTCATACTACTATATGAAGTGTTTCCTGAAATCTTTGTTTGTATCGCGTTCAATATCCAATGTTTTTGATAGTCAGGCAGGGAATTTTGAGTTCGAAAACCCAATCACAATTAAGTACTGTACCAAAAACGGTACATTTTCTTCTCACTTATTATTAATTATATTAATTTAATATGTAACTCATTTTTAAATAATTTAACAATTTAACTTTTTTTTCTGCAATGGTATAATTTTGTAATCACGCATAATTTGGTAAATATTTTTTTAATTTTTTTAATTTTTTTTTTTTCAATTTTGAATCAATATAAATATTATGAACTTAATTATTGATATTCTTTAATCTTTAATGAAAAATGTAAATTGTTTTTAGCACTTCTAAAGCTTTTTTAATTTTGCAACAGTTTAGTTTCTAAACCAGGAACCATAGGCGCACATATGTACACGAAATGCAAATCAAGAAACAGATTAACTCAATGGATAAACACGGAGTTTAACAGACTCGCAGTGGCTCAGGGGTTAACACTACTCGTACAATGTTAAATATTTTTCGTGAAAGATATAATGGTGTTACCGTTTGTCACATTAACGCACATTAAGCATTTAGATGTATTTAAGCTTACTCTTCAAGATAGAGTGATGGATATAATTTATGTATTGGAGACTTGGTATAGACTGGTATAGACAATAGCATTCTTGAGATCTGATCGCAATAGGAACCTAACCTCTTTGAAATATATTCCGGTGAACATATCTAAGTAGATAGATAGATAGATAGATTATTTATTTTTTTTTTCATAAAATTTAACAATATATATTCGTAAGAAAAGGACCTGGCAATACAGCCGTCTGCCATATCTAAGTATGTCAACCGTAAAAGGTCAATTTCTATACTAATCAGTTCAATTGTAATTTTTAAATATCTTTTTCTTTCAAGGCATGTATTTCAAAATGTGCAAAGATAATGAAATTATTTTCTCTCATAATTTATTAACTGTATTTTGATTATTTAAGGGCAACAGCAATTATAAGGATACAAATTGAATAAAAGCTTTTTTTTATCTCATTCGAGTTCAACAACTTTTTGTCAACTTAAATAATCAAATAGTCCACCCTCTCAATAAAATGTAAAAAAAAATAAAAAAAAAAAAATAACACTCCTGTATTCGTACTAATTCACAGCCAACTTTTTTTTTATATGTGAGCAACTGATGCATCAGCCTATGCCTACATCTTCGAGTTCAATTTAAAATAAATTAAAATTCTTACCATTGATTGCTTTGATAAAACTCTTACCCACTCTTTTTCCTCTCCATCCATCAATTCCTTGCCTTGCACGTCAACATTAAACAATGAGCCACTATTAGCGATTTAAATGACAAGTGCTCATCAAACAAATAAAATACCACCACAGCCCGCCCGCACTCATTCAAAATTAGCGACATCCTTGCTCATTTATATATCTGTGCCTATGAACAGTTAATTTATATATCCCACAGAAAGCTGGATTCTCAAGATGATGACGACGACAACGACGACATTAAGATGTCTTCCCTCACTCTCGCTGATGACAGAAATTAAATGTACCAAATTACAAAATCAAACATTTCTTCTTCGTTGGGGGTCGTGACCTGAATACATACAACAAAACGAAAAACCAACACCATCATTTGGTTTTGTGGTTAATACACACAAAAAAAACGGAGGTACTTGCGATATTCTTTGAGTCATTTTGCCTACTTCTCGCCATGATTAGGAAGTTTCTCTTTGTTGTGTTGATTTTTCTGGTAACTGGTGTATTTAGTGTTCGTCATACTATTAGCTAATTTCCTGACTCTTGTCAGCGGAATTAGCAAAATCTCCTAAGCTTGTAAATGACATCGACAACGCGACGTGGCAGTTTTTCGAGAATATTATTCACAATGAATTTGGAGAGCATAGGTATAATAAATGCATAGAATACTTTGTAAACAATCATTAAGGACTAACTTTTCTAATTCTATTTGATTTTAGCTAAACTATAGTGAGAGATGAGTAATTTTCAGGATCAATGTTAAGTATATACAATATGTTTTACTATTTGATCAATAGTTAAGGTACAGGAAATATAGACTTTTTCCTGAGATGAAATATAGGAAGGGTGATTTCTTATGACTTAAAAGTCATAGTAACTTGGAAATGAAGACGGTCTTAAATGTACGAGATAATGATGCAAAACTAGAAAGAACGAAGCCTTATGAGCTTGTGGTCTTAAAGTGATGGGAAGTATTAAAACTTTAAACTTCCCCCAATGCAATTTTTAATTAAGAATCATCTAACGATCTTTCATAGATATTTCCAAGTGATTTTATTGCGTTTAAAGTCCAACATCTGCAGCGATAAAAAATGTCTTCCCGATAATTTTAAAAAATTGATATTTAATCAGCAAACAAATGATTGTTTTATTAATAGTTAAAACTTTGAGAAGACGGTATAAAAAAAAAAATACGCTTATCGAATTCCAAACGAAGTGGTGCCGGTAAAAGTATGAAGCAAACTCATCTCTTACCGCAGTATCAGTTTTCTGAAGATTTCTTTGTGTTCTGCATGTAGTTCGGCCAAAAATAATTGGACATGAACTTGCTACGATGATCGTGAAAAAACTGAGGAAAGGCCGGCAAGGAAGACAACAAAAAACCAGTATTATGAAATACTGGGTTGCCCTCTCTTGTGCCGGAAACACAATGTGTTTGGGGTGTTCGCGCATATTACGAATGGCCGCGCTGTGGATCGGCCACTGAGCGGTGGAAAGTCGCAATACTCACGAACACTTTGCACACATGGAGGGTTATAAAGTAATGGTGTGTATTGCCTTGGACCAGTTTGTGATACATTTACATAAGAGCTACTATTTTGAGTTAAAAAATTATGCAGGACGCAGCAAACCTGAAATATTTGGAATACTCTTAATTTATTTGCTAGCATTCCAAAACTGTTTTCTATACATTGCCTTGTATAGCTCAGGTGAAAATTGAACATCTTTTTGATCATCTCTGTCAAATTGTATGGGAATGGTTAAAGTAAATTTCTTTGTAAAGGAAAGGCACACAGTACGGCATTTCTCTGTTATTTGCGATAATCTTGTCGAGAGGAAAGTACTCAGTTGTGCTAATCAGTCACTTCTGTTGAGTACTCCACCGTCGCTAATATTTCCATTGCAGCCAACATCGATCATCGTAAATTAATAGTTGGCATAGCACAGAGCTAATAGTACCTACCTGCAATACTATTGAATGCTTAATAATTATTCTATAAAGAACCATCGGTTTTGGACGCTCTAAATGCGATGTGCTTGTCATTC
This sequence comes from Epistrophe grossulariae, assembly GCA_929447395.1. NCBI lineage: Eukaryota > Metazoa > Arthropoda > Insecta > Diptera > Syrphidae > Epistrophe > Epistrophe grossulariae. The sequence goes on from OV839567.1 coordinate 110,728,286, forward strand.
ATGGCCCCAAGGCATAAGAGGAAGTTCCACCTATTATAAATTGTACTGAATAAACTCCATTTTATCAAGTTATTTGCTATATCCCCTGATTTTTTAAATCTCCTACCGCACCGGGCCAGTGTATATTTATATTAAATGAATTTGTTTGTTATGAGAACAACAGAATACACATCAAAATTAAGAACCTTTAAGCTTTGAAGCAATTGTATATGGCTGCCCAACTTTGGGGTATAAAATTTGAGATATATGGAACCGATTGTCTTGTTTGGTAATCCAAACTACGGAAGGTTTCTTCTGTAGCCAAACATTGAAAACCAAAGCCAACCCTTCGGCAGGTGGAATCGCATCTCGTATCAAAGTATTTCTTTTTCAATTGATGTGTTGACACTATTCAATATCTTCGTAAAACAAACTTCGTTCGTTCTAAGATATCGTCTAAAAGCGTTTTTATCCTACAGTTGAAGCTCCTCATTCAGAAGATTAAATGAACTTTAATGCCATCTTACAATTCAGTAAACCAGTTTATTATGCCAATCAACGAAAGATTGTTCATAGCTTGAAGGTGCGTCAATATTGATCAAAATACCATCGATAGCAAGGGAAATATTCGGAATGCCTTTCTCAAAAATTCTTGTATAGGTTAGGTTTGGCAGAAGTGGCTGTCGGCGGGGAAACCGACACTCTCAGACACTTCATGTGATACTATAGGAAAGCTTTTCCCTACCATTCCTAACCATTTTGAGCTTCTTATTAAGCGTGTAAGATTATTTATAGCAGTTTTTGCTAGATCACTCGGATCTTCTTAGTAGAAATCTCCTAAGTGGACAGAGCAGAAAAAGTACAAAAAAGGTGAGGAATTGTTTTCTCCCACCCCTCATTCATGCAGCTTCTACAGAAATCGTTTGAATAGACGCCTAATTGCCTGGCGTGTCTACCTATTAAACAGTGTCCACTTGTGACAGGTAACTATAATGGAGCTTATGTGTAATCTGCTTAAAGATATCGAATGATTAGACCAGCGTTGGCCAGATTTGTTTTGTCGCCAAGCAGGTGTTGAGGTTGTACCACCTCTGGTTCGTGTTCTTTAAAGCATCTTCCTTTAGCATAAGTTTACATTTAGCGATATGTATATCAATCTTATCTGTTAAAAAAGGTATTGTTGTTTCACTTTGGGCTAGTTCATCAGCTTTACAGTTTCCTGGAATGTCTCTGTAGCTCCTGTCGATAAACGCAACTACAATTTTGGTTTAAGAATATCCTTGAAAGTTTTATCACCACTATGGGGATTAAGGGGACTGCTGGTGTTGTGCACTTTGGGACACTTGGGACCCTCGCTTAGACGTAGAGTCCTTGCTGGTCTTGTCGTATTTGGCTAGGATTTCCTTAGCTCACTTAATCCTTCCTTCCTTCTTCGAGTCTCCTCCAGCATTAGGCCTATCGCCATATGTCCTCAGAATTCTCTTAGCATTCCAGATGTTTTTGTAGATTGCACCGACGCACGGTATGAACTTTCACCTACTCCCACAAGGGATTTTCTTAAGAGGTGAATTCTTATTAGTGGAAGAAAGGTTATTATTCAAGATCCTCCTTTTACTGAAAGTAGGTGCTTTTACCTCCTCACTGTTTTTACAATGAGTTGTCATAGTCAAGTTGCCAATATGCAAGACAGGAGTGACAGCAGGCGACTTTACAGTTGCACTACTCGACGATATTAAAGAAGTCTCGGACCACCAACACCATTTTAAAATTTATAACAGGGCCCACGAGTATCGAAGAAGGGTTGGTCCGCCAGAGATCCGTATATGCAAGTGAGGCTAGTTAATCTGGAGGTCGCCAGGTTTCCGGATACTCCGTTAGCGACTGAGTTATTGTTTTATTTGGGCCCTCAGCCTGCAGATCATGGGCTCGTGTAACACCTTTGATCCAGCCCAAAACGTGCAGGAGGGGTAAAGGGGGGTAATTAAGTGGAAGGAAGTTTCAGACAGCACCATCGCCGTTCTGCGTAAAGGAAAGATTAGGATCGTCGGACAGCTTCACTACCGAGGACAGCGAGGACTAGGTAAGAAGGTACCCCAGACATTTTTTTCACCATGACCATACTGCTGAGAGGAGGAGATATTTGGTACATAAACAGGCCAAAAGCATACTAGATAACTCACACAAAACCACCAGCAAATGCAACCGATAGCAACAGCAACAACCACCAGTACAAGCAGCAATTGGCATCCAAAATGAACAATGTGATGTGTGTGTGTAGTTATTTGTGGAATATTAATTGCTTTTATTTAGTTTTACAATTATTTTCTTAGATTTGTATTTACTTGATTACATAGGAAAATCTAAATGTTTAAAAATCTTTAATAGAAAAGATGCCGACTCGGCGGTCGACAAAATAAGAATGTCAAATTATAATTGACTTATGACATAGGAGACACTGGCAAGGAAGATAATAAAAAACCTGTATTATGAAATACTGGGTTACCTTCTCTTGTGCCGGAAACACAATGTGTTTGAAATGTTTGCGCATATTACGAATGGCCGCGCTGTGGATCGAAGCCGCATTGCGCGGCATCGGCCACTGAGCGGTGGGAAATCGTAATGCGCACGAACAGGAAACGTCCGACATCTTTTTCACTGTACAGCTGAGGAAAAGGGTGCCATCGAAGAGCATTATCACCGTACCTTCGTAGGAGGGGATATAGAGAACGGCATACAGCATAATCGCCTTACTTACGTGGAGGAAGATTGATGAAGGGAAAGGGAGGTTGTGAATGGTAATGGTATGAAAAGTTTAATATTCAGAAATAAACGCAAATCTTAAAAGATTTTTTGAAGATCTATTAAATCCCTCATACTCATAAGATTAAGTATTTATTTACTCATAAGCCCTTTTTAATTTCCAAAAAATAATAAGGGCAGGAATATGCTTAACCCAATGACTATCCTTTTTTTAACATGAGCCTTGGTCGTGTATTATAGGAATTTACAAACTTTACAAAAATACTCCCATTAGAATGTAGGTATCCCTTGTCCTTTTGCCCTGACTTCGCATGAAAAACATATATTTTTATTTTTATGCTCTCAAAACTCTAATAAATTTAAAAACATGACTCTCATATCAATATCATTCTTATAATTTATTTAAACCCAAAAATAATTATAAACCGACGAAAAAAAACTTACCATCAATCTGATGATGGTGGTCCTTTTTACGATTAAATAAATATCAATTTCTTAAATTTGAATACAAAAACAAAACAAAAAACTAACTTTATTTATGTACCCTCAAACCTATACCAAGTAAAAAAAAAGTGTGTGTTCTACTCTTGAAACAAAAACAACAACAACAAAAATATGTTATAAAAAATAAAAATGCAAATCATAACATTGCCTTGGTTAGGGCTAGGTATGTCAAGAATGATGAGAAAGGATACATCATATGAAAAGCTAACCTCTGCCAGTTTTACAGACGAGGAATCATGATGTTTCCTAACTCAACAAAACTTTTTTCTATGGGTAAAAGTGTTTGCATATAAATTTATTTTTTTTCTTTCCTACTTTTTTCACACATTGTTTTTTTTTTTAAACGAAAAAAGGTAAAGAAAGAATATTTCTTCGAAATAAAAATGCCAAAGATAAGCAAAGAAACTTTCAATATAAATAAAATTCAACTTTTTCAATTCCTCGGAAAAAAAGTCCCCTTGAATTGGATGTAACATTTCGCCATTTCATTTAACAGAGGTGTCACTTTTTATTAAATTGTCGTAGATATATTGCATTTGTGAGGAAAAATTAATAATAGTCGTGTTTTTTTGAAGGTGGTGAAGTCTACTACTCATGAGTTGATGGAACTGATAATCTAGTACTATAAACTACTCATGCTCTCTATGCAGCTGCAGCATGTATCAATGTCAAAGTTACTGCCTGAACACATTAGAGTCGGAGCTACAACTGGAGCTGCAGCTGGAATAGCTGTCAAAATACACACAAATTCAATGTTACAAACACAACGCAACGCAGCTGCAAACGGAGCTTAAAAGTCCACACACAACTTTTTACTTTTTCCTGCAGCAATTTTGACATATAGGTATCTGTAGGTAATTGCTTTTAAATATAATTAAAAAAGAATGGATGAAAACGAAGAAAATTATAAAAATATAAAGCTAAAAAATTGCAAGCAATATCATGGGAATTAAGTTTACCAAGTGAGTAATTTTGTTTTCTTATTTCTTTGTTCAAACAGTTAATCAAGAAAAATATTTTAAAAAAAGTTTCTGGTCAAGGGGCTGATGAGGAAGAATTTTTCGGCACATATTCCAAATTTATTAAAAAATTTTTTGTACCAGTTAAAATAGAAAATATTCAGAGATAAAAACTAAAATATTTTCTCTTTATTGTTCTTTGAGTGAAAATTAAAAAAAAAAAAACAACTAACTAAACTGCGTGATAAATTTGCGGTGTGCAAAAAAAAAATCATGCGTAATGTGTCAACCTAAGTGAATATGATGTCCCAATGCTTGATTCAAAACCTGGTTGAAAATTTTTTTTGCGGCGACTGCAACAATGTTTTAAAGATTATAAGTTATAAACTTCCCGACATTGCAAAAGTAAATAACGTGTTAAAAGAGGCAATTGATTTATTTACTAAATCAAAATGTAATGGTAGTATATGTGAAGTGGCGGGTTCATCCTCCTTTAATCAATTAACTACTCCCTTAAGCTCGTATGCACTGGTTTTAAGAGAAAATAGTGAGTTAAGAGAAAAGAGTGTTATTAAACCTAAAGCTTATCAAAACAATATGAAAACTTATCACGAGAAGTATAATTGATCCCTCTTATATGGCTCTGAAAATAAGAAAGTAAAAAACATATAAATGGTGCGTTACTTATTCAAGCAAATAAAACAATTTAAACGGAGATAAAAACAAAAAGACAACTGTCTGACAGTTATGATATTAATGTTCCACTACAAAAGCAAAAGTTTGTAATTACAATTTGCCAAAGATTCAACAGCTGATCCAACATTCCATCGAAACGTTAGAAAGCTGTACAGCTGCATTTAAAAGGCAGAGATGTGATTAAGTTGGTTGCTCAAGGAAACCACTTCCTTAACTTGAACTGTCAGATCGTGGTGTTGTTGAGAGGTTGGTTGATGTTCACATATTGTAAGTGACAGATTCACAGGATTGATCATATCAATCTGCATTAAAGCCAAAATTACTAGTAGGTACTTAATTTTCTAAAATGTAATTCCTAAAACACCCAAGCAGTGGCATCACTGTTTAATATTGCTGCGATATCATAAAGTACGTTTGCACATTGTTTTAGAAAACACTTTACAGGTTGTCTTCAGATTTAAAATGGGGTAGTTTTTGGTTTAATATAAAAAAAAAAACAGAAAAAGGTGAAATCATGTTGACCCTTATCACTGGGAAATCAATATAAATCTTTATTGGAGTATAGCAAACTTTGCGGTATGAAAAAAAAACAAAAACTAGAAGGATGATGCTGGATAAATTCAACATTAAATAAACAATTGATATTTTGTATGCATAGGATTTTTTTTGTATTTTGTTTCGGCAGGTATACATAGTTTTATTTAATTAATAAATCAATATTGAATTAGCCAGGGGTATAATGGGCTTTTAATAAAGCACCACAACATAATATTTATCCAGGAACATTTTCTATAATATTTCCACCAACATAAGCCACTTTTGAACAAATATTTAATAATTACTTGAAATTAATATCCAATTGGTAATGCATTATATTGCTATCAGAGCAGAAATGTTGTTTAATTACACGTTGCCAGCGATGATGATAATGATGATTATGATGATGTTCTTGGCCTTTAATTAGTCTAATTTGTTTACATTTTCCTAATGATTTCAGTGAGGTTTTTTTTATTATATTTTAAACAAAAAAATTCTATATATTTAGGTATAATTTTTCTTTGGTTTTTGTAAATGAAGGTTGTTGTATTATTAATATTTTAAGGAGATGTGTTTAAATGTTGCACAAGCTAAATTTAATTAGATAATGCTTTGGATATATCTAGGAATTATTTTACATTAATATTGATTAGGTTTTCAGCTCTGAAAGCTCATGTTGAAATTAAATTAAATGAATAATAGGTACCTATAGATAATGTACATAAATAATACAAATACAAAATACAATTTAACACCTGTTTCCTTTGTGTAAGGCTCCTTATCTGTTCATATTTGCAATAGGATGGAATTTAAGTATGTACAATTTTGTTATTTTTTTTTTTTTTAAATAATCAGTCGTCGGGTTCTGAATAACCGCTGTCTGGTAACTTCACAAAGGCATTTTCGAAGCCTGGCACCTTCACCATCGTATATCAGCATGATAATAATATCATCATCAATACCATCATCTACATTTATTGTCAATGGAAGTATTGCTATTTCAAATGTTTCTTTACGAAGCCAGTGTGGAACTGATTTTAAATGCACAGTGTGTGTTACCGTGAATGTTGGATTTTCAAATGGCTGATCAAAACAATGTTCATTAATACCCAACGCAATCTCATCTCCAAACTGGAGTTGGTACGTTACCATCGGAGGTATTTTGCTTCCATTTAAACACACCCTAAGCCTGTAATAGCTTTGTATGTGAAGCCTTCTATCATCGGGAGCATCGCAAATCCGCGCATGGTGACGGCCCAAAAAGAGACATTGGATGCCAATTAACGTTGAGGTAGATCCTCCGTACCCAATTACCGACTCTCCTCTTTTGAAATCAATCACTTTTCCACTTACAATATTTGTGAATGTCCAATTTGAACCAAATCGACATTATTATTTTTTTAAATATTATCTTGTTACTCCAGTAACTTTATATACATCAAACTTTGCGTCAGATCCGGTAGTTCTGATTTTTGGCTCAGTTGTTTATGATATTTGCCTGTTAAAGACTAGTATGCACATCGGGACAGATTAATTATTTTTCTCATACAAATTTTTTCCCGGTACAAATTTTGACTTGGACTTTTTTCGAAGCAGTATGCAGATCGCATTCAAATTATTTTTTTTTAACCGCTGTAAGTTAATATGTCAAAAAAGTCCCCACTCTATTTTGCCGGGAAAAATAATTACCAAAGCGTTATTTTACCGGACAAATTTTGACAGCCGCAAATTTATTCATAGAACCTAAAAAAAAAATAATAATAAATGGAATTTTTGGAGGAGTATTTGGATGAATACGAAATTGACGCCGCCAAGGAAGTCAAAAAGAGGGCTCAGTTTTCATTTCTAGAAAAACGGAAGTTATGTATACTTTGGTCGAAGAGTAGCCAGCAATTTGGGACCTTTGGAGTAAGTCCCACGCTAATACTGAGGAAGTATTTTCGAATTGGCGATATATTTTCAAAGATATGGACAAGACAGGTTTCTGTAAGTCTTCTATAAATAGTACCTATAAATTAATTATATTTTGAATGCAGTGCAAGAGTGCAAGAGGATTTGGAAGCCGCTCCACGTCAGTCTGCGTTACCATAAAACGGGGGAAAAAAGCTGCAGTCAGGCAGTGCTGAAACTTCATCAGTCTGTGCTGAGGAACATCTATCCGATGATAACAGCATAGACTGGGAGTTTTCCGACTGCCTGGCTTTATTGCATCCGATTTCGGAAAAGCGCACGTAAGTAGGTATATAAATACCCAATTTCCACTTTGATAAATAAAAACAAAAAAAAAAAACAAATATTTTTATATTTTACAGTACATTTTCGATAATCGACGACGAAGTTTCTGGAACCTGCACACAACAGGACCCAGACACCTTCCCTTATAAATAGCTACGTCTGTGTAAGTTAAATTGGCAATGTAATATTTTATACATATTCAATATTCATACCATTATTTTATTTCAGAGTCCAAGACCGCAGAAAAAGGATATGATTGTGGAAAATGTAGTGACACTGAAGCAGACTATCGCGGAACTTATAGCATTAAAAAAAGCCGAAGCACCGCAACAACAGCCACAATCGCACCTGGTAAATTATACGCTTCTGGCAAATCTTGACAGAGTTCTTAAAGAACTCCCTACTAAGGTTTTGGAGGCTCTGGGACTCAGTTTTCAGCAACAAGCCATTGCGGAGCTTCGATAGTTCCGAAATCATTGCTCGTAATAAAAGAAAATGTTTTCTCCAATTCATGGAAGAGTAAGAGTCGCTGGAAAATTGATAAGAAACAAATTAAAACAATTTGTCAATTCTTTAGAATCCTTATCCTGGTAAAATTAAGCAGCATTCGTTCATGGTAGTTATCACTTAATAGCAATTTTGTAAATTGTTTTTAATTGGTAAACTATACTTCTTAATCCACTTTCCCAATAACAACAGACTTGTGTAAGGTATTTTATGTTGTTTATTATATTTATCTAAACAAAGCAAGTAGTTTAGAAATGACTGCTTGATAATAGACAAAATTTCATACAAATTTACGATGAAAATTGTTCCACTTGCCAGATATCTAAAGAGAGAATTTGTGTTGTAAATATAATAGTTTTCGTAAGCCCCCATAATTTTACACATACACCATTACTACTGAAATCTTCTCTAATAGGGAAATGGGCCATCTATCGGCCTTGTATATAATGCAGATATGGTTCTAAAACTTTAAAAATTCCTCCAAAGGACACATGTCCCTGGACATGTGGAAGTTTTCTTTGAATACTTCTCTATTATTCATCATGTCGGTAAACTAAAAAGTAAATTAAATAATAATAAAATAGAAAAAAAGTTTTTCTTCCATCCTTTACTAAGCGCCCTTTCTGTTTCTTTTCCATTAGGTATGGATTGACCCTGTAGGAAGGTTTTATTTTAGTTCTCCTAACAACAATTGCTGATACTACTGCCGTAGCACACAAGATAACATAATTTTCAATAAAATTGATATCCATGTTTTAATTAATAAACTTGACATTCAATTTCAAAACAAATATTTTAGTTTTCAAGTACACGAATATGTCTTGTTTGAAGGACAAATGATAGTTCTTTTTATTTCTCCAACTTCAAAATTTTGCGCGGCTTTTAGCAAATGTTTTGTAAAGATTAAAATTGTAGAGATAAAATTTTGCTGTTTTCGACCTGCGAACTAGGCTTAAGTGACTAAAGGTGATGGTTTGTACAAAATATGTTTTGAATTATATCGTATGGGTTCTAATAAATTCTCAATTTTATAGGTAGCTGTATGTATGTGTTGTAATGCTTCATTGCAATATATACTGCCTGTGTTGAGGAAACCTTCAGGAAATCTTATAAAAAAAAATCTAGAAAAAATCTATTAATTTCTATTGACGTCTGATTTTGCATTAAAATTCAAATAGGTAGGTCCGTATAACAAACGTTTTTGGTGTTGAAGATTTTTACTTTCGTTTAAAAATAAAATTTAAATATGCAACAACTTCTCAACCATTTACTTGTATACCGAACATTATCTTATCATCCTTATCGTTGTATATGTACATAGGTATACCAAAATGTATTCCTGTACTACCCAAGCATTCAACAGAAATATAGAGGCTTTTATTTTCAAATATAAAGAGAAACAACACCCATGAATAATCTCTTGTTGCCTTACAGTTCTTGTCAAAAAGTTTCCTCCAGAAAAGTAATTAAACCTTTGAATTTATAAATTAACACGGCATCCAGTTAAAAAGATGATAACACCTATTCCTGAGGCCATTAATGTTACTAAAGATAACACAAAATTACTCCATGATTAGTCTTCCTTTCTTCAACCCTCTTCCCAAAAAAAAAACACAACAAAAAGAAAAGGCTTATCTCCTCTGGATATCTATGTACGAGTAGGTATGTGTGTAGATGATGTGGAACATGAGATGTGTAACTGTAAGTCGAGAGTATTTTGCTGCTTATTTAATAGATGATCTCAAAATATATTAAATTATTTAAGCTAAATTATAGTCGAAAAGTTCTCAGACATTGAAGCACTGTAAATGTCAAAATAGACACATCTGGTTTGAAAAATTAATGAAAGTCACAAGTTTGATATTTTTCCAGTATAAAGGTATTTGGGTAGTTGGGTGGGAATAGGAACCTTCGCATGGATTCAAAGATTTCTGTCATTTTTTGGATGCAAACTGTCATTGGGAGAAAAGAAGGAATCTATCCGGCTCTGTTTCCTAACTTCATCGTCCTCCTCAGGTGTTGAAAATAGAAAATTATAGGTTACAGAAATATCTTTGTATATACCCTTTGAATTTTCTAAAAAGGCACCCTGCTAAACAACAAAAGTAGATACCTATGCAAACTTGATGTTTTGCACTAAGATGATTACAAGTCACTATTAGGGTTTCTACTGGAGCTGTAAGGACTTTCTTACTCTCTTGGAAAATACATGTTATATATCTAGAAGGAACTAAGAGTATAGACACCGATTAGGTCTTAGGTACAAGAATACAAATTTATCTTCAGTATTAACAGGAGCACTTTTTAGGTGTGAAACTTTGATGAGAATTTTCAACTCTCCACATAATTTAACTTAATTTGTTTTACACACTTTAGTTGAATAGTTGAATCCATCTTGGGAACAGGTTCATGCTATGTATACATATGTATATCCATATTTCCTAGATGACAAAAACTTCATGGATCTTATATACATTGTTTCTTATATTTTACTTCCTAACTTACTTGACGCAACTTAAATTGTTTACTGCAGATGTTATTTTATACTATAAACGATGCACAAACTAAACTTCATGTTCAAATAAATTTTGGTCGAAGAAATTTTCTTATATCCTTCGTTGTTGACAATATTTTTGATGTAAATGCAAAATGTTTTCTTATAACGTTTACTTTATCCTAAGTTCGCCATATGTTTTCATTGTAGAATTCTGTTAACAAGTTTACAGAATAAAGATTTATATATAGAAATACAGAGACATTTTAAGAGAAGGTAAAAGTCTGTGAGAGACAGACGAAAATGAATCTTCTAGAAGATAATAGGTTTTTTTGCAAGCCCGGGGGTTATTGGTTGAAAAAAAACGACAACGGGGATTAACGACGCCATAAGAGAAAAAAACATGGAGTTTCCGTGCAAACTATCGATAACATGTATGTAATTCATGCCGGTAACACAGTTTTAAGGTTTAAGTTAAGCCCCGAGAATTCTCTGGGATTAGCTAAGCCCGCTAGGGATTAGTTGTTGTTGCATTTTACATGTTAATTTTTTTGCACCGACGTCGTTTTTTTCATCCAGTTCCCCCCGGGCTTACAAAAAAACACGCCTAATATCATCAATTTTACTTGCTCCATATAATAATTGCGATAGGACCGGATTTATTTAAAATTCAGCGCAGAACAGCCTTAAGTAATTCTTTAGACAGAAAATACAATGGTGCAAAAATTAAAACAATTTAGTATGATGCTAGGTTAAAAAAAAAGGATTTTATAAATTTCAAAAGAGTCATCGTACTATCGTACTATAGACGACTCTTCAGTCAGTAAAGAGTACAAACAGTAGTGTAAGGAGTGTAAGACAGCATCTACGTGAAAAATATACAAACATAAGACAAAAAGAAATGAGCAGAGCATACAGCACTGTTGTTATTAGGATATGGGTTATTGGCAATAATAAAACGTGGCTAGTATCAATAAAGTTAAAATCACCAAATGCCTATTTTATCATTTTATTATCATAATTACTCCAAATGTCACTTTGACAATTCAAATTGGGAAAAAAAGTATGTTCGATTACTTGGTTGCATGTCTGTTACTATTTTAGACGTGTTCAGATAAAGTTTATTAAAAAAAATAGGATTAGTATGATACTAGTTCAAAAATGTTTAAAATTAAGATCACTTTAGTAAGGAGCTTTAAAGTAAGAAAATTGCTAAGTAGTATCATACTACAGTAAAATCTCGAAAAGATGAACAGATATTAAACAGGGCCCGTTAATTTTTTCAAATTATTCATCTTTTTGAGCATCAATATGTGGTTGAGGAAGAAAATATAGTTATAAATAAAAACATTAAATAAATTATTTACATAACAAGTTAAAACAAGCCCCAAAGTATTCACGGAACTGAATAATGTTACATAAATATAATACGAGGAACTAAAGGCAAAGAAAAAGTTAAAAATGAAGTAGGGAATAAAGCATTCATCTTTTTAAGGAAAAAATTTTAACCCGTTCATATCTCTTTGAGCACTGAAGAGTGAAAATATTTCGTTCATCTTTCCGAGCTAACCATCTTACGAAACCGTTCATCTTTCCGAGATTCGATTGTATACGGAATTTTCATTCAGGGTAATAACACCATGTTTAAATTACTGTTAAACTCCGAGCTGTGGAAATTCTAGAAATTACAGATAAAACTTAGAACTTTTCAGCAGTATTGTTAAAAATGCTTAATGTTTTGTTTTCGCAAGATGATCTTAAAAGCAAACGGAAAAATTCACCTTTTCGAAAACCCCAAATGAAATTTTTATTCACAAGCATTTTTTTCGAAAACGCAGTTTGCCAAAATCCCATGTTCAAAAACATCATGTATCGAAGGCTATTACATAATATTTTTTTTAGTGATAAATAACTAAGACATAAGAATATATAGGTGAGAAAAGAAAACCAAGCGTCCACTTAACTAGCTGAACACAATGCCCTGCTGTAAATGGAATCGGAACCGCAGCTGCAAATACTTTCAAAAACTGTTGTACGTCTTTTTTTATCTGCCCACAATGAGCTTTAAAGAAAACAAAACAGTCACGAAGTTTTTTTATTCACTTTTTTTACTTCCAATATTTTTCTTTTAATTAATAATTTTTTTCGCGACACAAAGAAGCACTAAAAGCTTCAATATTTTTTTCTGGCTCTTTTTTTCTTCATATGAATTGAAACGTGAAAAAAAAGATCGCGAACCATTGCGGCTCCGACTGTGCCTCCACCTGCAGTTGCGTTCTATTCTGCTCGTAGCATTGATTTTGTGTGTATTTAATATTTTGACAGATATTCCGGCTGCGGCTTCGTTGCCGTGTGTTCAGCCAGTAAAAAAATAACTAATCATGTCGATTATGGAAACTGCAATATTGGATCCGCAGTTATTCTCAATGTAGTGCTCTCTTTTTTTCTTTATCCATTTGTGGTGAAAAGAAAAGAGAACACTGTAATGGAGAATCACTGCGGATCAAGTATTGCGGATTCTATAATCGAATTGAATAATACCTAGTCAGTTTTGTCAGAGTCATTGCCACGACCCACGTACAGATCGGCACGTGCGTCGTGCACGCGTCATTAATGTTACACAGTTTGTATATTCCGTATAGAGTCAAAGCGTTGAAGTTATAAAACATTAAATTCTATAAAGAACATTAAAAAGTCTGGTTTTTACCTATTTTCCCGACTCTAAACAAGAACCGTGTTTTCATTCAATGTATCCTATCAATTTACATTCATCTACACATCATTTGTGGCGCAACTATACCGTTAAAACAGACAATGTGTTTGTAAACGTCAAATTCTTTTGCAAGAAAATCGACTAGCATATTGATTCAAAATAGCTTTTAACGGCTTTGAAACCTATAAAATTTGGCGTTTCGTCCTGGCGGTCTCACTTGGACTTATAAGACTAGTGAGGTCCCTATCCATACGAATTTTTTGTTAAGTTCACTTCATCTTTCATAGATTTCGTGACGAATATCTAGTGTGAACTATATCCAACAAAACTAGAATTACTAATCATTAAAATTGGAAGTTTTTGTTTGCCCTACGAAATATACTCTTTTATAAAAGAAAATTAAATTTTACTTTGAGTATTTATATTAAAAATTATTATATCTGAGGAAATTAAAAGTTTTTTGTCCTTTTACAATGTTTGGTTATAATGCCGAGTTAATTTTTGTTCGCAAATTCTTAACTGGTAAAATCTATATATACAAAACGTGGCGTAAAAAACTCACTCATTTTACATTTACTGTGTGCTTTGTTTTGTTATTTTTATTTTTTTTCATGTCATTTAACATTTCAAGCAATGCATTTACATTACATTTACATATGGTAATCTTTTCAATTCGCAGATCGAGATGTGTCAACATTTTCCACTATATAGAATTTTAACAATTTGAGCTCTTTATTAGGTTTTCATTTTCCACCATTAGTTCCTTAAATCAAAGCAACGGATAAGATCATTTCCCTCTATAGATACTCATGTTCGCATAAACCACTTAAACTAGTATGAGCGAAACCAATCTAAGTGTGTGGCAGTACTCCAGAATGAAAAATGATAAATGTGAATGCCAAACCAAGCAGGAAGGTATGTCAGTGTGTCAGCTTACACACTTTCTGCAGAATTATGTAAATTCCTTTATACTTTCTATTGCTGCTTTATTTTGCTTCTAACAACGTTGGGGATAGTATATATACACTACACCACTATACCTGCGCAAGCAAAAACACACATATCATTGAATGGCAATTTCTATTGAGTGCACTGAGCTGTACAAATGCAATCCTTTCTGCCTCATATCGTCGAAGTTGTTTCTATTTATGGGGAAATATTAAATGAATACAACAAAAAAATTAAAGGGTGCCCCAATGGAGACTTTTTATGGAATTTTTTACAATCTGCAGCCAAGAGGAGTATGCGGATTGTTTCAAAATGTCTAAGTAAAGTTTTGATTAGTTACCCCGCACAAAAAAAGGAATTTAAACTGTTGATATAAATCAGTTATTAATTTTTTTTGTTCAAAATAATATTTAAAATATTGCAATATATGCATGTATGTACATATTACAGATATGTTAATTTCAAATTTTTACTAAATTTTCAACAAAAAAAAAATTTTACTTTTTAAATAGGGTGGGATGAAAATGTTAGTGGGCATAATGTTAATGGGCATTCACTCCGCACAAAACCGACATAAGGTCCATGGACATTGTTATGTAGATAATGGAACCCGTAATACTAGATACGCAGTGATTCGCAGTGCAGTGCTCTTTTCTCTTCACCCATTTGTTATGAAAAGAAAAGGGAATACTGCAGACGAGAAGAGGAAAACTTGATGCCCTGGGAGACTTGTTCACCCTCTATTTATCCTGATCCAAAATAGTTGAAAATACTCATTTGGCTCCATTAAAAAGTAAAGGGTGTTTTTTTTAGACGTGTGGTTTTTCAATCTGGCAATACTTTTTTCGGAGTTGGTCTTTTTGACAGCTGTCACTTGATTTATACTCAGTTTGGTTGGCCATTTCATAATGAATAGACTTACTCCTGAACAACGTTTCCAAATCGTGCAAATTTATTACCAAACTAATGTTTCAGTTTGCGCGACGCATAGCGCACTGCGTCCAATATTCGGTCGACATAATCGCCCAGCAGAATAATTCGAGCGACCATGGATCGGTTTCGCACCACGTTTACTCTAGTGGATAATGCATATTCTCAGAGACGCCGAACAGTGCGCACCGAAGACGCTATTGCTGCTGTGGAGCAGAGTATCGAAGAAGACCCGAATGAGTCCATCCGCCATCGCGCGCACCAATTGAAGCTGGGGCCTCTTGGGTCTCTCAGCTGGAATTTATTCGAGCCAGCCGCGGCGGCCACTTACCCGAAATCATTTTTAAAACATAATGGCAAACCCTTATCTTTATATTAAAGCTAAATTCTTGGCCATAACATTAAATTATATGCATTTTATTTCTTCTTGAAAACCACACGTATAAAAAAAACACCCTTACATTTAAAATCATATCAATTCGTCTATAACAGTCATAACTCATAATTCATCTCAGAAAGAGAGAGCAAGTGACAGTTTCTAGTTTTTGTTAGGTCGTACATTATATTTTTTTGGTTTTGCCAATTCTGTCTGTTTTGTGTTGTAAGCACCACAAGTTGTTTTTCTATGCCAATTCTCTTATGACGAATTTTATGCAATTAAAGTTTAATTATGTGACAGAAATAAATGTTGATCATTTTTTTTTTTTTTATTTACTTAAACTGTTAGATTTGATCCGCTCGATCATGGGAGACTTGATCCTGAGATATCAGCGAAGTGTCAAAACATGATTTCATTAAAAAAGTGGTATTCCAACTTTCAGGGCATATAACAATCGGCGCGGTGTGGTATGTTCTCTTTTACCAAAAGGGTATAGAGTCCCTCTCTTCTCCCTACTGAGAATTACTGCGGATCCTTTGTTGAGCATTCCATAATCGACATGTATGTCTTCCATGGACTTGATTTCTTTTGAAAAAGAAAATAATGCTACATTATGTCGGACTTTATCCATTTGTATCCATTTGTTTAAAGTTTTTGTTCCTCCAAAAATAATAAAATAATAATAAATTAATTTTAATTTCTTGTACATGTATGTATAGTTCTTCATTTTATCAATCAATATATAAAAAAAAACTTTTGTAGAGTTTCAAAGTATTTGTCAGGGATGAAAAATTCGGTACAATTGTATCGAATTCGATACAATTGAGTTTGCTCAAGTACAGAAGTACAATTTGCCTTATTTCAGTACAATTTTATGAAACCTGGGGCCGAATTACGGCATAAACCCCAATGGGTTTAGCTAAACCAAGATAATTTTCGGGGCTTAACTTATTCACGGAGAAAAACTGTATTACCGGCGGGAATTACATACTTGTTATCGATAGTTTGTATGAGACCTCCATTTTTTTTTTCTGTAATGGCGTCGCTAATCCCCGAAATCGTTTTTTTTTAACCAGTTCCCTCCGGGTTGGGAAAAAACACACCTATTATTTTACTGTGTTTTTCTGCTTGTATATGGAGATTAATGCTGGATTTATACGACTGACAAATTGGCAGTGTATTCCTGTCAAAAAAAACTAACAAGGAAATGAATATGACGCTCATTACACGAGTCTTTTTTTCGGTCGTTTCGCCTTTCGTTTTTTTGACAGCTTGGGTGAAGGCCGAGGGGTGTAGAAATGTAGGGAGAATGAAGTAACGAAGCATACATTTCTGCAAGCTGTCAAAAAGACGAAAGACGAAACGATCGAAAAAAAGACTCGTGTAATCAGCGTCTTTGTCTATTCTTTTGTAAGTTTTGTGACAGAAATACTTCCATTTTGTCAGTCACTGCTTATACTGACTATTGAAGATTTGACTCTAAATATAAGATTTTTTAAGTTTTGTTTATTTTTATGAAAAAGGTTTTTTTTTATTTTGTTTGTATAAAAGAGGCCTTATGTTAATTTACTTTAACAAAAAAAAACAAAATTGAATGCCGGGACTCACGGTTAAGATGTGTAAACATACGTAACGTAACGTGAATCACAATCACAAGATACGTTACGATTTTTTCACTCTACCGCCAGTATATATGTTTACACATCAAAAACTTCTTTGAATAATAGCGTTTATGAATATATTTTTTATATTTAAAGAAGACTCTTTTTTCAGCCAGGACTCCATTTTTGACTCCTTTTGAAAAATATATTCATAGGTAACGCTGTATCCAAAAGATATACTTCTGTCTTATCTTATTTTATCTACCTGAAACTGGACAGACCTTAGGACATGGCTCGTTGACCAATTGCTTCACTGTAAGTAGCCGATGATTGCAAGTGAGATGGTCCGGATAAAACATAAAATTATTGTCTGAAATTTATCTGTCAATATTTCCGATAAATTATTTTTTAAGAGGTTTAGAACTTTTTTTAAAAAAAAACACAAAAAATTCGAAAAAATGAATGAAATATTTATTTGAATCGATAGTTTGAACCTTGCAATTTAATGTTTAAAGATAATTTCATGCAAATGTTGACCGCGGCTGCGTCTCAGGTAGCCCATCCGCTGAGTCCAATTTTGGCATACTCTTTCACACATATCGGCCGGTATCTCACGAATGAATGCATGGATGTTGGCTTCCAGTGCGTCAATCGAAGCGGGCTTGTCCCTATAGACATTAGCCTTGACATAACCCCACAAAAAATAATCTAATGGTGTCAAATCGCACGATCTAGGCGGCCAATTGACCGGCCCGAAACGTGAAATTAAGTGTTCACCAAACTCGCCTCGCAATTGCGCCATTGTTTCGCGTGCTGTGTGGCATGTGGCACCGTCTTGTTGAAACCACATATCATGCAAGTCAAGAACTTCCATTTCGGGCAAAAAAAAGTTTGTTATCATCGCTCGGTAGCGTTCACCATTGACAGTAACGCTGCGATTCGCATCATCTTTGAAGATATATGGCCCAATAATGCCGCCGGCCCATAAACCGCACCAAACAGTGGCTTTTTCGGGATGCATTGGTAGCTGTTGCAATGCTTCTGGCTGATCTTCACTCCAAATGCGGCAATTGTGCTTATTTACGTACCCATTCAACCAAAAATGAGCCTCATCGCTGAACACAATTTTTCGATAAAAAAGCGGATCCTCGGCCAGCTTTCCAAGAGCCCATTCACCAAAAATTCGGCGTTGTGGTAGGTCGGCTGGCTTTAGTTCTTGCACCAGCTGTATCTTAAAAGGCTTTACGCCCAAATCCTTCCGCAAAATTTTCCACGTAGTGCTGTAACAAAGGCCTAACTGCTGGGAACGGCGCCGAATCGACATTTCGCGGTCTTCTGTCACACTAGCTGATACGGCCGCAATATTTTCTTCACTACGCACAGTACGTAAACGTGTTGGTGGTTTAATGTCCAACAAAGTAAATTTGGTGCGAAATTTGGTCACAGTCTTCCGAATAGACTGCTCAGAAGGTCGAGAATGCCGACCATAAAATGGAAGCAGCGCGCGATGAACATTTCGAACCGAGCACGAATTTTGATAGTAAAATTCAATAATTTGCAAGCGTTGTTCATTTGTAAGACGATCCATGGTTAAATTGCAAACCAAACTAAAGCTGTTTGACAGTGACACAAGGTACTAAACACACGTCAGCTGTCAAAACCAGTGTTGCCAAAACCAAACCAGCTAAAAAATCACCCGTTATTATCTGCGTCATAATTTTTGTTAAGAAAAGTTTTATGAGGAAACACCCTTTTAATGCAAATATTATCTGCACCTCGAAGATGCGTTAACTCATAAGTATTTATAACTTCAATAATAATATTGAATGTATGTAGGCAATTGTGTATAGTTGTTTTCTTCTATAGGTACATATGATATATCTCAAAATATTTAAGAGTTTTGAGTGAACTCAATTCACAAAATCGTTTCTTAGAAATTATTATTAAGTTGGATGCTTGAAGATATTATGATGCGAACATTAAACGAGAATTTAATTCAAAACACAAACAAATATTCAAAATATTTTCAAGGAACTTCAACTTATTCTAATGCATCCAATCTTATGCGCAAACTTCAACGCTAAACATAATGGAATGTACACGAAGGAATATAGTAAAGTAAGCATTAAATATTGATCGACCTTATTAACTCCAATGTTCAAATGTTCCCCAAAAGCATTGTTATCTATACCAACTTAATAAAAATATGTTATACTCGTTGAATAATAAAGCTTATGGATAATTAAGGTAAAACCATAACCAAATACAGACTAAAAGTAAAAGGAACATTATTTAGGGGCATTATTTAGCTTAATGTATATAGACAAAGTTTCATAGAGGAATTTTTGCACTTTGAAAATTTCAAAACAAGATACAAGATGCAACTTTGGAATGTTAATAACATAAAAGTTATTTTCAAAATTATATTCATGGAGAAGATTTAGATTTTCTATTCGAAACTATTTTACATTAAAAATTCATATATGTAACTTTTAGCTCCTTTTGGTATAGAACCCTTCTTTTTCATTACAACATCAACAACAACAACGACCGAAGACGAGGGGACGACCGACGACGTTGTGATATGTTTCTTCCCTAGTTTACTGCATTGCAGATCATTTATTAAAGTCAGTTGGGCTTGGGAAGGAAGTTAACAGGGCATTACAAGCAACAAAATAAAAAGAAGTAAACACAATTTCCCTCTCTTTATAATGGGGATAAAGTTATTTATTATTTACATTTAAATATTTCTAATGTCCTTACAAGGAGCTGCCATATTTACTGTTTACACATATTCAATGAACCTGTCGACTTTTGATATGTCAACAGGTTTAGTTTAAAAAAAAAGATTCGAAGTTGTAACGCTTGAGCTCTTAAATTTAAATGTTTGATGGACAAGTTTTTAAGAATAGGGATAGAAACTGAAAAGCATTACATATGGAGGATTGGAGGGTGTGATTTCACTTTTATTATTTTTCAAAGTCTTCAAAAATTAAGGGATTTTGAAAAACAAGAGTTTTACTTAACGAATTATTGTCAAATCCTTTTGTTTGAAAAGTTAAATTTCTGCCAATTATCTACGTTACCTTTGTTTTATACAGCCATGAAGTAGAAAAATCGAGACAAATTAAAGGAGAAACCTAAATTTTGATGGCTTCCAAAAAAAAAAATTGACAATGCTTAATTATAATAAAAATTCTTTAAGGAAGCCTTATCCACTCTTTTGACTTTTAAATACAAAATATGATCCACTGCATAGCACAGCTCACATTCCCTGTGCTGTGTGCCTTCTTCAGCCATACATGTAGCTATGTATATAATACTTTCAAACACGATTTTAATTAATTTACAAGGAATTCACATTTCCAACACTCACTGAATAAACAAAGAATATGTTCTTGAAAATTAATCATAACACATAAATATTATGTAGAAACCTTCAAACTTTTTCATTTCGTTGGATGATAACAATTCGCTCCTATAGAAAAAAAAAACATATATAGACCCCCCTCCCCCCTCAACACCCACAATCTTTTCTTGTAAAAGTTTTTTTTTTGTATGATTTGATTAAACTGATTCGTTGTGTTAACAGTCATCCGAAAAGTTTTCGACTTCATTGTTGCCCTTTTCGTTATACTTTACGTGCATTGAGTTCGTAGGTTTTATTGCGTTTCCAACCAAAAGTCATCGTGAATTTGTGTCACATATGTTGTTTAGCTTCTGTCAGATAGAAACTTTTGGCAGAGTATAATGAGAATGACATTGAAAAGTTAAATATTATAAGGGAATGGGAACATTTTGGGTGAATGTTTTGTTTTTTTTTTCTTTTCTAACTTTTTCTCATGCGAGATGAAAAAATATTTGTTATTTTTATACATACATACATATGTGCTCATGATATTGATGTGATTTGTTAAATTTGTATCTTTTTAAAGAACAAAACAAAAAAACAATTGTGAACATTAAGAGCAGATAAAGAAAGTTAGAAAGAACTATATTAAACCCTAATATATTGCTGGTTTTAATGCAAGCATAGCACCCGATGGGGAAACAGTAGGTGTTGTTTATTGTGAACCTTTAGCTAACATAATAATGCATGTCCGTTGGTATGCGTCTCAAAACCAGCTGTCACCGAAATGCAAAATTATTTGGAAAACAAAAATTTAGATTAAAAACGTTTAAAATCGACATTTATTTGGACTAGCATTGTTGCGCTTATATATTTTATATTAACATAATTAGTAAACTATTTTAATATATGTATTTTCTTTCCATTTTATACTATTTTCGATCATCACTGGGTCATTTTTTTCCAAAACAAATATTGTCAGATCTGTCAGTGAAAAAACTGTTCCAAATGTCTTACAATCGTCTGAAGACACAATTTTGTGTGACAATATTGTCAGACACGTCATTGTCAGTATCTTACAATCGTCTGAACACACAATTTTTATCATTGTCAGTTGATTAGGACATTGTCAGACTCATTGGTCATTGTCAGATGTTTTAATTAAAAACATCTTAGAACTATTTCTTCATTGTTCGAAATGTCAATGAGTTGGGTAAAGAGAGATACAAAAATAGCTGACAATCAAATTGGGAAGAAATCTACTAACCGTGTGAATGGAGAATTTTTAATTGTAAGAAATATTTCAATTGCCAGCTAATTGTTAGCTATTGTCAGACCATTGATAGTTCTGACAATATTGTAAGATCTGACAATCATCTGTACTTAGCTTAATTCACTATTTAAAAAGTTAAGGGATGTGTTGGAAGAATATTGTCTTCGTTATGTGAAGTTAAATTACAGGGAAGTGTTATATGGAGGTTGAGTTGAGATTAGAGTTAAGTAACTGTTGAAAGATTGAAATGACAAGAAAGAATGTTTCTCTTTTTTATTATTTGGTGTGTTCAGAAAAATGAGATCTCAGAGAATTTTCTCAGACAAAAAAACTTCGTTGCTAGACGCCTCAGTATGAGAGCTCTCATAAAAAAAAACATTTGTTTGTTTTCGTCGCTCTGCTCACTTCTCGCATCGCCGCTCTGCTTGCAGCTCCAGTATGTTTTCAGCCTTAGGCTAAACTCATACTGGAGCTGCGAGCAGAGCGGAGATGCGAGAGGTGAACAGAGCGTCGATCAAAGAAGGAGTTGATCAAAGAATAGGTATCACATACTGAAGCGTTGATAGTCGATTATGAGATTTAAAACTGAAATGATGTATTCCTATTTTTTTTAAAGTTCTTTGCTCAAAAATTAGTACTTATTGAAAAAAAAACAGAAGATGAAGTGTCCACTGTCCATGCCTTGAATAAAAGTAGTCGCGAACACGGGGAATTTCACCAGAACTTCGACTGGGTCCGGGAAGATTTTATACATAATATTATATCGAATGAACGTTTAAAATGGAAGATGTAGTACATCCACAGTACACAAATCTAAAGTAATATATTGCGCAGGTTGTCAAAGCTGCAAATGTCAAAAAATTAAAAATGGCTGATCGAGTGTCCACAGGAACTCAACGCGCATCATTAAAAACAACAAAATATTGAAATTAGTCAAGGAAATGAGCGCTGGGTCCACCATTTTACCACCATAATAACTTGATTTTGACAGATGCGCAGAACTGAACAAATATGAAGACGCTAATGATATTACCTTTAATATGTGTACTGTGTAGGTAGTACATCTATTTTTTTGAATAATTTGGGACGACCAAACTACACATTTCAATCATGGAACTTCATCGGGACAGAATCTTTGCCATAAGGTCTATTATAAGAGAAACTAAAATATAAGCTCTTGAAAACTATGCTTATTTTAATCGAACCCATGAAATTTAATTATTTTAGATTATTTTTTACCATAATTTAAATTAATTTCCGTTAAATTATTGCTTTAATTCTTCTGTATATTCAATTTCTTCATGATACTACTTCGATAAGAGCGAAGAAAACAAATTTGTTTGAACGCGCCGCTCTGCTCGTTTATAGCAGCGCTGCTACCTCGTTGCTAGACTCCTCAGTATGAGAGCTTTCATAAGAAAACATTTGTTTGTTTTCGACGCTCTGCTCACTTCTCGCATCTCCGCTCTGCTCGCAGCTCCAGTATGTGTTCAGCCTTAGAGTTTTGACAGCGAAGCTGAGAAATTTCCCTGAGGAATCCTGTTCAGGTAACTGAGATTGCAGAGATCTCCGAGATCTCATTTTCTTGAACATGCCTACTATACGACGTCTAAATTAAATTAAACGTCAGTTTCACTTGTCAGTTTTAATAACGAACAAAATGGAAGAAATTATGTAAACTTGTCAGTGGTCTAAATCTGCCATTAGTATTTTCTTTTGGAATGACATTTTTTCAATTTCTGGGGAAAGCTTCGCTTTTGCTTAAACTATTTCTTACATTTCACTTTTATACTTCGATATTTACATACATCTAGATTTAATTGAAGAAGACCATCGTTAGCATTGTTCAATGCTTTTAACGTGTGTAAAGTATTTTGTTAAAATTCCACCGCAATGCGCTTAATTTCGGATGCGAAATATACAATATCAATTTTGTTGGGTTTACCATCATAACCATCCTGCGATAGTAATCATCACTTTTATTGATAGAAGGGGATTGAACTGCATGATAATTGCTTTTATTCTGTAACTACATAATATTTAATGCGAACTGTCTCCAGATAGTGCAAATAGCGTTTTCGGGGTATACATCTAGATTTTATTTAGGAACCGAATCTAGAAGAGATCACACGTTTACATAGATTATATCTAATAAATTAACAGCCAACACAACTAGGTGCAACATTATTTGTACTGACTATTTTTTGTGACGCTTAGGCAAGGAGTCAATGCTTTGATTAATTATTTACCCTGACCGTCTAACTGTAGCTTAGTTTTTCAAAACAACACATGAAAACAAAGCATGAACATAAACGAACGCATCCTTAAATGTCAACCTTCAATAACAAATATTTTTCTGCAATCCCATTTAATCTGTTTGGTAACTCGAAACGTTGTACGACGTCGTATGACGTGGCACAATTTGCTGTCAAATTTCACAGAAAAAAATGACAAGAAGCAACTTGTAGCAAGAAGTTGGAGTAACCAAACAGACATATTGATTGTAAAACTATTCCAGACACTCCAAAATTTAATCCCAACTATTATATTCACTATTTTTACTGACTAAGTTATCGACATTATCCCTTTGTTGTAGTTTACTGTATAAAATTTTACTTGCTGCCTATAAAATTCCCAATAAAAAACGGCTTATATCTACTTACATCATTACATGACAGATAACGCGACGTACACAGGCTTAATTCGAAGTGGCAAGAGATTAGAAATATGAAACTTCTCACTTTCAACAATTTAAATCCTCCCAAGAATTGTATGCATTTTTTTATTGAATTTTGTGCTGAAGTTAACACAATCAAAGAAATTCTCTTTTTATAGCTTACTTCTTCAAATTGATGCAGCGGGTGTTTTAGTTACGGAGATATTGAACAATTCCCGTTTTTCAAAATGGTGGATTTTGGACAACGGTTAAGGTCAACCAGCGTTAGAACATTGCTCCAATCAAAGTACATTTACCCCAATTTTAAGAAAGAAAATAAGTTTTCTCCGCTAATACACTTTTTCTGTTCTATTCCTTTTTTTCCACACTAAAATATTTAAAAATTCTTTAGCTAAACCACTTTGTTATTCAATTTTCTAATTTTATTCTATTCTGAAGTGGAATTTGTGTATGTGATTTATTAAAAAATATTAATTTTTTTTAAATACACTTTAAAAATTTTTTCTTTCGTTTAATCCACTTCAGTACTTTTCGATTTACTCCACTTTTTACACAATTCTGACCGAAATTGTACTACTGAGGTTCTAACCCTGCAACGCTTCCCGAAAACCCATGGACTTAAGGTATTCTCAAACCCCTCTTTCAGGTGTAAAAAATCAGACTTCCATTATTTCGGTCAACCGAACGGTTTATCTTTTCTGTACTATCGATATTTTTGTACATAGCCAGGGGGCATATGAAAGCCTTTTCATCAATTGTCACATACTGCCTGAACACAATGGAGATGAAGCTGCAACTTGAACTGGAGCTAAAATACGAGTAGATGTCATAATATTAAATACACCCAAATTCAATTAAAAAAAACAGGTCTTATTGGAAAAAATCTCACAGATAAAATTTTATCATTTCCTTACAATTCAACTCGCGTAATATTTTGCAAGAATTAGAAAATGTATCGAATTAACGATGACTCATCTCAATGATGTCCAAACCATTCTGAAAATGTCATATTGTTCTCGGGCTGAAAAGTGTAATATTTTAAATCGAATTTGTATGTTAATATATTTCACTTTATTAATATGCACTATTAAACCATTGTAATATAATAACGTTTCTGACAGACGGCATATGATGCCATGCAATATCTCCTTATTGTTTTACAATTAAAACATCTAAAATTATCATCAAATGTTTTTGTCCCCTATTAAACATCAATGTGTTTCATTAATGCTTTCATGTAATTGCAATCCACTAAAGCATAAAGGAAGACGACAGTCTTATATATACATATCTATACAGCAAAATACTAAAAATGAACAAGACCAAAAAAATATCAAAATCAATGAACGCAATTAGGTACATAAAACTTACTATTATTTTCGTCACTAAACAAATTGACCTTATAATGAGTTTACTTTATGGGTAACCTTTGGTTACATTGTATACATAATTGATATCAAATTTATTATAGAAAAAGTACCTACTTCGGATGTTAGATCAAATGTCAAGTTGTGTTGCGCCCTTGTCAAAACAACCAAACAAACCTATATTTAATTGGACTTGGACGTACACATATATGGTATTTGGAGAAAAAGTGTTACAAGTTTTGCAGTTCCTACAAAAAAAATATTCAACAACAATAAGACAATTGACGGCCCATAACCCGGATATGGGCCATCGACCATTTCTAATTACCATTAGTAGTAAATCGAATAAAATCAGATGGAACTCTGATGGTAACCATCTTTGTTGTGTTAGAAGGCAAAGTTGTTAGCATATACCAAAATATAATAACAGTATATAACAAAATATACAAACAGTGCCATCTCTATAGATATTGGACAAGTGAGCTAGAGTTTAGGGCTCCGTTATTCTTGGAAAAACTTTTTTCCTGTGGTATTCTTGACACAACTAAATTATACTAAAAAATTATATAAGGAACGTCGGCTTTTCAAAAACACCTACACCGACTCAATTGGACTTAGTGGTAAGCTTTCCTGCAGAACTATATCTTTGGACTGCAGTATCGTATCATCTTCAAAATGTTAGAAAACTCTACGACATAACCTTTAAAATACAGTATGTATATATTTGGATCCTTTAAAATAAAGCCAGCCCAGAAAAAAACCAAACATATCTACAAATAAACGATGATTTTAATTTCCATAACTTTTGTCTTGACAAATTTGCCGTTTAAACCAATAGTTTTGAAAATATTGATTAATTCGAATTTTTCAAAATGAAGGATTTCACAAGGGTCATGGCGGACGTTCTGAAAACCTGACCATAAGCTTTTCTAATAGCTCTTTTTTAAGTTTGAAAAAATCAATTTCCACGAACTAACTAACTAACTAACTTTTCTGTACTAATTTTCAAAAAATTAAATTAGATTTTTTTTTAAATCCGAAAAAATAGTTTTTTTTAATTTTAATATTTAATTTTACTAAAACTGTACAGGAAAACGGTTCTACGGGAGGTACAGTTATTTAGTGCTAAAAAAAAAAAACCAAAAGAGCTCTTGGAGAGCCAGAGATTAGTGACTCAAAAGTCACAACTCTCATCCATTCCTGATACAATTTTCTGACGAATACAAACGGGTAAAATGTCAAGAGATACTCTTGCATAGAATTTGTCAATTCTTTGTAAGAGGAAGTACCCCTGATAAGATTTGTTTTTAGGTTAAATAGTCTGTGATTTGATCCTCAGACTTCTTGCATGATAGTCCAACTCTATAAAAAGTCACGGGCTATTGCACCAAAATATAGTTTACTGTTTATTCGGCACAAAATGGCCAAAAAGATATCCTCTGGTTGAACTTACCAAAAAGATGGGAAGGGCTGGGCTGCGCAAAATCAGCAGCAGCACCGACTTCAGCGGCAACAACTTCAGCGGCAAAAACGTGCGTCAGTGTTCCCACCTCAGCAGTCTCCACAAATGATAGACGTTTTGGTTTCCTTTCTAGTTTTAAGTTTTAGTTTTACAATTTTTACTTTATATTAATTATACTTTTCAAGGATTTTTGTTTTGGTTGAAATCTGAATTTAGAATGCTTGTCAATTTCATAAATGGAATTGGCCGCGTTCAGGTTGCACTAGTATAGCCTATCTAAGATACTCGAGTATCCAGTATGTTTCTGAACGCAAATCAGCTGTTGTTGACATTTCTCATAGGATAGATGAGTATCGCAGAATTTTTAGGATAGCTTGAGATTTATTTTTCGCCAATAGCAGAACATGCTCAGAGCGAAAAAAGAAACACAAAATTGGAGCTCTGAATGCTCTGAGCTAAAAAAGAAACACGATCTTTGGTTTGACAGTTCAGGCTCTGCTCTGAACTAAAAAAGAAAAACGCCCTCAGAATACTGGGAAAAAGAGTTCCGTTCAATTGGGCTTTTCCAAAAACTATCTTTGTCCTTTCTCTTTCTAATTTTGACAGTTCAAAACAACAAAAACAAAACATGTGATATCGAACTTGGAGTAATGTAAACAAATGCTCTTTTCAGTGTAATGTGGATTTTTAATATTTTCTGTGATTTTTTATATAAATAAGCTTGATAAGTTATTGAAATTGATTTTTGTTAAATTGGCGTTATAACCATCGTTTTATACATTTTTATTGGAAACAAATAAGCATTATATTGTAAAAATATTTGGCGTTTGTTTACCTTTCTCCAAGTTCAGACCAGCTGTTTCCTATTTTTTTTGCTTGTTTGTAACTGACGGCTGGTGGAAAAGCCTAATTGTGGAGGCGACTTTTGAGATTAGGTTTGTTCATGCGAATGTGACTTTCGGCCCTCCACGTTACTCAGGTTCGATTAATTTTTAATAAGTCGTATTGCGCATGAAACATACTTATCGCAAGTCAAAATAGATCAAAGCGTTGGGAGGGAAGGATACACAACTTCATTATATTCTTAAGACTTGAAGAACAATAGGGGTGTTCCCGATCCGATGCAAACTGGTCTTTCATCATTACAAAAGTGCAAAGTTTTTTTTTTACAATGGGGTTAGGGTATAGTAATTTTACACTTTTGCATTTTTGCAATGATACAAGACCAGTTGCATCGGATCGGGAATACCCCTAATATAAAATGGAAATTTTATGCCTGTTTGGTAACTTTTTTTCAACAAATTTCCCAAAAACTGAGTTTTTTTTCTATGGGTTTTGGCAGCAAATTGTGAAATTTTGTGAAAATTTGTGCAAATTTCTAAAAAGGACGAAAAAAAGAGAATCGCATCATTCTATCCGAGGATTTTTGTATTTTTACGGCCATGCTCATCATGACCCAATGTAACTAGATACATATATACGAAATATTTTTTCGTATCCTAATGGATTTTTGTATATGAACAAAAGTTTACTTTAGTTCCTGATGTAACAACATACTCACGTATACATATCTACATACATATATAGACGGTAATAATAGAAGAAGGCGTGTAGAAGTACTTAATTTGGATTATATTGCTGCTTCGAGTTGCAACAACGCCCATAAACACAAAATCTGAGATGTGCAATTATGTTCATTAAAAGAATAGGTATAGGTTGATAGGTATACGTTTTGTGGTGGTTACGATAAGAACTTTTTCGTATAATTGCAGAAAATCGATTCAATGTCTATAGCTTTTCGATTCCAATTACATAGCTACATACATATGTATGTATGTACATAATGTTTAAGTTGATTTAATGAAATAGAGAAGTGATTATCATTGAATATAAGAAATCAACATCATATAACTTTAAGTTTGTACTGTTTTTTTTTTTTTCTTTTAAATTTTGTAGAAAACTAGGTTACTTTAAACTACAAAGTATCTACAGCAGTTTTGACTTTCGATTTAGAGCTGTAACTATTGACACTTATTTTTGGTTTTCTTCTGTGTTTTGTTTAAATATTGAATTCGGGTGTGAATTCTATAGTTAAGCAGTAAAATCTACAAAGAAGCAACAATTTTGTTTGCATTTTAGATACTTACGACGTTATTCCTTCTGGAAAATTGTTAGGTTAGGTTCTTTGGCCTTGCCTTTGATTTTTCTGGACATCAAACGTTTCAGTCAGTGGGAATGGTGTTCTTCTTACTGACATTGATGGATCAGAATAATTTCTTCATCATTGCCCTGCGCAAATAAACAAGTTTGCCAGACAACTTATGAAGCACCTTTTCTCAATATTTACATTCAATTTTATTTTGGGAAAGAACTTAACTCGAATTAGATTTAAGATTCTTTCAATTCAAATACGAAATAAAAGCCTAACTTGATGTATAAAATTAAAAAAAAAAAATCTATAGTCTGTTTTGGAAAGAGAACTTAAGTTGAGTTAAGTTAATCTACAAACAAAACTATGATTTCGAATAAAATCCTAACTCAAGTTAAGAAAATGAAATATCTTCTCTATGTTTTTGGAATAGCAGCCTAAGTTGACTTAAGAAAAAATAGTAGAAATGAAAAGTTTATACTACCTACTATCAGACAATAAAATTCTTAACTTGAGTAAGGCTTTTATTCCTTATTAATTATTTTTTTATTTAAATGAAGGCAAATCTTAGCAAAACTGAAGTTGCAGTTCTGTATGACAAAACAAACAATAAGAAGCTAAAGGACTTAGCATGAGTTATGAAACGGACATTGTAAATATATATATTGTTATGAGTTAGGTTGTTATACCAAATCATTATTTTAAAATAAGATCTTCAGCTTTTAGGTTTTTCAGTAATAAACTCCGTTTCAGAAATGATACAGACATACAAAATTGAGAGGAAGTAGATTTTGATATTGTGAACTCGATTTTATAACAAAAACACAATTTTGTCATAACTCAAGATAAGCGGTTATGATTTGCGAGTACAGATCTATACTTGCGCTGTTTAAGTGAAGTCTTGATTTTTCTTAAACGTATACTCAGTAGACTTTGTAGACCAAAAAAAAAAAATAGCGCTGCGACATAGTTTAACTCAAACCCGTGATTAAATCAACAAAAAAGAACACCATCTGTTCATTTAAAAGTCCATAAATACTTTAAACATTAATAAACTAAACACAAAATTAAGGTCCTTGAGAAAATATAAAAAAAAACTGCAAAATGAAACGTTTAATCTAAAATGATTAAAAACACAAGATGCTTGCATTTATAAAACAGCATTTTTAATACTTGAAAGATGGTTTTTTAAGAAGCAACTATCTATAAAGACTGACGTTTCTATCTTTATTTTTTTTTATAAAAAGGATGTTGCCCTTTCATTTAGTGAGTGTTTTTTTTTTTGTTTAAAAAAAAAAAAAAAATAGGCTATATATAGCTTCTTTGAAATTCTGCCATCATACAAACTCATGATCCTTTCAATTGCTGTGCACATTTTCTCTTATCTTTCATAAACATTTTCCTCATTGGAAATCTACGAGGACTCAAGCCAAATGTCCTCGACATTACCCTCACAGCATAATGTCGGCTTTATTTTGTGTCCATTTTCCCAGAAGGATGATTCGCAAAATGTGTTTTTTTTTTGTTTGTTTGTATTTATATATATATATGTATGAATCATGAATGTAGGTACATAAGTATGTGTACGATATTCTATCACGTTCATATATAAGAAGAATACGAGTATACACCTACTTGTTAACGAGAAAAAAATATCGGTCCACAAAGTAGACAGAGCAGCAGAAGCAGCAACAAACCTTTTGACATTCTTTTCTATCCTACTTTTGGCAAAAGTGAAGTATCCCCAAGGATAAGGATTCGCAAATTTAATTTACTCCACAAGGATCTCTCTTTGTCGTTGTCGGACTGAATAGTTTCTTTTGAATAGCAATACCGATGTTTAGGGTTTTGGGTGTTTTTTTTTTTTATTTTTGTCATCTCTTTTTTTTTGGATGCTTACAATCGAACTGATTGAAATGTCTCATTCTATCTACTTGTTTTCTTATTAGGAAAAACATGAGATTCCATGTGGAGCCTAGTAAATTGCTTAAAGGTTGGCTTATCCCACAGATGTCCTTATAACGAGGAATTTCTCTAGGTTGTATTATATTCTATCGTTTCTTCTTCTTTTTTTTTTATTGGCGGTTTGCAGTTACTTTATTATATATTATTATAATAACATAATATATTTTAGGCTCATGTTATATTCTAACCAAGTTCAAAGGTCAACAGATTCGTTCAATTATGAGGGAAGTTAATTTATTTATGATTGGTTTGGTTGTGTGGATAAATTTAAGTAAGTAAGTAATGTTCCTCGTTCGATTTAAATATTTAGTCTAAGGTTCTTTCTTGTGGATACCTTTATTTGTTTCTTTAAGACCAATAACAGTATTTTAAACACGCTTATTGCCTGTAGGCGAGTAGGTTAATGCGCACCCAACTCCTTTTTCAATTCCAACAAGCGAATAAAGTGACTTAATTTACGTATACATGAGAGAGAGAGAGATAAAGAGAGGGGAGCATAACTCAGTACCTAACTCATTTGAAGTACATTTTCGCAAAATGAGTTACAAATCCTCTAATTGGTACATTTTTTATATGCTCAGAGAAAAACATCAGGTCAAAATTTAATGGAAGTATAGCCCCAGGCGTAATAGTAAGTGCATAGGACAGTTACGCCGAAGGTCTTGGGTTCGATGCCACCTAAAAAAAACCGAAATGTTTTTCATGGGTTACAGCCTCTTGTGAGGAATTGACAAATCCTCCAAGAGAATCTCTTGTCATGACAAAGTGATTGTAACCTTAGCCGTTCGGAATTCGAATCGGCGGCAAATTGTAGGTCCCCTTCCATTCCTGCTAATAACACGCACACAAGAATAGTTGAGAGTTGTCACTAGGCCCTGGTTCTACACGAAATGTCACGCCACATATTTCTTGTATTATATTTTTTAAAAATTTTAAAAAGTATCATTTTAAATAAACAAAATGCTGCTGTTTTCCATAAACTTGCTTAAAAATAAGAAATTTCAATAACATTATATTACGAAAAAACCGAACTTTTTTGTTAAAATTCATTTTATAGGCTCAATATTAAGTTACGAATTTGAAGAGATTCATTTTATAAGATTTTTTTGACTTACGAATTCAAAAAAAAAACAAATTCATTCAAAGCTCGTGTATAAGGTATGTTTAACGAATTTGACAAGATCTACATAATTCACAAGGTCTTTTTGATCAGCTGCCTGGAGGATGAGGTCTTCCTCAGGATCTGGTCAACATTGGTGGCCCAACGGCCAGCAAGCATAGGCTCCTCTACGGAAGTGAGATCTGCACAGATGCTCTTTGACAAGAAAAATACCAGAAGCAGATGGCAGTTCTGCAGAGATGTGGAACTCTTCGTTTAGAAAGCTTTTACTAATCGGCTTTGCAGCAGAAAAGAAGTAAGTCAACTACAAAAACGCGGAAGTTGGTGTGGTAGTAGCAACCGAGCAGGCAAAGCAGCTCAGGAAGCAGAAGTGGCAAGAGCGCTGGAGCTCGGAGAGTAGAGGAAGATGGACGGCGAGGCTGATCGGGAGTGATGGTTAATTGGAATGAACGGAAACTCGGTGAATCAAACTACTAATATCTCATCCAATTTCTCAACGGGCACGGATATTTAATCGCCTTCCTCCACAAAATTGGCAAGACGAAAAGGGCTATCAAGTACGGCGACTGTCAACAGTCAAGGAGACGATGTAAACTATACCTTCTTTGCCTGTAGTAGAAAGAAAGCCGAAAGACGGGAGAGACTCCAGATAATATAGCCGAGAAGATGCTGACCAGTAAGTCTGTGGACACAAGGAATAACTGCATAAGTCGACTTATGTCGAAATTGAGTTTATTACAGTAGCTGATGCGAATCTACTATATACTTTCATATTTTGTTCGTACTTTTTTCTCTTACGGTTTATGAACTGTAACACTAGTTGTGAACCCTGTTCTCCTGAAAACTTGCAAAAAGTGACTTATGCAGTTTTTCCTTTTTGCCACAGAAGTAATATTGGAACTAAATCTGCAATTACATCCAACATATTCTCAGAAGAAATAAAAGAGAAGACGACAAATATTGCGAAACAGAGTGAAGCCGAAGGGCTTTTGATTACAACTTCCCTGAAGTAATGCGAAGAGCGGTCCCGGGGGGGGGGGGGGGTTCAGAAACCGAAGTGTTGGGAAGGGTTTTAGTCATCATATAGGGGAGTTTGACGCATGGGGATGGTCAACGTCAAACAGACCTCCTTAAAGCCTAGTACTCAGTTCGAGTGGAAATGAAATTTTCATACAAAAGTGACACCTAGTTCATTGATATGAAATACACAACACGAAGTGAGTACCAAAATATGAAAGGGGAATATGAACCGGTTCTTCAATCAGTTTCACGCAAAATTTTCATTTCCCAACGTACGACCACTAGGAAAAAACTGAGGTAGTGTGGAAAATTGTGACATTTGTCAATCAATTTGTTTTTCTCAAAATATAAATTACGAAATAAAAAAAAATTATTTCGGATTAAACGACTTTCTTTTCCAGTGTTTTTATTCTTATCAACGAGGAAAAAAGAACGTAACACAGAATTAAAACCCCTTTTCGGAACTTTTTCAAGATTCAAATGACAGTCATTCAAATAAATAATTTATTTTTTATTCAAAGTAAGTAGTGAGTACTAAGAAATTTAAAACTGTGTATCAAAAATTCATGTGAAGAATTAATTATGGGTTCGTATTGAATTTTAATGTGTATTTTGAAACGTTTTTGTGTTTCATTTCACGTGAGGTGAGTACTAGGCTTAAGGTGCATAAAGCATTCCTCCTTTCCCCACTTTTAATTTTTAAAATATTCTTGATCGCAAAAAAACTTGCTTAAGTGATTCAAGGCTATAATTCACCTTTAAGCCGAGGGATTGTGATTAAATAATGTGCACGGATACTACGTTCATGCACTTGGGCTTTATTATTTCTGAATCCTCCTTCACCCCCCCCCCCACCCTCTATATTGTGACAAAACACATTCTTCTTAATTTTATTTAAAAATAAGATTTTATTATTCCTCAATGCCTAAAGCACATACAAAATATTTTCGTTTTTCCTCTCACAATGGTTCTCACTCATTTTGCAAACCTTATGCAAAATGATTTATTTCCATTCCTTTTTGTTGGAACTGAAAAAGTGGTGCAGCCAAACTATTTTCAGTATGAAATTTTGTTTTTGTCTCATGATCAAAATTTCTGTAGCAAGTGCCCCCAAAAATAGACTAAAAATGTCTCACAAATCACAATGTTTCACTCATACAGAAAAAGGTTTTCAAATTAATCTCGAAAAATTAATAAAATCAACACTTAAATTAAATTTCAAAACCAATTTCTGAAAGAGCGGTTAAAAGCAAAATAAATTTCATCAATATTGATTGCTTTAGACTTTTCATTAAAAAAGTAATTCATGAATCAGCTCTTTATCATTTTTTATTTAATTTTAAATTAAAACAAAAAATAAAATTCAAAAGCAATATTGAATTTTGAAATGATTTATATAAGTGTACTTAAAATATCCACGGAATTAAAATTTAAAAATAAAAAAATATACCTATAGTTTTTTTAATAACTTACACAAATAAACTTATTCAAATATTAATATAAAATTCCTTACAACCCCCTATATATAACTGAAAACAATTTTACAATAATACTTAAAATACTTGAAATATTTTAGAACCAAAATTTGTACTCCCACATATAAAATTGGCGCATCTTTGAACAAGCATCTCACAGAATAGAAGAAGAAAAATACCATACATAAACATATAGGATAGGTATAAATGCAGTTCAAGGACGTATCTCAAAGCACTTACTGCAAAATCGGTCAATTCATGAAAATCCAGTTTTATAAATACATTTAAGAGTAAATTGGGATTTTTTTTCTTTAGAATAAACCTACTTGTTTTTTTTCTTCAATTGATAATATATGCGCATGACTCAACAACAAGGATAAGAGAAAAATACCTGCAAAGGAGCTTTTAAAGCATAGCATCCAAGTTTTGAAAGTATCAAAATGTTAAAATATCTTTTTAATTTTTAGTTCAGCTTAGAACGTGTCGGTGTAACTGTTTTGTATTTGATTTGTCTGGAAAAACCTATGAACCCATAATTAGATATTTTGGTCAACATTTAAGAATATATAACGAATTTCTAAAATACACAAAATATGTTTCTTGGAAATATGTTTCAAAAACATTTTCTCGAATTATTTTTCTATAGATTCAATTAAACGAAATTAACTGGAATTTATTGTGCATTGAAAAATCAAAAACGATAAGAGTTTTGATTAAGACATACATAGATGAAACAAAACCTCAGAAATCATCAGATTCCCTGTACGATTTTTGAAGATAATTAATTTCTTCATTGAGTGTATAAAAAATCATCAACTAAAAACCTGTTATTTAAAATTTCTGATTTTTTTGGGAAATAAATAAAAATTAAAACTTAAATTTATTGGCCTATTTTTTAAATGTTCTGAACTCTAAACTCACCCTTAACTCTCAACCCAAACTCAAAGTAAGTATTTTGGAAGAAGCATCAAGGTCTGGGCGCATTTACCTGGTATAGAGTAGATTCAGTGGTAAGAATTATGATGACAGGATGGATAAGTTTGTTTACTTGAGCATTCGTTAAAAACTTTTTCCATTGAGTATACTTGATTTGTGTGCATAAGAATGGCTCAAAATATCATGTAGCCGCACAAAATTTGATTCAAGAAGAAATAGAATTCTGGAACTCTAAAGACTTTCACAGATCATATACATTGCATAAAAAGACTGCTTTTGACAGTTTTCATAGGTACATGAATTTTGATTTTATTTGGTCCCGTCATATACTAAAATGTATGATTCATTTTTCAGAATTTTTTTATATGAGTGAATGCATTAAGGAATTAACCAACACTAATTATATCAAGTTTTGTAGCCATCTATTATTTTGCGGTAAAAAAAAAGAATACGTTCAACATAAAGTAACGCCTCAATCTTGATGATCCTTTTAATAGAACCCCCAATATAAGCATTTAAACGACTCACATTGCTTCTTTAGACATTTTTCACTATAAGCAACCAATAGTCGAGTCAATAAAGCCATAAAAACAGCACAATTAGGAAATAATTGCCGGAAATCTTTATTTTGGTGTATAGCATGGTGTTCTTAAGAAACTGTCAGTAGTCCCCATCGATATGAGCGCCGCTTATAATTTTACGGGGGTTGGTAAGTTGTACAAAAAAAATGTCAAAAACTAATTTGTAGCTTGGAAAATTTCCTACAAAAAACATTAACATACTTTTTTTCATAAAAATAACTGTTTTCGAAATAAACCAATTGGAAGAGTCAAGGGTCTTACTCTTCTATATAGTTGGGCGGCTTAGTTAAAAAATTGTACATTTTGTGAAAAATGCATCAATTTGTTTTTGTTGTTGGTACATTATATGAACATAATTTTAAGACATCGGCCCACTGTATTTGTCCACCCTTTTAGGTTGGAGGGGCAGATTTAAAAAGTATTGAAAATAGGAAATGACAACCACAACTGCAACACCTACAATATCTTGTTATAACTTTTTTTTAAAGCCAGTAATTTTTTTTTTCAATTATGTTTTTAAAT
Organism: Epistrophe grossulariae; assembly: GCA_929447395.1. NCBI lineage: Eukaryota > Metazoa > Arthropoda > Insecta > Diptera > Syrphidae > Epistrophe > Epistrophe grossulariae. The sequence goes on from OV839567.1 coordinate 110,765,424, forward strand.
TACGTTATTTTAGTGCTTAGTTTTTGAATAAATTATTTTTAAACTCTTAATTTTTTTTTAATTTGACCCCCCGTAAAATTGTTAGCGGTGCTCATATCGATGGGGACTTTTGACAATTTCTTAAAAAAGCCATGAGGAGGCTATGTACCAAAAACCAGTTTTTTTCCGAGTCAAATGCTTTATTGACTGGACTACAATAATTGAAAAAAATCTTCAGAAAAGTTCGCTTCAAAATCTTATATCTTGGGTTTTATTAATTGGATCATCAGAAATCCTCTCTTTAATTTTCTCTATGTTGAAGTTTTTTTTAAATAGAAATACCAATGAGGATAAAAAGGAAAAATAAAAAACCAATACAAATTAAAAAAAAATATGTCAAGGAAAAAGCTACAATCGAAAATTTTGCAAGCACGAGTCTTTTAATTTCTTATTTTCTTCCCGAAACAATAAAAATTGTTTCTAGAAAACATCAATCTGATTTTAGATGATTTGTTTCTCCATTATTTTTTATTTTTCATATTTTGACTTTCAAACATTTTTATCTCGAGTTATAGATTTTATAGAATTCATTTGTATATGTATTTATAAAATCTATCTATCTATTCTCCGTCTTTATCTTTGTTTATCTTAAATATCAATACTCAGAATTTCAAAAATTCCGGCAACATTAAATTTCTGAATAAAATTTCCTTTCACAGGATTTTTTTTTATATCACTTAAACCTACCATATGAGCTGGGTCAGATAATTAACCTTTGCCTTAACCACATTTCACAAGGTAACGTTTGCGCGAATTGTTTTTTTAAACACTGCATACCTATTATCTGGTAAATCGATGAGGGTAGGTCGTCGTAACGGTTCGCGTACAGTGAATCCGAATCATCGGTCGATTTCAGGTCGAAGCTATTGGGACTATTGTATCTGACGTTCGTCTGCATATACTGCAGCCGTTCTTGTACGATGACAATCTTGATTGTGTAGTTAATTTTTCTGTATCCATTTTTTTTTTATGTGTTGCACTGCAAAAGTCACCGGGAAACGGAAGACAAATCCAAACAATTTAGGATTCGTCGGTTGATCGGTAATACCCGGACGGTATCGAACTATGTCGGTTGGAGTGTTGTATGCACTCTCTTTCTTTAACATAATATATTTGGATCGATCGGTTGAGTTCCGCCGTTGACGTCAGAGCATACTTCGTGCGATGGCGGATTAGGTGTACGCAAGCCGTAAGGAGGTAATACATAAAATCATATCAAGAGTATGCTACTTATCTGTTATACTCACCTTATCTATGTGCACCTTATCTATGGTAAAGAGCGGCAGACTTAATATGTGCCAGGTTCCTGCGTTGAAAAATGGAACATAAGTCATATGATCTGTTTCAATTTTCATCGTTTCTTTACCAATTTTATCAAATGGTTTGGACTTGGAAATGTTCATTCAAACATTTTTTTTTTCATACTGTACATCAATGAGAACTTTAGTGTACATTGTTATTATATATATTTATATATATTTATATATATTTTGATCATATGGTGTTCTCCATAAATCATAGTGATAGTATACTGATTACTGACGAAGAATTTTTCGAAGTTTTCGTGTACTTTTTCAAGCGTTGTAAATGGTACTTGGGAGATTTCGATCCGGATCATATCTTTGGGGCTTCGACTGTCAGTGTCTTGAGACAATTATTAATAAATTATAACTAATGGATTTCAGGTTGATACGCAGGAAAACATATCACGGGTCAAATGAGGGAAATGTGCAGGCTAGTTAAGATCGTCCCTTAGTGAGATGAGACAACCAAGAAATCTCTGGGAAAAAGTCCCTGCATACCATTATCCTGGCTGCGTGGTTTTTACTGCCTTATATTTCAATTGTTTACCTTTGGCTTTTTAATTAATGGCTTAATCGATTTTGTTATTATTTTCCATCTGGTGCTGCTTAATTGTTCAAACAGTGTTGTATTTACAAATTTTGAAAATACATAATATTTTGTTAAATAAAAAATCTTTAAGATTAATTTTCAAAAATTTAATGCAAAGAACTAGCCCGTAGCTTAATGGTTAGTGCGAAGGACTGTTAGGCTGAAGATCTTTGGTTCGATTCCCAGCCTAAGCCACCTTTAAAACAGAAATGTTTTCTCACGTTACTGACTGACTCTGGCGAGGAATTGACAAATCCTCCAAGAAAATTGTAACTCCCTCCATTCCTGCCAATAACACGCACACAGGAATGGTTCAGAGTTGTAAATCGTAGGCCCTGGTTTTACACGAGCTGTCGCACCATCCAATTTATTTATTTAAAGGAAATATTATGTATATTGAAAAAATATCGGAATTTTAATGAGAAATTTAATCAAAATTCGCTCCGGATCCGAAATATTTATGGAAATAAAAAATTTTATATTTATTTCATTAATGGATGACATTTAATATTCTTAGGGCCTGTTTCACAATATCTGAGAAAAGTTCTGATTGTTTATCCTATAGTGCTATTTTGTATGTGTCGAGAAACTAATCAGAACTTTACTCAGGTATTATATAAAACAGTAAAATTAATTGAACTGTTTTTTTTTCAAGGAATCGATAATTTGAGTTGTGAATCATAGAAATCGCTAATCAGCCGATTTTGGTTGATTAGCGCCATTTAGTTAGAAGCTGTGAAATTTATCGTTCAAATTTAACCCATTTTGAACAAACTGGCCCTTAGAGTCAACGATCACACCGAGTTCTTTTACCAATTAAACTCTTAAAAGAGCCTCTCTGTCCAATTTGTAAATAGAATCAAATGAGGTGCAATTGTCCAGTTGCACTAAAAATTTTCCATTTGAAGAAGTTTAATTCAAGGTGATTAATATTTGTACTATTCAAGGAGCAAGTCTATATCCTTCTGAAGTCAGTGGCAGTCTAGGATCGACTGGAAGGCATAGAAAATTTCAACATCGTCGGCAATAATTATTATAATTAATTAGACAAAATGCGTTTTTAAAAACTAAAGGTAAATCGTTTATAAATAAAATGAAGAGAAAGGGTCCTAGGTAACTACCTTGAGGAAGACCTGAATCCACTAAATAGGACCTGAATGATGTCTAGTGTCCACTATTCTCAACAATTTCTTTTCTGTTACAAAGAAACCAACAGCTGAGAAAAGAGCTATTGCAACCCATTTTCAATAGCTTAGGTTTGTGGCCTAGCAAATCCAAATTGACATGTTAACAATTATGGCTCCTTTAGAAAAATATAGAATTTTCCACATAAAAGTTATAACATTTTCTAAAAGCGGTAAGCTTCGAAATGGGCCTATATTTTTTTAGTTAAATGATTGCTTGGTTATTAAGAATGTTCAGGAAAATGAGATCTCGGAGATATCAGCAATCTCAGTTTTCTGAACAGGATTTCTCAGCAAAATTTCCCAGCTTTGCTGCCAAAACTCTGAGGAAAAAAAACTTGGATTCGCTTGCTCACGTTTTGAGTCAGAAAAATCTCTGAGATCTCATTTTTATGAACGCGCAAATTGTAAACTTATATTAATCTGATTTCAAAAGTAATAAATTAGTTATGGGAGCCTATATATTATGTAATCTGCCGAAAACGTAGTTAAGATGAAGGTAGTATTATGTGAGCACACAAAAGTGGACTATATACAACTGTGTTGCACATAAAGCAATGATTTTAAAGTTTACATCAACTAATTTCTTTAGCAAATCTTAATTTATAAGACATTTTTTAATTTCTAAAAAAAATTAACAAACAAATTGGTACACCATATTTTAATAGTTAATGGAGTTAAAAAATCCATTTCGTTTGAAATAATGTACATAGGTACCCATTTTTTAAAAATCAAATCTGCAAAAAAACATTTTTAACAATCAAAAATAGTTTTTTTTAATTTTTATATTTAAACTTATTAAGTTCAACCAAGTCGTTTTTAAAATATTGAGTTTTCAAATTTTTATTTTTACACGAACCCCTACATCCCAGGGAGAGTGGTAACAACATTTCTAGGATTTGGGACTTATTACACAGTTTCGATCTTTTGTCCCAGGCAGTGACGTACGCAGGGGGAGAGGCTAAAGGGGTTCAATTCAACAATTTTCCACAACAACTTACATTTTTTCCTATGTTGTAGTACATTGGGAAATGAAAATTTTTGGTGGAAAATGAGTCAAGAACCTGTTTTCATATTTCACTTTCATATTTTGATATTCACTTATTGTTATGAATCTACACTCGAACTAAGTACTAGGCTTAATAAATAAAATGAAATTTAACTGACCGAGGTAACAATATTTTAAAATTTAGATATGGAACCAAATGTGGAAGGATGGAACTGAAATAACTGTACAAGAAACTTCACTTCCGTTTTGCAATTCGGATTTGCATCCTAATTTGAGAAACGTAATTAAAGTTCCTTGTGTGCTACCAATGACGCTGCAGAGCCAGGAAGTTCGTTTTCCACTTTAGGATGGTTAAAAACGTGGCGGAGAGCCACAACAACTGCCTCAACGGATTAGCTTTGTAGGAAATTAACAAAGAAATCGATGTAATACCTGAAGATATGGTGAATCAAAAAAAAGAAGAATGCAATTAATCTTCACCAACTTCTATGCACATTACTATTTCAAACTAAAAATATTAAAAAAATGAATTAAATTCACTTCATAACTTAGGGAGTGTTTTTTGTGTTTTTCCTTTTTTCGTTATTTTGATTTTCATTTTTGTGCTAGTTTTGTTTTAGTAATACTTCTACCAAAATTGAGATTGAGTCCCCCCCTCGCAAAAGAAATCCTGCAAACGCTTCTGGTCCCAGGGTCTTATGATCCTGCATCGTTTATTGCAAGTAATGCATGCAATTTAAAAATTAATCATAAAAATCATTGCTATTACTGAAGATTTATAAAATTTAAAAAAAAACTTCGACTAGTTTGTCGATTATTTAAATATATTAGATATATATATATATATGTAGTTTCTCAAAAGAATAATTATAAAATTCAAAAAATTTAAAAATCGGATTTTTTATAGATGAACTATATCTCATTTTTAAACGATTTAATTTCCTTTTGAGGTTATTAAAATTTTTTCCCCGCAAAACTGTTAAAAAGTTTTTAAACGTTCAAGTACTTTTTATGTCTTCGGGGATTTTTATTTAATTCTATTTTTATTATTCCATAAAACTTAACGGCCAATGAACCCCAAAACGTGGTGTAAAAACTCAATACACAAAAATTAATAAGTTTATGAGTAAAATTCAATTTCAAACCAATTAATCTAAAAACGACCTTCACAGAAAATGCCTTTCATTGATCCACACGGACCAACTTTATAGTTGCCGAACAGCACTCAATAATATTGATTTTTGATGTCAAAAGTATCAGGTACCTTATACCTATGCTGGATTTGAATTCTTGTTGTTGTTGTTGTTGTTTTTGCTGGTGCTGTTATTTATTGTATTGTTGTTGTTTTTGTTGGTGTTATGAGCGTTAGAAGCAAGGATATGGATACTTTAACTCACCACAAACCATGCCACAGGACATCCCAGTTGTAAAGTTTTAATATTTAGCGCACACCTTAACTGATTAAATATTGAATGTAAAACATAAAGTTTTTGGCCGCTGGCGCTGACTGGCTGGCTGGCTGGTTATGAAATGGAAATAAAACAGTTCGCCTTGTATATAGCTGTATCTACAGGATAAGAAGTTTAGCGCACGGCCTTTCTTTAGGACCTGATAATCTCTATTCCCCCTGATTCAATTGGACAGCATTTAAAATCCTGCGAGTAAAAGGTTTTAAAACAATATTTAATATTGCGATTAAAATTCTCTTGTGGTGAATCTAATTTGCAATTCAAATTTCGCCAATTTACACGTTCGATATGCGGGGTCGCGGTGGGTTGCGGTATTGGGGTCGGGTGCCCCAACTCCTCAATCTATAGACCACAGCGGTAAACTAAGACCATCATGTCATTCCATTTGCAAGCAACAAAGCAATTAAATTTTAATACGCTTCGTTTAACGCGCGCATTCTTCGCTATAGTAACAAAGCAAAAGCTACGTTTTGGTGGCGGGTGGTGACGGCGCGCGGTGGCGTTGGGAGTTGGGTTAAGGTCTTGAGAGTGGTGGAGTTGTTTCACGTGGAAACAATTTAATTTCCTCGGTGGTTCTATCCTAATGCGGTTCGGTTACTGTAAGCAAGTAAAAAGGTTCGCCTGGATTATAATATCCATTTGAAATGTAAAAAGGAAATGGATGTTGCTTGCAGCAGAATAGTTATACCAAGGTATACCTATACGAAGCTGTAAGCAGACATAGGGAGGCGCGCGGTTGTATTAGGTGTCAAGGAACTTTGTGTGTTGCAAGGGATAATAAAGGTTGCTGAAGAGCTCAAAGTGTGGACGGAAGGCTAACTTATATAGGTGATTAGTGCTAAGCTCTGGACAAAAGGAGCACTATAAAGGAATGGGTGGATAATAAATTGGTGATGGAATTCCTTGCAGCTCGTCTAAACAAACCATTTACCGGAGCTTTATATGTTTTTAAAGCGGTTTCTTTAAAGAAGAATTAAAGAGCGTATGTGTACCTACGTATAAATGTGAAAGGAGTTTTGTTGGTGATTTAATTGCGTAATAACTTACGTCCGTTATTTGGTTTACTTATAACTGTTTGTTGATGGTTAATCAGATGTTTTTTAATGGAAGGATTATGCACATAAAAGAAGTATGTGGTAAAAATGTGTTTTAAGAATTCTTTTGTGTTTTGAAATGATCATCAAGCCAAGGAATTTGAATATTTCCTTGTCATTTGTTTTTTTCAGAAAAACATGGTTAACTGTCTTTTTCTTCTATAATTAAATTTAACATCTTTTAATTTGGCCTTATTAAGAAAAATGCGTCAAGCATTCAATCATATTTTAAGCTCATTGAAGCTTTACAAAAACCAATTGTGTGTGGCTAATAAAAATTCTAGTTGATTGAAATGCATTTGACAAACAATAGAAACGTACTGGGATCATGGACCTGATCACGTGACTTTGGTAGCACAATGTCCATATTCCATATTGCTCTAAAGTTCAATTCTCAGTTAATGCAAAAAGTTTTTCAAATTAAAATGAACATAATTGTAAAAAAAAAGACGAGGTTGATAATCGGCCTGGCAGTCGTGAAATAACTATAATTTCAGCCTATAAAAACTTGGTGGTAGTTTAACCAAACGATTATTATTTCATTCAAAACCTTAAATTATTCCATTTAATTTAAAAAAATATATACAGAAAAATTACTTAACTTAAAAAGAGAAGGTACAAAAATTCAGTCTTTGTTTGCATCAAACGAAAACTTAAAAAGCAAAATAACTCTTAGATAAAACAGTCTTACCAGCAAAAAAAAACTTAAAATCTAAATTAGCACAAGTCATTTTTACGGATTTCGATATTTTTCTGAAGGGTAAATTTCCTTCACTAAGTTGTTAAAATTGAATTAAAATTTAAATAAAAACAAGAAAAATATGAAAAAAAAACATTAAAAAGTGAAATTTTATATCAAAATATAAAGTTTTTAAGAGGAGAGAACTACGAAGAGAGATGATCTTTTCATACAAACAATTGAAATATACACAATAATGATCCGACAGGTGGTACTGGAGTTAAGAAATGAACAATTTATTTATAAATTAAAAAAGACTAAATACTAGGTGTGTTCCTTTACTTGGAAACTCTGTGCATTTGTGTGAATTTCTAAACATTTTATTTTTTTATATGAACCTTGACAGACTTTTGTGAAGAAATGCACACAATTGCACAGAGTTTCAATGTAAAGTAACTAGGCTACTAGTTACTTTAGTGTCCAAAAAGCTGGTCCCACCACCAATAATAGCGCTGCGGTCAAGTTATTAACAATTTTAAATTATTAGAGTAAAATATTTATTTGAATATTTGCTGAAATTTCACTTTTTTTTACTTTATGTATAGGTAAAGTCAAACAACATTTTTAATTTTACTTAGGACCTACATTACAGCATACCATAGTTTTATTTTCTCTTAAATAACTATAAAACAGTGGTTCACTAAGGCGTGTATACGCTTTTTTGTTTTATTGATTTTAATTTAAATGCTGTTCGTTGGTAAGCGCAACACTGGACGGCTGGACCGATTTGCTTATTTTTTCGAATGTTTTGTTACTAAAGCTACGAATAGACTGTCAACCCGTTGACTCTCTGATGTCAAAATAACGTCAAATTTTGACCCAAAGTTGTTAAGGCGAATCCAATCGCATGTCGGGCAATTTGTCAAATTCCATAATTTCAAGGAAGATTTGGCCCACCTATAGTAAATCCCGAACAAATGACTTAATTTGCAGACCCAGGCGAGACATAGCATATGGTCGATGCGAGTTGCGACATGTACATGACACTCACCAATTTGAGAGCATGCAGTGAAGCTAGGTATTCCCCACAATAATCACTGTCGTAGTTGCGGGGACCAGCAGGGAAAGGAAACAGTCGTTCATTTCCTCTTTATAGGCTCCTCTTTGGCCAGAATAAGACCTCAATCACTTGGTAGAGCTTTTTTAGCGACCTAAACGAACATTCTGAGGTGAATTAACTTTTTAACGCCGCACCGTGTGATCGTCAATGCCAAAAATTTTTGAATTTTGATCTTGTCAATTCAGCATCAACGCTCAAAGTTTTTGAATGTGGTCGTTCGATCGTCATAGTTTATCATGTGAGCGTGTTGACACCAAAGTATAAAAAATGCGTTGACAAAGATTACATGTCAACGCATTTTAGGAGAAAATTCACTGGCTGCTGTCACTTGTCACTTGTCACGATGATGTTTTTGGTGACGTAAAGGAGCCAACTCATTGACCATTATACGTTTACTGTCTAATAATAGCTTAATATTTGAAAAAATCAGTTAGATGATGTCGTCTTATAAGGGTACGACATCATCTAAAAAAACAATAACAACGAAAATTTTCAAATTTTGGGGTTGTATTTCTTTTTTTTTTCTGGTCCTTATTTCATAATGAAATAAAATCCCAATAAAATATGACCCAACATTAATGTTACAATTTTATTTCATATTATTTTGAAAAACATTTTGGGGCCTTACCTCATTTTGCTAAAACATCAATGTATTTCTCAAAAAGTATTATGAAAATCTGCATAATATTTTTATTTATTTAGAAATCCACCCTCTGCCATGCTACTTTTCTTACATTTGAGTTTTCTTATTAAAGTCAAAACCCAAAATTTTATTATTGAGCTTTCTAAAGCCAAAGGAATGACATATGCCTAATTTTGACCGCCCACTGTCACAACCTTCTATACATACAAAAAGGAAATACTTTTCATTGAAGCTATTAATATTCTTGCAAACCACTCGACCGATTTTAATGAGATTTTTAGAATTTGTTATTATAAATAGGAGGAAGGTTTAGAAAGTAGTTTTAAGAAAACCCTTCCAATTCAACGCCAAAAATAAAATTAAAAAACTTTGATTTCATGAATTTTTTCGCAAACCTTAGATTCCGATTAAGCACTTCAAAATAAACGAAGAAAGGGAGAAATCAAAGCTTCCCTACAAATTTCTCCCTAGGGTGCCTTTTGAGCATACAAATTGACTATATTATTTACATTTATATCAATAAATCTGTTTTTCGTTCTCCTTTAAATAGGCAATGGTAGCAAAGGTTAAAGTTGAAAAGTATAACATGGACAATTTAATGACTTTTGGACAATTGACCAATTTATTTTGATCGGAAGTAGTTCCCCCAGATTTATGTTTTTGATACCAATCGATAGAAACAACAAAAAACTGAATGTAAACCAGAAATGTTTAGTTTTTTTTTTTTTTTTTTACTTAAGCCTCTGAGCCCAATGAAATAATATTTGTTTAGTTACACACAAAATTAATTTATTAACTTCATATTCATCATCCAAAATAAAGACCTATAATTTCCCATTTGATTTAAAGATTCTTATCATCTTTGGGTAAATCATAAATCAAATCAACAAGTTCCTTTCAAAAAAAAAAAATCCTTCTCTATTAATATAATAATAATGATCATTAAGTCCATACAACCTATGCTTTTCCGTAAGTTTATATACATCTACATACATATTATGTTTGTAAATAAATAACAACCATATACCGATACACCGACACCCAATATATTGTTAAACCTAAAGCGATACATCATACACACGATTGCTCTATTGATTGCCTACTTCAAGCGACTAATGGCATTAAAGTCTCAATCTAATTACAATATAAATTTAGTTTATGTTCAAAGGATAAAAGGACCAAGCTATTAATTCACAGACTATGGTAGAATGAATCTCATTAAATCTCGAACAATACAATAGAGTTTGTTATTACTAAGCGTGCTTGTGCTTGTGTACTGTGTAGGTTTAAGCGATGACCTTTGCTTTGTTATTTTTTCTAAAATGTCCCTTACAACAGAGTTAAGAAGATTTAAATTTTAATAAGAGATTTTTAGTAGAAGATATATTGATGATGGAATTTAATGTCAAACTTAAGACAATGCTTATTTAATTTCAACATAAATTTAGTATAATTTTGAAATTTTAGTATTGTATGTAAAACTAATTAAGGGGAAGGGTTTTATAATAAAAAAGAGAGTATAATTGATGATAGGTATAGATAATTATGTATGTTGAATTTATTTTATTTATTAAAATCAATAAATGTCAAACCTTTTGATTGACAACCTTTATAAGTGTACAATATTTATGATGCATTTATAGGTTAAAAAGTTAATTATCGTTAATTCATTAATTGCTATTGTTATCTTAAAATAAATGTGTATTATAATAGAATCTATATTTTAATGGATTCAAGTATATTTTTTCATGAAACTAATTAAATGTAAAATTAATCATCATGGTATGGCATATGGATTATGGTAAACAAATTTTAAATAGGTTATTAGTTAAATGGATAGCCTTGCGAGGTCAAGGTAATTATATCAAACGCATTTCATCCAAATGTTTGTTTACTCGCAATTGATAGTCACTTTATAGTACCTTTTTCGTCATTAATATTTTAATTTCTACATTTTGTTATTTATTATAATTATTTTACTCGGAATTAGTTTAACAGTCATTTTATTAATTATTTTATTTTTTATTTTATTTTTTTTACCAAGCTTTAAAATATATTTTTTTTGAATGTAAATCATTTATTTATAAAATTATTGCAATAATAGGGATTCGTCGATTTGAAGTCTTTGTCTGACCTTTTTTTAGTAACATTTCAGTGTAGCAGGTACTGAACCAAGATTGTTAGGACTCAATTATATAGTCTAACCAGAAGTCTTTTTTAAAGTAGGCCGGTATCTTTTTGAAAAAATATGCATTTGTCCTCTTTTTTAAGGTTTTTCAATTTTCATTTTTTTTAATTTATTTTTAACATTTTTAACTGGTTTTTATTTTGGTGTGAACATGGTCTTAAAAGTATTTTCAAAACTAAAAATTGCAACTTCAATTGACTCATTCCTAAATCAAAATACAACTCTGTCTTGTACGAGGTATAGGGGCATATTCATAGTCACTGTTTAAGTTGTTTCTAAAAAAAATACTGGGTTTTACATTGGATAAACTCCAGGCTAAGATAAATTGGGGTCTAAAAACGACTATGAATATGCGCCATAGAGTTTTGCAACTATTATTTTAAAAGCCCCGATATTTTAATGAAAAAATGATCCAATTAAAAATAAAGTGTGTCTCAAAAATTCACGCAAGAAGAAATTTTGATAGATGTGGATTCATCATATTTTGTTTCATAGAAATCACTCGTGTATTTTCTGAACGCCAAACGCAACAATTGTCAGCTGTCGTTTTTACTTGCGATACATACATAAGTACTATATGGCATATTATGGATTCGTAAAAACTTGGTAAATACTGTTTTTTTGGCATTCCCTCGACTCATTTATTACATTTTTTTTAGGACCAAAAATAATAGTAGCTGCCGTACAAATTTGTTCAAAACACCCTTTATTAAACTTAGCACCCAGAAGTTTTATAATATTATCTAGCACACTTTAAATAAAAAAAATATTCTTATAACCAAAAATAATGGTAGGTACCTCCCATTTTGATTAAAATTGTATCTATCGTTTAAAAATGGTATCTCTCATAGAACCATTTTTTTCGGTTTTTGACTATCTAATTATCTGTTTAACCGATTTTAGTGAAATTTTTTACACAAGAGCTTCTAATAACTTTAAATAATAGTGCGTAGCGTTGATGTCAAAACAATTTCTTTAAAACCATAGTGTGAACGCACATAAGAGCAAGTTCGTGCGACCAAGTCGTGCATTTTATTTTATTGTGAATACCTTGCGTATATTTTGGGACACCCTTTACAATCAAAGCTAAAATGTTTGAATAGTTCTTGAAAAAAAGAAAAAAACAATTTTCGTGATATAAAAAAATGTTATTAAATAAACTTATTTTCATGACTTAGATTTTATGAAGTTTATTTTTTTTTATTTTTTTAGTTATTGGTATTGTTTTCTTTTGTTAAATAACACACTACGTGTGTTTGATCCAATAAATCGAAAAAAATATGTGTGTATAAATTTTTTTTTATGTTTCGGTTTAGATTTTTTCGAAAGTCCTCTTATCATTGAGGATAGTTCTGGTCACCCTACGTTGAAGGGAACATCTTAGTCAGTCGTTGAGTCAGCTAATGATATTCGTTTTGGGCTTGGTGTTACTTTTGCGTTGAGTTGTTTTGGGTTTTACATATCGACGGTTAAAGTGCAGAACCTCGTAAGTCGTTTTTGCGTTTTGAATTTTTCCTTTTTCTGTAAAATGTTCAAAACAACATTGTTACACTAAAATTGCCAAAAGATGGCTCTTATTCTGATAATTTTTTTGCATTAATAATATTTTTTTTTTATTTTTCGACTTTCGAGGTCCTACACTTTAACCGATATGTTGTTTTTCGACCCTAATGACATTATCGATTTGGGCGTTATGGTTACATCGCGATCGTTTAATATAATTTGTCCTTTTTTTCAATTTAATAAAGTTATACCCTCCCCCCATACCTCTAAAATTCCATTTTTCCCATTACAAGAATCAATTGTTAAAAAAATTAAAAGCAACTAAAACACAATTTTCCAAAATTCGCCAACATTTTCAACATCCAATTAAAAATCTCCCGCAATCAAAAATAACATTTTGTTTCTTGTTCATTAAGCTCGACCAATCACACTTTTGTATAAATTTCGTCCGAAATATTTAGCAAACAACAGACAATTACAGCATCATGTCATAGAAACACCTTAAACAAAAGTTACAACTTACAACACCTTTCTTGACATAAATCGCAGCTAAATTCATGCTGAGCCAAGCGAAAGATACACGCTTAAGGATTTATCCATGGATTTCAGGTTCCAGATAAGATACATACAAAAATAAAAAAAAAAAAAAACTTTTCAACATAAACGTCGTCGCGTCGGTCGTCGTTGTCGTTGTTGGCGAAACCAAAAATAGAAGACAAATTCCTTGTGGGTGAATTGAGCTTCAACTATACCAAATACTCTGTTAAATACCTATAAATCTCATATACAGAGATATACCCATGACATCCTACGCTGCTACATGTCTTCGAGATTTCGTTGTAAAATTTCCAAAGAGGGTTCCGAAGGATAACAACCGAATTTCCAAAACAAATTGAAACGTCGAATGGCAATCGATGAGGAATTCAACACCAAAAACTTGTTCGCAATGCTTGTTTCGACTGAAGTGGGTGGTGGTGAATTGTGATACCCGATATTCCTTCATATATAGTACATTCCCCTCTCGCTAAATTTCTTCCAAGTTTCATTCGTTTACATTCGATTTGTAGGTCAAAGCTCAAGGCAATAAGGTTAAATGGATTGGAATTTGTAAAAGTTCTACGATCAGAGCATAGGAAAACCCAATTTCACTAAGATAAATGTTCAACATGTAGATTGTAGATAGATATAGTTCGACAGAAATCAGCAGAAACAATAAAAGAAAAAGAGATAAGAAAGGTAGGCACTTACAAATTAGTGAGGGAGTTCTGATTGATTGACACAACATTGACATTTTGTTTTGCTATACTAATTATAACTGATGTTGAAATAAAATTCACAATTAACATTTGAATGGACAATCGACCGACTGACGTTTTAAGAGGTTTTATGAAATGAGTGTAATAGTAGTTTAAGAGCTGGCAACAGAATTTCGGTGTGAAATAGTACTTTAATATAATAATAGGTGCTAAACAATTAACTTGTTAAATGCAACAACAACTCATTTCGGAGAAGTCTCGGGGCTTAACTTAAGCGCACCGAAAAACTGTGCTACCGGCATGAATTTCATACATGTTATCGATAGTTTGTATGAAAACTCCATGTTTTTTACTGTCATGGCGTCGCTAATCCCCGCTGTCGTTTTTTTCAACCAATTCCACCCGAGCTTGCAAAAAAACACGCCTATTGTATAAATTGTCAAGATGATATCGAAAACGTTCGTGTATCTTTGCTTTGACTGTACCAATTTTTTAAAACAGAATGCAAATGCATCACATCCCCCCAACCCACGCATTAAGAATATGGTTGTGACAAACGTTCTAGAAAACGTAAAAGACTTGCCGGGCGCTTTTATAATTTCTAAGATCAGGTTTTTTCTGTCGCAATTTTTTTTTTTAACTTTTTGGATGCTACCTGTAATAGGTAACACTGAGTTGAATGAAGCCAAAACCCCAACGAACGTCACATATGTCAGGTTGGGCATGGGGGTAACTTTCCTCTGTACCGTACCCAAACACCTATTCGAATTTTGACAACCCCAGCAAAGGAAACAAGGACAATGAATGTTGGACCTTCACGCGAAATGTTTACAGATCTTAAACAGAACATTTGCAGCTGAACAATTAGTGGAGATATAGCCTAATAGCCTTATAGCCTACGTAAGATCCTTGTCAACAATCCACATCAGGACGAAATCTTAAAATATTATGCTGATCTATGCCCAAGTCCCCACGGAAGGGAAAGATGACTCAACCAAGGATGCAATTTATACGATCTTCTCGAGTAATTGTATGGAAAGTGCCCGAATTATGTCTTCATAATTATTCTTTGTTTCTTCAACACCAACATCGGAAAAGAGGGCAACGTTGGGCCGATGATCGCAAAGAACAGTGTGCATGATAACATTTCTGATAACAGACTAACGGATCGCGTAAACCTATTCCATCATCACCCGAACTTAGTCGATCAACCCAAACGTATGGTGCGTACTACACTACAACCGACATCGTCTGAACGTCCGAGTATTACCGATCAACCGAGGAATCCAAAATTCTTTGGATTTGTCGTTCGTTTGCCAGTGAATTTTGCATTGAAATATATGAACACAAAATGATATATTGAAAAATTAACTACACATTCAATACTGGCACCGTCCAAGAACGGCTGCGTATATGCAGACGAACGTCCGAAACAGTCCTCCGAATGGCTCCAACCCGAAATCATCCGATGATTTAGTTTCAGTGTACGCGAACCGTTAGGCTGATAGAATTTCTGGCAATTCACAACGGAAATTAGCGGGCTCCAGATCAAAGTAACGTCATCCAAAATGATCACGTTGCGATTGAGGTCACACGTGCTCCCAGTATCTTGGATATCTGAATTGGAACGTTCTCAGGGGCCAACATTTACCCGGACCATTATTTGGAACTAGCACAAATATTGATTCAGAAATTTATGAAGTACAACGAACGCCAAGCGGACGCTGTAAAAAAAATTTGATGCTAACAGCGTTTTTTCTAACCTCTCAGCAAGCCCCCTGTCAGCATTAAATGCAGAGTAGCTTTTTGAAAACACTGCTTATATTCCATCAGAGTTTCCGCCACTGAAATTCCCGGTTTAATGAAGAGAGCTAGTTGGCACATGCAGCCAAGCTCTACAGACATAACACGAAGAAAAAGAGAGAGCACAAGTAGTGGACGATTAAGTCTATTGAGGGTTATTGGGGCAGGTTCGAAAGACATCTAAAAAAGGTGAAATAGGCAACTCATAGATATAAAGTCATAGTAGAAGAATGGTGACTTGATAAATGGAATACGCCTACGTAGTATTTACACAGCAAGTTCTCAGGATCTGTAAAGAATACTTTTGCTTATGGTCGAAGTCAGTCAATTTTCCCCTGGTGCTTAAAATTTTCGTCCAATCGTCAGTTTATACCAAAGATAGATATAACTTCGAGTTAGTTAGTTAGTTAGTCAGGAAATTTGTCTAATTAGGCTCCACTATTTCCGTCGCAAAATGACATGAGTCAGTGCAAATATTTATCAAACGAAGAGTCGGTCTTGTCAATCACTGTTTTTTCGGGCTAAGAATGCCTTTAATCAGTAAAAGCTGCTCTCAAAAAATCAAAGAACATTTTGTCAACCTTGTCAGAAAGCTGAAAATATAGTGGTTGAGATGGCCGAGGCACGTCTTGAAATCAAACTCTAGTGATCAATGGGTTACTAGCTGGGAACAACCTGAACCCAATTGGTGTATTTAACTGGATCAGACTGATGTTTTATTTTAAAATTTTTAAAATATCTCATTCGGTATAGCTTTAAGCATATTAGTCCTATAATTCTTTTTCAACAAACATAATTATCTTTCAAAAAAAATAGTGTCTCTTCCTATACCTTCATATTGTACAATTTGCAGTTTGCTTTTAAATACCATCGGTCTCATTATAAATATCGTGCGAACAAAAACGGATATCCAGAAGCACACATTTCACACATTCTTTTGTAATTTTCCACCCCAACCCCAATCAAAGGAAGGAAACTTGCGGAAAAATGTTTTGCCCTTCATTATTAATTGAAGCTCTTGAGGTTTCATTGCACGCACGATTCTCTTACAAAAGGTAAGTATTTTGTAGGTCCCGTTGCGTGTCTGATGTTTTTGGGGGGAAAAATAAGAAAACACGGAAATGGTGGGGTAAGCCAAAG
Source organism: Epistrophe grossulariae (assembly GCA_929447395.1). Lineage (NCBI taxonomy): Eukaryota > Metazoa > Arthropoda > Insecta > Diptera > Syrphidae > Epistrophe > Epistrophe grossulariae. The sequence goes on from OV839567.1 coordinate 110,782,444, forward strand.
CAGGACGTGTCTAGCATTTATTATTTTTATTTTTTATTGATAGTAGGTACATATGTACCTTTGTAATATATATATATATAAGAAAAATACAGGTTAAGAAATTTGTTCATTCAGGTGCGCGAAATATACAAACCGTCGCAATCTTATAGCCAACAAAAAAAAAACCACCCTCTGAAACCGGATAACCTTTTTATCCATTTTCTCTGTAGGAAGGTACTTTTGTGGTGAGAAGATGTTGAAAATATCTTCAAGATGATTTTTACAGAACGACTATTGCTGTTTTAGTGTTATTTTTTGGTTTTGTGAAAAAATTCTCAAGAAGAAGACACGAAAGGAAACACAAACACATCTCCTTCTTGTCATTTCAGGCTTAGCAAATGATGATGTTAAATGTGTTTGTTATACATAAAATGATAGTCTATTGACTTACATAGATAATTTTTTTTTGCAAAAATAGGATTAAATAGACAAACAGAACTATAATTTATACCCAGGAAAAAAACAGGTTGAATTGGAGTAATTTTTTTTTTTTTTTTGAAAATCAATCTTTTGAGAAATATACTCTGAAATTGAAATATCTTTATTTTATAAAATTTCAATGAGTGGAGACTCTCCACTCCAGTAGCAGAGTTTTTTTTAAAGCCTAGTCACGCTGAAGCGAAACGAAAATTTCCTGTGATTTCCAAACAGACAACGAAACACTTGCGAAAACACAACGGAAAATATCCTTGGAGAGTTTCACTAATTCCAAAAACAAAATCAAACATAAACGCAAAAAATCAGAGAAACCCATGATGTAATAAAATGATAAACAAAAAAAAAACACAAATAAACCCAAATGTCATTTTTGCGCACACAATAAATAGTCTGTATAATTAATTCAGTGCGAAAAAGGAGCGGAGACTTCTCCAAATAATCTGCTACAATTATGAATTTCGCTCTTCGAACAGCGTACTGCAAAACGAAAAGCAGAACGAAATTTTCCGTTTATGATTTCGTTGTGTCATTTTTGTATGGGATTTTTCGTTTCGCATCAGCAGCGTACTAGGCTTAACCTGCGACCTGCGATTGCGAATAAATCTAAAAAAAAACAATAATTCTCCGAGTTCGAGTCCTACCTGGGCATAGAAAGTTTTTTCAATTAAAATTGAACAAAGACCAAGCACCACTTAAAGGAGTCTGATGATCGGCGTGGCAGTCGTGAAATAGCTATAACTCTAGCCTATAAAAACTTGGTGGTAGCTCACTCAAGTGTTGTTGTCCATTCAAACCTTCAATATTAATATGATGGTGCGAAAGCTTGGCAGCCTAACTGCAAGTGTGTTATCACACAAAAACCCCTTATATAAAAATTCTCCTTTTATTTGTGCTTTTTTTCAAAGTTCTTTTTGACAAAGTGAATTAGTGTCAAAAAGAAAATTCGTTCGAATTTAACCTCAAACACATATTTTACTTGTTTATGTTTTACGACAATTAGCAGATATAAGTGGAAACCGCTTGTTTTATAATAAACGTTATTCCTATTTTACATATTTGTCTTCATCATTTTTGTTAATGTTGACGGTGAATAGTAAAACTAAAAATAACCACAAAGTAAAACTTGAAATCAAATAACTTATGCCCTTTGAAGCGTTGAGGAATGCATGTTGTATGGTGTATTTTGCATTTTGAATTTATTCATGACGAAATAAAGCTACATACATTTCCAAATTTTTATTATAAATCAAAACAAAAAAATAAAATTGAACAATTTAATCTTATATAATATTTATATATACATATAAAAAATATCTGTTAACAATTCAAATAAAGAATTTAAAATAAAAAAAATTAAAAAAATTAATTAAAAACTAAAGTTGAACATGACCAAACCATCAAACAAACACATTTGAGAGCAAACCAAAAAAATAAAAATTTATTAAACTCAATGGGGTAGGCTGGCAGCAAAAGCATTAAATTTGATTTGGCCGAGAACAAAAACAAATTATACGAACAATAAAATGTCATGCAGCAAATAGCAAATGGAAATTTATATTTTTGCGATTTTATTCTGAATGGGCGGGTTCAATAAAAATAGCTTAACATCTGAATTTTCAGATTTCTGAATTTATGTCGTTGAACGCAAAAAACATCTGAAATTTCAGTCGAAAGTCATTGTGTCAAATTCCTGCATTTACCTAAAGGATTTACATTGAAGCGAAATAAAATAGAACTTTAATTACATTTGTAAATTAAACATTGAGAGTGAGTAGTTGTGAGGATGAAAATATATGTAACTAAATCAGCAACAGGTTTCATTACCTTCATTAAAAGTCTTTTTATTGATATGTATGACTTACAAAAACATAGAAAAACTTTCCAAACATCAATTAAAAAAATTGTTGATTTAAAAATTCACTAAACAATAAACAAAAGGTTCGTTCATTTAAATAAGTATTAAATTTTCATGACAAAAACTAAAAAAATCAACCACCAACAAGACGAAAATTATAAAGTTCAGCTTTTATGTGTGCTTTTTCCACTTCCCCCACCACAAACAACTTTCATCTGAATTTTCAGATGAGAATTTCTTGTCTGAAAATTCAGATGAAACGTAACTAAACGTAACTAAAAGTCACTAAAAGTCATCTAACTTTTTATGACAGCTGGCCAATCAGAAGCTCCAAAAATTCAGAAATCTGAAAATTCAGATGCAAAACTTAATCGTTTGAACGCACCCAATGTGAACAATAAATATGAAAACGAAACAACGTAATCAACTTCAAAATTCGTATGAGCCAGTTATTTGTCCCATATTAAAAAATTCCACAAAATTATAAATGTATGTATGTAGGTACATTAGTGAAATTTTGATTATGATGACAGTTAAAGAAAAGTTGAATTGAACATTGCAACTATGCTTAGGTACCAAAATAAGGCTGAAATTATAAAAACTAAAAAGGAGGCTTTCCCAATCGTTGGGGATGGGGGTTCATAAGAAGCCTATAATTTCTATATAATAATTTGCATATCTTTAATTTACTAAACGTCAACAAATTCCCCCACTTGCCTGTTTTGTGCAGTCAGATGTTTATGGTAAGTGTCAAAAAATAAAGGCTGCCATAACTAATTTATTTCTTTTCAAATCAGATTAGCACAATGTATTTGTACATAGAAAGAGATAAATGCGACCTAGGCATGCACTTTGTTTCTTCAGTGATAGACACCTAGTTTAGTTATTTAATAATCTAAAATAAAATAAAAGTGTTTCTTAACTTTTGAAAGTTCAACTATTTTTAATAAACAAGCTAAAATAAATTGTCCATTATTCAATATTTAAAATGTTTCCGGTTGCGGTGGAAAAAAATCTTGTATTGTAAACAAAATTTGCAACCAAAAAAAAAACAACACAAATGTAGCATAACTTTTCTTTTTCCCAGAGGAAGACTAATTTGTATCGTTGAGAAGAGATTTTATTATAAAAATAAATAAAGATTTTATTTTCAAGTTGTCACACAATCAAGACAATCCCGTGGGAACTTGTTAAAATCGAATAAATCTTTCCTGTAAAAATAAAATGCAAAAAGTATACAAGTTCATTAATAAAGAGCTTTTCCGGAAGAGAGAAGATTCAATTGATCTGCAACCACGCAATTTCGATTAAACATTGAATGATTGTTATTTAAGATAGCAGAAATGTATGTATGTACATACATTAGACTGACTCAAAAAAAGTTAAAATATCTCAGATTTTAAATGTCACTAGCTTTTTTAGTTGAGTTTGGTGAAATTATGAACCTGGTAAAAATTTCAGCCCTTTAGATTAAAACTTAGGGGTCACTCACCTCTATTATCTTTTTTCCATACAAATTATATGGACATTTTTTGTTTTTTCTTTTTTTGCTTCTTTATTTTATAACTTTTTAACCGGTTACTGTTAAGTAATGATCGAAACGTATTATTTTTAAAGGAAATTGAATACTGGTTTAAAAAAAGTCTACTTCTTCCAAAGTTATTATAGGTCAAAGTGGAATACATGGTTAATTCCACAATTTTTTGGATTGCTGTTAAAAATATAAATTACAATATTCAATTTCATGAGTTGAAAATAATCATAACACGACAACACTTTATAGTGAACTGCTTGTCAAATCAATTTTATGAAAAAAGTGTTTTTTTCCATCGAATCGAAAATAACAATAAGAATGTGCCATTTTTAATTTTGTTTAAATTTTTGTTTTTATGTTTTTTCTTTCATTAAATATTTTTTTCTTAAACAATGAATTTATTCCAATATACAAAGGGCCAGTTTTTCAGAGCGAGATCATGCTAGTCTCGGGGTTAAACCTGAGGTAACTCCATAAGCGTGTTTTTCAGTCAATTGAAATGTAATCCTAAGTTGACGACTTTTTCAGTTGTGGCGCCATCTCGATTTTGATAGTGAAAGTTATTCACAGTGCAATTCCGTTTTGGCGCCATCTCTATTTTGATGCATGATAGGCGTAAAAACGTGATATACATAGGCCACGTTCGTGATTCAATCCAAAGCTATCCGGATAGGTTTGTGTTGTTGTAATCCCTGGTGACAAAACAGCTGATGCAATAACAACCCAATATATCTGAAAATTTTTGGATGCGTGGATAGCCTATCTGATAGTTTACCGAACGCAAGGATAGTGTTGCAAATCGATGACAATATAGATTTTTGACAACTGAATGATAAAGTTAATCCTCAACTGAAAAACTGTTCCTGAGTTACCTCGGGACTAATTTATTTTCAGAATTAGCTAACTCTGATTTAACTCAGAGTTAACCCTGAAATGAAAAACTGGCCCTAAGTTAATATTGAAAGAAAATTTACCAAGCTCATCATTTCACTAAACGTAACTAAAAATCTAGTGCGGCATTAAAAATCGAAGACTTTTTAATTTTTTTCAATCAGTCTTATGTATATAATTTAATATGTATGTATGTACAGTATAATCGAATACATATTTACATATTATGTACGTATACAAATTTAAAAGTTGATATTTTGTTTTTTGAAATTTTTTTTTAGTAAGAGGCGCTGCAACAATGGCAGGGTTCATATAGTTCATGATAAAATCTTAAAAAAATCTATTTGTTTAGTTAAATTAATTCTCACATTATTTTTAATTTTGTTGTTATTTTAATAAACTTTAATTGTTGAATACTTAGCCTGGCTTTATAGCCGCAGGTAAAAAACTTTACCAAAACTTCTTAATGTAATAACGGAAAGATGAATTTGTCCACACCATAATAACATTTTTTTTTTTTGATTATAATTTCGCACTTGTTTTATCTATATACATGACATAAAAAGACCCTTAGAACGTATAGTTGTGAAACATTAATATGTTAAAAAAAAGTTTTGAATTTATGCTTATTGAAAGACTTATACCTACATCAAACTTTTTCCAAACTATTTGAAGAAGGTTACTCCAATTCAGAAAACTTCAACACAAAAAGTTTGTCTTTCAATGAAATTTTATATGTAAATAATTCATATATAAATATTTTTATTTCTCAAACACGTACTAATGTGACTTTTTAGTGCAGCAATATATGGACAATTTTTAAAGAATAAAAAGGATTTCATTAAGAACGTTTGATATTTAAAACTTTTTCTATTTTTCGGGTTTTTTTTTTAATATGGGCATCATAGCATGGATAATGAGTTCGGGGACTTATTACATATTAATAATAACTCTGAGTTAATCCAGAATAAGTCAATCTTGCAAATAAATTGAAAGCGTGTTAACTCAGAAACAGTTTTTCAATATAGGATTAACTTTAACTTTCAACTGTCAAAAATTTTTTGAAATCAAAGTTCGAAAACATGGAAATGTGCTTTCATTATCGAAACAGAAAGGGCGACACTATGAAACTCAAAAAAAAATTCCTTTTCAATCAGGCAAAAGTCCCAAAACGATTTCACACATTCAATTTTTTCTTTCTTTTTCCATTTCAAAAAAACCATAAAACGGAATGAAATCAGATGGAAAACCTGAATAAACTGCACTCATTAATATAATAAACTCTCTTATTATTCCTATTCTCTTTTTTGTAATTAAAAAGATTAGAGAAATATACAAAGTATATAATATAATAAAAATTATATAAATTATAGCAAAAACAGAAATAAAAATTCTCATATTATTTGTGTTTTTATTCTTCTTATGTAAAAAAAAAATATATATTAATTTGAGTGGGTGTCATCAGAATATTGAAAAGTACATAAATTTAAATTTTAAATTCCATGTTTTCTTCCTTTTTCCTTCTTGATGACAACAAAAATGTCCGAAAAGACAATCGTTTACTCCGAAAAAAATGTTTCTTATTAACTTCTACTAAAATTGAGATTGATTCATTTAAATGTCTTTTATTAGTTCAGTTAATATTTATATTATACAAATTGTAGCAGAAATTCTTGTCTATACTATATAAATGTGTTTTAATCCTCCCACCATTAAATCTAACTATATTAACATAGCGCTCTATTTAACTTTTATAATCGCAACTTTAAAGTCAGAAGGTATCTTAAGTGAGTCCGCAATGACTATAGAAAACACAATCGAAATCAGTTAAATATACAAAGTTAAATACACAATGAAATTGGCTGGAAGAATCCTGACGATGAGAACAGAACACTTGACAAGGAGAAAAAGTAATCAATCCTTCTTTTGGCAAATACCGTATGCTCTCAATTAAGTCATTGCTACGTGATTCTCCTGGTGACCATATAGATGGTGCATCGAAAAAAATACTAAAGAAGTGAGAGAATGATAAAGGAATAAGGAATTTAAAAAAAATGCAGTCTTTAATTTTAAATTTTGGAATCCATTTTTGTTCTATATTTTGTTTACACTTTAAGAAGAATATTAAATTTTAAATAAAAAGTAGAACTTTTTTCGAATGTTTTAAAATTTTAAAGGAAAAAAGAACCTGCATTGTTTTTTTTTTTAATTACACGTTACCAAAATCCAAACTTTCGTAATAAACCTCCCTACCTATGTATGTATTTACCTGCTGATGGGTGATGATGGAATTTCGAAGTTCTAACTTGGCTCCTAAGCAAACATTTAATGCATTTCTAGAAGCACTTGTGCCAAAGGAGTACTCTTGCAGGTTATTGTGCACTTTGGGAAAAGCATTATATGGATGGGTTGGGTATTTGAGAAGGAACAGTGTGTATATACTGTGTATACAGATATTTATCCACACCATTATAATTTTTAGAATTTAAAGTAAAATGTTTTGAATATTCATATTATGTGTGGTTTTCCTATGTGTAAGTATATATATACTGATGTTTTTAGAGTATTAAATCTGAAAATGGCCCAAAGGATATCCTTTCTGCGAATATTTGCGTTAGAGAATTTTATATTTCATGAAACACTTATACTATGCAGACATTTTTCTTGTTTTCTTTTTTATTGTATTTCTGTTGATTTTATAATGTGGTAGCTATACATATAAGGTATGTGAAAATTTAGTTTTCGGTGTGCTCTTTTATGATATTACTTAGCTATGTTAATTACAAAAATTGTGCATTATTATGTTTTTGTAATTTCGTAATAAAAACTTTTATTTAATTAATAATTATAACTTTTGTTTTACTGATTGCGCATATTTACGTAATTCACAACTTTCACAAATTATGTTTTTACTTTCACTTGAAAAAATTAAAAATGTTTGGAAGGTTTGAATGAAAACAATAACACTTGGCTGAGCTACCAACAATTTATAGGCTGAAGTTATAGCTATTTCACCACTGCCACGTCGATCATCAGTTTTCTTTTTTTTGCGCTTCGCAAAAATGAAATAAAACTTAAATTGGGATGGATCGGTTCATCCACGTGACCTTCGGTAGCGCAGTGCGTAGTGCATATGGCTCCGTGGTGAAACTCATATTACGATCATACGAAACTCACGATCGCAACGTCCAATTAGCCACTTTAACCATTCTCAAATTTTTTTGACAAGCATGAATGTTTTTTCTATGACAACCATATCCTTTACATTAGTCAAACATGAATTCTGACCCATTGCAAACCAATTAAGAGTATTTTTTGTATTTGGTTGGTAAATCAGCTGTTTGTGCAGTAAGTTGAAAACCAGGAATGAAACCGGTTTGCAAAAAGGCTCCCCCAAACTTAACCAACGTGAAACATTCAGTGCGACAACGAAACTTTGGTCTGTCTTAATTAAATTAGATGGCGGTATATGAGAGTATTCGAGTACGATAATGAATGGGAAATCAGTTATCCACTTCCACGCCTACTTATATAAAAATGTAATATCTTTGTCAAAATTGTTAAAAATTCGGAGTAAACCTGAGGGCATACGTTTTTGATGTGTAAACATCTATACTGGCGGTAGGGTGAAAAGAAAACGTAACGTAACGTTGTAATCGTGATCGTGATCGTGGTCGTGATCGTGATTCTGAGCTTTAGGAAAATTGAGTGCGTTCAACAATATGTACGTTCAGTAACTAAACGTTGAGTATTTATATACGAAATCGAAAGGTCGAGTTCAGTTCGGGTTGAAATTTGGTTGGCTGCTTAGAGGATATATTAAAGCCCCTATTACATGATGATTCTTTGCGTCTGACTCTATTCAAACATAATGAGTGCGAAAGCGAAAAAAGATAAGATGGAAGACCAGTTGCCTTGTGAGTCGTGGGCCAAGTTTTACGAGACTCTTTTTAACGCTTCTTCAGCATTAGGCTACGCGCAAACCAACGCGATGACGGTGGCGATCACGATAAAAATGTTGATGCCTCATATAAAAATCAAAGCACACTTCAATCGTGTAGATGTGTGCCTTTCCTTTGATTTATGTGTATGGCATCCACAATTTTATCGTGATCGCCACCGCTTTCGCGTTTGTTTGCAGCTACCTTTATCCGTATTTTGTATTCTTTGCATTACTTTTTTTCAATTACATGACTGCTTTGAGACCAGGGGCCTATTTCACAGAACATACATCACATACATTGTATGAATGTATGTACCTTAAAGTAGACGCCAAAGATGGCTCAGTAACTTTGCGTCAACTTAGAAAACGCATAATTTAAAAAAAAAAATTAAAATTTACGCCCACTCATCTCGTAGTCGTGATTCTTATCTTGTTGCCGTGGTCGTTATTTTGATTCTCAGCCAGAGATTAGTCTGCTATTACACGATGCATCTAGACGCATGCGACTTTTCGAACTACGTAAGTGCAAAAGAGAAGAAAAAGCGAAAAGATGGTACGGAAAAAAAGTGACCGGTGTCGCTTGAGTAAAATTTTCGATGCAACTATTTGACGTTTCTCTTTTCTCTTGTCCGTTTTTTACTATTCTGCTTCATATGGTTTTGTTGTTCAAAGAGTAAATTTTGATGCAACGCACTGTTATTGATAGCCTTATAGGCTTTCCAGAAGTGAGAATTCATCTTTAAAAACAACATATAAAAAAAATTATTGCTTTTCTTGACTGATATTCATTTAAAGGCACACAAACCTTTCTTTCTTCACTATATTTAATAATGAAAACAAAAATAAAAACAGAAAAAGTTTTTTTATTGCTTGAGCACAGCCCAACACGAAAATGAAAAATAAAGAGAACTGTCAAATTAGATTCCTGACTTTGGTTTCAACGTGTAATAGCGCTTGAAACAGCGGACGAAATAACAAAGAAGAATTCGAAGAAGGCGCATGCAACTACATAGATTCATCGTGTAATAGCAGACTTATGAATTATCCATAATCTCTGTTCTGAGCTTCACGAAAATTGAGTGCGTTCAACTCAGTAACTAAACGCTGAGTGTTTATATACGAAATCAAAAAGTCGAGTTCAGTTTGCGTTGAAATGTGGTTGGTTGCTTAGACCATATAGTACATGGACTGCGCTTTCATTTTCCATGCATCATTACCGATTTTCATATTTGCTTATGAAAAGTTAAGATCTATATAAAAATACAAAAAAAAAAAAATGTTTGCTATTATCCACACCCTAAATTTGATGTAGGCTCTCGGTCTATGAGGCATTCGGACGAATGTTGATGTTTACACATCTTAACCGTGAGTCCCGGCACTCACACTTTTTTTAAAACAAAGGCAGTCTCAGTTCGATAAAATCTGACCCCCATAACAGATTTTAATGAATATACATATTATGTATTATAAAGGATTACTGGCTGAACACAATGCGACGGAGCCGCAGCCGGAGTTGGAGCTGGAACACCTTTCAAAATATTAAATACACACAAAACCCGTGCTGCGAGCAGAATAAAACGCAACTGCAGACGGAGCTGCAGTTGGAGCCGCATTGGTTCGTGAACTTTTAACTTTTCACGTTCAGCACTTTTGACATTTCAATTTATATGAAAAAAAAGAGCGGGAAAAAATATTAAAGTTTTTAGTGCTTATTTGTGTCGAAAAAAAAACATTAGAAATAAAGAACAATGAATAATAAACTCGTGCCTGTTGTTTCAAAATATACAAAAAGCTATGTACAGCTCATTGTGGGCAGATAAAAAAAAACGACGTACGACATTTTTTGAAAGCATTTGCAGCTGCGGCTCCGATTCCAGTTGCAGCAGGGCATTGTGTTCAGCCAGTTAACTATGTATAAAGAATGATAACAGAAAATGGCAGCCAACTGACACGCTCACACAAAAAAACATCTCTCCCTCATTTTGTATTTGTGTTAAGACCAGAAAGGAAAGTAGTTGCGGATGATTGTTATTTTAATGCAAACATATTATCTTTGCCAATTCGAGAAGAAACTTTCCTCGCATACCAGAGGAAAGCGGAGCTATTTGTACAGGACTAGCGCTATCCACGCTTCCGACAAATTCCAACCTTGTACTGGTCCTACAATGCTTAAAACTTTTGCATTCTTAAATAATTGAGAGACGTACAAAAATTTAAACATTTTTTCTTACTTCGCATTGAGCTTATAGTATGTATACTTTTGCCAAGTTAACTCAAGTTCCAACGCAATTTCCATTTGACTATTAAGATCCAAAACTTTGGTGTTGCCCATGATTACCTGGCTGATATACTGTGAAAAATATCATCAGCTAATCAAAATCCGAACTAAACGAAAATCTATTTTTCCACATTTCACATCAAACAAATCAGTTGTGAGAACTCATCGAAGAATTTTAAGCAATATATGAAGTTAAGACATTGCCTTAAGTTTATTTTATTCATTTTAGTGGATAAATATAACAACATAAAAGGTAACTAATACATTTCTAATTGTGCATTTTTGGGAAATTTTAACAAATAATTTTTTTCATAATTTCTGTATGTACATGTTTACTTTTAACATCTTCAAATGTTAAACTTTCAAAAGCACTTTAAATCCTATGACTTTTAATGTGCAAAATGTGCTTGCAAACTCACCACGACATCATTTCTCTCCCACACACATAGATTCACAAAAATAAAAAGAAATTCACCTGAAATCCTCTTAATAAGTCCTTTGATCTGGAGTATCTGCTAAAATTTCCATTTTTCTTTGAGAATAGGACATGAAAAATGCATGCAACATTTAAGCCACGAACAAAACTATACAAAGTTGAAGTGAAGATATCGCTTATCTACTGAATATAAATTGATTCTTAGAAAATTCCTAAGATAGAAGTATGTAAAATTCCAAAAGAACGCAAATTTCGTTGCTTCAAACTTTAAGCGAACATTTAAATTCACTTTTAGTGCGGTAAGCCAACAAAATTAGGCAAAACGCCAAAACTTTATTCACATATAACAACACAGCCGCACTATATGTATTGTATATGCACCTTAATTGGTTTCGGTTTTTATGTCATACCTTTCAAGCTATGGTAATAGATATGCAAACGAAATGCTTCATTATATTGTTTTTGTGTTTGCTGTTGTTTTTATATTTTTCGTTTTCCAAATATCCTCTGCGATGCGACTGGGATGTGTTTCATATTGCAACAATTTAAGACCACATATAGCAGCAGCATACACATATGTATAATGTACATACAATGCATGCAAAAACTTTCTCTTGCAAAATTGTGCACTATGGCGTATACGTAACCTCCAGTGAGTGGGTGCAGACAATTTGTTCGCATCAAATCCTAAACTTTAAATGGAAACACATTTAGATTGGGGTGCTATATACATACATAGGTATATATTGTAGGAATGGGGAACTATTAAATTTATTTGCCAACACCATATTTTTGTTTTTGTTTCGTATTTAGGCATCGTTTAACAAGAAAAATAGTAACAAACAAACAAACGAACCATTTTTTTTTTGTATCGTATCTGTAAATAAAAAAACCGTGGGAATTATTCTTCCTCAATTATATGCATATGCTTTTATTTTATCTCTAATGAAAACACTGACGGATGAATATGTGTCTTTTTGAATTTTGTGTTTCTTTTTAGCGTGGATCGTAAATCTATCACAGAGTGATGTACAACATGCGAGACAGATGTGAAGGTTCCTTATAGCAAAATCCAAAATAAAATGTTACGAGTTTGTATAAAAAGTTAAAAAGAAAAACACAAGGCACCATATCAACCTACATTCTTGTGAAGTTTTAAAGTTCGTAGAACTTTGATTCAATTTTTGCTAGTACGCTGAAAACTATTTAATTTAAGAAACAGAGGGAATGATACTCTTCTACATACATGATGAAGTTATGTTCAGTCAGGATAAAAGATTTATGTTTGTTGCTATGGTATTAATTTTATACCCTTGGAAATTGTTTTGTTTGCTGAGTATAAATGTGTTTTAAGGAAATAATATCTCCTAAATTTTTGTTTCTGGAATTTTAACAATGTCATACAAATATTATATATGTACGTGCATGAATTTATTGTAGTATTAAGGCAAATATTTTTAAAATATTGTAGTAGTTCAATTTAATTAAATTTTATTTCATACTCAATAGGGCCCAACTATTGATTATTAGTTTAAAATAATTCTCAAGTAGTAGACAAAAACAGCGACAAGGGAGTGATGACAAAACTCCCTTGTCGCTCTTTTTGTCAGTGCGTTCAAGTGTTCATTGAGCTAGATCCTTTATAAATAGACGTACAGGTTTGTTTTAAATTTAATGCTTAAAATTTTTATATGATTCCCTAATAAAAGTACATTCAAACTTTTGCATTTTATTGTAGTTAAAAAGCGTTACAAAAATTTGGTGTGTTCTCCATCCCAATGTTTTCCTCTTCTCCCTCCTAACCACGGATATCAAAAAATCATTTCTGTAAACTAAATAATGGCGCTCGTAGTAGGTCATTTCCTTTTGTGTGTTGAACTGTTACGCCTAAGGTCTTTTGTTCGATTCCCGGAAAATATGCCACCTACAAAAATGAACGGAAATGTTTTTACGAATACTGCCTTTTTTGAGAAATTGATAATCTTCCAAGAGTAACTCTTGACATGAAAAGGTGTCTCTCAACTTAACCGTTTAGTTTCGACAATTAAATGTATGTAAGTCCCCTATATTCCTGGCGATAACACACATACAGGAATAATTTAAAATTGACAGAACTTTAGACACTGGTTCTACACGAGTTGTCACGCCGCCAAATGTATGTATTTTACTTTTGTTACATACGATAACGACGCAGACGAATCTAATTCCACTGTCATGCAAATTGATTGATTTAACCTTTAGTGAGCTATTGAAATATTTATCGTCTTTTTCTGCTTTAGGCAACTAGACAACAATACCAATGCTCAGATAAAACGGAAAATAGCTCTTGAAAATCGTTGTTTAATTGAACTAAAAAAGCAACTCATTACCAAAGGGCTCTTTCGAGCACTGGAGTTTGTACTCTATACCGACTGAAGAGCCGTCTACACGCCAGAGTAAGAACTTATTTCTGGTTCAATAAAGCAAACCCCGATAGAAACCTATATCCAAATTAGTTTTTGTATTACGTTTTAAAAGATAACCCCGACCCAGACCCGCATAGATAATAAAACTATCGGCTATTGGCATCCAAAATAGGATACATACATACATACATCAACCTAATTTTCACTTTTCTAATTAATTTTACTTAAACTGCCGGTCATAAGGTTAGAAGCAGGCATTTTTGAGAAGTAAAATCGATATTTCTCCCGCTACATGATGGATTAGAAAAAAACAACTATGGTAAATGAGAGACTATTTTGTTAACAACAAAATATAAAATTTGGGTATAGGAGAGATTTAGCTAACGGAACTTTTATGACAAATTGTTAATTGAGTCAAGAATATGCGAAAATAAATCGGGTCATTACATTAGAAGCACATCAAATAAATGAAAATAAAATGCAGTTATTTATATTTGTTATTTATTTTAGCTTTTATTAGATTTTTAATAATGTGTGCTGCCACCAGCCTTCAAAATAACTTCAAAAATTCTATCTTTTAAGTATTTATAAAGAGATTCCAAGTAGTCCAGTGAAATCTCACTCCAGGCCAATTTGATACCATGAATTAGCGCTTCCTTATCATCGTATTGCTTCCCTCCCTCATATACCTTACGTGTAACCCAGGCCCACACATTTTCAATTATGTTAAGGTCCGGGGAATATGGTGGCCATGGCAGCAAGTGGACGTTTTGGTTCGCAATGAAGGATTTTACCTCTCGGGCTGTGTGTATTGGAGCGTTGTTCTGCTGAAAAATCCATGGAATTGGTCCAAAAAGCTCGCTACTTTTTGGGGAATACTGATTCCAGCAAGGCTTTGTAGGTTTTCCCAGTCATTTTGATATCTTGGACTACCAAGTCTATAGCGCCATAAAATGAAATTGAGCCCCAGACCATAACGCCTCCTTCTCTGCTATGGTGACGGTTTAAAAACCGCTCCTCTTTCCTTAGGTCATGGAAATAATAATTATAACCATCTGGCCCATCTAGGTTAAATTTTTTTTCGTCGGAAAAAATAACCTTCCGCCAATCATTTGTGGTCATTCCATTTTGCACATCCCAGCTCATGTGATCTTTCGCGAAACACAAGCGTTGCTTCTTCCTTGCGTCATTAAGTGGTGGTTTTTTCTTAAGCTTCAGACGCTTTAAGTGTTTAGCATGGCGAAACGTGCGTTTAACAGTGGATAAGCTGGCCTTAACATTAGCTTTCTCCCTGATTTTAGCTGCCGATAAAGCAGAATTTGACGCTATTCTAAGGATACTTCGCGTTGCGCGAAGTGTTAAGGCAGAGGAAGTGTTTCCTTTATAATTTTTTCGAGTAAAACAATGGATTTTTTAAATAATTGCTGACACAATGATCACTTCGATTTATTTTTCGGGCTATAGCACGGCATGAAAGACCTTCAGAGCAATAAACATCTATTCTTGCCTTTTCCTCCACTGTCAAACATTTTTTCTTGCCCATTTTTATTAACACTCAATCAAGAACATTTAATTTATAAAATGTACCGTTTAAACCGAAAAAAAATGTATTCACTTCACAAAACAACGTTGATTTGTTCACTGCTTCTAATCTAATGACCTGATTTATTTTCGCATATTCTTGACTCAATTAACAATTTGTCATAAAAGTTCCGTTAGTTAAATCTCTCCTATACCCAAATTTAATATTTTGTTGTTAACAAAATAGTCTCTCATTTACCATAGTTGTTTTTTTCTAATCCATCATGTAAAGCCCGCATCACACGACGCTTGTATCCCTGCTAGAAATGCTTGCTGGCTTTCGTGCTGGTTTTGTTGCATGGTGTGGTGCTGGATGTTTTGCTGGTTTGAATTCCTTCACTCGATGATTGTTTTCGAGCTGGATTTGCTGATGGGTTTTTGACATTTCTACTTATCATTAAATCAAGAGAACACAGTACACAATATTTTTCTAAATAAATTTTCACAAAAAATGCATAAATCTGATAGAACTAAATAGACAAATTAATGAAATTACATTTAATTTTGTTTAAAGTTGAAAAAACTATTAGAAAATAAATAAAAACGAAATAGAAAAAATGACATTTGAAAATATACATGTACCTTTTGATGTCTGCTAAAATCCAGCAGCAAAACAAGCAAACAAAATAGCACCGGTTCTAACTTTGAAATCTAGCAGCGCTTCTATCAAGAGAGCCAGCAGTGACGCCATTTTTCAGCTCAATAGCCAGCACGAAAGCCAGCAAGCATTTCTAGCAGGAAAACAAGCGTCGTGTGATGCGGGCTTAACGGGAGAAATATCGATTTTACTTCTCAAAAATGCCTGCTTCATAACCTTATGACCGGCAGGTATTTTAATTTTTTTTTCACACTATAAATTTCCAGTCTTCAATACTAATTATATAGCTATGCTATAATAGTCTTGAACTAGAAGAGTTAGTTTGTACAATCCAGTGATGCATTTTTATTTTTGAACCAAATGCTTTAAAATAAATTCTTTAGCATCATTGAAACTTAACCTTATAAGTTGAGTTAAGAAAAAATAATAAAAAAAAAACTTAATAAATGTAAAGCAAATGTACAGCATTGACACTTCGTATAAATTTTCATATAATGGTGACAGACATACAATTATGGAAGAATGTCAACTGCTTATCAAAATCATCAGATAATATAATATGTTATACAAAGGTAAAGAAATTGGAGGGATGACTTTTTCACTGACTCACAGCGTGTCATCAATATACTTGAACCTTTGAGTTGGTTTTTCCATTATGATGTCAAAAATTAGCTCATGTTATTCCCGATTTGAGAAAAAAAAAATTTGACGCATTTTTATATGTAATTTTAAATAGGGTATTCTTTTATAATTCATTCAAATAAGAGGTATAAAAGTTCTAAAATAAGACAAAGTCGCATTATATGATTTCTTATTTTCTTTATTATTTCTGTTTTCTTATTTTCTATTGAAAAGAAAGTATCTATATAATAACGTCTACCTTCTAATAAATACATTCTTTAAAAATAAGTGATAAATGTAATTGAAAATGTCAAAAATTATGTCTTTTAAATTTATGTATTTTGCATAAACAAAATTAATTCTTAAAAAACAACGGTAACACTTACAATAAAGTACTATACCGGTTTTGCCAGAAATCTGTTCTATAATCCTAAATCTAAACTAAATTATTATTTAAGCCAATTTAGCACTTCATTTCCCAATTAAAAAAAAATTAGTTTAAACTTTTCTTTCGTTTTTTTATACAAAATTTGAGTTTGCATGTGAATTTTTCAAAAACTATTGGCTATTCAAATACTATAGGCCCCCCTCCTATAGTAAAAAATGCTTGATTTTGACTCTACATATATACCTCACTGTTTATACGCCGAAATGCTGTATTTATGTAAGCAAGCAAAAAACAAAAATCTCATAAAAACAGTAATTTTAGTAATTGTCAATTTTCTCAAGAACTAGAATACATAAAACCATTTTGTTTTTTGCGTTCGACTCAGAATTAATATGTTCACTGACTTCAAAAATTTTGAAATAAATTGGTCTTACCTTTTTTTTCATTTTTTTATAAAAATTTTGAGTTTGCATGCGAATTTTTCAAACACTATTGACATAAATATTTTAATTTTAATTTGAGGTTATAGAACAGATTTCTTGCTTTCAAAATTAGTACTTTATTGTAAGTGTTGCCGTTGTTTTTTTTAATAATTTTTCTTTCGATTTAAGTCATTTTTTTTTTAATTGCCTCCTAAACATAATAAAAAATGATTTTTTTTACCCTTGATCTTGATCTCCACCGTCATGGCGTTGTTTTGCGCGTAGCTTTAGACGGCGCGTGGCGTTCTTAATTTTAGAAATAAAACATTTTTTTAGCGATTAAAAACTCCTTTCACAAGATGAAGCTGAGTTTTCAACTACTTTCAGTTTCTAGTTGAGAATAGCACTCACTAAGTAAGAGGAGTGAACAACTGTCTACGATTGAGATGGGATATGGGAAAAAAGAATTCATCAGGCTTCACCAAATTGTTTCCTCGTGTGAAAGGGAGATTTACAGAATGTAGTCACTGGGTAAAGATGCCAAACAGACCTATTTTTTTTTTTTTTTTTGTCAGCGGTGCTACCAAATCGAAACTGTCATGTTTCAAATTTTTATTCCGCCGCAACTTATTTCACAACAGAAGACAGACATTTTCAAAATAACAATTAAAAAATAAAAACAAAGCTAAAGTGCTTAAAAAAAATAAATAATTTGTGTAAGTTACTTCTTAAAGCAAAGCCTTATTGTCCAAAATGACTCCTGTCGAAGATTCTCAGCAATCTGAAGAACTTTTGGGAAGTGAAGAAAACTGTACTGCTCCCATACCCAGGAACAGCGTCCAAATTCGAGTAAGAAATGTATCAGAGCTAAATAACAGCAATGAAGCCGAACCAAGCTCCTCAACTACAATCCCAGTAAAAAAAAGGTGTCTACCCTCGTGGATGCTTAGTGGCCAGGGCAACTCTGTAAATAAGAAAAAGAAAGTAGAAAATGAACAAAAACCAGAAAGTACAACATCCCCATCAACTTCAAAACCCCAAAATGAAAAAGAAGTAAACGATGAAGATGAATCATCAAATCAAAATAACCACCCAGATGATGAAACTGAAGCAAAAGAACACGATCACCAAGAGGAAGCTGAATCCAGACTAAATTTTAATGAAGAAATGGAAATTGCATCATCAACTAATAATGATGAAGCAGGCGATAATTCAAAATCCGAAAGTAGTGCAGCAGAAGAAGCTGATCCGACGGGTGAAGCTGAGGTAAATGACGGCATAAGCGTTGCTTCCACATCGAATCAAACTCCTGCCACGTCCATGGTCACAATAAAAACAGAACCAAATAATGATGATAGTGAAGCGGTTGGACAAGTCACTGCCACAAACCCAAGAGACATTAAACCCGCAGTTAAAGTTGAAAAGGAAGAAGCCACATCCAGCACAACAAGAATTTCTTGCAGATTTGGAATCCGGTGTTACCGGTAGGAGACCCTTTATTTTCATCACTAAAAATAATTCATACTTTCTTTCAGCCGAAACCCAGCGCATAGACGGGAAGAAGCCCATCCAGGCGACACAGACTATCGACGCCCAGACTATCCATTGCCGCTCGGTGATGTACCCCCGTGTCCGTACGGAGATTCGTGCTATCGTCGCAATCCAACGCATTTTGAACAGTACACTCATCCTCCTTCAAGTTAGTTTTGTTTAAAAAACAGGAAAGGTGAACTCGATTTGAATAAAAAAAAATACCGTTTTATAGTATTGTATTTTGTACGTTTCCATTTTAGTTTTATGTCAAATAAATTTCGTTTATATGTAAAAATCCGATGTCTTTAGGTGAAGAATTTGAATTTGTTTCGACCGTGGTTAGCTTTTCGAATCGACTTCACCATAAGTTTGTTGAATTCCAATGAAATTTCTATTTGATTGATCCTTTCAGCGGACTTTAAACAAAATTGGCATATGCATAAAATGCGTTTGAGGGATCGAAAACAAATCAAGGTGGCAAAACCTGATCCCGATTTTGATGATGACGAAGATGAGATTGATTTCGTAGATTCTTCAGAAGAATTCAGTTTTGGAGATGATTATAATGATGATGATGAAGATGATGATGATGATGATGGCGTTGATGATGATGATGACGATGAGGACTAATAAAACAAAATAACCCCTGCTTTATTGTTGCTTATTGTTTTTTTGTATTCCAATCAAATATATGTAAATGCTTTATCACTTTTCGTTTAAGCTTTTGTTTAACAAATAGCCAATGTAATTTTACTTTAAAATAATTTTTTTATTGGGCTTGGATGATCATTTTCAATGGATGCAATTAATAAAACACTAATTCATCTTTGGTTTACCCTAAGTTTCGCCGCCTTTTTTCCAGCTTCCTTAGGGGATTTTTATATACATATTTTTTTTTTTTTAATTATTATTTGGAATCTACATTATCGTTGAAAATGTTGTTGAAATCGGGCTTTACTTTACTTTTTTGTTACAAAATTGACTTTACATTGAAATAAATTAAATAAATGAACAAATTTCAACAACATTTTCAACAATAATGTAGATTCCAAATAATAATTCCCTGAGGAAGCTGGAAAAAAGCCGGAGAAACGTAGGGTAAAACAAAGATGATTTAGTGTTTTATTAATTGCATCCATTGAAAATGATCATTCAAGCCCAATAATAAAATTATTTTAAAGTTTAATAAACATATGATCAAATAAAATTTCACATAACAATGTAATTTTAACTTGGTGGACCGTTTGAATGTACAAATTTGGCCTTCGGTTGCAAAGGAGACTTAAAATGTTGTTTTGTTGATCCGAAAGCAGTTATCGATACAAAACAGTTAAGATTATTCATAGGATGTGGTAGCCATTTGTTTATGATAAAGGGAGGAACATGTAAACTGGGAATAAGATTCGACGAGTCAAAAATATAAGACTGTTTTTTTTTATTTTACTGAACAATGATTTAATTGTGTTGAGCCTCTTTTTTCTAGTGATGTCCCTCATCACCCTACAATGGATCAGTTTCTTATTCATATCTAAAGAACAATAAAAACCTTAATAGCATTCACAACTTTAACTCCTTGCTCTCTGGCAAACTGGCAAAAAATTCCGCAATATAATCTTCAGTCACAGCCTCAAGAGTTGCTGGATTCCAAGCTGGGTTTTTGTCTTTATCAATTAGAAGAGCACGAACCCCTTCGTGAAAATTACTATTTCCTAGACATCGTGACGCCATTCGAAATTCCATTTTTAGACACTGATCTAAAGACATATTTGCACCGCGTTGCATCTGGTTGAAGGTGAGTTTCAAAGAAAGTGGAGACTTTTCTTTCAGAGTCTAAAAAGAAAAATTAAAAAATTATTAAATTCATTAAATAACGAACTTAAACTTACTCCGAGAGTCTTAAGCGCCCATTCACTGCCGTCTTTTTCGAGGTTTTCAAATATCTCTTCAACCGTTCTCGCATTAAAACTCGTGTTGATGTTGTTAATTATCAAGCTTATACCTTCCTCTTTTGGAATTTTCAATGAAAAATTATTCAAAATTTTAGGAACATCATTTGAATTTGTAGATTTCATCAACTCAGACTCCAGTTCAGCTAGTTGACTACTTCCACAAAAATGTGTAGCTAACCCCACTCTAGCAACATCTTCTGCCACCAATCGATTTCCTGTCATACCTAAATAAAGTCCAAGTTTTCCATTTAGACGATTAAGGAAGTAGGAACTTCCCACATCTGGGAATAGACCGATAGCTGTTTCAGGCATGGCCAGTACGGTACGCTCTGTTGCGACGCAGTACTTTCCGTGAACAGCCAAACCGACACCTCCTCCCATTGTCACACCATCGATCAAAGCAATATTGGGGACCTTACTTTTCGATATGAAATGAAGTAAAGTGTATACTTCTCTGAAAAAAATTCTTGAATCATTCAGACCAGCTTTGAGAAGAGCAGCGATATCGCCTCCAACAGAAAAGCTTCTATCTCCCGATCCTTTTACGATAATAAATGACTTGGATTTTTCGAATTTTTTCAAATGTGCATGGATTTCCCTTATCATTTCCATATTCATAGCATTAAGGACTTTTGGGCGATTCATTTCAATTGTTGCATAATGCTTATTTTCATTTATCAAAACCGAATTACTTATAGGTGAAGATGACATGGTACGCAAAAAAAACAAGATGTTTACATTGCGAAGCGCAGCTGGAATAATGGTACGAGTAAAATAATTGCACAGCTGAAAAAAGAATGAATAGGTAGGTTTCTATTGAAAAAAAATTCATTTTTGAAGAATAAAGACCTCGATTTCATTAAAATTCTATATTTTTAATAAAAAAAAAAAAACATAAGATCAGCAGGAGGTGAGATTGAAGAAACCGTTCCTCACCTTCTCTGTACATGTCCCGCTCTTTCCCAGCCAGAAACGTGCGATCCACTTGGGAGTTTTCTATTACAATCATCCCAGTGATCAAGCAAACACAGACTTTAGTAGTCTCGTTGGCTTCATAAGTTGGTGTTTAACGAGCAAGGAATGAGCTTATATGAATTCATATGACTATGAGCTTCATATGAATTCATCACAACGGGCCAACTAATGGTTTGAGGGTATAAGTTCACTTTTACTTAACGTAGGTACTAGGTACCTATATTTACTCTCGAATAAAATATAAAAATCTTCATTATTATTATCTTACCATTGCATAGATATATTATTTCTAGAAGATGAAACGGAAACCTGATTTTAAAAAATTACTAGTAAAAATGTATCTTTTTTTATTTACGAAATATTTATTTTATTTTTTTTCCCTTTCTTATCAGCTGATAACTAGTCGAATTAAACGGGCGGGTTCAATAAAAATAGCTTAACATCTGAATTTTCAGATTTCTGAATTTATGTCGTTGAACGCAAAAAAAATCTGAAATTTCAGTCGAAAGTCATTGTGTCAAATTCCTGCATTTACCTAAAGGATTTACATTGAAGCGAAATAAAATAGAACTTTAATTACATTTGTAAATTAAACATTGAGAAATTTAATCGATTTAGATTTAACAGGCTGAGCTTTTGGGGTCTAGATTAAACGACTGGAATTTAATTTCTCCTGGTACGAAAATTTCTTATTTCCGACATCGTGACAAAGAAATGAAACCTTACTTTTCTAAAGCAGATGATTTAGGGCCAGTTTCACAGTGAAGTAAGTGACACTTAAGTGCCAAATATGGGAAACTAATTCCTAATTAGCCAGTTCAGGTTTCTTGAGATCTCTGAGATCTCAGCAATCTCAGTAATCTGACATAATTCCTCAGTGAGATTCCTCACTTTTGCTGTCAAAAAGCTGAGACTGAATTTTTTTGGATTCGTTTGCTCAATTATTTTTTGTCGCACGTTGATCAATTTATAAAAACGAGATGGAGAGTGCTTTTGACTTCTAAGGGAGGAATTTTGTTCAGGTTTCTCCTTCTCCTCAGTGGAGCTGACAGACGTTTGCTCAGTGAGATCTCAGAAACGTGAACTGGCTAAATATCACAGTGTAAACTTATCGGAATAAGTGACACTTAAGTCTCCCATGTTGACCACTTAAGTTCCACTTACTCAGGTAGTAAATCTGCGGCTAAAGTGCCAAAATGTCAAAATTAAGTGCCACTTATTTTGTTAAGTGTGCACTGTGAAACTGGCCCTTAGTCTATTGTAATAACATTCCTGTGGTGATGAATTTTTTAAATTTTGAATATGATCCAAGTCACTGGCGATTGTTCATTGACTCTTCAAAAGCTAGCTTGAAAGCAGTGTTGCTACACAATGGAAACAAACAGCTCATACAAAGCTTTGGGATGTAATATGTCATTAAAAATACATATGCTGTACTCTCATCTGGATGTTTTTCCCGAAAATTTGGGTGATGTGAGCGACGAACAAAGCGAGAGGTTTCATCAGGACATTTCCTTCATAGAAAAGCGCTATCAAGGGAAATGGAGTCCAGGAATGCTAGCAGATTACTGCTGGGGACTTAAAAGGAACCTACCAGAAGCCGCAAATCATAGATATTTATTTTACATTAAGAAATATTTTTTTATATGTACTGATTTTTGTACTTTTCATAAAAATATAAATCTTGATGTCACAAAGAAACCTGATGTGTCAATTTTTTTCTTTTGATATATATTGTTTGGTGGCCATAGTGCATTCAAAGTGTGTGCATTCATAGTGTGACAAAAAAAAGTTTGAATTTTGTTGACCAGTGTTATCGATCATAACTGACATTTTTGACTGACGAGACGACTGATAGTAGGTCTGGTGCCTATTTCTCATAACATACATACAAACATTTAGTTTTAAAGCTTAATTATGAAAGAGGATTGTTATTTAAATAAAAACGAATAAATTAAATTAAATTAGTAAATTAATGAATGAAATAATATTCAATCTAATGAATATAAAGCTTTTCAAAAACTAAATAGTCTTGAAAACATTTTTATTCAATGGAATGATTTTATGAAGAGTTTTTGGTTTGGAACAAAAAGTTGATCATAATATGTTATTTCAAATTAGGCCTTCTAGTGATTCGGCCTTGAACACATTAAATTTACCCAATCAAAGGTGAAAGTGAAACCAAAAGTAAAGTTCAGTATAGTTTGTGAGGTGTATTTTTTCGAGCTCCTTAAAGTTCAAATTAATTTACGCTTATATCAATTATTGAGAATTGCTTTCAACTCATCTTTTTATATATGTATGTATCTGAGATTTGGGAGAATCATTAAAAATGATTTAGTTCATTGAAAAATTTAAAGTATTTTTATGAGAAAATTTTAATACAAATTATAAATACCTATTTATATATCGAAGGTTACCTCGCAAGTCGTTTTTACATGTTTTTCAGAAATAAAAAAAAACTGCCAGATTTTGTATGGCAATATATATGGTAAGAGGTTTTGAAAGCTGTCTTGTTCGGTAAAATGTTCAAAACAACATTGTAATGCTGAAATTGCCAAAGGTGGCTCTGATTCTGCCTTTTTTTTCATTAATAATATTTTTAGAATTTTTTGACTTACTTCAAACGTCGATATGTATAAAATTGTAAATTCACAAACGCCTCGTTACAGAAATGATGCACAATTGTCGCTTTGGACGTCCAGTAAAACAAGTGATACATATAATGTTTGAGGTGATTGACTATATCGAGAGTATTCGTTATAACTCATTTTCAAGCAATATATGTAAATGAAATTGTAGTTACTGTATTTTGTATATGAAATGTTTTTCTTTATTACAAATATAAGTTATACAATACATCGTTTTATGGTTTTACCATTTGATCCTAGAAATGATGTAAGCAATAATAAAACAAAAGTTGTGATTTCAAGTTCAACATGTACATGTAGTAACTGAAAATTGATTTCAATCGAAATGCAGAAAATGGTGAAATTCTTCACATACGAACTCCAACATTTTACATAACAGGATTTTGATGCATTTTAAGAGGATGAGTGCGATTTATTTCAATTATAATTAGCAGAATAAGGCTGAAATATAAATGGAACTCTGTAAATTCAATTCATGTAACTAAAAATCTAATCAACACGCTGTGACATTCAATAATCATACGTATGTACTTGTTGTTCATAATCATAAGGGACCATTTTCTGCCGAATCAGAATGTTGAAGGTGAAATGAACTTTCATGACAATAAATATTTTTGGAGTTTTACCAATTTTTCACAAGTAGGTAGTAGATGTGAAAAAAAAAATGTACTCAATTCAGTGCAAAACAATTTAACTTTAAGAGGATTTTAGAGCGTAAAAATTGTTGTGATTGTTCTATTTTGGAGGAGGACGTTAGGGATTATAGAAATATAAAAATTAAATAAAAAATAATTTCAAACATTTTCTTATTTAAAAATTCCAAGAAATTATCCAATATTTTCAAAATTTATTTTTTATTATTAAAAGAAACCTTCATCGAAGTCTTCTGCTGGCTTATCATCGGCCATAGTTCCGCGACGAGCTGCCTCTCCCCCACGAACCTTAACATTATAACAAACATGTTCGGCCTTGATGACGCTCTGATGCAGTGTGTAGAGTTTTCTGCCAAATTCACGGTTTCTCACCCCATGGAGGCCTAAAAATCTAAAAAGAAAAAATTCGAGATAAGAATTTGGTCAAATTATTTATAAATATGTACATATGTACTTACCCTTTATAGAAATTCTGTAAGACCTTACAGGAATCCTGGCAAGTGATTGTGTCACCGCATCCAAGAGAATTAATACAGCGACGCATCAATTCTCCAGTCAAATCGCCCAATCCAAGAATATACTCAGTAGGATCAACATGACAGACTACAGTCTTTTCAACCTTATCAATATGTTCTTCACCTTCAACTTCAACCCCTTCCTTAGGTTCGATAGCGAAAATAAATTTCATTCTTTCCTGTAAAACTTTCCAATCGGATAAATTCGATTCATTGAGATATTCATAGTACGTATAAGCTTCTATGAATTCCTGCAAGCCACCACAGTATGCACGCATGTACTGATAGGCATCACGATTTTCTAACTCTTTGGCCACTTCAAAGAATTTGTTAGAAATGAGATTGTCCAAACGCGTTTTCGCTTCAACCAAAATCTTTTCTTTGTTGTTTTTACTAGAATGAATAGAATTGTTAACATTATCATACTTAACCGTTAGATGGTATATTTTTACGTTGGATCAATTGTATGTAAAAGGAAGATTATGCGCTTGGATTCGATAGTAGTATCTCGACTTAGCTTCACTATACGTTCATAGCGATCGTGTTTATCGTCCAATTCAAGTGCATATTGTTTAAATGAAATGATAATTGGGTTCGTTTCGTCAACTGGGACAATCTCTTTGTTATGAGGCTTGGAGTTCTTGTTCCGAGAGCGATTGTGATTTTGTTTAGAAGACATTTTCTTTGTGCTTTGCTTGTGTTTGCTAAATGCTAATCACTAATGTCTAATTAAAATGTTTTAGCTTCTTTGCGAGTTGCCTTGAGTTCGGTTCGGTCTCGGGATTATCTTTTTTTGTTTTCTCTACTTTTTCGACCGGCTTTGGTGTTTTGACATTTGTCCTTTGAACGTTTTCGTTTAAATTTGCTGGATGAAGCCATTGGCCGTGCTCTAACAAAACGAAAATATGAGTGTGTCCTAAATCTGTAGGACTGCTATTAAACGCTGCAATTACTCCCTACAATTTTAAGCACGTTGGCGGGGGACGTATGTTGTGGCCGGGGGAGACAAAGACGGAGGTTGAAATAATTGCAGAGTTATCGCTCTTTCTTCTTTTTGTTTTTTTCTTATTGTTTGATACATAATCGGAGTAAAGGATCCCCACAACAACGCGAATCTGTCTCGGCGACGACGGAAACAATTAACATATTAAGGTTCTCCCACACCAACGTGAATTTTCGGAGGCGACGACGAAAACAACAATAACAACACGTGGTTGTCAATGAATTTTCGTGTTGTTTTCATTGACAACCACGTGTTGTTATTAGGTGCGTTTTATTGGTAATTTATAACTAGTGCAGCAATCAGGTACCAATAAAACACTCCGGCTGTGTTCAAAAACGCTTTAGCTACTTTTGATTGTGCTCACAAAGTATTTCTGCTTCCGTGTCTCCATTAAACTACAAATATCATAGAACACATCCATTTTATGAGTGAAAAACAACATTAAGGTTCAAGTCATGAATAATTTTCAACGCGCCATCTTCATCTTCAAAGTTCAAATTTTCTTTATCCACTTCCATATCCACTATTTTGCTGGCAAATTTATCGGCAGTAATTGATTGTTGTTATTGTTCACCGAGGGAAATTTTACCAATAAAACGCACCTATTGTTGTTTTCGTCGTCGCCATCGAAAATTCGCGTTGGTGTGGGGGATCCCTTATGTTGTTTTAATTGGGCCCTACCAATAATAAAGTTTAGAGACGACTTAAATATTTAAGTAAAAAGCACCATAATGGTATATAATATACTCTATAGGGGTATTCACGATCCGATGCAAACTGGTCTTGTATCATTGCAAAAGTGCAAAGTTTTTTTTTTACAATGGGGTTAGGGTATAGCAATTTTACACTTTTGCAATGATACAAGACCAGTTGCATCGGATCGTGAATACCCCTAATATAACAAACCAAACATGGTATGACTTAAATATTTAAGTAGACTCTGGCCAGGCGCGCACTTGCAACCAAACTATTTGGTTTCGATTTTGAGTACTATAGGATTATATGAGACCCCGCGGAAGTTTATGTGCGCGCACTTCCATATAAGCCCGTTGTTCTTAAATTGGAACCAAACTGCT
Organism: Epistrophe grossulariae; assembly: GCA_929447395.1. NCBI lineage: Eukaryota > Metazoa > Arthropoda > Insecta > Diptera > Syrphidae > Epistrophe > Epistrophe grossulariae. Next base: position 110,810,228 of record OV839567.1, read on the forward strand.
TAGTTGCAGGTGCGCGCCTGGCCTAAATAAAGGTCCCCCACACCAAGCGAATCTGTCTATTCACCAAGCAATGTGGATATTTATGAGCGCTCATAAAAGTTATGAGTGCGGTCCCGACCACTCATAACTTATGAGCGCTCTCTTCGAAAAACATTCCGATTTTTAGAAACTACTTCCAGACAGACCACAATCACCACCACCACAAACACAAACATCTCCATCGCTACCACCCCATATATATCACAATCAGCAGAATCATAAACTTATGAGGCTCATATTATGAGCACTCGGTGAATGCAGGCAGTAATCCTGCTTTTTTGATGTGTAAACATCTATACTGGCGGCATAGGGTGAAAAAAAACGTAACGTATCTTGTGATCGTGATTATGTGATTGTGATTCACGTTGCGTTACGTATGTTTACACATCTTAACCGTGAGTCCCGGCACTCACACTTTTTTTGATCTATTTCATGATCCAAAATCACTCTTTTATTATTTATATGGTAAGGAAGTGTAAATGCAAAGAAAAAGAAAACTGAGTTTTTTTTCTATGAGTTTTGACAGCAAATTGTGAAATTTTGTGCAAATTCGCAAGAAATTTCACGTTACAAAACAGACCATTTATTTTGTGACGAAACCAATACTTGCCATAAAAAAATGAAATGTAAACAGGACTTAAACATAAATTCGACATTCAAATGTCATACACCTGACGTCCACATTTTTTTCCTTCTGTCGCCCACCTTGCACCCTTTCTTCTACAACCAAAAACGACATTACTTGTTACTTTTTACGAAAAAAAACAAAAGAACACAAAAGATTTATAATCTTTATTCAAACAATAAAATTACATTATATTCTTTTGCGCAAGCAAAAATATCTCTTTTTTACTTTGCTTTTTATTTGCGCATTTTAACAACCACATTCCCTCTAACTATGGTAATTTATTTTAAGTCAAGGATGTTTCTGTGTTTAACTTGTGAAGTCATAACAGATAAGAAAGAGTAAACATCGGCTTAAGATTCTAAATTGTGTAATCTATTATTTTTCAGTTTTGTAATCTCTTAACCCGCACCCTAATTCCAGCGGCTTTGGGAAGTGGGACCAGGTTAAATGCACTACGTTCATTGTCATCGCCACCTTCAATTGATACTGTCCTAGCCACAGAAAGTTCCTCAAAAGGCTTGGTAATTTTAAACCGCCCAAAAGCATTGAACGCTATCAATTTGGAAATGGTCCGAAAGATCTACAGACATCTGAAAAAATGCGAGAAATCAAAATTGTTGGTCATTATTAAGGGCACTGGTGATAAAAGCTTCTGCGCTGGGGGAGATGTACGCGCTATTGTCGAAGCTGGACCAACCGAGGAATCTAAAAGCTTTTTTAGGGAAGAATATACTTTGAATCATTTAATTGGGAACTATAAGATTCCCTATATTGCATTTATGGATGGGATCACAATGGGCGGTGGTGTTGGATTATCAGTTCATGGGAGATACCGTGTCGCTACTGAACGCACCTTGTTTGCCATGCCCGAAACAGCCATTGGACTGTTTCCCGATGTGGGAGGTTCGCATTTCCTGCCCCGTTTGAATGGCAAACTTGGTCTGTACCTAGGTTTAACTGGTTTTCGGTTGAAAGGCGAGGACGTCGCGAATGCCGGAATCGCAACTCACTATTGCCCGAGCGATAAACTAAAAAATCTCGAATCTGCTCTTCTAAATTGCAATGATCCAGATGATATCGCTGATATTATGAATAGCTTAACAACTAAGCCGCAAAAGAAGTTTGTTTTAGGTCCACATTTAGAAACTATCAACAAGTGTTTCTCTGCTTCCTCCGTAGAGGATATCTTTAAGAATCTATCTGAAGATGGCAGTGAATGGTCTTTAAATACCCTCGATGTAAGGAAATATAGTTTTTTTTTAAAGCCCGTATTATCCACTTATTAAATTTACAGATCTTAAAGAAAATGTCACCTCTATCTTTGAAAGTAACTCACCGTCAATTGGAGCACGGTGCAAACCTATCTCTCACACAGTGCCTTATAATGGAGTACCGTATGGTTGTTCGTCACTTGGAAGATAGCGACTTCAAAGAAGGAGTTCGCGCTCTGCTTATTGACAAGGACCAAAAAGCAAAATGGAATCCAAGTACCATCGAAGCTGTTACCCCTGAGCGTGTGGCTAAGTTCTTTGCCAAACTTCCCGACACCGAAGAACTGAAATTGTAAATTGTTGGTTTTTTGTTTGATGGATGATGAGATAGCAATCTTACCATTGCTGTGTTGTGTGCCTTTAAAAAATTTAATTACCTACCTGGTTTGCTAGCCTTAATTATTCTAGATCAAATTCATTTTATTTCAATTTTGATTTGTATGCCAATTTCCTTGCATTTTTGAGTGTGTTTTCCAAATAACGTTCCTTTTTAGTTTAGAAAATCATTAAAATTTAATTGTCTTATGTTTTCAGAAGATTAGCTTAAATGAAAATTGAATGGCGGCCTATACCTACTACGGTAAAAATTCTATAACTCGTAATTCTGGATCAGCAAATGGCATTTAGTGTACTTTAATTTTGAACGAAATATATAGTTTTTTTTAGTATTAAGCTCTATAATATACCGGTTTTGAACCGATGTTTTTTTAAAACGCATTTTGTTATAAATATGCACGAAAATAAAATTATCAAAATATTTTTTTACGTGAAAGTAAATTTTTTATTATATAGAATCATTGTGTGTATATTTTATTTTAACTTTAATATCAATTTATAGGAGTGAAGATAACTAAAAGAAATTAGGATTTTCTAGTAAAAAAGAAATTATTCCCAGAAAATTTTTTTTTGTAATGAAAAGGACTCTCCAAGTACCTATATCTTTTAAAATTGAAGGCTCCAGTTTGGAAAAATCAATGTGTAAGTGCGTTTAAAATATATGTTAATTTAATGCGCCTTACAAAATTAATACAATATAGGCTGTAGAAGTTTGATGTTTTAATGAGAAAAACGAAAAAAGGCATTTTGTTCCGAAACATTTTCAAAAAAGACATAATTCAAAAGTGTGGCTAAGACAGAGAATAGCTATTTCTTCTTTCGTATTATCGTTATATAAAGTTTGATTTTTTATGTTTCATGTTCGCTTTGTTGAAAGAAATATTTAATGTTTAAATGAATTATTTATGCCAAGTTATGAGAGTTTTGTTTATAAAGGTACTTTTTATGCGATTATCCCATGGATTCACAGAATTCTGAAGACGTGGTTTCCATCTGGATAGTGTTTTGTCATTTGTGTGCTTTAGCAAAGTCGAATTTATAGGAAAAAATAGGTAAATTTAAATCGACTTTTTCAGCAGTAATAGCATACTTTGTTATAACGCATGGGAGTTGGTTGCGAGGGCCCATCAAAGCGGGTGGGTGCTATAAAAAATTAGATAGGTACTACCCCCCTATTACCACTGGCGTGTCAATCGAATAAACCTGTCAGAAATTAGTTGGCGAATTGAGAACATTTGATTGCCTTAAATGTCACAAATTTTTCGAAGTTTAATCTCACTGTATTGTGGTTATCGAATATTCGTTGATTTGAACGTCATTCGTCAATGCGTTAGTTCGCTAATGAAAACATCTCACTTCGAACGTTCGATTCGCCAACCTTAATAGGGGGGTTAATAAACAGTACTGTTAAATAGTTCTAAGTCTTCTACTTCGCTGATTTATTTCAGTAGTTTATAGAATTTGTATTATTAAAAAAACCTTCTTATACTGTTATATTTTCTTTTATAATTTTTTTTTACGAAGATAAGACTTGTCTACCCCTAAAAAACCGGGGCGGGACAGCTAGTGAACTATAAAACCTATAGATTAATTTGTTAAGTCATTTCAAAATCAATGACAAGCTAGTTATGTACCGATTGATCATATTTAATTAATTTAATCGCAACATTAATCTCATCGATCATGACTCACTGCAATTTTTTTCAAATATCTTATCATAAACAGTTAGACGAGCACAGAATTTACCATATTTGTGTGTTATTACTACGGTGACCATCCGTTCATTATAATAATGAACAGTTCTGTATTTGAAGACGATGCTCATAATATTTTTTTTTTTTTTTTTAGACTTTTTTGTTTTTAAGTTTATGTTTTATGCAAACAAAGACTGAATTTCTGTACCTTTTATTTTATTAAGTTAAGTCATGTTTATGTATGGATATTTATTAATTAAATGGAATAGTTTAAAATTTGATTGAATTTTGTTTCTTTTTTATTTGTTCATTATTTGAAATTCTAAAATATGGTCACCGTAGTTATGGTTGATATGGGGTTAATTTAATATCTTTCTGGGAGCACTTTATTGTCACTATCTTTATATTTATTGCTTTTTTAATCTACGTTGGCTTTTGCAATCTACCTTTCTCATACTACAGGGTGGCAATATAGAAGAATAAAATATATCTATCTAAAGAGGCTGAATATCAGTTGGAGTGACTGAAATGCAAACAAAGCACAGAAGTTTAAGTTAGTTAGTTTATCTTTTTCCATAAGTTATCTCTTTTTTAAATCTTCCATACAATAACTGTTTGGAATTTGCTGATAAATCGTTGCTTTTTTGCGTCTTTGAATCCCTTAGGTGCCAGTTATAGCTTTCATTGAAACTTATCATAGAAAATTTTGATATCAAGTTTTGAGGCACTTGAAAATTGAGATCCGTGATTATTTCCATGCCAATGTAAAGCTGATGACTCAATTGTTATTTTTAATCAAAAATATACTTAATTTTGGTCTGAATTTTCATTTGGTTAGGCAAAAATGAAATATTTTTTGACTTAAAATAATAATTAATCAAAATTATCACTGATTTTGCTTTTAAAGTGTCTCAAAATAAGAATTTAAAATTTTCAATGAAAGCTATAACTGGTGGTCATCTTAGTTAAATACATACCTTCTTCTTTTATCACGAATTTTTTCAGCAATGAACAAAAAAACATACTACTTTAATTAAGAAAAAGGACAACATTTAAATAAAATATAATTTATTTACTGACCCAATACCTTTTTTTTAAATACATTGAATTGAATTCAAAATTAACAAAATCCATAATAGCACTTTTTTTTGAAAATTAAAAAAAAAAAAAAAAAAAAAACAAACAAAAACTTAAAACAAAATTTAAATTTAAAACAACAAATTATAAATTCATCTTTCGCATCCCTCCACTAAAGCTGAGTTATTGAATGTTTTTCATCTGAACTCGTTCGACTAAAAGACTCTTTCATTCGACTGCGATCTTTGCAGGCACCACTGGAACTAGCTTCACCCATCAAAAGTGTCATATAACAATTGGGATCCTGATTTGAATTGTCTCTTGGTAAAAGATACATAGAACCATTTGATGCTTGTTGCAAACTGAATTTAGAAGGTGAACAGGGTTTGCCGTCGTCATCTTTTAGATAATTGAATATATGTTTGTGGAGAGCTGCAAATTTGCTGGCAATTTTCTTCTTTTCCATTGCAACATAATTTTTTTCATTGTGTAGCTTTTCCTTCCTGCGACGAACTTCTTCCACTTCACTCTCGAGAGATAAGATTGTATCTAGCTTTCTTTTGCGACAATTTTGTGCTGCAACTTTATTCTTTCCCCGACGTCTGATATCGCGAATTAGTGAGAGTTGATTTTCGCTTAGTTCGTACTTGGAAATGCATTCATTAAATTCATCCATTGGTAGGTTTATGATGTCATGAACGGGAATCGGAACATTCAGATTACGGGCACGCTTTTCATCTCTTGTCAAATGTCCCTCCTCAGATGGACCATCACCATATTCGGAGCCATCTCGGTCGAGAGCTGGATTAGAAACATGACTGTGCGAAAGAGCATATGTATGATTATGATGCACAAGATTCTGATCAGTGCTCTTAAACTTGTCTCGTTCCGTCTTTACGTTTTTTTTGATAAGTTTAGTTATATTCCTTAAGTTTGGATGAGTTTTAGTTTCTTCTTCAAAATCCTCAAATGTTGAATTTTCTTTTCCACCGGGCTCACTTATAGGACTTTCCTCATGTAAATTATTTATCCTGGAATCACCCAAAGTATTGTTTGACAACTCTTCTTGTAAATAGCGTTTACCAAACATGTGATACTTCTTTTGTGCAACTGGCATTGGTCTTGCTGATAAACTGCCATTGTTAGAGCTATAATCATAAGGGCCATAGAAATTTGATCGATGGTATTCATGACCTGATTCACTTCCCTCACCCCATTCGCCATCCGATGTAGATGATAGACTTTCAGAGCCCAATGAACCCAAAGTACTGCCAGCACTGCCGCAAGATAAATCCAAGAAATTTGCTATGTTGCCACCATCTACAGGATTCGAAGAATTGGGAGGCTTTCCAGAGTTTTTATTTCCACCCGAACTGGAGCCATCGCTTGGATTACCATGATGTTGTGCACTCGAGCTTTCATTATCACTTCTACTCATCATTTTAAAACATTCTGAGTTTAAAATCGAATCCAAGTATGCATCGTTATGAACTGAGTTGTTATCCTCCTCATGAGTTCCATCGCTTGCTGCATATAGAGCGTTTGAGTTCTGCACTTCTGCTGATTCCAAATTGCTTTGGTAAAAGTTGCCCACTCTATGATTGTTGTAATCATAACCTTGATCGTGTTGGGTTTCATAACATAAGTTCGGGTTATGATTTAATGGATACGAATTATTATGCACATACGATGTAGCCTCAGCGTTCTGCACACCAAAGAATTCAGAAGGTTGTGTGAATAGATTGGCCATGACCTCAATAGTAGCATCAATGTCAAGAGGACTTTGAGGTTCTTGGGGCTTTGCAGATTCATCTTTTGCATCATTCTCCTCTATCAAATCCTTCAATATATCTTCAAAAGGAAGGCGAATATATTCGCCTGTTTCGTTATCGATTTTGAAAGGAATTCCTGCCCATAAATCGCCGACATCATTAGAATCTTCTTTTTCGCTTTTCTTGTTTGCTGGTTGATCAGTTACTTTTGAAGGAAATGATTCTTTGGACTTAGTTGGAGACAAAATATATCCAAGATCTATATCCTGTTCATACAAGATTTCTGCCAGCTTTCTATCTTCGTCTATATTCAAATGCTTTTGATTTGAAGTTACATTTATAGTCTCATTACCTGTTATATTAGGCGAAGATAACGACAACAAATATTCAATATCTATGCCTTGTTCAGTTGAATCACTGATTTTGCTTTGATTTAAGTTTTGTATGACTTCGACTTTCTCAGCTTCTCCAATTGTTGACGACACAGATGACATAGTATAAGATGGGTTGTAGTTGGAAAATGTGTATCCCAGATCAACATCTTGCTTATAAATAGCATTAGTCATCATCGTTAATGATTCTTGTTCTCTCATTGCTGGTCCTGTTGCTTCGCTCGATTCTCTAGTATATCTGTTGAAGAAATCAATGTCCTGTCTTCTGATTCGATTTATATTAGGTAACACCGCGTCTTTTTTCAACGGATTTTTTTTTCTTTTACAATGCGATGATGATGATGGTAATGATGATGAATAAGATGCATTAGAAATAGTATTCAAATGTAAATCATAAAAACTATTATCCAAAAACACATCCTGTGCGGGAAAATCATTGAAACTAGAAGGTTTTCGCTCATCTAATCCATATGCAGCCAAACTATCAAAATTTCGGGTATCATTTGGCAATTGAAATAAACTAAATGGTCTTCTATCATATAAGCTCAAACTAACACTGCTATTCGAAGCTTCTTGGGTTTCATTTTGAATATCAAGCGGATATAATGTTATTTTGCGATCATTGTCATTTCGATCAAATCGGATTAGATCTTCAACCAAGGATTTTCGTGCGAGTTGACTTTGCCAAGATTGAAAGGTTGATTCTTCAAGGATTTTTCTTAAATTCATATCATCTTGATTAAATATTGATTGCTCAGGGAACAAGTCAACGAAAACATTTTCAGATTCCTGGAACAAATCAGTTCGATTGCGTTCAGAGTTCCAACCACCGCCATCGTCTGGATTTTTATTAAAACAAAGTAATTGTAATGCACTTAAAGTTGCATATAATCTCAAAGTGTCGTTGATTTGATATTTTCTCAGTAACATGTTTTTTTTTTTTTTTGTTTCTTACTAAACTTTTTGCTGGTTTATTAAAGTTCGCTCAACAGTCACTTCGGACTTTGAGGTATTGAATTTATTCTTCTACCTGGGCTCTCTGCTTGCTGTTACTCTGCAAACGAACTACGAATCAATAATAATTGGAAGTTTAATAAAGGAGAAATTAAAATAATGAAATATATACAATCGTTTGAGCAGTGCAGTGCAACATTATTGAATGAAGCAGATATTAATACAAATTACAAAAATTCAAAACAATTTGGAATAATTCAATTAAACAAATAAAGAATCAGAAAACAGACAAATTCGCAAAAAAAGAAGCAGTTAAAAAAAAATTCATACGTAAAGAGTTAATTAAGACCATTAATATACAAAAATAGTTAACAATAAATAATATATCTATGGATTTTTATAAATTTTGAAAGGAATTCTTTAAATCAGAAAATAATTTCAGGCCCACACCAACGCCATCACCCATCCGATAACTTATTATTTTTTTTTTGTTTCGTCTACTATATTATCAAATCATAAAGGGCTTTAACGGTTGATAGACAAACAAACTTAGCAAACGGGGTTGCTTGAAGCAAGTTATGAAAAATTGATATGAAAGAAGAAATACCACTGATGTTATCTCGAAGCAAAATAAATGGATCTTATTTTAAATAGGAACTAAATTAAGACACCTTGTACATAAGAAAATTGTGAAAAGGACACAGTGGTACTTTTGTAATGAAAAAAAAGCCACTGAATTGAAATTGAGTTACTAGACCGATTCTTACATATGGTGTGGCGATTTGCTGGCCGTTGCATAGCAAAATTCTAGGACATTGTATAGCTGACGAAACAATTTTTCCATATCTTAAAACATATTGCACATTAACTCTTTGATAGCTGTTATAATCACCGACCACTGTCTTATTAGGGAAGCAAGCAGAGGCTCAAAATATTGTTTGCAAACGAGGATGAAACGATTCCTCACTTTCTATGTTCATGCCCTGCTCTTTTCCACCACCATCTAGGAGATTTCTGTTACAATATTGCTATTGATTTTTATTGAAAACTAACTCTAAATAATTAACCATTAAGGATGAAATCTCCTTGATTCATGCGGTATCACAAGGCGGGATCCTGTTATGGTCTAAGTTTACAGGTATCGTTCGCAGCTACTTAAACCTAGCCTAACTTAACAAGAGTGCATTCAAAATATGCTAATAAAAGTACTTTAAAGTTCAAACAGAAAAAAATTAAAAAATGTATCTAATACACTGTGTCCCTTGAGGATTAGTTAAGGAATGTTAGTTTTTCTGATATACATTATATTCTTAATAAATAGTAAAAATATCTTACACAACAATATAAATGCAATAGTGGATAAAATAATTTACTTTTACACTTCATACAGATAGTTGTATATTTTACCAAACTCTTTATCAAAAATGTTCTTTTCGGAAATTCACTTACAATTCCTATCAAAAGGGTTTCTCTTTTCTAAATTCCAGCTATATTTCAGTTTTCTACTTTCCAAGTTAACTTTTGAGTAGAATCGTCGCAATAAAAGTCCAGAATAATAGATAACATATTTCCTGAATTGTCGAAACTATACCTATCGACATTTTTCAATGGGGTATACAACGTGAAATCTGATAACAAAAACTATTAATACCTACATATTTCTGCTTCTGCTATTTTCAAGTAATCTCAAAGTTCCGAACCATCATTGTGCTAAGCCGAACAGCGCAAACAGAGGGGTTAAAACTAAGTACAATATGACAGAGAATGTTTGCATACTCCATCGTTTAAAAAAAATTGTTAATCTTCAGAAAATATTGGCGCCGAATCAGACGATAATAGGAGCACACCACTATTCAACCCAAAGGATAAGGAGAAAGAAAAACAATTTTGACTAACGTGAGCGGCTATATTTCAATCTTTTAAATAACGAGTACATATAACGCATATTTAAAGCGTTCTCTGTACTCAGGATATAAATCTATATATACCTATATATTATGAGTTTCTGTTGACTTTTTTCCTCTCAGTTTTCTGTTGACTTATCTTCCTCTCAGCTCATTCAATCTGCATAGTTTTTATCACATATACATTTGGGTAACATAATAATAAATAAATAATGCGCGCCTTTTGGAGCAAGCAAAACTAGCTTACAATACGGAAGAGTTGCATGTTTATGTTAAATTAATAAACAATAGAAGCCAGCCTGAACCAAAGCCTGCAAATTAGACGGTAGTATGTAACGCATTCGATGCCTGCCAATGATAAAGAAAAATTATTTCTGCAAACTGCAAAACGGTGATGACGAATGGAATTCCGACAACAAGAAAATTGTACTATTAAGGCTCCCCAACCCAACGCCAAACATTCGGAACAACGAAACTTTCGGTTGTCAAAATATATTTACGGGGTAATAAATCAGAGTAACCACACCAACGCGACATGTAATTAAGCCAATCTCATATAAAATATATTGACAACCGAAAGTTTCATCGTCGTTCCGAATATTTCGCTTTGGTTTGGGGGTGGCTAACGTAGACGACCTAGACCAAAGAGAAAGCTATATCTAAACTTAAGTCCTGGAGCTGAAAACCATGCTGCCAAGTTGCTCACAGTGGTAGCCGATTATTAAAACATGAGGAAAGTATGCCCAATGAATGGAACGGATAATCTTTAGAGTCCAACCCCGAGGAATAGACGTCTCAGCTGGCGAACGTACATAAGTAGAAAAGGAGCTCAACCAACTTGTAGTCCGAAACTGGAGATAGCTGGCGGAAGAAGCTTGTAGGTTGAGTATTGAGACCCTGTTCCACACGGGATTTTAGCGCCATGCCATCTTAAATAAGTAACCGAAAGAATCATTCTTAAGCAAAATTGGGTTGATGATTTCAAAAAATCGATATTCAAATTAGTTTTCCAAATAATTTTAAACCCAGAGAAAAACGATTATCCATATCTTTTCATCACTCTAACTAGGTAGGTATTGGCTACCATAAAGTTTCAATATTCAACATTTCTTTGTTTCAATGTCATGTCATGCAAACTATTTTATTTTACTAGTAAAATAAACTAATGTTTTGGCTTAGTGTACCTACATTTATTGCACGTATAATTTATATATGTATTACTTAAATAAAGAAATCAAAACAGAACCCCTTTTGTTTTAATAAAGAAAGACCCGATTCTTCAAAGTCGTAAACTCATATAAAAAATGAGAACACTTCCAGAAATACCAAAGTTGCATTGTGAAATTAGAACTAAGTTTATTTTCAGTGTAAACTATTCAAGATATTAAGATATTCATGCAGAAAAACAAAACCAAATAAAACTTTAAAACTAAAAACCAAATCTTACATTTTCAACAGCAAAAATATAGAGACAAAAAAAAACAAAAGTTAAAATTGGACAAAAAGTTCAAAACAATGAAAAATATAACTGGCAGACAAATGTCAAAAAATTCTGAATAATGCACGTGACGTAATGCGCAGAAAAAAATAAACAGCTAAATAATATTCTGCGTATTTTTACGTCACTAATTGTGGCCATTCCGAGCCGTGGTATCGATATCGAACGAGATATACCTTGTTGATTCACATCTTATCTGTTTTATGTACTTTTTTCCACATCAAATGAAATGAGCCGAGCACGTTTAATTATTAATTTCCTACTTATTGCATTTATATCGTTGCAGATAAGAAAGATCTTTTGAATACAAACGATTGTTTGTAAGTATTAATTAAATTAAATCTTAAATACCAAATTAAAAGCGACCACAATACTTTTTAGATTTAAGACAAGAGGATAAGATAAATTCGGTAAAAAGTTTTAACAAGGTTTGTTTTTTTGACATTAAACACAAAACGTCTAATCGATTGGTCTACATTTAGTTAGACGTGATAAATAACAACGGCATTGCCATACAAACATGATTTTAGCACTTAATTTGCCACGAGAAGCAACTGGATTCTGGAATGATTTACACGATGCGCTAGTAAACCAACAAGCGGCTCTCCCAAACCAACGCGAATACTCCGAAACCACAAAGAAACTTTCGTCTTTTAAAATTAACTTACATGGTGATTAATGAGAGTACCACACTGGCGCAATGCGAATCTTTGAAAATTTGTTGGTCGTCGTATATTCGGGGTTTAAAATCGCAGGGATAATTGCTTTGACTGCTTTTAAACGATGCAATCACCCCTTGCGATTTTTAAGAAACTAGGCGGGAGACGTATGTGGTGGCCGGGGTAGACAAATTTGCTGAGGTTGAAAAAATTGCATAGTTATCGCCCTTTCTTCTTTGTGCCTTTTCATGTGTTTTGAGACACAACGTGTCATTTTCATTCAACTACGTGTTGTTATTATTGTTTTCGTCGTCGCCACGAAAGATTCTCGTTGGTGTTGGGGAAACTTTATGGTAAGTACCGACCGTTATTTTTTGCTACAATAAAAAATCTGAAGTGTTAAAAAAAGTTAATCCAAAGACCTTGGTACCTAGTCAGTTTAAATAAAAACGATCCATCTGGTTTAAACTATAGTCGAACATTAAAAAGAGATTAATATGAGAAGTGCGAGTTAAATCATATGAATGTTGCACAACTAAAGAAAGAACTCATCACCACCACGAATTTAACAAACACTGATTTATAAGCAAAGCGTTACAGAGTCAAGCAAGGAGTCAGTGATAACTGATAAATCATAATCGTAATATATATTTATAAAGAGAGTCATACAAATAAAATGATAGAGAAAATAATTACAACGAAAGGATACAAACAATCAAATCTATAGAAATGTTTTAATTTATCTTCAAGAGAACTTTAATTGATATATTTTACGAATATTTGATTGCATAAAATTTTATAGATAAACAAGAAAACAGTCACAATACTTTTTCTTTTTTTTAAATTAGTATTTAAGAAGATACAAGCACTAGCTTTGAGCATCTCTCGATTTTATTGTTTCCTCCACCATATTATTCAAATCCAACAATTTGTCAATTTGTGTTGGCATGAAATCCATATTGGATAGTTCTTTCGTCCATGCTCCCACGTCTACCCGAAGCTGCAATCGTATCTTATCATCATCGGACATTGCACCTCCAGTTGAAGGTTGCTGATTTGTGGTTTTTTCTTTAAGGTTCTTCAAACGACGTAAAGACTCCTCGGTCTTTTGAACTGACGTTAATACTTCTGTGACTGATTTGTAATACCTGTAAAGAAATAATTAATCTTACAACATTCTTGAAATAAACCAAGAATTCTACTCACTCTTTTGTTATTCTTACAAAGACTTGCTTAAGTATTCTTTGGACAATATATTCATCGAGTTTGTCACCCATACCTTCCTGGAAAAGTTTAACCGGCTTTAGCATTTGCTCCACATAGCCAGAACTACGAGTTGGAACGTCTCTGTTGGTTTTCCTATACAGTCGTGGGAGATCATTGACTTGCTGGATGCTTTCTATACTCTCAAAGGTTAGAATGCCAATCAAAGCCTTCTCTATCCCAGATAGATGTCCCTCAAGAGTCTCTTTAACATCATCTATTGAATCACTAAGAACATCGTTATTTTCCGATATATTCGAGGACAATAAACCAAGGACATAAGGAAGCTGCTCAATGAACTTTGTGGTGTCTGCATAGAGAAAGACCATCATGTTTGTCTTGGAAGTCTTAAGAAAGAAGTCCTTCTTCTGAAAGGCAGCAACTGCATCGTTGATCCAATTTGACAGTCTCAGAATAATTTGTATAGTCAGTTTGAAAAACTTTGGAAACACCTCGTATAGGTATACTCCATCCGACCAACACCTATCGATAGCTTGCAGAGCAGAATTAAAAGGAATCAAATGGAAATTACCCTCATTGGAGATCTTATTGTCATCGAGAACCGGATCTAGAGAAGCCTCGAATTGACCAGCGATTTCTTGAAAACAGATCTGAAAATAAACGGGCAGATTCCATCGCGAATGGAAACTTTTAGTTTGCGAGTGTTGTCGAAACAACTGAATCGATTCGTCATTTTGCAGAATTTCTTCGATTTTCTGAATGAAATCCCTTGTGCATTTGTATTTCACATAGAAAACTTCCGAATTACCGGGTGCAAAGATCGAAGACATATGTGCTTCGAGACGTTGTTCAACATCGCTCCAAAAGCTATTGACCAAAAAGTTGAAACCTTTCATTTTATCAGAATATTGCGTTATCCTAAGTAAGTCTGTCATGTGCAGCGAAATAAAATTGAGAACTTTGTTGTAAATGCCAGCCAAGCCTTGGGGGGAATTCTGCAGATGATGCTCTGAGATTGTGTTGATCATGTAGGGTCCGACAATGTCTTCTTTGAATACTAATTCAGCCTCAGCACAAGCATCAAGGGTAATATAAATTCGGAGACATCGTTCTAAACTCTCACTGGCTGTACTAGTCGAGGTCTTCAGTGTTGAATTGAATAGAATCCTCAATTTCTTAAGGATTTCGTCATTTAAGGTTCCAATTTTCTCCAACTGTTCAGTGTTCAAATAATCTTCACAGAATTTCCTGTTGAATTTTAATTGAATTAACTCTAGAGCCGCTCTTTCTAAATCAACCGGCTTGATAGCATTCGAGTTTAACTTAATGGCAAGCAGCTCCTCCAACTTTGCCATAGTTTGGAATACTTTCTTTAAACTTTGAAGATTTCTCTTTAAAATTCGTAAGTCGTTCTTTTGTTTCAAATACCCACGAACCTCTTGTTCGTTTTCGTTGATTAAGTCTTTGATACTTAAGATTTCTTCACGGAACACTTCCAAAGGTTTGCGAATAGCTCCAATCGAATGATCTAATCCAACAAGATTAGCCGATAAACTAACAAAGTCAGCATAGTCCTCGTTGATTAGATCAATCATTGAGGAACGAAGGACTTTTAAATAGACTCCAAGATTATCACGGAGTTGTTCTAAACTGGGGGCATTACGATTGCGATGGAGGAACTCATCAACTGAGAAATTGGTCTAAATGGTCGAGAAATGGATTTGGATCGGTTTTATTATCTTGTTCTAAATTACATTTTACTTACTTTCATGAATTCGTTTTTATCGAAACAAAGCTCAGTTGATGCAAGTGCGACCGATGTATCTTTATGCGATTCCATAGTGGAAGAATTTATATTAAATTCAATCCAAAATTAGAAAGAAAAATCAATTTTTATTTTCTATTGAGATAATTATAAAAATCACAACAAAACACAAATTTTGCCAGAGTGTCATTTTTTATTTTGACAACAGCTGTTGTCAGTGTTCGAAAATGTAAACATATTAAGGGGACCCCACAATAGGTCTGTTCGTTTACAGCTGTAGTCAATTTTAAAGGTAGAACTAGAATAGGTGGAAGCCAACGTACTTGGTCGTACGAAACCGAGCGAAAACAAGAAATTCATATGACGCGCACATAATTGCGATGTGGAACTTTTCGTTTAGTTTCTCTCAAACCTTTGGCAATCGGACGTGAGAGCGCTCACCGACCGCTCTTTCGTAAGTGGACTGAGCTTCTAAAATCAATCGTCGTGCGTTCTTGCGAATGTTTCGCGTTAGTTTGGGGAACCAAATTTAAAATTCTTCGCATTTCTCTTTAACACGTGGCTTCCATTTTAATTTCTCCGCTTGCAGTCATTCCGAGATAAGGTTCTCCCTTTGACCTTGAAACCAAATAATTCATGTCGATTGTGGAATCCGCAGTGATTCCCAGTACAGTGTTCTCTTTTCACTACAAATGGGTACTGTAGTGAGAATCACTGCGGATCCAATATTGCGTATTCCATAATCGACATGATAATTTTGTTTAATGGTGGTCCAAACATTTGTTAACTTAGTTGATTTATAAATAAGTAATCAATTTTTCTTCCATGGGCCACTTTAATAAGCTGAGTTTTTTTTTGATACCGATGGAAATTCGGCTGCAGCGGTTTAAAAAGTTTCCAGTTTTATTTTGAAAATGCAGCAGTAATTTTACGTTTTGCTATTTTGCATCTTTCGATTAGAAGTTCAATTTCCCATTTGTATTATTAATTTTTTTTCTAAATTCGAAGGAATATCTGAAGTTTTCCAAGGTGAGTTCCCTCTCCCCACTCCAGAGTCCGGGAAAAATAATTCTTTAAGTAATCATGCCATTATTACCTACAGATTATTGAGTAACTTGTTGCTTCAACCAGTAACGAACTTTCGACGAGTATTAAAAGAAAGGCAATTATTTTTAGAAAAGAAACAAAAATAATATTTATTTTCTTGTTTTCGAAAAATGTTTTTGAATGTTTTTTATGTGTTATTTTTGTAACCTCTCTTAAATTGTCTTACTTATTTTTTTTTGAAGCTGTTTGGTATGTACTTATTCTTATTGAATAATTAAAATACCAGTTTTTTCCTTTTATCTGAAAGTGTTGATGTCTTTAAATTCTATGCAATCTATTTTTCTGTTTTGACTTAAAGTAAAATCTATTCTTTTATAATATAATAACTATTGCAAAACAAAATTGTAATTACATAATTATAATTACGTATTTATAAAAAAAAATCTTCGATAAATCACAGCAAATAACTTTCTGTATGTGTACCGAATTAAACGTAACAGATCAATTCTAAGTTTTATTGAAAATTGTGTAGGAGATAGCAGTTGGATAAAATAAATAATAAATTTAAAAAAAAATTTCCTGTTTTTTTGTTTTTTTTTTTTCTTAAATAATTAACATGTAATATTAAAGCTTTATCTTTCAATGTGCAAGCATAAAATTGCTTGAACATTCAAAGATTTTGCTGAAACTGTACGTGTTAATTGGCTATTCAAGAACGCGCCTAAATTTTAATATTTTATTGGATTAAAAATCACTTCTTAAGGTAAATTGTAAATCTGTATTTTTTACAATACAAAAAACGAGGCTTAATTTGTTCTTTCTGCCTTCTTTTAGTTTTAATACAAGATTTTTGTTTGTTTTAAATTTACAATTGTTTATATAATTTTTTGTTTGTTTCCTATATGGCGATTAATCGATATACTGCGCTAACCAACGGAATCCTTCGCCATAGCCTTGTCTTTTTAACACTGAGCACATAAATAATTCTAATGGACGACCGGGTAAGTCTGATCGAGCTACCTTACCCTGGAAATGTAAAATGGAATTCATCAGAAAAGAACACAATTAATATAAGAATTTTTAAATTTAAATAACCTTTCCTGTCGTAAGCCTGTATAGACCAAAATCGTTTCTCAATTCATCTTCACTGGCAGCACCGGGCTTATCGATTTTGTTGCCAAGGATCAAAATGGGGCAGTTTGAGAGAGCCTCATCTGTTAGC
Organism: Epistrophe grossulariae; assembly: GCA_929447395.1. Classification (NCBI taxonomy): domain Eukaryota; kingdom Metazoa; phylum Arthropoda; class Insecta; order Diptera; family Syrphidae; genus Epistrophe; species Epistrophe grossulariae. The sequence goes on from OV839567.1 coordinate 110,827,710, forward strand.
AGGGAGTCCAATTCATTTTTACTTTCTTGGAAACGGCTACGATCCCAAGCATCTATTAAGAAAACGATAGCGTCTACTGCTGGGAAGTAATCTTTCCACACACGACGTGCTATACAAATATGTAAAGAATTATTAGATTTATGCATTATGAACAAAAAATTGAGGTTTTATGAAAATTATTATTAATATTAAATTGACAATTTAAAATCCATATAGAAAAAATAAAATATATTAAGTACTGCATCATGACCTGGGGCCTATTTCACTGAACATACATCACAGAAATGTATGTGACGTAAAAAAATCCCCATATGAGTGGGCGTAAATTTTAAATTTTTTAAAAATTATGCGTTTTCTAAGTTGACACATAGTTTTTCTAAAAAATCAAAATTTACACTGAGCCATCTTTGGCGACTACTTTAAAGTACATACATTCATACAATGTATGTGATGTATGTTCCGTTAAATAGGCCCCTGATCTAGAACGGTAAAAATCTCTAATGGAAGAAAATTATGTCGAAATTAAATTTTGTTGATATTTCCTTTTTCAACTTGATGATATTTAGACATGTTCGTATAATTTCGAACTATGAAAATATAATATTATAAAAACTAAATTATCTAAAAGGGAAAAAATAAATTATCCTATTAGCATTGTTGCCGACGTAGCATGGCCTTGTACATGGAAAATAAAAATGCGAAAACTTTCAAAAATTTTATATTATACATACCGTGGTGGATACATAAATAGCACACTTTAAATTTGATTTAATAAATTGCATACAAACCTTAGCTCTTGTCTTAAAACAACGGGATTTCTCTTTTTCTTTAACTTATGAGTACTCAAGAAAAAGAACCCGTTAGAATTTGTATGCTTTTTCTGACAACAATTATGTTAATAACAATAGTCGTGTAATATCATTGTTTGAGCTTGGTCATTTAATTAGCACAGTGATCACTGATCCAGGATTATTTCAATATTAAGATTTTTAATAACATTAATCAAACCGGTAAGTTTGTACGTTTTGATTTAAAATGAATATCTGTAAAAATATACCATAGTTATGGGAAGAGGACCACATTGCTCAACTGATAAAAGAGTTTTGATACTCGAGATGAAAGCTGAAGGAAGAACCGCTACGGAAATTTCTTATTTATTAAACTGTTCCAGAAAGCTTGTTTATAATGCAATTCACTATTTTGAGACTTTTGGAACTACAAAAAAAGTACCCAGAGGGCCACGTGCAAGAAAAACCACCGATAGAGAGGATAATGATACACAGAGCTTCGACTGCGGACCCATTCAAAACATCAAAGCAAATAAAATCTGATGTAGAGTCACAATACGGTACTTCACTTTCTTCTCGAACAATAAGACGACGATTGAATGAAAACCAACTAAGGGGCTGCATATCGCAAAAGAAACCGTTTGTTTCGAAAAAAAATTTAAAGTGCAGAATTCATTTTGCTAACACCTACGGAAACCTATTAATTTTTGGAAAAACGTACTATGGAGTGATGAATCAAAGTTCTGCAGATTCGGGTCGGACGGAAAAAAATATGTTTGGCGTCCACCTAACCAACAACCCAATCCAAAATACACCCTTAAAACAATAAAACATGGAGGAGGAAATGTTATGGTGTGGGGAGCTTTCTATTGGCACGGTCCAATTATAAAAATTAATTCGAAAATGGATAAACATGTTTATAAGAATATATTGGAAGATCACATGATTCCCTACGCTGATGACAATTTGCCTCTGACATGGCGGTTTATGCATGACAACGATCCTAAGCATACTTCTAACTTAGTAAAATCGTATTTAGAAGGTAGTTTTGTGAATGTTTTGAAGTGGCCGGCTCAGTCTCCCGATCTCAACCCGATTGAGAATCTGTGGAATGATATTGAACGCCAAATTGAAGGTAAAAATCCCAAAAACTTTGATGAATTATGGGACAACATCAAAAGAGCTTGTTATGCAATACCAATAGAACGCTGCAGGAAATTGGTGGAAAGCCTGCCAAGAAGATGTCAAGCTGTGATTGCAAACAAGGGATTTCCAATAAAATACTAACTTTCATCTTGAAATTTAAAGGTAAAATTACTTTTACAGCTTATGTGCTAATTAAATGTCCAGGCTATATTATAAAACTTTGTATTAATTGTCGTACTTATACATATCTATTTACGAAATCAGTAATTATTTAGATGCCAATATAAAGCTGCGATGGCTCAATTATTAATTTTTTGTAAAAAAAATAATAATTTTTGCCCAACCTTCCCCACTAAATGATTAATAAAATTTCAATGATCACTGATAAAGTAGTTTAATCATTTAAATAATAAGAGTCATTTTATGTGGACGTTAGGCCCAAAGTGAATTTTTTGTTTGACAAAAAATATTAATTGAGTCATAAGCTTTAATGTTCCCCTACACCAAAGCGAAAACAATAATAACAACGTATTGTTTTCATTGATAACCCCGTGTTGTTATTATTGTTTTCGTCGTCCCCACGAAAAATTCGCGTTGGTGTGGGGGAACCTTTATGCTGGAATTAAAATAATCACTTATTTTCATTTTTAAGTGTCTCAAAATAAGAAATTAGTACGCAAATATTAAAAAAAAGAATATATTAGTAATAAATACTATGTTTCCGTGCGTGATGACGTGGCTATTGAAATTTACTTTTAACAAAAGTATGCATAATGTTTTTCTTGTCATTTTATTCCATTGCTCTATTATCTTTTATACTTTGTAATATTATATTTCTTATATAAAGGATTTTATACTTTATAATTTTATAATAATATGTAAATGTCTTTCTTCTTAATAACGATTACTATACAAAATTGACACCTAAAGTTTTTTTGACATTTTCCAAGCTTTCGAATTTTTTGTAAAACTAAAAATAATTGATTATTTCGATCAATATTACTAGGTACTAAGAACTTGATACAAGTGACATAAAGTTGACTTCTTAAAATTTAATTGAACGCGCCCATTCGTTCAGCTTCATTGTAACTCGGAGCTTTTCAAAGTCGCTCAATTCTATTTTGCAATTCCGAGTCACAATGCGGACGTTGGAAGAGTGTTCTCATTAATAAACTCACAATGGACAAAGGAGAGAAATAGACTATTACCCCAAACTATTAAGGGTATAATTTTAACTAAATTTAATTACATTAACCTATTCAGTGAGTCATTTATGACCTTATATTTAATAGCAATGATGAAATCTTGAAAAAAAATTCAATCTGAAGATAAATATAAAGAGTATTAAAACCATGTACTTTAAAATTCCTTTTCACTAAGAAATGTTTAAGCGGAGGCATACCTACTAACAATGTGAAAAAATCAACAGAATTTCAAAAAAGTGTAACGCTGAGTAGAGAAAGAGGGCGAAACGTCAGGGGAATAGAAAAAATTATTGCGTTCATGCTATGTTCTTACTGGTCTGAGGAAACAGAATACGAAGAAGATGATAAAACGGACACCAAACGGACACATTTGCTACGTAGTTTATGTAGTTAAATGTAGTTAATGAAATAAATTGTAGCAAACTTAGTTTCAAATATCAAATGATCTGTCAGTTGTAACTTTGAAGTTTGAATTTTGATTAACTTACTTTGTAAGTATATGAAAACGTAACAATTTGTAGAAAATAAGACGTGTAGTTTATTAAATTAACTACTCGTAGTTAATGATGTAGAAAATGTAGTGTAGTTAATTCGGCCAACCCTGTTTTGTAGACTTTCAAGATTTGCATGTGAAGAAGCAAATTTAAAAAAGAATTTATTCAAAGTTTTAAAATACAAAATTTTTTTTTTCATTTCTAATGTACCTCAACTATGCTGGAATGACAAATCGGGTAAATTTTTTGTACTTTAATGTTATTTTAAAAATGAAATATATTTCTGTTTGAGTTCATGGACCTAGTTTTGTTTTCATTTTGTCCTCTTTTTTAAAATAGATGATGTCTTCCAAAGTCCGGGATTTTAAAAATTTTTGTCCTAGGTTAGCTTAAACAGCCATGGCAACCCTACATATAAAAATATGTATCAAACAAAAATGCGTGGAAAATAAAATACTCGACTGGGTGCCACGAACTTCATTACTACTTTAAAAGAAATAGATTAGTTATGGAATCTATATTTCAGGGCACCTGTCAAAACGTATTTAAGTGTTTTAGGGGCCAGTTATAGCGATCAGGAGAACGAAACAAATCAAATGGATTATTTACTATGTTTTCATTCGAATTGAAACAAAATAAAATTTTAAGTCAATAATTATTTTATTGTTAAAAATGCATTCCTGTTCCATTCATTCATTTCATTTTTCATGCTAGCTGACTGTCATTTCACACAAAATGGAATAAATCATTTCCAATGATTTCAGTTCCGATTTTTACTTATTCCAACAGAACTGTGGACGAAAAATTTCTTCGTGTGTTCGCTATAAACGAATATCAGGAAAAGGTATTCAACTTCATTATGTTTCAACTTTTACTGATACGTTTTTCTGATCGCTGCATATACATACATAATATGTATCTGGCCCCTAAGGTAGTATTAAGTCTCCAATATGCATGCATTGAATTATAACAGTTTAAACTGAAAAATTGTTAAAAAATCAATATGATTGATTTAATAACTCCTGAAATTGTTTTGACACCAACAGCGATGTACATCACCTTTAATGTTTCTTTGAAAAATGTTCAAAATTTATGAGAAACAAATTTTAAAACCGTGGGAGTGGTCTTTTTTAAAAAAAAAGTTTTCATAACATTTTTAGGAAAATAAAAATTTGTATGCCAATTATTAGTATTTATTAAGGAGTTAAAAATTAAATTTCCAAAAAAACAATACTCCCGTTATCGAAATATACATAGAATCTTATTTAAAAAAAAAAAAAAAATTGATAAGCAATAGTATTAAAACTTATTAGAAGCTTTTATATACAAAATTTAATTAAAATAGGCTGAAAGATTAGTCGAATTAAAAAAAAATTAATTATAATAAACAATTAAATTAAATTAATTAATAAGTTTTTTTTTTATAAAATGGTAGTCTATGTGTAAAACGAATTACTAAATTTAAAAAAAAGATCCGGGTATGTTTTTGAGAAAAATAAGATTTTCCCTAATTGCATCGCAGGTACCGTTGTTTTTGGTTCTAAAGAAAAAAACACGTGTCGGGATAATAACCAAAATCTCGAATTACGAATCTATTAACAATATAGTACAACAAGTAAAAATCGTAAATTGTACTGTCTGTGCGTACTAAGATTATGTTTGTGGAGTTCTCTCCATACTTCAAACACACTATCGATTATTTACTCAGCCGACTTTGTCTATACCTCAGTTTGTACTGAACAGTTTGAACTTTAATTCAGTTTGCTTTAAGTTCAGGATATTGTTCCATACATACTTAACATTATGGAACTTGCTACATAGTTGTCCATCGCTTCTTGTCGAAATATTAATTTTAAACTGATAGAAGAAGCAGTTTTGCCGATTTGAAAAAAAAATATCATGATACTTTTTCTTTGTGAAGCAGTAAAAAAATCACTACAAACTTATGATTTACACAATTTATAAAATTTTTAAATAAATAAAATGTACTAATAGGGTTCCAATCCATTTCATTTTATTAAGTTTCTAAAATAAATTAATACCTATTATACATATATGTATGTATTTATAATATTTTTTAAATACGAAATAATAAAAAATAGGTTTACTGCGATTGTAAACATATATTTGTCAATTAAGGGATTTTTGGAGTAATCTAATTACATATTTGGTTTAAGGGCTACGTTAAAACTTTTTCTGAAAATTCAACTAAAAATAAAAATAAACCTAAATCTCTATATCACTAAGGACAGAATTTACAAAACACCTAATACCCATTATTTTTTTAACATTTCTGTATTTCAATTAAACATTTTTTTTGAATAATTCATTTTTACACATAAATTCGGTTTTATGGAGATACCGAACAATTAGCTCACTTTGGATGCGAAAACGAAACTAATAAAACGTCACATTATGACTAAATGTTTGAAACGGTAATTGTATCTATAATAAAGTAAAAAAAAAACAAGTAAGTACTGTTATTTTTGTCGTTTGTGCGAAACCACTATGCAATGGCCCATATTCCTTACTAAATAATTCAATTGGTAGTAGCGACGGGTGTTGACTAATAACTTCCAATTACTAGGAATTGTCAAGTTCATGTGAACAGTTAATCTTTTGTGTAGGATTACATTTTTCGTTAAAATTTCTAAAAAAAAGATACAATAAAAACCCATGCTTCAAAATATTTTCTTAATATCAATTTTTTTTATGATTTCCTAAGCTATTAAGCTAAGAAAAATTAATTCTGCTATCAAATTCAATTATTTTACATCATAATCAGTTTTCTAGACTAAATGACAATTAATTTTAAATTTGAACTGAATTTATCTTAAATCACAGACCACAGTTTCCTAGAATTTATGATCACCCAAATACATACATCGCTACTGATGGAAATGTATTAAATTGGCTCGCATTATATACTTATTAATTCTTTACAAAAGAATACATACACATGGTACATATCAGCAAGCAAGTTGAATTCCAATCTAAGCAATGCATCTTATCTAGTTTACTTCAAATCACAATGAGCACCAACAAAATAAAATAAAAATTAATTCTCAAGTTTGCCTGCTGTCTGAATATTTATTTATTTAAAAAAAAATTATAAAAGTCAAAACAAAGAATCGCAACAATGCACCTATGTCTACATATAAATAGTGAAACTTATCAGCCGTTTACGTATACAACCACATTGTTTTGTAACTACATATATATGTATGTATATTTAACGTTGTTTAACACGTGCTATTGAATTAGCATAATCATTTTGAAGACAAAAAATACATTCACATAAACATATTAAAAGTCAAAAGTTAACCGGAAATCAATTGTATGCAAATAAATTAACAAGAATATTAAGAACACTTATTTGTTAAAAAACAAATTATTGAAAAATATACTAAACCATTGTCCGTTATACAGGAATTAATTATAATTTATAAAGCATGTTAATCACAAATTGCATGTTCTTAGATAACGCATGTTTTTTAAACCTAACTGGATTCTAAATTGTCAAATTTGTATTTCATATCAATCATGACTATCGCATAGATTAGGAAATTGCCAAAGAGACCGTGTGTACGTGTAGATAGACCATGACTTTGGTATGTAGCTTAACGATGACCTTCTACCCGAAACGCGACCCAAAAACCCATAAATTAACACACACACATAATTAATTATTGTTGCCCCCAGTTACAAATTCTGTTCAAAAATGTACCTACTCAAATTATAAAAAAAAAGAATTACCTTGAGTGTGACCTCCCAAGTCGAATGTTGTGAATCGCATATTGCCAATGGACAATTCTTCAGAAGCTTTAAAAAAAAAATAGAGAAAAATTAAAGAATTCTTTGTAAATAAGTACATAGTATAAACAAATTTGATGCTTACTAGGATGCAGTGTGGGAACATGCTGTGCTAGTTTGTCATCTTTGAGCATATGTAAAAGTGTTGTCTTTCCAGCATTGTCCAGCCCGAGGAAAAGAAGTTTTCCTGACTTTTTCCATAGACCTATTGGAAAAATAATATATTTTTTAGTGATGAAAATGAACTTGAAGAGCAACGTGCGATGACAACCCAACAACAGACCGAAAGTCCGATTGTGTTTGCGTTTTGCTTTGTTGGCAAACTTTCAAGTTCATCAAATTTGTTTCAGATTTATGGTTGGCGGAGAAGAAAGGAAAAGGGAGAGGTTTGGGGGTGAAGGCGGAGGAGAGTGCAACTGATATAACATATAAATACTACTTGTCCTGGGTCTAAACGAGGTTATTAATAAATATGTTTTTTTTATTGTTAAACTTACCCAAGTACCCAAGAACACCAGTGAACCAATCCCAGATGAACATATTTTCTTCTGTTTTGTTTTTTCTTTTTTATGTTAAATATTATCTACAATTAAATAAAAATAAGCAAATTAATTATAGTTTGTGGTAGGAGTAGTAGGCAGATAGGGAGGGGTAGCTAGAAGAATGAAACGCGTTAACAGCCACTTGTCATGCTCTCTGTTACCGAGTTAGCAACCCAGTCAATTTAGCCACTAGTTCGAGGGACGGAACTTATCGTCGCCAATTGGACCGAAAATCGTAGTGACACTTTCTCAAAAAATTTGGAAAACAAAGTAAACAAAGGAAACTAATCTTTTTTTTTCCTAGGAATAAATATTGCACTTTGGACATTCTTTTCTTTTCTGGTGTTTGAAAGATTCAAGTTTGTATTTTGTGTCACTGCTCTTCGGATTTTTTTTTTTCAATGAAGAATGGGTCTCTTTCAATTTTCACTTTTTTCTTTCTTTTCTCAAGCGTGGATATTTACCTATTTTTTTTTTATTGATGGTCAATAAATAAATTAACAAACAAACAGACGTATGAATGGAAAATGTGTATTTTCTTGAACTTTATAAAAGACAAATAATTTATTTATAAGATTTGAAAGAAATTATCTTTTTTTATAGACTTCAAAATTAAAAAAAACTGAGAAATTGGTGCGAAGTTCTTTTTTGCACTTGAATCTGGCTGGATTCAACGAAATATGACACAAAACGTCATCTGTGGGTTTTCGTTAAGTTGTGGCAGAGCTACGTCATTCTTCCGGTCATTCGGTAAGTTTTATTAGTGACATCTGTGCGTTGATGGTGATAATGAGAAAAGTGTTTCCTGTTTGAGAAGTACGTTATTTTTGAATTTTTTTAAATTTAAAAAGAGGACTTTAATTTGTAAAGATTTATGACATGTTAGTCGTAGGTATTAATAAATACAATCTTAAGGCTTAACTACATAAGCCAAAAAAGTGAAAAAGTAAAAAAGTGAAAATTTTCAAACTTATTTTAGGATAGTGTTTCTGACTGGAAAACTTATAAAAATGATGCAGAAAGCTTAAATTTTGGTTTAAAAACAAATTTGTGTATTCTTTTTCACAAAACAACGGCGCTAGCGGTAAAAAAAATATTTTTACTTTTGTACTTCAGTACTTTTTGGCTTATGTAGTTAAGCCTTTATACTGGATTAAATTGACTGAAAAAATACAATAATTATTTTTGTAAAATTCTAGCCATTTAATGTCGAATTCCATCCAACCAAAGAATCGATTTTTTCCCAAATAATTTTTTTCTGTCATCGAAAGGAATTTTTAAAAAATGTTATTTTTTGTGATTGTGTGGTACTTCACAATTTGATGTAAAACGTTCGTATCATGAATTAAATTGGACGTTTGTTAAATTTAAATTTAGATTCTTTGCAACCAATGTGGTTCGTGTTTCCATTGCGAATTGTATTTTTTTTTTCAGTTTTTCGGTCCTTGTAAAAGAACGGACAATTTTGTTCATATTAGTTTTGTCCCTTTGCTTTGAAACTCTGTGCATTTGTGTGAATTTCTACACATTTTATTTTGTTTATATGAACTTTGACAGATTTGTGTCGAAATCCACACAAATGCACAGAGTTTCAATGTAAAGAAACTATAGTCTATTATATAATCGAAAATTCACTGAATATTTTGTTCAATAATATCGAATTCGTTTAAAAAAAATAAAATAATTTGTTTTCTCGAAAAACCGAAACTTCTATACTCTGTTCAATTTATATTTGTAGAACTGCAAGCCTTAAGGGAGAGCTTTTTATGAAACACTGGTGCCTGCCAGTGGTACCATGTCTTCACTTCAATTGAGGTAGATCTACTTCTTTTTTTCAAACATTTTAAAAATCAACGTCCTACTTCGTACTATCACCAAAATATTGAAATCTACTTCATTTCAAAAATCTCTGTTTCAACCTACTTCAATTTAAAAAAAAAGAAGCCAAATCTACTTCTTTTTTCTCCTTTCTACCGCAGGTAGGGAGCTCAATTTCTCTGAAATTAATTTTTTCATTAACAAGAAAATACGAAACCACAACAAACTCCTCTGCGGAACTGTGGAAAGCTCTATGAATGCTCTGCAAAGAATTAATTAAACAAGAAAATGTTTCAAGAAAACGAAATAATAAGCTCACAGAAAAAATTATTGGCTTATGTATTTTCAAAAATATAAGTTATAGTCCTGTCAATAAAGCCATAAAAACAGCCCAATTAGGAAATAATCGCGGGAAAGCTGGGGCCAAATTACGGCATCAGTGACTGAACGACACGTGAGGGAAATTTCATACAAAATATCGATAATATTCGATATTTCGTATGAAATTTCCCTCACGTGTCGTTCAGTCACTGATGCCGTAATTTGGCCCCTGGATTTTGGTATATAGCCTTCTCATGGCGTTCTTAAGAAACTGTGGAAAGTGCCCATCGATATGAGGGCCGCTAACAATTTTACGGTTTTTCAGAAATAAAAGTATGTTAGTAAGTTGTACTAAAAAAAATGTTAAAAACTAGTTTTAAGCTTGCAAAATTTTCTACAAAAAAGATACACGTACTTCTTTTTCATAAAAATAACATTTTCAGAAGAGTTAAGGGTTTAACTTTGCTATTTTTTAATTTAATTACATTTTTTTTAAATATAAATTTATATAAAAAAGACTAATGTCGTTTTCCATTGGTTTCACTCAGGGATTCACTCATTCTAAAATCCAATGGAACAATACTAACTACTTCTACTCAACTTAGAAATTTTGTCATTATATTGATGAATCATCGTGAACATTTCATGTTATCGAACAGGCATACAATCACACAGAGTCCGATGTTTACTTTTGACATTTGAGTGAGTTTGTTTTGAAGTTATAGCTTAAATGTATTAGTGCTTCTTGAGTGGATTCTGATTTCAAATCGAGAAGCGAAATTTTCTTCTAAGAAAGCGTCGGTTGACCGTTTTTTTGCCAATGGAATGGTTTCAGAAGAGTTCTTTTTGATTCTGGACGCTTCCAAACGTCCAATGGAAAACGACATATTAAGGAGACTGATTGCCAATTTGCAACCAACCCCAGGATTGTCAGGTTTGAAAAAGCCGAAACGCCAAATGTAAAAGTTAAGTAGCCAAAAAAATTTTGAAGCAAATTCTCTTTTGCATTTAAATACATACCCCACTGTTTATACGACGTAATGCTGGGTGCTGGCACTGTATTTATGTGAGTAAGCAAGGTAGGTATGTTCTTTATTCTTCGATTAGCGAATTTTAATAAAACTTTTTGTGAAAAACAATGGATGTTTTATTAGTATAATAAACCAGTAAATTATGCAAAATGAAATAAGGCCCCAAAACGTTTTTCAAAATAAAATGAAATAAGACCCCAGAAAAATGGGTCATATTTCATTGGGGTCTTATTTCATTTCAAATTGTTCATCTTTTCGAGCATCAACATTTGGAGTAGTATCAAAATGAGGGTCTTGGGCCAGCGGCCCGGCGGCTAAAATGGGCGTATGGGCGTGGAAGTGGGCGAAGGGCATGGCATGGGTGGTACTTTAGGGGAGGGGCAAGTGGGTGGAGCTTTTCGGGGCGTAAAAATGGGTGGGGGGCGTGGCAAAATTATTTGTGATTTTGGGGGGAGTGATATGTGTGAAACGTTGAAAGGCTTATAGGGGGTTGTGATTTTAGGAAGTGGGTGTGAAGCTTTTGGGGGCGTGTCAGGGGGGCGTTTTTTTCATATATTATTGGTGGCTCAGTGGCTCATTGCCTTTTCAGCTCAGTGGCTTAGGTTAAGCAAACATAACCTTGGAACCCCAAAACGTAACGTAAATAACCCAAAACGTTACGTAAATTACCCAAAACGTAACGTAAATAACCTAAAACGTAACGCAAATAACATAAAACTCAACGTTATGAACCTAAAACGAGACGTTAAGAGCCTAAAAACGTAACGTTAAGAACCTGATATTGAGGTGCAGAGGCTCCGTTCCAACAGATGGACTGTTGATACTGTGTCATGTGTGTAAGAGAAGAGAAAAGTCCCCGAGTATAAAAATAATAATTAATTAATAATAATTTATAAAATTTATTTATTCAATCGTTTACATTGACATTATTTTTTTTTTTTTACTTTTAATTTTAAATTATATTTTTAAATGATTCTGTTGACTACTTGATCAAGTGGATTATATTCAATAATTCGATCATGAAGCATAATGCAGTGAGCTGAAGTGTTTGCAGGATTATTTTTTTGATGTTCTAATCTCCAAGCGAATATCGATAGGTCCGGTTTTCAGTGATCATTTTGATGTCTGCAGTCTATAAAACAAATTGGAGCACGTGATTTAAATATATCCCAGGAGAGAAGAGGTTCGGCAGTATTTTTATTGTACATACATAGTAAGTTTTTGAAAATCGGCGTACATTTTATAAAACAAACTATATCGGTTTTTTTTTAAATTATACATTTATGTAGGTCTTCATGGAGATATACATCAGAGTTTAGGTATACTATTAAATCTGTTAGATTACAATGATCAAACGTTGTAGGATCAGCAGATAGTTTTTTATTTTTTTCAGTTGGTAGTGCAAAAACAATGTACCGAAATTTTTCTATTTGTGTTGTTGTCTTAACGTTCTATGTGTGATGATCCAGAGCTTGATAACATCGGATATTCATAGAGATCCTAGTATCGGAAAGCAATTTTCATAAAACTGGTCTTATTTATAGATTTGTATATAGGATTAATTTCATGGAATCTGATAAGGTCACGTGTGGTACTTCCACTATACTTTATGAAGTTACATATGAACCTTTTTATTTGTTGGAGAGATTAGTGCCTTTTCAACTGCCACGCCCATTTTAACCGCTGTTCCAAGACCCTCATTTTGCTACTACTATTTGGTTGGGGAAAAAGTTGTAAAGTTATAAATAAAACCATTAAATATTATTTAAATAACAAGTTAAAACAAGCCCCATAGTACCGTTCACAGAACTGAATAATATTATATAATTAATATAATAATAGGAACTAAAAGTAAAAAGTTAAGTTGGGAATAAAGCGTTCATCTTTTTGAGTATAAAATGTCAACCCGTTCATCTTTTTGAGCACGTACATAAGTGTGAAAATATTTCGTTCATCTTTCCGAGCTGTCATCTTATAGAACCGTTCATATTTCCCAGATCCTACTCTTTAAGTGTGTTAAATCAAAAATGTCAGTTAACCGGAAATCCCACATTTTTATGTATTTAGATCTTAATTTCAAACATTTTGATTCAATTTCTCCTAAAAATTCTGGCATTTTTTGTCCAGAGAAGTTTCCACTCCATATATTAATTTCTTCCAATGTAATTTCAGAAATCAGAGAGTCTATAAAAGTTTATTAAAATGACCTCTGAAACCGACAAGAACGTGAGATCCTAAAATCAAAATTACACTTACTTACTTATTATTTCTAGATTTTAACTTTTTTATCATAATGAAACGTTATAGGTACCTATACAATATACATATTATATTATTTGTCTTTGAATTGAACTCAAGAACTCGTGTCGTTTGTTATAGGTTATGAATGTACTTAACAATCATTCAATTAATATTAATCAACCTCAATCAACTTACTATCAATACATGCGCGCCAATGCAAATAAAATACCAACCAGCCTTACAGTATAGTAGGTATGTACTTAAGTCAATTTATATAAGAGGTTTCTATTCAAAAATGCAAAACCAAAACTAAAATCTAAAATTTTGTTCTTTAAATAAGAAAAGTTTCATTCCCTCTTTTATTGTTTTTTTTTGCATTCCCATTAGGATCCTTTTAAACGCGACGTGAAATAATTTTTGGAAGTAAAAAGCCACAAGGATAAGTAATTAATAATAAATGGAATTCGGTGCTTGGGTAATATTATGTATGTATATGGTACCTACCTATATTTATACACCATAAAATATACTTTGGTCGAAGTAAGAATTTCTATAGTGATAGTTTATTTTCCTTCTGCTATCTGGGAAGCCTCTGGCAGAAATGCGCGAATTCACAAACTTTTTAATTGATGCATAATAATTTTTGCCTACGAAAAGTTATTTTTGCATTTGTGACATTTCTTCTCTAAATTGGTATGTGCGGGGGGGGGGGGGGGGGGAGGTTGTTTCTTGAATAATTTCTTTGTTTTATAGAGATGTACATAATGTATTCTATTCTAGTTTTTATTGTTGTAAAGAAAAAAACCTTTTTGTATACCTATATAGATTAATTTGGATTTAAATGCAGCTCAGGAGTTAGGACTCAAGTTTTAAATGGAAAACTCACAGTTAACTGATTTTCGATGGTCACTCAAGAGTTCTTGCAATAGCATTTGTGATATTACTCTGCGATTGCGTGAATAAGGTTTAGTCTTGAATTCTTTTGAAGGGTAACTGTATTGGGTTTAAAAAACACTCAAAAGGAAAATGGAAGGACAAAATATTTCATAATACCATTTTATTATCCACATGATCTGATCTGGATCAGATCCCTATAATAAAACAAACAGGATCACAGTGACAGTCAGGGTATATATCCGTCTCTTTTTGCATCGTGTTTGTATATTTTTCATGTTTTTATTGGAATTGCTCTACAGTTTACACTACTTTACCACAGTAATAATAAAAAAGTACTAGATTTTGGATTATGAAATAGATCCAGAAAAAAAAAACAGGATTACAAGTTGTTTTTGTACGTAAAAATTTGATCCTAATCAGGGGCCAAATTACGGCATCAGTGACTGAACGACACGTGAGGGAAATTTCATACGAAATATCGAATATTATCGATATTTTGTATGAAATTTCCCTCACGTGTCGTTCAGTCACTGATGCCGTAATTCGGCCCCAGATCTTGTGGATAATAAAATGCAGCTAATGTTCTTTAAAAAAACCAAAATCCAATTTAAAATACAGTAAAACCCGCTCAAGAGAAACGGCAAAATGTCACAGTATTTCGGAAAAATCCGCTTAAGTGAACAAAAATTTCACTTAAAAGGAGTGTGGAAAATAAATTTCACTTAAGCGGATCTAAAAATTCCAAAAACGGTTATGAAATATCAGAAATTAAAAAAATGTCATTTTCGTCGTTAAAATTTGGTGGAGGTAAAAAATAAAAAAAATCTGAAAGCGTTCAGCAAATTTTTTGTTTTGTTCGAAAATTTTTTTAAATTAAAAATATAAAATTTTACTAAAAATATATTTCAGGTATCCGGGTTTTTCACTTGATAAAGTTTCGCTTAAGCGGAGTGTTTTGAAGGTAATTGGCCAACAAATACTTGGGGATGAAAAAAGTATTTCAGATAAGCGGGTTTTGCTGTATATTTTTTTTTCAATTTAACTTGGTATAAAAGGGTTCTAAATTAGAGTCCCTACTGCACGTGTACACGTGTACCCGTGTTACACGTGTAATTACATTATTCGTGTATGAACACGTGTATTTAAATTTACACGTGTGTTTAATTTCACACGTGTATTTATACCTATAGACAGGTTGCAATATGTTACTATGGAGATATGTATAGAATGCCGTTACTAATTTTTTGGAAAATATTTTTTTCTGGTGTGGCATAATATCAAGTAGTACCTACCTACCTATACTTAAAACCCGTTTTTTTACATTGTAAAGATAACTTTAAAATCGCTTCACCCTTAAAATTTCAGTAAACCCCTTCGACGCATCTTTGACACTTAAAACTTTTTTTTGTAAACAAATTTTTGTCAACCGATAAAGTTTTCTCAAGGATATTCAGTTGGCTATATTCTTTTTGGCTATAAGGCTAAGTTACTTTGCTGTTATTCGTAATTAGTTTTTCATACCCAAAAGCTATTTTCTTTTGACGACTTATAGTAGTTATATTCGCGGTTGGCCAGTAGAATAGCAATATCCAATGCCAATGTGATAGCTGTATAGTGTATACACATCACTATAAGTATACATACTTTCGAAAAGTAGTGAATATTTTGATTTGCAAATTTAATATTTCAAATTCATCACAATGCATGACCAAAACTTATTCTTCGACGTTTGCATAAGTAGAGGAATGCATTTATAAAAAAACAAAGTTTTAAGAGTTGTGAGAAAGCTTTTTATAAAGTGATTTTTTATAAGAACTTGGAAACTTTTAATATGAAACGCATATAAATTAATTACTTATTTTTGTTTTTTTTTTGTTTAAATTTTCTTAAAAAAAACTGTTAATATTTATGAATGATTTCTGTGGCCACGATAAGACTACCCTGAATGACTTATAAATAAAGCTCGGTTTATTTGTGAAGTTTTGCGAGATGGACAAATTGAGGAAAACGGTTTTCAAAGAAAATTCATTCATCTCACATTCCTTTTTCAAGCAAAAAGTTTTAACACAACATTTAAATTCATGCTCTTAGGAATTTTAAGTTTTGTTATTTATGTCAATATGCTTATTAAGAAACTAAATGAATCTATGCCAGTACATAATATACTAATTACAACATTATGAAATTTAATATAAAACAAGGAAATATAATGTTGGTATTATAATTTATTTTTTAAGCATAATATATCAATTGTTTTCATATCAAATTTGTATTTTTCAGCTATCAAAAATAATTATTCACCTTCTTCGTTATTTGGAGATTCACGTTCTGGTATTGCTTGAAGTATGATTTCCTCAATCTAAAAAAAATAAAAGGTGGTATCATTTAATTTGTAATGTCTTAAAATATTTTAAATTTCTTCCTTTACCTGTACAGTGGGTGGTGTATGTAAAGCATAGAGAACTGCATCGGCTACATCTCTCGGTTGTAATTTTGGAATTGGAGCATACGATTCTGGATTAAATACTTTGAGGAAGTCAGTTTCAACCATTCCCGGGCTGATGCTCTAAAGGGAAAAATTTATTTTACAAAACTTGAACTTTAAAACAATAAAATATAATGTCTATATGTTAATGTAAATACATTTTATAAGTGTAAAAATGTTGATTTTTCAATAAAAAAAAAAAATTCACACATGTTGCGCCATCTGTTGGATGTAAAAGCAACACAAGTTGTACCTAGATCTTAGCAATCTCATCAGGTGGGGTAAATTGTTCAACGATGAACCACGTCCCACAGTGAATCATTCCAATTTTCAAGCCATTAATACGTTTGGTGGCTTTTGTTCACTTTTATTTTTTGTATCCATTAATTAAACAATATTGGTTCACTGTGTAACATCCAATCCATTCACTGTTTCCATCCCCTGATACAAAGTTGCTGTGGCTGAAAAACAATGTTCATAAAGCAAACATAATTCACCTATTGACCCTTCGAAGTTTTATTCTTTAATTTGAAAACTACATCGAGTCAAAAAAAACTGGTTCATTGTTTAACAATTTACACTTCATTGATACTCGTAAAACTTAAAATAACTGAAAGTGTAAAATTAACCTGCAAACTCTATACAAATTAATTCGTGTGCTTTAACCATATTTTATGTATATTTTATATTTTCAATTATTTTACTAAATTTTTTTTTAATAAAAACGATGGCAACCCTAATTAATACGTATTTACACAAGTGGTTAGTTAATAATAAATGTTAAAGAAAAATATTTAAAATTTTGTACTCACCGTAAGTTTAACATTCAATTTATTATAGCGAATTTCTTGTCTTACAGTTTGACAAAGTGCCGTCAGTGCATGTTTAGTGGCTGGATATACATTAAATGCTGGTTTTGGCAATTCTAATACACGATGACCAAAAACGCTATAAAAATCAAAGTAAATTAAAAAAATAAATCAATAAAGATAATAAAAACAAATAAAATAGAATACAAAATTTAAATTGGAAGACCTCTCTTCCAGATACAAACATAATTATCTGTTAATTTTTGCTACCCTGTAAAAAAAAACGCCCATACGCCATACATAATCTCTTAAAGCAAAATATTATTTTTGCAATAAAATTTCTATCCTTCCCTTCCGTGTCGCTTAAATTCTTAAATTGATAAATAACAATTTGTAATTTAGTTTTGTTGTAATAATAACGCATTTAAACAGAAATAATTACATAAATTTTATTTATACTTGGCTTGGCGTTTAACACGATTTTCTCGAAATACTTGTATCTAACACTATAGTCAGGGCATTTCCTACAAACGAATCTTGTACCTTTTACTACTGCAGAAATCCTTGCGCTTATATTTAAGACGATATAACTGGTGAATTAAAAGAACAGTGGTCCCAGACGAGATTTAAGAAATCCCTCCCGAATCGAAAAAAAAATCCCACCATTTTTGTACTGAACGGACAAAAAATAATGAAACACATTCTTGTTTCTGGGCGTTTTGTTTTTTTTTTTTTTTTGTTCAGTCTTGTTATATTCTATTCTATTTTTGCAGCTAAGTAGTCGCGAATTTTAGCCTTATTATTTGACAAACAAATCTTCAAAAAACAATTTTTTTAAACTTCTGTAATTAAAAAACCGAGTGACTCAAAACCACAAGTGCGTTTAAAGCAAAAAATTGTATCGATCGCTATTTTTTAATGGCAACGAATGAAAATCGCAAGTGTGTTCCTAGCCATAACTTCTTCTTTAAGTACAAAGTTCCCGAAGAAAAAAATCACACTCTAATAGCGTTCGGAGATCTATCCAAAGCTATGCGGATAGGTTTGTGTTGTTGTAATCCCTTATGACAAAACAGCTTATGACAAAACAGCTGATGCAACAACAACCCAACGTATGCGAACATTTTTAGGATATGTTGATACCTACATATTTGATAAATCCCTAAACGCGACAGCTGTCAGCGCAATAATTTTACACCGTCCAACGATGGCACTAGATTCCTGTGTTAGGACAATTTTTATGCCGATTGCTTTACACGATTTTGCATGTGAATGGGTTGCCTTGTTGTCAGGGCCGGCCCCAGCCAAACTTGCGCCCTGTGAAAGATTTTTAGAAAGCGCCCCTTTTTTATATTGGCACAAAAGCAAAATTTTGGCTCTATTTTTTTGATTTCGGCCTCAACAAGCCTTCGCTTTTTTCTAAATTCTGCCCCTAGGGGTTTTTTTTGTTTATTTTGGGAAAAACGAAGGCACAACTTAGAAGATACTATTTATTTTTCTATAATAAACATTACCACAAAAAACACGTCACTTCTATTAAAAACTGATATTTATTTGATCTTAACCGATACAGCGAAAAAACAATTTAAACAATCTGCACCAGACCAGATACAACGAAACAAACTGCCTGCGCAAGAAAGATTCAACTATACATTCATCCCTCGTACTTTTAATTTTTTCACTCTATTCTTCTTTCCCATTCTATTAAAATTTCCATTTTTTATTATTTGCTTTTGCGTTAATTTCATCTTTGAAAAGAAAAAGATAAGTATCAGTGGAAGTGGGTGTAGATTTTAATATACACAGCTGACAGCCAAGTAGTATGTACCAACTTGTTGCATTTAAGGTCTAGTCACTAGTGGGATCTTTAGTTTTACGATATTTTGAGTTAAATTCTCCTTGAATGTAACAATGAAAGTGATTTAGTTAGTGTGCAAGAAATAACTTAGCACAGTTGTCATGGATGTGTGCACATCTTGCACACATGGTTGCTCCGGCCCTGCTTGTTGTTGAGACTTTCACTGGGGTAAGTTAATTGTTTAAGCTAGATGCAGCCAAGAAGACAGATTGCTGTTCCAATTTAGTGCACAAATATGTTTTTTTTTTTATATGAAGAACGAAAGATTAATTGATTGGTCAAATGTTTTTTTTTTATAAATGTCAGGGCAGATAACAAAATTGGAGGAACAAAGCTACATAGGTACCAAAGTATAGTAATATGGGGTACAAATATTCACCCCAATTATAGAATCTGATTAATGAGCTTCGTTCATGACAAAAATTTCAAAATTAAGTCTGACTCCCTCGGAAGCTCATTCATCGGAGGTTGATTACTAACCTCCCCCCCCCCATAAAAAAGAGTTTGGAATTTTTCCCACCATAATTTCAGCACAACTGATTTTTTCCCACCATTTAAGTTTAAAAAAAGAAGCAATCTAGGAACACTGTAAAAGACTGCAGCAGTCGTAGGAAATGACATTTCAAATCTAGTTCGGTTGTATACCAAGCAGCTTAGAATTATTTAATGATATTAGGCGTGTTTATTTGCAAGTTCGGGGGGAATTGGTTGAAAAAAACGACAGCGGGGATTAGCGACGCCATGACAGTAAAAAACATGGAGTTTTCATACAAACTATCGTTAACATGTATGCAATTCATGTTAGTAACACAGTTTTTCGGTGCGCTTAAGTTAAACTCCGGGATTAGTTGTTGTTGCATTTAACATGTTAATTGTTTAGCACCGACGTCGGTTTTTTCATCCAATTCCCCCCGGGGGGTTGCAAAAAAACACGGCTATTATTTACCGTATTATTGTTCGAGAAATATTTAAATTAGTTTTTCAACACTTTTAACACGCTTCAAAACAAAAACAAAAATACAAATACAAAAAAATAATTTTCCAAAGTAAGCACAAACTGACAGCGAAGATTTATTGTCTCTTTTGATAGCTTTGTTTGTTTACTTTATCCGAAAAACTGGTATGAACTGTTATAACAAAATTTCGTACGTAACTTCATTGAAATTGGGTCAATGTATGGGAAATTGTGCAATTTTGAAGATGATTTCCGAAAATACTCCAAAATAGCGCATACAGTAAAAAATCCCCAGACGACCGTTAGGTATCCCATTTCAGGTTTGAAGATAATAGATGTTGCACTTGAACATGTTCACGGCGTAATTATCACATAAACTGCTTGTAGAAATAAATAAATAAACATTGAAGAGTGGGTCAGGTAAAATGAACATTTTTTCTTGTAAACACCTACACCAACTTGACAAATATACTTCAGCTTTAAAAAAAATCATCTGACAAAATTAAATAAATAATTCGAATTAAATACAACTCATTAATACTAAAATATGTACTTTCAGTCTGATTAACCCACAAACATGCGTGGAGTTCTGTATATATATTTTTAATAATTAAGTTTTAATTTTAATTCTTCCAACTATATGTACATATATTGTATAATGTATTATGTAGGTAGGTATGTTTTAACTAGCTTCATTGATGTTTATTTAACTTTGGTGTAAATCTTTTTATATAAGTATGTTTGTATATAGAAAAAGAGTGTTTAATAAGGTTACTTTCAGAGTAATTTAAAAAAAAAATAAATAAAATTATTGCAAACAAAGTTTCGAAAGTTCTGCTGTTTGTATGTATTTCGAAGCAAATATTTAAGGATGTAAGTTCATTACGGTCAGATATGCAATTAAAAACTTGTTAAATGTGGAGGCAGTTCCAAAAAAATAAAATAAAAAGTTACAATAGCAACATTAAGGGATACGATACCAATGCCAATGGTGGAAGTGCAAGGATATTTTTTTGTGTATATTTCATATATATTATGCGTAGACTACGTATTTCATGGTTTATTAATTTTTGTTTTTTAAACACATCAGTATTTAATTGTTGTTGTTGTTGTTGTAGGACTTCTCGTGTCTCGCGAATTTTGCATTTGCATTTGCATACACTTTGCGCTTTTATGTGCGTATGTACATTTGTTTTGTGTGGGCAATTTAATTATAATTATTAATTGCCAGGGCATAATATAAATTTATTTTTCACAGTGCAGCATTAAAAATTAAACACTAGCAATTATTTCGGAATGCAAAAGATAAATAATCGCTTTTGCAGGAAAATGTGAATGAATGAAATAATTCGCAATCGCAATCGCCATCTGTGAGATATAATTCGTATATAGATGAAAGTACAATTACATGTTACATTTAAATTAAATTAAATTTCGAAAATGAGATCGAAATGAGCGCAGATAATAAAAATGTAGGTAGGTATACAAGGACCTACATTTAAGCGAAAAGAATTGCCAGATCCACATTTTTCCTTATTTTAAATTTGATCAAAATCTCAAATTCAATTTTTTTTTCGAATTCATAACTTGTCAGATACATTAAATAAATAAATAAATAAAATTACATAAATCGCAAGTAAAATTTTAGATTATTTAGTACGATTTTAAAACCATTTTAGTATACAGAATTAAAGGAGTATATAATGTAATACATACAACATAAATTAAGAACAAAGAAAGTAATATATGAGGTATTCTTTATTTTATTTATTGGATACATACCTATTAATTATTATAATATGCGACCGTAGCCCATGGATCTTCATTAATTCCACTGATTGCATTATACATGTACACGCTGCTATAACATTTAAATCAAAAACATCTTTGACATCTCCAGTTGAACTGTCTACAAAGATGAAAAGAAATAAATCAAAGTTTTTTTTTTTGAATTTCCGACTTGTGAAAAATTGAAATTTAAAATAAAAAAATAATTGGCACAAACATTTTTGACAATTTATTTCGATGTTAAAGGCTCCCCCAAACCAACGCGAAACAACACTTTGTTGTTTTCGTCGTCGCAACGACAGATTCGCGTTGGTTTGGGGGAACTTTAAAGCATTTCAAGTATGATGATGAGTTAAGAACGAGTTAGCATCGTACTATCGTTTTAACATTTTATTAAAGTTAAAATCACCAAATGCCTTTTTTTACTTTTTAGTATCAAACTAACGTCACTTTGATAACTATATAAAAATATGAAAATGGTATGTTTGCTTACTTGTTTGGATGAATTGTCAATGTTTTAGACGTGTTCAGGTGGAATTTATTTAGAAAATAGGTTTAAAATAATACATGTTTAAAAAATATATACATATGCGTATTTACTTATTTACTAACCCAGCGGCTCCAATGGCAATATTTGAGGAAATAAATAGCATGGCTCATTGCTAATTGCCATTATAGACGATTGTCAGATCTTACAATATTGTCAGATCTGTCAGTGAAAAAACTGTTCCAAATGTCTTACAATCGTGTGAACACACAATTTTGTCTGCAGACAATATTATCAGACACGTCATTGTCAGACGACAATCTTACAAAAAATTGTCAGGTATCTTACAATCGTCTGAACACACAATTTTTATCATTTGTCAGTCGATTAGAACATTGTCAGACTCATTGGTCATTGTCAGATGTTTTAATTGAAAACATCTTACAATTGCTGACAATTTTTTATTGTTCGAAATGTCAATGAGTTGGTTAAAAGGAAATAGCTGACAATCAAATTGGGAAGAAATCTACCAACCGTGTGAACGGACAATTTTTCATTGCAAGAAATATGTCAATTGTTAGCTAATTGTTAGCTATTTACAGACCATTGACAGTTCTGAAAATATTGTAAGATCTGGCAATCGTCTGTACTGAGCTTAATGGAGACGCGTTAAGTGCAATATTGTTTGGTAGTTGAAAAGCAATAATTAATTTCCACTGAGGCAATGAGTTTTGAAGTTTCACTTTTTTTCAAAATGGTTACTACGCTCAAGTAAAATGATAGAAAACAACAACACTAAACAACAAAAGTATTCGACCTGATGATGGAGTAGCAGCTCCGAAACGCGTCGTCGTCACAAAAAATATAAAAAAGTTGTAAATTTTAAAATAAAAACTTAAAATAAATAAATATTTATATAAAAATTGTGTAACTGTTTATTATTTTATTTAAACAAATAAAGTGTATTATACAACTTGGAGACAAAAAAACCCAAATCATGTATTGAATTTAAAGTTGGAAATATAAGTAAATAAGGGAATGAAAGTTTTTAGTGATAGTGATTTGAAGAGCAAAAAAAAATTGATTGTGGTCGTAATTTCTATGCTGACAGTTGACAACTGTAATTTCCTCGAAATAGCATATAAATTGTAATTGCCATTGAAATTGACATTGCCTCAAATATTGTTATGGGAGCTCCAGCGTAAAGGAGCTATGTAACTATAATGTTCAAACAACCGAAGTGCGAGCAGCAAAGAAACTTGGAGAGAGATATTGATGCACATTGGTTTAACTTTCTGAATATAACAATGGGAGGGAAAAATTGATCTGGATAAATCATTCCACATTCGCGTTGTGCGACTGACGAAAAAATTTCTGAACGTACCAGTACGTGCTCAGTTGGACTCAAGTGCATTAGTGTACATATACGTGTAGTGTACAATACGATTATTACGGTCTAGTTGTGTTAGGGGAGGATTATCTCTTTTAAATGTTGACATACATAATTCAGATTTTCGATGATGCCTTCGAGCGGTATATTTGGCCAATGACGCGAGGATTCCGGTAATATAATAGTATAGTCGGCTTACCGATGTAGGCTTTGGACTTCACGTAACCTTAAATAATAAAAACTAGAGGTGTAATATAATATGACCTAGGGGGTCAATTCACTGGTCGAAAGCTTTGAAATAACTGTTCATCGAATTGCTCTCGCAACAAAACAATGGATCTATGTTGCAACTACTGCCATTTTGTTAAAATCAATTAATGTCGTCGAGATTACGATCTTAATTTCAGGTAGTCTAATTTTATAATAAATATTGACTGATGTGTTAAATAGATTATAAGATTTAATTCCTGAGAGAGTTAAAACAAAACGGAATACAATCTTCGTCTATACATTTTTTATAAAAGAAACTTTATGATATATCTACAAACGTGAATCTTACGTGTCATACGTTAAGTGTTACACAATTTGTGTCAAAAATTACGTTCTAATTGGGTGTGTTCAATAACAAAACAAACAGTACTTCGACGAACATTGATGTTTACATATTTTAACCGTGAGTCCCGGCACTCACAATTTTTTTTTTTGAAAGATTCACCCCTAGAATGACTTTGCAATATATATGTATGTATGTACCTAAGAAATATATAAGTTTTTGTGGAATCTTAAGAAATATGTAAATTCAAATTTTGAACTATTAACCAAAAACTTACTTACCTAGTAAAAAGTTAGCAACAGTGCGTCCAGCACCATTAACTAACAAATGAACAACATGAAATTTAGCTTTTATATGTTCGAAGGTTTTAATAATGCTGGATGTATCTGTTAAATCACATTCTATAGCGAAGACTTTTCCAAGTCCTTTAACTTTGCTATTAAGAGCCTGAAACACCACAACACAGTTTTTTACTCATATTAAATGTTGTATCTAAATAAGTGCACAGTTTTATTTTCAAATTATATCTCACTTCAATTAAATGGGCACGTCTGGCTAATCCAATAACAACCATTCCATTATTAGCTAGGGTAACACAAATTTCAGCACCAATTCCGGCACTAGCACCAGTAACTACCGCCACACGATTTCGCCAATATTCAGCCATAGTAAAAAAGTTTTAAACAAACGTTTAAAATAGAACTAAATTCAAAATCTTAGTTTTAATCGACTTTTTATACGTTCGTCAAGTACCGCCGAACTATTGTGTATGAAACTGTTTCTTAATCGAAAAAGAATGTCCCCGTTGAAAATAAAGAAACTATATATACATAGTTATCTCATGAACTATGCCGATTAAGTTTCCTATATGGAAATTTGAGATGAAAACAAACAACGAAACGAGCGAAACCGCATCAAATGTAGGCATATAGGGTGACCATTTCTTTTTTTTTTTAAATTAATATTGTTACTTTTTAAAAAAAGAAATATTTTTGTTCTACGATTAGATCCATCGATTATTTTGTATGATTTTTTCGTTCCGTTAAAATCCGCTTAATTGGGTTTTGGATATACACTTTATTGAACCAATCGGCCAATTAAAAGATATCACAAGGACACAATGGTAAAATTTCCAAATTCAATTCCAGATCATTTCATTTCACTTACAAATTCACATTACGAAGTGATTTAATTTCTTACGTGAAAATCATACGAACAAACCCAAGTAAATGTCATTTACAGTGGAGTCAAAAATCGATGCATAGAAATAGAAAGAGACGCCAACAAAAAACAGGCGATTAAATAAAATTCAAATGAAATGGGCTATCAAAATTAATTATTCTGAGATAAAAACACTTTTCTATAATTTGTGAAATAATATTATTTCGGTTCTTATAAAACATAGTATAAAAGTTAAAACAACAAAATACACACAAACAAACTTAGACTTCTGGAAAATATTGGTATTTTGAAATAAAGGATAGATGGTCACCGTACTTTTATACGCATAACATTTTTAAATAAAAAGATTCAATTATATGAACTTATCTATGGATGAAGATACTTAAGTAACTAGGGCATTACGGTTTCGCTTCGATTTGTCACGATCTACTAAGCTTCGTCGATCGAAAATCAACCACAAATATAACAATTATTATGCAAGAGACAAATAAAATTTGAATTAAAATCAATTTATTTATGGAAAATAGACCAATGCAACCAATTGATTGTTTTCAAAAAGAAAAAAAATTAAAATATACCCTTTTGAGACCACCTATACACTTCGTGTGCATTTTAATTGACTTTGTCTAATTCTAATAGGGAGCAAGTAATGCGAGCAAATTGATGGGCACATATTATATAAATTTGACATATTTTTGGATTAAACCTAGTTTATTTATCAATGTGAACTGAATCGGAGTTAAAGTGCTTTATATTTGTGCAGAATTTGAATTTGCATAGGAAAGCCTTTTGGTTATATTTCTTTTGAGCTAGCGCAGAAAGCTTGAATTTTTTTTTTTTAATAATGAATTTTCGCGCCGCAACGACAAGAGCTGCACATTAATCGAGTGCAGCAACAGTGAGTTAGCGGTATTGCACGATATTTTTGTGATAACTTAGAAAATAATTAAATACACCATGCGCAAACGGCAAATACGACCACTTATTAAAACAAATATGCTGAATAATGCTTATGCTCCAAATGGATTTGATAAACCAACAAACAACACATCTCGACCTGTGACGTCAGTGGTCTTAAGCGGTGGAATGTGTAGTGCATACGACTTCTAAGGCTGAGTAATCTGATATGCGTAGGTTCGATCCCAATGGTGTGCATGTAGAAAGTTTTTCAAATAAAATTGGATTAAAGCTCAGCACCACTAATAAGGAGACTGATGATAGGTCTTGGCACCCCTTGAAATAGCTATATCTCCAGCAAAATAATTAATTAAAAACGAATTATAAATTAATTCGTATACAATTGGTGGTAGCACCTTTAAGTAGTAGCTGTTGTTGTTGTTGTTCAGAAATTCAATGAAATTGACGGAATAAAGAATGGTTAAGTCTAATAAACTGACATTCTAGTATGAATAATACAATAAATAATAAAAATAATGTTCATTAAACCTTCAGTTTTGTGAATGAATTATGAATGTAGACACAGACCCTACAAATTCTTGCAAAGAAAAAAAAACAACACTCAGTTTTCATTTATTTTCCTTCATAAATCTGAGTGCGCACAAGGAAATTTTTAAAAGATCTTCTATAGAACCCTTATATACGTTCATTTAAACTAAGAATTTTCAGATCATAAATGAGTTATAAAAATGATTCAAATCGGTGTCTTAAGAGCGTAGGTAAAATGATTTATGATTCATTTCTGAATGAAAATGTTTGCTGGGCTATTTGTGAAGCGTGTTGTGTTGCTGAGTGGTGTGTTGTGGAGGAATCACTTCTGTTTTGATTGCGCCATAGTCCCCTTTCACACGAGGAAACTGAGTTTCCAGCAACTTTCAGTTTATTGGTGAGAAGGACAAGAAGAAAGAGGGGAAATTGAAATCTCCCCTCTCTTCACATACACAGTAGTGTGTGTTCAACCAAACTACTTTAAAAAGAAACTATAGAAAAATTCCACAATTCTTCGTGTGAAAGGTACAAGAGATTTTTAAGGAAATTAAAAGAAAACGTCAAAAAAATCTCCGGCAACTGGTTTCCTCGTGTGAAAGGGGACATACCACGATGTGGAGTATATGAGACAAAAACTCAAATGTCAAAACATATATTTTACTATTTGTAAGAAAGAGAACACTTATATTATAAACAAAAATCAAAACAACAGTCATGTCATGACATAATATTATATCTGTACTTTTCTTTTTCAACATCACTACACACAAGTGTGCACATTCAGCGACACACCGCTCCACATCACCACACACCACACGAGATAGGTGTGGTTCCGGCTTTAGTGTTAAAAGCATTGCTGACTTGCTTTTTTAAATGTTGGCCGCATTCGGTCTTCGAGTTTGTGACATGCGAAGACAAAGATGCGATAAAGACTCACAGTACACAAATCTATGGTAATATGACGCTGATTACAAGATACGTTTTTTCAGTTGTTTTTCCTTTCGTCTTTTTGACAGCTCTGGTGAGGGGTGTAGAAATGTAGGGGAATGAAGTAACAAATCCATACATTTCTATAAGCTGTCAAAAAGACGAAAGACGAAACGACCGAAAAAAAGACTCGTGTAATCAGCGTCTATATTGCGTAGGTTGTCAAACTTGAAAGTCTCAAAATATTAAAAATGGGTGTTCGAGTGTCCACAGGAACTCAACAGGCATCATTAGAAAGAACAACTAAATATTGAAATTGGACAACTAAAAGGGCACTGGATCAGCATTGCCGGAAATAATTTTTCGTTAGTGCCACCGCTGCCAGCAAAAAGAGCCTTTTCAAGCCACTACGTGCCTCCAAAAGAAAAGTCAGTCTATATTTAAAAAAAAATTCATTACTTAGTCTTTATTATATTTTCCAAATTACGCACACAATTAGTTTTTTGTTTGTCAAATTTTACTACATAAAAATGAAAGTGCCATATTCAATCTTTTAGTGCCACAGTGCAATTTCAATGAAAAAGTGCCAAAAGTGCACGATCGTGCCACATCGGCAACCATTTTACTACCATATTAGCTCGATTTTGACAGATGCGCCTATGTGCCTCTGGTTTCGGTTCTCAATTCAAATCCAGAAGCATTTGGTGTGTTCAGAAAAATGAAAAAAAAATGAAATCTCAGAGAATTTTCTCACCCAAAAAGTGAACAACCGAATCCAAGATTTTTTTCCTCAGAGTTTTGACAGCAAAGCTGGAAATTTTGCTGAGGAAACTGAGGAACTGAGATTGCTGAAAAACTGTCATTTTATGAGTTTTATCCTTCAACGAGCCCTCTGAACATCAGAGTGCATGATACAACTAAACAAGATAACACATTTCGCATCATTGGCATAGATTGACGTCATCCACGCACATAAAGTTTTTTTTAAAGATTATAATAGAACAAAGATTTTTCAATGCATATTTAATAATTATATATGAAATATCATTTCACTTGTATTTAGAATTATGAACATATATTTTTATTCTTGAAACAACAATAATGCCCTTCAGTATGTGCGTCGATGACGTTTATACAGAACGAAATCAAAATAAAAACAGGAAAACGTAATCTGTTTTGTTGTATCATGGTTTCAGTGAGTCGGTTGTGTTCACATTAACCTTGTTCGTTTACTTCCCAAAACAATCTATTTGTAAATTTTTCAGTCAAAAAGACTGTCAAAGTTCATATAAAAAAATACAACTGGTAGAATCTGGCAGTTTCGGAACTATTATATGATGAGATCTCATATAGACAGTTGAGGTTTCTGAGATCTAAATGAGCAAACTTCTGTGAGCTTCACTTTACTGAACAGAAGGAGAAGCCTGAATAAGATTTCTCCTATAGAAGTCATAAGCACTCCAATCTCCATTTATTTTTTATAAATTGATCAACTGCGACAAAAAATAAGTGAGCAAACGAAACCAAAAAATTTCAGTCTTAGCTTTTTGGCAGTAAAAGTGATTCAGTTCAGATTTCTCAGATTGCTGAGATCAGAGATCTTAAGAAACTTGAACTGGCAAATAGATTTCGCTCTGTCAAATTGCAAAAATCCAAAATTTTTTTCATTAGTATTCTGAATAATACAAATGTGATTCAGCTCAAAATGAGTCGGTTGCAGTGTTAGTCCGATGTGAACAGCATCTATTAGACGCTGTTTAGATTGGGAAGATTGAGGCCGGTATCACGGCAGTTCGGAGACAAGAGAAGTCGTGAGGCAAGAAGAAAACATAAAAACCGGACTCATGAGTCTACTTTGTTGTTGTTTCAATGTGTGAAATGTTGAAATTGTTGTTGTTTCAATGTATGTTGAGACGCCTCAAAGTTTAAAATGTAAACACGATGGCACTCACCAGTCCAGACTCAATCTTGCCAATCTAAACAGGGTCATATGTCTGTTTTTGAACTTTTGTTCAAGAAATTTCCGAATTTTTTCTATAGATTTTGACAGCAAATGGTGAAATTTTGTGCAAATTCGTAAGAAATTTCAAGATACCAAGCAGTCCAATTATTTCAATTAATCAACTAGTTGGTGAATTCTGGGTTGGCATAAAAGCAGATGGGATACACACTACACAGTACACAAATCTAAGGTAATATATAGCGCAGGTTGTCAAAGATGAAAATGTCAAAAAATTAAAAATGGCTGTTCGAGTGCCCACAGGAACTCAACGCGCATCATTAGAAACAACAACAAAATATTTTCAAATTAGACAAGGAAAGGGCCACTGGATCCACCATTTTACCACCATAATACCTTGATTTCGACAGATGCGCAGAACTGAACAAAAATGAAAACGCTAACCATATTACCTTTAATATGCGTACTGTGGATGGGATACTTATGACCTTTTTCTCACTTCCACTTGATGGCGAGAAAGAGATGCCTTTCTTGGCCACCTCTTTATCGCCATGAAGTGGGAGTGAGATAAGTATACATAGACGTCAAAAAAAATGGGAGGAGATAGTCTTTCGATTAGTGTCGGAATGAAGTTTTGCAGTTTTCAGAATATAAAAGTTCGGGAGTTTTACTAGTGTATGAACGTCAAAATTGGCAGTCATTACTTTATTGAGACTCCCTTATCCTAGACTAGCCTTATCGTTTTTAGAATATAGAATATAGAAAGTATGGCCTACCTTAAAAAATAGTAAATAATATTTTATTTTTTTTTAATTAAAAACAAAAACAAATAAAGACACGTTCCATGTTAGGAGTAGATAAAGATAACAAAGATGATTTCAATGCTAAACAAAATATTATACAATCAGAATAATTCGTAGACACTGATTAAAAAATTAAAAAAGTGAAAGCGATACATGAACTTGATATATTACCAATTTTTTTTTTTAATGATAAGAAGTTACTCATTTTTTTTTGATTAGTTTTCTTACATTAACTTAAATGTTGTTAGGTATACAATCTACTGAATGTATTCACTATCGATTTTTTGCTCTTATCGCTCTTCCATTATCAGTTTCACTATGTTTTATTATTTTATAATAAAATATTAAAGCATTTCTACTAATAAAATTTTAAAATCACGAATGTTGGTTCAAGGTTTGCATTTTTCGCACATCATGTTCAGGTTTTAATCATGAATGAAAAAAATAAAAAGATTTTTGAATACGCGTCTTGATGACGTCATTGGAGACAAAAAAATAACTTCTTTTACTCTGAGATATACATATAGGGCCACAAAAACTATGTCATTTAAATTTGTTTTCAAAGTTCACTAAAGTTAACGACCATGGATACCCCAGCCATGAAATATACCAGTCACTATAGACATGATCATTCCAGAAATACCCAAAAGGATCGGAATACAATGCCAACATTGTAGTTTTGTATTATCGTATTTAGAGAACCCTAATTAAGTCAGCTAAACCACCCTTTTTATTTATTAAGTAAAAGAATTATATTAAGAATACCAAACGGACATGACGTGTGCTGCACAACACAATAATATTATCATTATATTATTGAATTTAAGAAAGTATAAATAAGAGAACGCATTATGTTGTGAGCAGTCTAAATCCAACACCAACCACACCACATGTTCACATCTACACTTAAGATATTATTACATACTACACACACAATCGAGTCGAGCACATTCGAGCATATCGATCGTGGAAACTTTGTTCACGATTGCTTGACTCGTTTTTATTCGAACCAATTTAACTCGGTTGCAAGGTATACTCATTCGAATTCGTTTGATTTGTGTAGTGAATCACGAGTCATCATACTCGTGGCCAGAAAAACTCGTAAACATTTTCCTAGCGTTGACCCTGTTTGTTTGAACTCGCTTTTTTCGAGTGAGTATTCGATGTTCGTGAACATTACTCGACTCGTTTTATTCTCTGGTAAGTACCTACCTATTTAACTATTTTTTGTTAAATAGCCAGTACCTACCAGGGATGGAAAATTTGGTACAATTGTATCGAATTCGACCAGGAAACTTCTCACGCAATAAAGCAATAATTGGTCGTGTTGTGTGGCTTGTTGCCCCATCTAGTTGGAACCACGTATCGTCTAAGTATTGAGATGCAAATCCAAATGCAAAATACGCCATAGTGAGGTGTACGACACTTTTAATTGCTGCGAACGCCAGGAAATCGATAAATTGGGATCATCAGCAACACTTGCACTTGCAACAGTAATATTTTCAACTGGAGCGTGCATTACGATGATGCACAGGCCTAACGACATCAGCAACGACATCAGTAACTTTGTTCACATTTTATCGATTGCTTGTGTAGCCGGTCGATTATGACGACCATAATTATCGCGTAGTGCGCGAAAAGTGGCTATGTTTGAATCACCACTTTTGTAGTAAGTTTTAATAATTTTAACACGTTGTTCGATTGTTATGCGATCCATTATCGTAAATGTCACACATTAAAATAATATTATGTCACTTCAAATGACAGCTGAGTTTGACAGGTGTCAAATGCCAGCGCTACTAACTTGAAACCACGAAATGAATGACCCGTTATTTAAGTAAAAAAGAAAAAGTACAGACAGACGAAACAAGTCACAGATGTCAAAAGAACGAAAACATAAAAAAAGTCGACCGGGGTAGTCCAATGTGAGCACTGTAATTTTTTAGGAATAACTCCCAAATGGCAATTTGTACAGAAAAAATGTCAAAACTAATTTGTAGCTTAGAAAATTTCCTAGAAAAAACATGCAAATATAATATTTACATCAATTTTGTTTTATTGTTGGTACAATATATGAACACGATTTTAAGATATTGATTCACTCTTGACTCTACTTGTCTATCCCAAAGGTGGGAGGGGCAAATTAAAAAAAAATTATTGAAAAGAGAAAATGAATATAAACAGTAAACACACAACGGCAACACTAACAATATCATGTTAATGATTTTGTAGAAAATATTTCAAGCTACAAATTATTCTTTGACATTTTTTTCTATAACTTATATATCATTTGGGAGTTAGGCCGTGTCCGAATTGCGATAAAATTTTCTGCCACTGGTTAAATTTTGACGTTTGGTTAAAATGGGATATTTTTTTTATTTTTACTGTCCCAACTGTATTAAAATAGGATTAAATGGGATTTTTAGTTAAAATTCCCGCAAGATTAAAGAAATTATCCTAACCACAAATGTGTTTTATTATTCCAGAAAATAAATATTTTATACAAAATCCAGCTTGAAATGTATCAAAATAAAAATTCACGAGAATAAAGTACAAATTTCTTAATTTGATTTACTTTTAAAGGTTTTGCATCGATTATATCCCCAAACTTTGAGGAAAAAATCCTATTGTATGTATTGCTTGGTTATGCAGTCTGCGAACACTAGTTCACAGCAGGCTGTCAACAAACTAAAAAAAAATTAAATAGAACAAGACAACCAATTGGAATTAATTTTGCAAGATGAATAACAATTTGAGGGAGTATTTTATATTAATTCTTTTATATATTTTAAAATATCAGCGTATTATTACGAGGACTGCAATAACACAGCAACGACTACGCGAGGTTTACATGCACATGAAAATTCTAATTAAATTGATTATTTCCATTGTCCATTGTTGCACTTTTAAAAATAATTTCAAACTCAATTTTCTCTCTTTCTTGAGAATGAGAAACGTCAAAATTTAACCACTAGTGTCAAATTTTAACCTGCTCTTGAGCTGGGTAATTTTTAACCCATTTTATTCACCACGCTAGTGTCAAAATTTAACTAAACCTCAAGTTGTAACCAACATTTTAACGCAATTCGGACACGGATTCATTCGTGAAAAACCATTTTGGGGGTCTTCAACCCCCCCTTAAAATTGTTGGCGGCGCTTATATCGATGGGGACTTTTGAAAATTTCTTAAGAAGAAATAATAATACTCTAACGACAACAGAGTTCTTGTTGAATGTAGTAGATTTTCTTTAAGATTTGCTACTTAACGTGAATTAATATTGAATTGTTTTTTAATAAATATTTTAATTCGTAAATTCATTTTAGGGGGGTTGAAGGCTCCCAAAAAGGAGTGAAAATGTTTTACTGATAACTTTTATGAGTTTTTGGTACATGGAATTCCGTTGTCAACTCAAATTAAATTAATGTTCTCCTCATAATTTAATCTTGT
This sequence comes from Epistrophe grossulariae, assembly GCA_929447395.1. Lineage (NCBI taxonomy): Eukaryota > Metazoa > Arthropoda > Insecta > Diptera > Syrphidae > Epistrophe > Epistrophe grossulariae. Next base: position 110,862,097 of record OV839567.1, read on the forward strand.
TAATTTTGTAATATCTGAGGCACAATCCCAAATCAAATCATAAAATAATAACTTAATATTTTAATCTTTAATTTAAACTACATCTAAATCTATAATCAAAACACACTGCCAAAAACATTCCTTAATTTTTGTTGGTACATACTATAGATACATATAATTTTCCACACTACTGCCAGTACTACAAATCACATTGCAATGGAATATTTCTTCAGGATTGTTGCACATCCACTTAAAACTCATCGCAAAATACCCCGAAAGAATAAACCAAAATATTTAATTCAATTGCTTTATCCAACAAGATGGAAAAACGCTCAGCAACAAAGAAACACTAGTGATGAGGATGAAGATGCTGTAGATATACTGTATCTGTATTGTATACACCATGGCATTGCCCAAACGATCCAATTCGTGTCCTGCAGCTAAAGAAACAAACCAAGCCAACAATGATTCCAATGATGATGATGATACCACATGCTTCCGTTGCTAAATCGCTGCAACTTACTGAGTTCCACAAATGAGAAACAGCCAAAGCACCATTATTTGCCATCTATATAGAGCGGATGCGGATGGATAGGTGGAAGGAGGGCATTCGTTCTAAGTCCTTAGTCCTTTAAACGTATAATATGTAGGCAGTTGCTGCCTGGCTGGGTTTCCAGTTCTGTTTTGGTTTGCCTCAAATCGGCGACATGATAACTCTCTCTGCAAAATCTTCCAGCAAGAAATTGGCAACAACTCAAGACATAATAATCCTCTTGTTTTGCTTGGTTCCGGTAGAGAGAGAAAGTTGTTCCAACAATACGTGATGTCCTCGAGGTCCTATGGCTTGCTCTTCTACTTCCACTTCTTCTTGTTCTTATAATAATGGGGTGATAGAATAGGACAAGGACTGTACGCGACGCGTTCTCATTTCAAGCAGCCAAAAGAAGCAAACAGTGGACTTGAATTCCTGACACTAAATTGCTGTGTATATGGCAGGATGTGATTTATGTTTTAACGAGTGTGGCTAACATTGTGCGAGTGGGTGTATACTATAATGTATATAGAGTGCAGTTCTGCTCCGTAAATTGCTTCATTTTATTTATTTATATATCTTTAATAGTCCATTGTCTGATGGGATAGATTTTTGTTGCCAAATTTTGTTTTTATCTCAGCATGATTCCCATGGCTTCAATAATATTGATGTTCAAAAAGGCGCCTTTTGACAATGGAATAAAAATACACACACGGAATTGATATTATGGGATTAGTCAATTTACGAAAAATTATTTTCGGAATCAGACTTGCTTTTTTAAAGCAGTTTTTTGTGTGTTTAAATATGAATTTTCAGAATAAGAACACTCCTAAAAAAGTGACAGTTTCTGTAAAAAACCCTTGCAAATACACCTCTTTTATAACATTTATAAATGTCAAGGTGACATTAGAAGTTAGTTAAATACTTTTTAGATAAAATATAAGTATTTGACGATTTAAGGTTGCCCCACACCAACGCGAATTTTTCGTGGCGACGACGAAAACAAGAATAACAACACGTGGTTGTCAATGAAAACAACACGTTGTTATTATTGTTTTCGTCGTCGCCACCGAAAATTCGCGTTGGTGTGGGGGAATCTTTAAACTTTAATACACAATAGCCGTGTTTAGGGGTTTAACTTAAGCGCGCCGAAAAACTGTGTTACCGGCATAAATTGCATACATGTTATCGATAGTTTGTAGAAAACTCCATGTTTTTTACTGTCATGGCGTCGCTAATCCCCGCTGTCGTTTTTTTCAAGCAATTCCCCCCGGGCTTGCAAAAAAACACGCCTAATGTCAGAAATAAAATGATGATAACATAGGGTGTACATAATGCGAAAGAAGAAAAAAAACTATATGATGCGAAATATCAGTTTACATTACAACCATTCAAACATATTGATGTAAAATTTAAACACCTTGATGTTAAGGTATTAAGACAATACCATTTATTTATAATATTTTTTTAATTTCAAAGTGGAATATAAAGTTAAGTATGATACCGAAATAATAAGAAGAGGTATTTTTCGAAATAAAAATACTTTAACATCCATACCAAATAGACTTAAATATATGCATGTTTGAATTAAAATGATGACCGAACAGTATCTAGAAATAGAATTTTTCTCTTATGGCGTTACTCGATGTCGTTTTTTTCGTAAACAGTTTTTGGACCAAGAAAGAATGGACTTACTTACACAATTTCAACAAGGATGAATCTTGGGGTCACAGAGAAATTTATGGCCATTAAACAAGAAAACGATAGTCTTCGATTAATGATGTGTTTTTTATGTTTCAATGTTTCAATGCTGAAAATAAAGTTAATCCGAAATTGCCGTCTGCGAAATCTGTAACTTTTATTGAAACGATAAACTATTGCATCGAACTAACTTATCACCAGATTTTGGTAAATAAGTGTCATATAAAAAGAACCTGTGAAAATCAGGCTTAACACACTGTGAACAAACTGGCCTTGAAAATGGTTGGCACTTTTCTAATTTTCTAGTACAATTGGTCTGTGGTGGGTACTTTAGCCTATAGTTCCTTTACTTTGAAACTCTGTGCATTTCAGTGAATTTCTACACCAAAGTCTGTCAAAGTTCATATAAAAAAAAAAATAAAATGACGTAGAAATTCACACAAATGCACAGAGTTTTAAAGTAAAGGAACACAGCTTTTATTTGGACTTCCTTAGTTTCTCAAAGCATAAAGAAAAGGGATGATACAATTGCTTGACAATTTGAAGGAGGGAGACAATTTATGAAGTTGATAGCTGTCATTTAAGGTACATATAAACAAATTATTTTTAAGATATCAAAAGTCTGTTTAGAAATGTGATATTTCTTATAAATTATCACAATTTGCTGTAAAAATCCATAGAAAAAAAAAAACAGTATTGAGAAACACTACATGTCAAAAAGGAAAAAGAGTTGCAGTGTTGCCAGTTGAAAATTCAAAACCGACTAAAAAAATAGTTAAACAAGAGGAAATTTTTGTTGTGATGAATATTTCAAAATCTCAGACAATTATTTTCTAAAACTGCAAAAAGAACTGAAAATTTAGAGCCCTATTTCAAAATGATGGTTTGCTTGGTTGTTCAAATAACAGTATGTACAAGTGATGCCAGACTTTGGATGTAGGTTTTCCCACAGTCATACTCAAAATTTCCCTTTTTTCCCACGGCTTTGTTATAATATCTTACAATTCTCGCACAAAAAATAAATTAAAAAAAAAAAAAACACACATTTCATTGTAATTCAGTTTTTGTAAAAAATTGAAAATTTACATTGAGTGCATGAATTTGACAATTTGCACAGAAAAAAATTAAAAACAAAAAAATCAATACGAATAACAAAAATAAACCCAATCAAACTAAAATTTTGTTTTGTTTAGCACACAGTTAATGGCCCAAATTTGGCTGCGGCTATCTTTTTCGCTCATCGAATATAGTAGTACTGCAGAACAAAAAACCGGAATGACAATCTTCTTTTATGATTTATGTGATTTTTGTATGGAATTTTTCATTTTCATTTAGTGCTATGGTAAAGTATAGGCAAATGAAAATGTTTTATTTGATCATAGTTGAATACAATTTTTTTCTTAATTAAATAAGCAATTAAGAAAAAAAGAAAATTCAGTATAGCTTTAAGCTTATTTTAGACGTGAAATTCCCACAAAAGTGATAAATTCACTTCACAGTGAAATTAGAAGTATACACTGCAAAATTGTTGTGCCAACTTCACAGTAGTGGAAAGCCGGCCTTGTTGTAAGAAAAAAGAAAAAAAAACAACGAAACGCATTAAAAAGATAAAATTAATTTTGAATTATTTATATTTTGTTTTGAATACATTTCTTTGATCAGTGCTGGCCACTTAGTCAAAATCGAATTTGTATATAGGATATTTCCGTTATATTTGAAATAAAATAAAAAATTAAATTTCTCCTCTAGAGAATCATATTAAAATGCTCTGTATAAAATTTCAAGCCAATCGGTCCACCCATTTAGGCTCTAGTTCAGATTATCATAGTAGCCTAGTGATAGATAGAATTGCGTGGCCTAAAATTCCCAAAACAAATATCAAAAAATTATATTAAATAAATGAATTTGTATTGCTTTTTGCCATCGGCGCGGCGGTAGTTCCTTTTGTTAGCAAAATATTTTATGTTAACTTTATCTATGTATACACATGTTAAAATATACTTATTGCTATAATGTTCATTTCCGCTTCTAAATCGTACAGATGCAACACAATGTCTATCTTCAACGTATACTAATTACAATTTCCCCTCTGCTCTCATTGACCTCTTGCTATAACACAGACAAAAACATCCAGCACAACATTAAACCACTGAAAATACCACATAACCATGATCACACCTCCATTAATTCTTATAAAAACCACTGCCTCCATTCCCTATAATATTACCCCCCCCCCCCCACTGAATAGCGTTAGCCTCTATTTTACCTTTATTCATGGAACATACTTACATACATAGGTCGTTGTATAAAAGTATAGGTAGATATATTTTGTAATATATGTACATACATATTCTGCGTGGGTTCAATGTTGGTAGGTACTTTCTAAATTACACATATATAACACTATCTCCCAGAAGCAGAGGAGCAAAATTTAATACTAACATCAAGGACGACCGTCTGAATGCATTTTTATCGTGCAACAGTTGTTCCATTCCCATGCTGTGTATACCTAAAATTCTCTATCGTTTGTTGTTGCCAAACCCTAAACCCACTTGTGTGTTTAACCAATATAACTCGTTGCCATCATTCCACAACCCTCTGAATTTGGATGGTGAAGTTATGCTCAGGCGAATAAAATTGAATGTTGCCATGTAAGCGAAACCTGTCATTTAGACATTTTAAAGTTTAAAGCACAGAAATTAACAAAAGAGAATTTTAAATGTTCTTAATAAAATATGTTACAAGGAACATTTAAGTGGAAGATATACATGTCTCGAACTAAAGTTGGATCTTGTGTCCTAATAGAATGGGACAAAGGTTCCTTTGATCTTTAATTCGAGGAATTATATCCCTGCATGGGATATTTGGGTATTCTACTAATCAACAAATTAAGGGGGCCCCCTATTCTTTTTTAGGGAACTTATCCCGATTGATTGGAACATAAATTCATTATCAGACTCCGAATTTATTTATGCTGATTGCAGAATTGAGGAGAGTTGAAGTTTTTTTGTCAGCATTACCAACGTTACCCCGTTAGCCATGCTTAAAATATTTAAAATTAACTAACTTTTCTTATCTGGCAACATTCATTGTATACAACAATGTGAATCCAACAAAAAACAAACAAGAATTGGCAAATAAGATGCAACGCAAGAGTGCTGGAGGGAAGACGATTTTCGTGTGCCAATTTACAGGTGTTGCAGCATCAGCACCTGCCTCGCAGTTTCCCAAGGAAGTGAAACTTCTTAATATAAACTTTCTTTAGCAAAGCAGTTTCAGTGTTTTGCCTTATTTCCTGACACACTCGCGCACATTGCGCTACCTCAACTCAGGTTCGTTGCTTTTAAATTTTATAGCTCATTATTATTTATGAATTCTACAAAAGAAAAGAATCTTCTATCCTATATAGTATATATGAATGTATATTTTGCAAGAATTCCAAAGAAAAATGTTAACAAAATTCTAGGTGGATATATGTATAGGGGTGGCAGCAAAACGGAGCAGAGGCGGCGTTGGGTGACCAAGGACGACGCAACGACGAAGACAACGATGACGATGAGTTGCTTTTGGGTCATAACCAAGACGGAGGCGGGCTATATATACCTAGATACAACGAGAAAAACTAATATTAATTACTGCAATGATAATGCAATTCATTTTGTGCAGCACGAAACAAGTTCAGTTGCAAGTGGAAGCAGAGCAGTAGGTACCTTTACAGAAGCGAAAAGCAACCAACATCGAGAGCACAATAATGTTCTTTGCTTCACGATAGATAAGAGCAATTATATAAACGAAAATATACAAGAGTGGCCCAGTGATAGTTATATAGGGAAGAAAATCTAGGAAGCTTTGCTTTGGCCATTGCTAAATAGGAACGGGGAAAAATTACGTTGAAGTTGAAGGGTTGCAAAAACTTGGAATTTATTTCTTTGCAACAAAAACTGCAGAATAAGAATTATGATGTAATATCTCAAAGTAAGTATAACGAATAAAAATTATGCGTTACCGGGTAATGAAAACATAAACATCATATAACTAGAAATTCAAACATAAACAACGAAAATCTTAGATATGTGTGCATTAAAAATAATAGACATTTTGATTTTAACTGAGCCATAAAATAATCGAAATCTTCAACAGTATAAGCCTAGCATAGAAGAAGGAGGAACAAATTCAACAATATAGCGACAATAGAAAAGTCAAGACAATCAAAATTCATTTCCCAAGATGGCTATATAGGTCACCTAATTAATTTAGATTTATATTTTATCCGGCTCGAAGGACCAAAATGCATTGTTACCAAAATTAACTTGTAAAAGTTTTAATCGAAATTCCAATATGAAAATACAAATGATAAAAGAAAAGATGTGTTGCTCGTTTGATGAGCCCAACTGTCGTACCTGGGCGAAACACAATCTTTGGAGTTGTGGGTCACTTGAACTTATTAATTGATTTTGTTTTATTTCACATATATCTTACAATTTAAAAAAAGAACAAATTGAATAAAAAAATTATAGGTACCTATGCAAAAAATAACAAAAAGTGAAACATGGATTGCAAATTTATGATGAAGACATTCAAAATTGACATTTACATTGAAGTAATTATTGACATCTTGATGATAGGGGTGCTGAGTTTACACACAAATTAGGTTTGTTCAGTGAGGATAAAGTTATAACAGAACAGAACAGAACAGGACAGAACAGAACAGCACAGATTCGTGAAAAACGTCAGAACAAGTTAGAACAGAAAATGGCTACCTATGTTGTCACTAAAAAAGCAACAACAATTTGTCACAAACTCACAAATATACGTCTTAAAATTACTTTCATTAAAAAAATCACAACATCTGATTTTGACAGTTTTCACAAATCTGTTCTAACTTTTTCTACCTCAAAAGCAAGTGCAGAAAATCCTGTTCTAAAGTGTTCCAAACTGTTCCAAATTGACTCATTAAACAGCAATCTAGAACAGTTCAGAACAGAAAATTTCTCATTGAACAGCAAAATCTTGTACTTTTCTGTTCTAAAGTGTTCTAAACTGTTTCGAACAGCCTCATTGAACACACCTATGGTAAGGTTTTGTCGAGGCTTAAGCCGAGTATACAGTTCTTTTGAACAAAAAAAAAAAACATAAGTGGTAAGAATTTTTTTTTTCGGAAGAAAAAAAATCTGAGTTGAAATAAAAAATTTGTATTCGTTGTCCTCTTTTTTTCCACAAAACAATGTCACCAACATTGTTTTGCGCGAAAAAGTTTCCGTGGTGAATATAAATTTTTTTCAACAGGTTTGGTTCACAGTTGATAGCAAAATTTTAAACGTCAAAAAATTTTGTTTGCGATAAAATCACTCCCATAAGAACTACATGTATTTTTTTTTTCGAGGAGGAACTGTATTAGGCTTTATCTGAAAAGCCAACGAAACATTTCGATATACATATGGTCTTATAACAATTTCGCAAAGTGATATAATACCCTTTTGTCGATTTTATGAAGCGTCATAAGATCAATATTTGTCCTCATAACATTTTGGTAGTATGACTTAAGACAAAATTTGAACAATTTTGATTGTCCCGATAAAAATAAATTAAATAAATTGGATGGCATGACTGTTCGTAACCAGGCCCTTATTATGAAATACAAAACGAAAGGCAGAGAAAACGAAACCCAGGGAAACGATAGTCACGGTGTAAATCGATTATGAGAAAGGAGAATGCAATCAACGAAATGTTGCGAAACAAAAATGAAAATAAATTTTTTTTCAAAGCGTAACAAACTGGACACCCATTAGCAAATGTAAAAATACAAGTGTTTATAAAATTTTATTTGCATTACTCAAAAAAATGTTTTTGAATTCCGAATACTTTTTTGAAAGCGAAGATGAATCTCCAACTGAAGAAGAAACGCGAGTAACAAGAAGACTTATTAGAAATTCATCGAACCCTATGAGCCTTCCTAGTTCTACGTAAGTAAAGTTTAGTCCTTCCCACATTGTATTCACGGAAATTCCTTGAAATATTTTCAATGTTCAAGCAACTTTTCCGCCTTAGCAAGGAGGTGTTTGAATATGTATTGGAAGAGATCGATCGGTTCAAGCGTTCCAAAGCATTTTTGACTTCGCCTTGGCTTGGCTCGTCGGAAAATAGTTTTTGGCGATGCTTGGATTTACATTAAAGACACAAGCAAATCCAATTGTTTGGTATTAGATGGAGGCCTCGAAATATACATATACAGGTCTTATTTTTTTGTTTTTCACACTTTCACTTACTACATTTGACTCACATTTTTTAATTTCAATAAAAACAACCGAGGACACAAAAACACAATTTTAACAAATGACAACAAATCCAAAACGAAAGCAAATGTCACTCGTTAAGTTAAAACGAGTTTCGTTTTTATTAACGAGTCTCGTTACTCGTAATCGCAAATAAAATACGAGTTTCGTTTTTTCTACTACCAATTACCATTCTCATTTCTCGTAATTGCAATTTAACGAATACGCTGTATTACTTACGATTATCTTTTTACATAATAAGCCCCCAAGGAATGAAGGAGCGACCTACAATTTTCTGTCGAATCCGAACGGCTAAAGTGAAAAGCCCCTTTTTCATCACAAGAGATAATCTTGGAGAATTTGTCAATTCGTCGGAAGAGGCAGTAACCCGTGGGCCGTGAAAAACATTTCTGTACTTCGGCATAACAGTCCCTGTCCTACACACTTATAACTATTAGACCATGAGCTATATGTTACGATAAGAAAATAAATAATAAAGAAAACTAAAATATGAGAATTGGACGTGGCAGAAGGTAGATGTTCTATAGATGCAAAAAAATTAAATTAGATGCGGAAAAAATTAAACCATAAGAAAGTTGGGCCTGGCAGTAGATTTTAGATTTCTTATGACGTTAAATGAGGAGAACGGTGGGTGTGGTTGTGAGTTGGAAAAACTACGCATATCATGATTTAAGTTTAGATAATTTTTTAAAATTGTTTATTTTGTAAGAATATTTAGAATATTTTTTTTTATCAAAATCGTTACAGTCGTTTCCGAGCTGAATAAGCTCTTTGATAACGCTTGCGTGATAAATAAGCTCTATCGTAACGTTTGTATGGCAAGACCGTTAAGCTAAGTACAGACGATTGTCAGATCTTAAAATATTGTCAGATCTGTCAGTAAAAAAACTCTTCCAAATATCTTACAATCGTGTGAACACACAATTTTGTCTGACAATATTGTCAGACACGTCATTGTCAGACAACAATCTGACAAAAAATTGTCAGGTATCTTACAATTGTCTGAACACACAATTTTAATCATTGTCAGTCGATTAGGACATTGTCAGACTCATTGGTCACTGTCAGATGTTTTATAATTGAAAACATCTTACAATTGCTGACAATTTCTTCATTGTTCGAAATGACAATGAGTTGGTTAAAGAGAGATACAAAAATAGCTGACAATCAAATTGGGAAGAAATCTTCCAACCGTGTGAACGGACAGAAGAAATATGTCAATTGTCAGCTAATTGTTAGCTATTGTCAGACCATTGACAGTCCTGAAAATATTGTAAGATCTGACAATCGACTGTACTTAGCTTTATTCTTTAAGCTACGCAAAAATTCAATTTCACCTCTAGGGATACACCTACAAACTTTAAGCTGGAACCACACCTATCTCGTGTGGTGTGTTGTTGATTGGTATAATGTGTCCCCGACAGTGCACAATAATCAAAGTTGTAAGTTGGAAACTGTCTTTTTTTTGCTGGGTATTAACTTGGGTATTAACTTATTCTATTTCGCACAGAAAAATATGTCTCCGACACAGCGTGTTATGGCGCAATCGGGTAAAGAATGATTCCGACAAAACACACCACAACACATCACACGAGAAAAATATGGCTCTACGCATATGAAATACATTGAAGCGATAGCTAAAAACCATGCTGCACAACACACCACTCGAGATAATTATGACGTGTGGTTCCGACTTTAAGTTCCCAAGATTGAAGAAAATCACTTACCTAAGCGGTTTAGGTTTTTTAGGTCGAGGTACAGACATACAGACAGACACACAATTTTTTGGGAATCACTTTTTTCGTATTCTCTATCAACGTAAAATTATGTTTGATTGAAATCTTGAGTTTAGTTTTTAACGAATTCAAAACATGCCCTGTATAGTTCCAGTATTTGGTAACTAAAAATGTACAAAACTCATCAAAACCACAAAAGTATGACTTCAACCAACAAACTAAGAAGTATCAAATATTCTGAATAGTTTAAATCATGAATTTGTAATTTAATTCTTGTTGCAGGTTCTCATTTACATGCCAATTAAAAAAAAATAAAAACAAAAATCTGGAATTGGCATATCATTTAATATCATAATGAAGGTAAGCCCTATAGCGATGTAAAATCAAATAATTTTCAACCAATTTTACACGTCCTTTAAATTAATTAACCTTTAACTTTCATCAATACTTCCTTCTATAGGTAGAATCTGATTGTGAGTGACAAGCCAATCTACTGCACTGCAATGTTTCGAATAAATTGATTAAATTATCTCTTATTCAAAAATAAAAACAAATTAAAATCCTTCGAACTTAGCGTTGGTTCTTCTCAACGCTTGATATGACCACACCAAACTTTTTAACTGAGTGTTTGAAATTAGAACAGGTAATTAAAATAAGCCGCAGGACAATTTCACTAATATTGATAAAACAAAAAAAAGAATTTAAATGGCTCGCATCGCACATATACACTTTTAAGATTCAATGCTATAAATAGTGTTATTTATGCACGCGATGTCCTATATATCCGCTTATAGTTAGCGCCAATAATACAAAAATAATGGCACAAAATTTTGTACGATTTTAAAGCATTTTTAGTATGATGTTAGGCTAAAAACAGGATTTTACAAAATTTTAAACAAGTTATAACATTTTATTAAAGTTAAAATCACCAAATGAATATTTTATATTTTTAGTATCATACCAACTCCAAATGTCACTTTGACAGTTCAAAATGTTAAAATAGTATATTTGCTTACTTGTTTGCATGAACTAACACTGTTTTAGGCGTGTTCAGTCGGAGTAGTTAATAAATGTTAATAAAGAAGATTTTAGTAAATATATAGCTTTTAAGTTAGAAAATTGTTAAGTAGTATCACGCCTTTATATCAGGCTGCTCAAAATTCTGCAGTACCAATGCTTCGAAAATCATATTTTGATATATTACTATGAAATGTTATCAATTTATTCATCAGTTTGACAAATACAATTTCACATAACCACAAAAAGAACGAATGAATAAGAAAAGAGGAAGGCTAAATGAAAAAAAAAATTCTATTAAATTAAAACAAATTTTCATAACTTTTATTTAAAATTGAAAAGTTTTAAGAACGATCTTATTTTATTTTAAACAAAATTCTATACCACATATTAATTGTAGAAAATTGAGTTCTAATCAATAAAAATTCACTGAGAGTACCTGGTACTCACACATTCAATTAAGTATTTTCGATCTAATTTTACAGATTCTTCTTTATTAAAATGATTTGAGTCTTTATTGTGGCTACTTACTGGATATCGATAAAATTTGTTTCCCCATTTCTAAGGCAGATATTTCCAAGTGAAATCGTTTTTTTTTTGTTGACGAATCTATAAGTCGCCTTTATGTTAAATAAAATTTCACAAACAATGATGATTCGCGAAGTAAATTTTTGCAAGTATCCGAAGTAACAAAATGTTAATTACTTTTCAACGCCCAAAATTGTTTTCACGAAACTAAGGTTAGATGTTTAAATAAATATACCTATCTATACCACATTCATTAAGAGATTTTCGTGTTTAATTTGAAGTATAACACACCCCTTGTATAGTTTAAGTAAAATTTATTATGTCAAGCTTCCTTCCAGCCTTCTTATTTCAGCTCTTATCCCCTTGCTATGGTATATTATAGTAATATATAGGCTGCTTCTATAAAGAACAAGTGCTCATTAATAGCGGTTGAACATAATGAGCAGAAATAAAAACACTGACAATGATTAATTGTTAAACTTAAATTGATCATCGTTGACTTACCTATTTGTTTAATTTAGAGGTTCAAAGATTTGACAACACAGATTAAAAAAAAAAACTACGAAAGTATTTCTAAAGTTTACGATATTTCAATAACATAGCAAAAACAGTATCAAATATATTCAATTTTGAATATAGAAACAGCTTATTCCTGGTTCACCCATATCTAAATACATAAATTTATGATTAAAAGTTTTCACCAAACACAAAACTAGTGGTATCCAATCAATGTTGATTTTAAATAGAAAACCTTTTAATTATTATACCTCAATCAAATCAATTGCTCAAGGGTTATGTTAATCAGGGGATACCATATAATATATAGGTTCTCGATAAAATTTCAAACATGATGCCAATAAATACCTTACATATGTAGATTAGAAGAGTTCTCCATTTTGGTTTGTATATTTCCTGCGGTATCATAACAAATCTACATATAGTACAAAATGATTGGCTAATTAAACGAAAATAAACAAACTTCTGATGAAAGCAAATATTACAAAAGGATATCCGTTTAAAGTTTGAAGTAACAATTTAAATATTTATTATTATGCGCATAAAATGCCAATTGGAGATCCTTTCCATTACATGTATATAAGTGTTTGGCTTATACCTTTTTGTTTGAAAATTTTATAATAAAAAACATAGTTTTAACTCAACCTTTATCCTTTGATATACATACCTATGTAGGTACTTATATAACGCAGCCTGATGAAGAAGATTTTGATTACAAATAAATTGGTTCATATATTTTGAAGATCTTAAATATATTTTTGGTAGAAATCGAAGATTGCTGAATCTGAATTTTTGGTAGTTTTACAGAATTTGATATTTGAAGTAACTTATTATTTATTTTTTAATTTTCTTTAAATATATTACCGTTTCAACTTTGAAACGAAGCGTAAAAAACCTTATGTCAATGAATAGCCTTTACCAATTTGTATACATTATATCGTCGGTGAAACCTGAAAAGTGTGTAACTCCATTTTAACAAATTTTACAAGAGACCATTAAAAGTTCTTATTTTCTGATTAAATTGTATATTGTTTTCCTTTTTCTAAACTGCATTTTATGCGATAATTTTTAGTGAAATGGAGATTTCCCGGTATGAGAACTTATAGATATGCGTCTTTAAACTAACAGATGGCATTAAAATCTCATTTTCATAAAATTTGAAGTTACCCACTTTTCAGGTTTCACCGCTGATATAGAAATCACTTTTCCAATTTATTGTATCAGAACACAGTTGGATAAGCCAACTGAAGAAAATACTATAAGTAACATCAACGTCGCTTCGGATGGTTGTGTTGTACAATCGCAAGACGCATCGCATCAAAGGGTGCGGCCATGAAAAACGAATACACTTTTAACAAAAAATATTAATGTTTCTCACTCTTATGCTCAGATTAAGAAAGAGTATATATTTGTGGCAATAAGACATAGTAGCTTATGTCGACATAAACGATTTTTCTATATTTTTAGTATGTTCAAAGTTTGAGAACTACTATCCTGTCCAATCCCGTTGAAAAGCTATCTTATAATTCCTTAAAAAAAAAATTAACATTAATTTCGATTACAAATTGCACACAAAAATCAAAGGGCACGCTAGTGCCCAGCCAAGTTCTGGTATACAGCCTTTTTATATGAACAAACTCAGGCGATTTTCGACCTTTCCCTAACTTCAGTACGAATAGAGTCAGGAAATTCAAGTTCGGAATATTTAGTAGGCTAGCCAAGCACAAGCACCACACCAAATTTCAAATCCTTAGCGTAAGTGGTTCCCGAGATATATGACGTCAAAAATCGCGAAGACTGTAACTGTCTTACTCACTCACTGACAGATCATCAAAATTATGGAGCACTTCCCGACAGCGGTAGGCCTTTGTGGTGCATACAAAGGAAAAATCAAACATTTTGAGGTTTTCCATTCAGGGGCGTGGTATCTGCCTACTTTCTCAGAATTGTAATCAATTAAGTGGAGCACTTCCGATTGCTGTAAAATGATGAAATTTGGAAGAGCGATAGGGCTTGAAATGCATACAAAGAAAAAAATGGAATATTTGAGGTTTTCCATTCAGGGCATTATTATCAAGGAGAACTTCCGATTACTGTACAATGATGAAATTGGATAGAGCGGTAAGGCTTAAATTGCATACAAAGAAAAAAATAGAATATTTTTACAGAATTTGTATCAATTATATAAATAACTTCTGATTGTTTTAGAATGATATTAGTGGGTATCTTAAATCTGTATTTGTAACAACTCAGCCGTGAAAAGTAGTGAGATCTAAAAGTATATGCCAAGTTCTAACTTTATGAAGGTTTAATATCAATTATTGTAAGAAAAGTAATATTGAAACAATACCAAGTTTTAAGAGAAATTTATTATTTAATGATAGCTAACTGAAATTTTGGGGGTTCACTTGGCAAAGTTTTTTTTTTACTACGCAAGATTGAAAACGATTTGAAAACTTGGCAATGTGAACCCCCAAATTTTCGTCATAAATTATTAAATAATAAATTTCTCTCATAACTTGGTGTTGTGTCAATATTACCAGGTAATTGGTACTGTTTGTTAAGAAAACTGTTGACCCTTCCTATAGTTGTCTGACAAATTAGTCGTTATAAGAGTCGGGTTTCTCAATTTTGACTTAATTGACATAATATTTAACTGACAAAATTATATTTTTAAATTATTTCGTACCATCAATAGACTGTCTAGTCTAACTAGTATGGTCTAAGAAAATCTAATAAATACGGCTATAGCGAATACCGTTGACCGTAACCATGAGGCTGATAAGCCTCATTTTGGAAACAAAATAGAGTTTTCATACAAACTATCGATAACAAGTACTGTTTTTCTGTGCGCTTAAGCTAAGCCCCGAAAATTCTCTGGGTTTAAATAAGCCCCCAGGTGATTAGTTGTTGCATTTAACCACTTAAATTGTTTAGCACCGTGCGTCGTCGTTTTTTTCATCCAATTCCACCGGGCTTGCAAAAAATACGCCTAAAGATCATCAAAGAAATTGAGATTGACAGTTTGCAAATTGACAAATGGTTTGACAAATATAATTGTAACAGGTAAGTAGGTATTGTATTAAAAAAACACCGTTTCGTCAAAATGTGAGAAAGCGAATCCAAAAAATGTTTTCCTAGTATTTTGACAGCAAAACTGGAATTCTGTTTATGTAAAAGAGATTTCTGACCTTTTCGAAAGCGTCCATATAAACGTAGTAGATACGGAAAGCGAAACATTCCCAAGAAGTTTTTACTGCCTCACTAACAATAATAATTTATTTATTATTATTATTTATTGTATTATTCATACTTGAATGTCAGTTTATTAGACTTGACCATTCTTTATTCCGTCAATTTCATTGAATTTCTGAACAACAACAACAACTTAAAGGTGCTACCACCAATGGTATACGAATTAATTTAAAATTCGTTTAATTAATTATTATTTGGCTGGAGATATAGCTAGAAAAGGCGCTTAGAAAAATGCTGATGCTCCAAATGCATTTGATAAACAAACGATACACATCTCGACTTGTGACGTCAGTGGTCTAAAGTAGTGGAATGCGTAGTGCATACGACTTTTAAGACTGAGCAAATCTTATATGCGTGGGTTCGAATCTCATGGTGTGCAGAAAGTTTTTCATAATAAAATTGGATTAAAGCTCAGCACCACTAATAAGGAGACATGATGATAGGGCTTGGCACCCCTTGAAATAGCTATATCTCCAGCCAAATAAATAATTAAAACGAATTTTAAATTAATTCGTATACCATTGGTGGTAGCACCTTTAAGTTGTTGTTGTTGTTCAGAAATTCAAATAATAATTTATTTTTTTCAACTGAAATCATACACTGATTTCTTAATTCTATTTAACATAATATTACATTGACATTTTATTTTGTGTTGACACATATTTAAGGGATCTAATTTTATACATTGCCTTTTATTTTTATAAAAAAATAATTAATGAAAATTGTCATTGATTGTTTTAAACTATTTATTTAATTCTAGATGATTCATCTCGGGTTGTCAATGTCTAACTATAGTATTCGAAATATTGTTCTTCTTCTTAAGTTTATTGACTAAACTGTTTAAAATGATTGTACTTATAAGTTATAATAAAAAAAAACTGAATAACTTAAGCTATCAGAAGTGGAATTTCCTTGTTAACTTTGTAAATGAATACTGTACCGTTTTATTTGGTTCCTAGAAGATAATTTTGGAAAAAATAGCAGACATTTTTGTCATTTTTCATTTCTCAAAATGGAAAAAACGCCATAAAACTTTTTGGAAAAAAATGCCAGAAATACTGTAAAGTTTGGTCATTTTTCTAAAAAAATAGATCAGAATTGTGTATACAAAAATTTCTGGCATTTTCTCCATTAAAAATGCTGGCATTACTTTCGCGAGATATTTTCTTAAATCTGTTCCTCTTGGTTTCGTAAAATCGAGATCTTCAGTTCAAATGACGAAGCTTATCTTTTTTTTGGACTTAAGTATATGGAAATGGAAAATTTTCAAAAAAAAACTTCAACCACCAATGCAAACCTTATGTATGTGTAATGTGTATCTATACAAGGAAAAAAAAATTAATTATATAAGAAAAGTTGGTGTGGCAGTAGGTGGACTTGAAAAAACGAAGCATTAATTCCGTACCTTAAACATAGGTAAACAAAATTAAAAAGAAGAAGAAAAACATAAATAATATTTTTGGTTTTGTGGACGGTATTGATTGAAATTCAAAATAAAGTTTTTTTATGACCTCTAGTCCCATGCGTTTCGCCCAGGCACGACAGTTGGGGTCAGCAGTCATCAGATGCTATCGTACGTTTCTATTACGCACTATTTTGGTCGATGCTTATTGTATATAATTTTTAAAATTCAAGTTTACTCAATTTAAAAAGTCTCAATTTAACTCAAACTCAAAATGGATGAACTCAATTTAAAATAGTGCTAAGTCTTCTACTTAGCTGATGTATTTCAGTAGTATAGTATATAGAATTTGTATTATTAAAAAAAAACCTTCTTAAAGAGTTTTGCTTTTTTATAATAGTTGTGTTCTTTTACTTTGAAACTCTGTACATTTGTATGAGTTTCTACACCTCTTTTTTTGTTTGTATGTATATATGAACGTTGACAGTCTTTTGTGTAAAAAATTCACACAGATGCACAGAGTTTCAAAGTAAAGAAACTAGGTTAATATCTTACTTACTTTAAATTTTTACTTTCATTATTAAATTCAAATATTGAACTTTTCAAACTTTTTTCAAAAAGAAAAAAAAAAAACACACTTTTCAAAGTTCCAATACCAAAAGGAAATAATATTATGTAGGTATCAAAAAAAAAAAAAAAAAAATTCTTAAAAAGACAACTTCAAAACTTACCACCTTGCAGCACCGCATAAAAAAGCTCTTTTAACGTGTGTGTGAATGTGATATCCTAAGCTAATGCAACATTAAGGTTGATATAATTTGAAAAAATGAAAATGTACCTACATTTGACTCTCGTAAGATATTTTGTTTTTTAAAGTTTTCACTTTTTTTTATAACTCATAACTTGAGTTCTTCTTTTTCTCAGAATTTAGATGTTGTTAACCCTATAACTATCTCCTATTCAAAAACTAAGCCCTTGTGCCACACATGGCACCGTTGGCCTTAAAAGTATGCTAATAACTTAAAAAACTTATATTTTCAAACCCACTCAATCTACCACCTCAAAATGTATATATTTTCACGCCCTCACTTTTGAAGAGCTCTGCCGCTTTACACTTTTATAGTCAAAGTTTTCTAGAAGATAGTTTTTTTTTATGTCGTTTTCCTAGTGAAAATCAGCAAATGATGGTGAACTTCCGCTTTTGGAAAAGTCGTCCAATGTTCCTATTAGATAAAGGAAAAAGGATACTTAAAATGATTTGCACATGTTCAGGATGCCACTAGGAGAATGGCCCATTTCCGATGACTTAATTCGTTGAAAGTTTGTTGCTCTACGACGACTTTGTAGTTTTGTTTTTTTTTTTAAGGTTTAAATTTTTAATTGAAGACGAAAATGCACATTTTGACATTTTGATCCTTGAATCAGAGAGTGAAAAACAAGAAAGACAAACAATTTTTGTTTGGAAAGGACCAACTTTGGGGAGTTTATTTTTGTTGACAATTTTATCGGTCGTATTGTTTTTCGGTCGTACTTATTGATGATTTGCTGTTTGTGACTTTCGTCCCCAAAACTATCAGTTACATATCCGAATATCAGTGTGTGTATAGGTAATTGTGTATATATGCATCAGAAAAACTATAGAGAGGGAACGAAGCTACAGACCTGCAAAAAACTTTTTATCACGACTCGACTTTGCAGAAGATGTAGGAAGAAGTTTCTGCGAATTTGCTGCATATACTACCGTATACCTAGGAGTTGTAATCCTTCCAATGTGTCCACTTTCTGGGCTGTCGAGTTTCATATTTAATTAAAAAGTTTCTTCTTGGCAATCGCAGATTTGTCGTCATCGTTGTATTTGTCGTCGTTGGTTGTCTCGACGACGATGTCCTTGTCAGACCATCACCAAACAAAAAGGATTTATTCTTCTTAGATTTGTTGCATATATTCTCAAAGCTGGGTATAAAATGTAGCTTCAGGATGATATTGTGTATTTGATCTTCTGTTGGCTGTTTTAAGGATAAAAGTTGTGATGGACGAAGCGCTTTTGCTTCTTCTTGTGTCGAGGAAGAATTCAAGATTGTTAGTAGCAGAATTCAGGACGTGTTTGGTTGATGCTTTTCGTTCATGGTGACATTTCTAAAGTTGTGCAATTGTAAATCCTTCTGGAATTTTGCTTATTCTGTTGATTTTTGTCATTGTTTGGTAGAATTGTAGTTTGTTTAAGTTTTCTATTCGTTATAAAACTTAACAATACGAAAAAAAAAAAAAAAAAACGTCCCGTGGAGAAGAGATTATGTTGTGTTGAAGTTCTTTTTTATTTGTTTTCATCTTGATATGGATGAGTCAGTTTAAGAGAATTATAAAAAGAAGCAATGTGAAATTTTATTAGCGTGCAAAGGGAAACTGTCAGTTTTTTTTCTCTTTTAATTTTGATTAAGCGGTTTGAATAATATACATAGAAAGACTGTTCTGGAGAAGAATCCGATTGGCAATTAAAATTTACAATTAAAATCAATTTATTTACTTTCAGGATTTTAGTCTTTAATACTTAAGATTCTTAGCCCAAAAAAGCTGTGAATTGGACGAGTAATTATTTGTTAGATTAGCTGGTTGTTCACGCTCCATATTGCACCTAATTAAATTCCCAACTATTTTGTTGATATAAATATTTTGAATTCTAAAACTAATTGAAACCAAATCTCTTTTATTAAAAAACTAAAACTTTGTTCCATTTAAATGAAATAGTATTATGAATTTTGTACCATTACTGTACCATCTTTGCAAACATTAATTGATTATTTATGAACAAATCCAAAACATAGAATTATAGTAAAAGAAAACTGCTGTAATGTAAATTTTAGACTTTTTTTTATTTTTTTATCGTGGTAATGAAACATTGTAAACAAACGAACACTTAACGGACTTACCGCGATTAATTATTATAATCGAAAATTATTTTCTTTTCGATTTATTGCCCGACGTTTCGGCAAGGTTTCACTTGTCGTGATCACGGGTTGACTGATGGCTTGTATCGAAGCACGGCATAAAATCAATATTTAAGCCACCAGAAAAAATCCGCCAGCTTCTAAGATCTCCAAAAGATAAAATTCCTTTTTGCATTTTTTTGCAATCTTTTGGAATTTTTTTATGCTTTGCATTGCTATTTCCCTATGGAAACTGGGGAAAAGGTTCAATGGGGCCAGAGCCCGTAGGGTTAATGGAGGAAAAGTGACAATGCAAAGAATGAAAAGAATGCAAAATAATGATAAGAATGCAAAGAATCAATGAATTCTCAAAAGATTGCATTCAATTGACTACAGTATAATGAATGGGAATATGATTCAATTGAATGATGTTTGCATAATATGAAGTCTGAAGTCTGGAAGTGAAGTCAATGAATGCAATCTTTTCGTTGAATTCAATAAATTATTTTTAAAGACTGCTTTGATAAAAGACAGCATTATTTTACAAGCCTAATATCATCTACTCAATGTTGCCAGATGTGAAAAAAAACACCCATCGTTATAAAATCAAAGAGTTGAGTTATTCCAAAAAAATAGCATGAGAATATAATAAGTATATTCAAAATCACTGCAAAAAATTATTTTTATCAAAAAATCCCCGCACATCGCGAATAATAATTAAGTCAACGCGATGAATAAAATTCCATTTTGCTCTCACCTCTTTACCATTTCCTTTAGCCGACAAAAAGTGCAAGACCAAAAATATAACAACACATAGAACTCGCTGCCTCAAACTCCAGCTTTAGGTTCGTTTTTTTTTTTTTTTTGTGTAGGTACTACACGTTCAGCAATCCTTATTTTGGAACGTTGCATTGCTCTGTTGCTGTATTATATTCCCCAACCAACGACGACCGATGATAATAGTGGGGTGAGGGATGCAACGAGTGTAGTGTAGACCAAGAGGCATTCCGATACACAGTCGCGATTTAAGGGTTTTGGTGTATGCCTTTTTGCATTTAGGTACCTCCGTCCGTATACCGTACCTACACCGAGAACCACTCGCGTCCACCGCAAACTTAGTGAAAAATATTCATGACATGGTGGATTGAGGGTGAAGAACCCTTTTAGTTTTAGTAATTCTCGTTCCATTACTCTATAGGGCGCCAACATCTAATGGGACCACAGAATCTACGTGGAGTCTTTTGTAAAAGCTTCGAGCTAACCCAACCCTCCATCCAACTTACCTCTCTTCCTTCTCAATGAAGTACTTTACTTAAAAACCGCATCGCTTTCAGCGTTGTTTTTTTTTTTATTTTTGTTCTTGTTGCTCAGCTATGCCTTTTGTTATGGGAACTATAGAGTATGCAATATGCATAACGCTTTATATGCATCTGAAATAAATGTTAATATAAATGTCCTTACTCCGAAAAAGGACGTTCACATTGCAACTATGAGAGTTAGTTAGATAAATACAAATGAGACCCCACTCTCACTCTTACTCCCAATCTCATTCACAAACACATATACATTCATGAGCTGTACAAATTCAATTCTATGGGTAAGTAGCTCTGAAGAGTAATTTTTATAATAAACCACCATCATATAGAGCTATAAGGTTTTCTAAACTCTGATCCAAAGATGAGGGGGACTATTTTTAAAAGGGCCGGATTTTGGTGAATTTTCTGTGTTTTTTTTTGTTGATTGATTTCATATTCATAAAAGAAGGATTTGTCTTAATCGAAGAATATCGTATTTAAGTATGTAATCGTACCTTTAAATTACAGACATTTGATTGCTGCAGTGAATGTTCTATTTGGAGCACTTTATTCCTTTGTCCTTAAGTCAGTTTTCATGTACCAGATATTGACTAAAGTGCGGGAGTTGTAGGTCGCTCCTTACATTTTAATAAAATTTGTTCATTGTGCTTAGTCTTTCATAAAACAAAATCAGTGTTACCAGAAGCATGTTTTTCTTTTATTTATGTACATATTTTCTCATTTTCGTCTTAATCAATTTAAATGAATGCAGAAATCTTTAAACATTCAATTTGAATAATATATCGAAAATTGTAAAAAATGTGTTTTGTATTTGAAACTAACATTTTTGGAAATTGAATATTTGTCAGCACCATAACTTTAATCAAAACACCCTCTCACTGACCTACCAAATTTTATTTTCTACAATGTAGTGTTACCAAAATTTTTATATTGGTATTTTATTCAAACCATTCCAAAGATTTGTTAAATGTATTCCCATAAACTAAGATTTATTAAGATGCTGTAGGGTAATTGCGGGAGAGATGTCGCGCTTTTTAAAAACTCAATTTTTTGCTGTGTTATTAACAAAAAGCAATTTATTTGTACTCTACCAAAAAACAAAAAGACTTAGCAAATAAAAAACTTATTTTTTATATAATAAATATTTAAAAATAAATAATATTGAATGCGGCGTCTCTCCCGACAAGTGAGGGAGAGATGTCGCAGTGTAAGATCATTAAAAAAAAAGATTTATTTTATATAAGAGGTTTATGTTTTTACGTTCTTCTTGATCCACAGTCAGTATATAAGATAAATGTGTCCTTTTTGTAAATTGTATACAGTTTTCATCCAACCATTTCCAGCATTTGGTGCATTATACTCAATCTTCTTCTTTTTTTTATATTGAAATATAGTTTTCCCAGCATTCTGAACTAAAACTAGGATCAACAATTCCGACTCAATCTTCCTCTTATCAACTTTTTTTTTAAATTATAGCTTCAGGTGACGTCAGAACTTCTGCGAACTGTTCTTTTTCTAGTGTTAAAGGGCACCGGAATTTAAGTTAACGGGAAATTTCAATATGCGGCATCTTACCTCGCAAAAAGTGCGGCATCTCTCCCGGAGTGAGGGAGAGATGCCGCACTGTAGCAGACAAGTTTAAAAAAAGCAAAAGTAAAAAAAGTCACTTGAGCCACTTCATTCAAAACTACTCAATCACCTAAAATACTTACTTGTAACAAAACAGGTTTTAACTTCTTTATGCAACGATTGCTGAAAAATTTCCGGCCTACGAAAGAGATTGTAAATCAAAACAGATCGCAATAACTCCCGTTAACTGTAATAAGCAACCTTTTTTATTTCTCTCGTTTGTGTTTTGAAACGAAATGAACAAAAAACAAAAAAAATTTTTGACACGGTTGACTACAAATCTGACTTTTGGCCAATGCGGCATCTCTCCCGACGCGACATCTCTCTCGCAATTACCCTACATAAAAAAATATTCAACCACAATGAAAAAAGAGATAGGTTTTTGTTGGCTTTTTTCTTTGCACTACAGTTTACACTACCTTACCACAACAATAATACAAAAATTACTGGTTTTTGGAGATATAAAAGCAGGATTACGTGTTGTTTTTGTTTTTAAGGGTTAAAATTTGATCCGGATCAGATCATGCGGATAGTAAAATGCACCTATTATCTTGCTTTTATTGAGTAGGTACCTACATATTTAATGCGAACTGTCACTAGAAAATGCATCTTGATTTAATTTAGGGACTGAATCTAGAAGCGTTCTAGAAACAACATTCCGTTTACTATGATTTTTTGGGACTTCAAAGAGTCAACGCATTGTTTATTTACGTTTACTGCAGTCTAATTGTAGCTTAATAACAATTTTAATAATTTATTTATTGAATTGAAGTGTTTGTATACAATTGGTTCTTAATTCTATTTGACATAATATTACATTGACATTTATTCTGTTTTGGCACATATGGGGCCTAATTTTAAACATTGTCTTTTATTTTTTATAAATTTTTTTTTTTTTATATTTTCTTTGATTGTTTTACAGGTCGGTACTATTTATTTAATACTTAGATGATTAACATCTTGGTTTGTTCAAATCCGGTTGTCTTTGTTGTACGATGCGAGACAATTGTAGCTTAAACAACACATTTTAGTTCTAATGAAAACAAAGCATAAACATTTAAAAATATCAACGAACGCATCCTTAAATGCTTAAAGTCTGTCAATTTCAATAAAAAATAATTTTCCGCAATCCCATTGATTGTCAAAATATTCACTATTTTTATTAACTAAGTTATCAACACTATTCCTTTGTTCGTTGCTTACGTACTAGAATTACCAACAAAAAACGGCTATTGTGTAGTTTTCAATCTCAATCGGATTTTGATTTTTTTATTTGTTTTGAGCGCCATCAGTCAAAAAAAACTAAAAGCCTTTTACTTCGGTGCACTTGTCTTTTAATCAAAAATATATTGTGAAACTTTCAGCTCAATCCGATGGTTAAATTTAGATTTTTTATATAGAACATAAACGAATGGCTCATTTGTGTAATTTGCTCAAACAAGGTTTGAATTTAATGCATTTTTACGCGGTAAGATGTTGGCGTGTTGCCATTGAAAGAAAAGAAAGCTGAAAGTTGAGAATTACTAAAAATGGAACACTGTTCGAAAGAACAACGTGTTTTCGTTGTTAAGCAACATTTTGGAAAAATTGGGTCGAATTTTTTTTTTCGTATTTTTATATAAACATCAAGCACGCCCACTCGCATACTTTGAATCTCTCTGTCGCATCGCATATATCATAGCCACAGAAGCAATTTTGGAAGCAGTAGTGTTTTAAATTTTTTTAAACTTATTTTTAAATTCAATAAATGCTTAAAAAAAAATATTAACCCCTCTAACTCAAATTTTTCCAAAAATCCCTCTAACTGGAACTAATTTTGATATCTCGTGAAAATTCGACTGTATTTCCATAATGCGATTTTTCGAACAGTTAACCTTAAATAAAAAAAAAAATACAATTTCAAAAGTATGTATCGCCTTGATTTTAAACGATATCCAACCCTGTGAATTATAAGAAAATGGTGGAGGTAATTGTGTAGAAATTTACAATATAACGTTGAGAAGGTGTATTTCTGTAACTATTTATGCATGTGAATACTCATGAATCGTATAAATTTGATGGATTTATTATATTTTATGCACCGAGATTTTCTTTAGAATAATATTATATATAATTAACTATGTAAGTAGTTATACGAGTGCTCTTGTTATTTAGTAACAAAAAAAAAACTGCAAATGATTACGTATACGCCACAGTAATCGTTTCGTACCTAAAGCGGCGGGCAATTTTATTAAGGATGATTAAGAATCTTTGGTTTTTTACACATTACTTTTTTTAAAGTGACACAATTGTATATGTTAAGGTTTTTTTAAGAAAATGATTAAACATACAAATTTATGCGGTCTGGGTCTGAATGAATTTTTATTTAATTAAATAATTTATTTGTCCTATTGATAATGAATCGTCACTTAAATAATTCTTTGAAGAACAAATACATTTAAACCGCATTTAACGGAAAAGAAATAGGATTAAATTTAAATTTCAGTTGTCAAATATTTATCAAAATCAAGTGCGACACTATGGAAATGCGTTTTTACTATCGAAATAGAGAGGCCGACACTATACTGCATAGTGTCGCTCTCTATATTTTCTATATTTCGATAGTGACAAAAGCACGCTTCTGTCATTAAAATCTTTTTAGCTAATCCAGAGTTAACTCACCGAATTCGTCGATTTAATATGGAGTTAACTTATGATCTAAATTGTCTGACAAACCTGTTTAAGGGTTTATAGCTGCCAAACTGAGATAATCTCGCACTAAAAAAATGAACTAATCTCTTCCATTTTTATTACTGTTTTACCAAATTTTCAATTAAGTTAGGTGCTCTAGGGAGTCTAAATATCATAGACAAAAATGTTATTGAGTTGAGTGGTAAACAAAAAATAAATAAAGATGTATAGTATCAGCATCTAGTTGTATATCAACAATACACAGGGGTCATAAAACTACTATACAATTCGCAAACAAAACAAAATTATGTATATCATAGCTATAGATGGAAAATTCTACCAAAAATCGAAATCCCAAAACGAATATTCTATTTTAACTTTGCATTTATGCAAACCAAACCAATATACCAACCTTACCACTTTACAAATAACCAATCTAATCCGCCGCAAAAATCTTCGATTTTAACGCCATCGGCGGGGATGGACGAGGGGAACACACAGAAACATCCATCGTTTGGGGAAAATTGAAAATTTGAATTTCGCAAAATTGCAAAAAATACCATATTCTATGGAAAGTCCCGCAGCACATCGTTCCGGTGTGGACCGTGTGTTGTCGGTCGTCGTGCGTCGGTAACACCAATTTCGAAAACGTAAAAAAAAAAAAAAAATAAACATGTCACGTTATCATAATGTGCAGGGGACAGCACCAGTTTTGGGGTACATTCTACATATACTTAGACACCACCGCATATACCGTTGGCGTTGACAGAATATATAGAGGAAGTGCATACCTGAAACGCCTTTCATCTTCATAACATGCAAAACATGACTGACAGCAGCCACGGACAGAATTATTTTGACACAAATTTGCTATGCAAATTTGTTATTTGAATACTTTCACTTGAGAACGGTATGCAGATGAGTTACGGTCCCGAGTCCCGACTCCCGAGCTGCGAAGTCAATTTGGGAATACAGTTATAGTGTTTCGAAAATTTAGAGAGATAGACTGAATTTCGTGTGGAAATTCTTGCATTTACCGGAGCAGCCGGCTTTACTAAAAAGGAGGACACACTTTCAAGGGTTCGTTAACATTTTTAATTTGTTTTCACGTAGATAGTCACTATAGTCGCATTATTACCGTTTGTTGGGAATAAAATCCAGCGCTTATATAATCTGAGAGGATAAAATGGGAGCTTTGGATTCATGACATGAAACATTTTGAACGAATTGTGATGCAGGTGTGTAAAAAGCATCACAAGTGTTTCATACAAATTAACGGCAGTTAAAGTTGTACTCCTAAATTTAACTTGAGCATTGCTCGTTTTCTGAAATTTTTAAGTATGTGTGCGTCCATCCTTTCAAAAAATAAACAGTTTTTACTTGCTCTATAGGACAAATATTGGTTTCGTGCATAAAAATTCGAGGTTTGGATCAAAACTAACATTTCGCGATGATGAAGAAGTCCAATAAACTGATTTTGGTATGTGGTCCGTGGCGTTCGTTTTTTTATATGCATCTGGATCGACTGTGAAAACAGGTGCTTATGGAGCTTAAACGGATTAACCGACTTGTTGAAATTTTGTAGAAGGCATTTTTGTGTGAGTTGATTTTTTTGTAGATAAAGTCAGTAAAAAGAAAATTATTGAAATTATTATTGTTATACTTTTAGTTAATTTGATAAATTTATTTCTAATATTCTCAGATTTCTATTCTATTCTCAGATTTCAAATGATTGTGTTTTTGACGTAGGTACACCTTTACGTCTTTCCCATATACACTATAGACTTATTTTAGCAAATTGCCTGCAGTCCTTATCGCAAGTCCTTATCTTTTGTACTCTATATGAACCTTATATAGAAAAAGGTATGCTATACATAAAACTTTCAAGATTTTTTATAATGTTTTCTTATTCTTTTTATTTTAAATTTTATCTTTAGATAAAGGTACTTCCAAAATATACCATACGCTGTCCTATCTCTTTTTTGTATTATTATTATGTAGCTTCAGCACCTATAACATGCTTTTATATATAGATAGCTAAGTAAGTACCTATATATACATACATATACAACAATGAAGATTCATAATAAAATCAAAATTCTTCATGTGGAAATTTCAATTAAGAAATTCCAATCCCCTCAAGCCCATCAGTAGCTTTTATATTTTATATCCAACAAGGACGAACATGATGATGTATAGACGACAATGATGGAATGATGAGATGAGATGTGATGAGAAAACGATGACGCGGTCATCAACCATGATACTTTAAGAGTTAAGACTTATATATCCTCTAACATGATTGTATGTATATACATGAGAAGTGCAATAGCTTTCTATAAAAATCATAAATTGAACCCGATGCTTGAACGTTGTAAAGGTTTTGTTTATTGTCATATAATGAATAAAAAAAAAAAACTCAATTTTAAATTCAAAAAAAGATTTATGATTTCAAACGTTACGATCACTACAGATAGTATCTGACTAATTGGGATAAAAACACTTGGTAAAGTCATTCAACTCCAGAGGTAATATTGGGCATCACCCAAAATGCAAATTAAATTCGAAAAAAGAAATTATAAATCATGCAACTGGTATTTGATTTGCTTGAAAGTGAATTTCACTATATTGTTGCTTAAGTTCATATTTCAGAATTAATGGGCGTGTTTTTTGTGCAAGTCTTTAAAGAAATGGTCGCGTGTCTGATAATAGATGTAGAATAACCCGCCATAGAACGACCTACCCTCAACGAGTTACCAGATAAAGCCTAGTACGCTATTGATTCGAAACGAAAAATCAAATCCAAAAATGACACAACGACACAACGAAATCATAAACGAAAAATTTCGTTCTGCAGTACGCTGGTCGCTGTTCAACGAGATAAATTTTTAATTGTAGCAGATTATTTGGAGAAGTCTCCGCTCTTTTTTCGCACAAAATTAATTAATTAATTAATTATTTCCGGAAAAGTGAAATTTCAATTTTATTCATGTTTTTAATTCTTGTTTATTTTATTTCTGTGATTTTTTGTGTTTGTTTCAGTGTTTTTTGCAATTGGTATTAATTTAAATGTGTATTTTTCCACTGTGATTTCCGTAAGCATTTCGTTGTCGTGTTGGAGACTACGGAAAAATTTCGTTTCACATCAGCAGCGTACTATGCTTAGGGAGTAAACAGTCTTTCAGGTAGTAAGTCCCCTTTCACACAAGGAAACTCGACAGTTTCCAGCAACTTTCAGTTTTTAGGAGAGAAGGGCACCAAGTAAGAGGAATGAACGGTCTACGATTGGTGGGAATTGGAAATTAAAAGAAAACGTCAAAAAATCTCCAGAAACTTGTTTCCTTGTGTGAAAGCGGACTAACTAACATTTTGCTCATGGGTTATCTGGCGAAATATGGTCAAGGCATAGGGTTGCCACGCTTTAAAGGTCGGTTTTTGGGTTTTTTGAAATTATCTGACCCAGCTCATATGGTAGGTTTTAGTGCTAAAATAAAAACATCATTTGGAAATTTTATTTAAAAATATTAAAATACGTGATTTTTTTAGGGTAAATTGGGGTAAACAAAGAAAAAGGTCAATATTCTATTTTCTAAACCAAAAATGATAGAGAATTGAATTTTTTTATAATCGATAGATTTTTTTAATACAAAAATGTTAGAAAATAATACAAAATTAATAGAAAATTCTAGAAAATCTAAAACTCCAGATAAAAACGTTTGAAAGCAAAAAAAATAAAAAATAGAGTTTGGTGAAAAAAATCCCATAAAATCAGAACGATGATTTCTAGAAATAAATTTTATAGTTTCGAGAAGCAAATAAAAAATTAAAAGACCCGTGTTTCCAAAATTTTCGACTTAAATTTTTTTCTTGGCTGTAGGTGAATTTTTGAACAATATATATGGAACAACAAGTATGGAACTAAAAGATAAAATAGGCATTTGGTGGTTTAAATTTTAAAAAGATGTTAAAAATATGTTCTATGCTAACTCGTTTAAAATTTGTAACATCCTGTTTTTAACTGGTGGCGCAGGGTCATAAGTCCACAGGCCAAAAGTCCATAATGGATTTTTGACCCACTCTGCAGGTGGGTTAAAAGCCAACAAATGTATATTGTGGATTTTTGACTCACTTAAGTGATTTAAAAAATATTCAGTTTATTCAGTTTTATATAAAGTTTCCACATTGGAAAAATACGCGTTCTCTTGGACAACCAGTATATCAGTGGGTTCAACGGAATTTAAATCCCTTTTTGGGGGGCTAAAACAGTTCCTTGAGTGATTTAAAAAAAATTCAAAAAATATGTGTAGATGTATGACTCACTTCCTTTCTAAAATTATGAAATATTGACCCACTTTTTTGTGGACTTCTGGCTCATGAGGGTGGGTCAAAAGTCCACAATTGATTTATGGACTTGTAACCCACCCAAGTGGGTCAAAATTACATTGTTGACTTTTGGCCTGTGGACTTATGACCCTGTGTCTTTTTAACCTAGCATCATGCATAACATGCCTTAACATAATGTTAATGAAAATCTTATTTCGTTATAATCTAAGCAAATAAATTTATGTGAAAAATTTTAAGAACGTTAAGAGTAAGGTAAAGGTAAATTCTAACTTAAGTAATCGGTAAAAATAATCAAGAACTGCAGGTGACCATCAGGTATAGACTGCGGAATCAAATGTGAACACCACCGTCATGTGACACCAATTGTCATTTCTCTTCTTGTCGGGAGAAAATCGTTTTTTTTTCAAATCTGATTGATACATTCGATTGGTCTATTTTTGAACATTATTCTTTGACTTTTTTTGACCACCCCTAGAAATATTTTATTTTATTTTTGAAAAAAATTTATATTTTTGTTTCCATTTTTTTCTCCTCAAAAAATATTTTTTGTTTCGAATTTTGGAAGACGACCATTTTGAAAAACATAATTCGTCGCGACAATGCAGAACTAGTCTAAGTCACAATTTCAAAATTTTTCAAGAAGAACCTTATTTCATAAAATGCTGACTTTCGACATTATAATTATATTCTATTATTTAAATTTTGAAGGAATTACTACACGTAGGATAGGAATATTCAGAATATGTAGAAAATGCGCGGAACACAACAAGTTTTCTTATGAAATAAAAAAACTCATTTTGAAATTTTGGACTTAGACTAGTTGTGCATTGTAGCGAAGAATTATCTCAAAAGAACATCCTTTACAATTGTATGGTAATTTGAGATAATTGTGTTTTTCAAAATGGTAATCTTTCAAAATTAAAAAAAAAAATTGAAAAAAAAAAATATAATTTTTTTTTTACAAAAATCAAAAAATAATATTTCAATTTTCAAAAATAGACCAATCAAATGTATTTATCAGATTTAAAAAATCGATTTTTTGGGGGCTGCGTTCTTTTGGCCCCCCAATTTACAAAATCGATTTATTCGATAACTGTGGGTGGTAAAAAAAGTTAATAGGTGGTCAAAAAGTGTCATTTAATTAATTATCTTTTATAAAAAAATTTGAAAAAATCGGAAACTTTTTGGGGCCAAGTAAACACAGCTCACATTACACGGTGCTGCCAAAGTTTTTGATTAAGCCTCGATGTCGTTAGTCTTCACTAATTCCCACTAGGCTTGGTAGAAAACATGTATATGTATATTCCTGTGCAATGAAAGAACACTTATACGCTAATTGCAGTACATACCCGATGAACACAGCTGAGAACGTGAATCCAAGCTAAACTTAATCTGAGGTATGTTTGTACATTGTACATATGTATATTGAATTCAATGTACCTATTCCCATAGCTAAGCCTCGAAAGAATAATTTTATTCAAGGTGTAAGTTCATTAAGTGATTTAAAAAAAAAAAATAATAAAATTTAGTGCATCTATACTCCTTAAAATAATTTTCCTGATCACAAATCGTACATTTTTATACTTTAGCTGCAGCTATATTAATTATAATTTTACTTCGATGTAACTTAAATTTGAAGACTTCATTTAAATTAAAGTTCATTATGCTAATCATGTTTGATTAATAAACCCGCTGCCCGAATATCATTGCAAAACAATGTTTTATATGCAAACATATCATTTCTCATTATAACTCAAGAATATCAATTGCAGATGACTCCCAATATTACAAACTATACCTATAACCTAAACGAATATGCCAAATTATAGATAGCTGCTGTTCAATATTTCATTATCCATATCTCCATTACGATTCAAAACCATTGAGAAACTGTAATAATTTCACAATCATATCTAATTAGGAGCCACCAATTATATTAGGTACCTACATATATACCTATACTATAAAATGTAACTATTGTAGATATATCAACAAATTTCAACTCAACCCTCCTCCAATAAAATAATGCTTCAAAGGAAACAAAGCAAGTCCTCCAAATAATACAGAACCTAATAAATCAACCAAAATCAAATTTGGGTCTCATTCCCCCTCCATGATGATACAGACCCATCACCGAGTATACAACCTCAGCATTAATGTTGACAGGGTAAATATTTGCAAATCCCTGCGGATCCGTTCACCCACATCCTTATGCTGCGCTGCCTTCACTGTATATAGCGATGATGGTACCACCGCGCGCCGTCGCTACTGCCGCTCCTCTTGCAAACTAATTACATCCCACCATCAATTATTCAGCCCAGAGACCGAATGCAATATAATAAATTTTGTGTTGTACCATACAGCTATGATGACCACCTTCGACTTTGTTGGTCTGTTTTCGTTATCAGAAGTAAGTCCTCGACTCGCACAGCAGCGCTCTGAATTGAAGAACCTCCGCGCGCCGCACCAGCTGCCCGGCCACAGCCAGAGGAACTATTTGCTTATTCATAAGCAAAGCATTGATTTGTTTCTATTTGATTTGAAACTGGTTGATGAATAACTTACGACAGCGGCACCGACACACCGGCACACGCAATAAGGTCAAAGGAACAACTACAATAACTAGCTTAAGGATTTGATTGATTAAACATAAGCATATTATAGCAACCGTATTGTAACTATACTGACTATGCTGAGAAAAGGCTTTATCAAGCCCCCGAAACAATTCTGCAGCTTCCTGCAGAAAACCATCCCATTCTGTTCGTTCATAAAAATCAAAGACTAATCAGTGGGATTTCCATTTTTACTATTTAATTGCCCACCAGAGGGAGCAAGTTTTTTGCATTCTTAAGTGCAATCTTAATTAATGGCCTGCTCTGTGGGCCTCCTTTCCCATTTCACTTTTCCCATCAAGTTGGCCTAACGAATTCACTGCGGCATTTTATGTGCCTTCGCCTTGGAATTGGAATCGGTTTAGGTTTGGGTGTAAATCCACTCGAATATATACGCAATAAGGAATCATAAAATGAAAGTTTTACTTTATTCAGGGCGTTAAGTTCAGATTTGAGTGTATAAGTTGAAGGTGGGGGTGAAAAAAAGCGTTTTCGTTGGTTTTATGATGGTCAAGCGGATTGCCAGTCACGATGTCGTTGCTTTATGACGCCCATATAAAATAGGAATGAAGAAACTTCTTAATAACAGCTTCGTTAAATAAGTTAAGTAGAAAGTGGTGGTGGACGGTGCGGGGCGGCAGGCGGTGGTGGTGGTGCTAGTCGTGGTGCGAATGCAATGCTTTTCCTAGATCTTTTATTATACAGTTATTTTAATTAGGTACCTACGGAGAAGAATTATACCTATATCGAAGAAGAAAAAGTTTTTTTTTTTAAGTGTTAGTTAGACAGTTTATGCTAATGCAGAGGGAAGTCATGATGGAATTATACAAACTGCTGTTGGAATAATTTTAATTTGTTTTTTTTTTTCATCTCTAAGGCGGATTTATATAAAGATAACTTTTAGTAATATAGTTCATGTACATATATGTATTTATACTTGCGAACGAGTGGTGTATTTTTCTCTATTTATATTTATTGCTTTCATTTTAGTCGACTTACTAGCTGGTCCCATGTAACTTTAACCAATTTGTAAAAATATAAGCATTTTGGTCGATTTTCGATAAGTTAACTTCAAATTTTAATGGGGAAGCTGTATAATAAGAAAACTAAAAAAAGAGAAACCTGGGCGTAGCAGAAGGTGGATTTTCAAAAAAATGCTTTAGGCTATACATCTTAACTTAACTACAAATTTTTAACCTTTAGATTCCTTAGGACGTTAAATAAGGAGAAAATTGGAATACCTATAATAAGAAAAATAGGCGTGGTAGTGGGTTGACAAAATTTCTCATATCATGTCTTCATTTTAGGAAAATTTTGTTTGTCAATTATTTTACTCTGTTAGAATGTTTAGTAAGGATAAAACTCAAATAAAATAAAAATGGGTGTGGCAGTGGGTGGATTTTATCAAAACCATTTTCAAAACCTTCGTTCTACATACTTGTAAAAGACAAATTCTGAAAATTTCATACAAAGCAGTCGTAAGTAAAGGGTCTTCCAATGGGGATTTCCGAAATTTGACAGTTGATAGCGGCCATATTGTTTAAGTTTCATCTCCCACATTTAGTACAAAAGTGACACAACTTAAAAATATGTAATATTTGAGTTAGAACTAATAACAGTTCGGTAAACTTCCACCCGTCATTTGTATCCAATTCACATTAACCTAGGTTCAATATTTTTCCTCAAGATGGCACTAATGTCGTCTTCGTGCTTTCAAATTAGGTCGAACTTTCTTTAAAAAAATTACGCATTCTATGTAAGTTGCAACTTGATTTTTCAAGCGAACAGGTGGGCCACGATCAGTTAAAAAGTGTCTTATTTTTAGTTTTTTAAGCTAAGCTCTAAAACAGTTTTTTGCCTTTTCTGAAAAAAAACTATAATTTTTGACTTGTGTCACTTTTGTACTACGCATGTGCGATCTGTCAAACTGGCTGTCATTTATTTAATCTGTTTTGTCAAATCACAATGGATAGATATAGCGTTCAACAACACTTGCAAATGATAAAATTGTTTAATCAAATTGGCTGATATGTTCGGGCAACGTTCCGTGCGCTTCGTCTACCGAGAGGACTATTCGTATTGTAGTGGATAAATTTGATTCGACGGGTTCAGTAAATGATCAACCAACACCCGTATACACTATATTTCGACGAAATGCAAGATCTGTCAAAAATATCGTCTCTGTCCGTGAGAATGAGCTGGAGAATCCGAGGCAGTCAAATTAACGTCACTCACAAAAACTTGGCCTTTCGCAGATCACAACTTGCGGAATTTTGCGTCCTGACTTGGGCCTGCACTCGTACAAACTTCAACTGACCAAGGCGCTGAAGGTAAACGACCATAGACAACGACGTGTGTTTTCTGAATGGGTTTTGGAGCAACTGAAACTGACCCTAATTTTTAACGAAAAATCATCTTCAGCGATGAGGGACATTTCTGGATAAATGGGTACATGCATCAAAAAAACAAAATTGACGAATTTGGGACGAAACAAATCCACATGAGATCCAAGAGCTCAAAATGCATCCCGAAAAACTCATTCATTGGTGTGGAATTTGGGCTGGTGCTGCGGTGCGGCGCGTTAACATCGGCGAAAATATCTCTTTGAGAACAACGTTGGCCAGGCCATCACCGTCAACAGCGAGCGATAAAGGTCGATGATAACCAACTTCTTTAGGCTTAAATTGGATGATATGGACACCAACGGTATGTCGTTTTAACAGGACGGCGCGGCGCACAGTGCGGTATTTTGGTTTAAAACCTGGCCAAAAATATTTGGGCACATTTTTCACGTCAAATAGGTACCAAATGACTAAAAAGTTAAAGCTACGTCCCACCAAGCTCACCTTCACATTGGAAATTATGCACAATATCACGTGCAGGTGATGTGAATTGGCCACCGAGATCGTGCGATTTGACCCCGTTAGACTTTTTCTTGTGGGGTTTTCTGAAGTCACAGGTCTAAGCGAATAAGTTTTAAACCACAGCGGCTCTCAAAGCCAACATAACTCATGCCGTCAAATTCAGTCTGATGGAAAATTGGACATTTCGGGTGTGCCCCATCCAGAGAAGCCGCGGCGAACATTTGAAAGATTTTATATTCCATACATAATGGTATCGATAGGCCTTTCAAAAGAATAAAAAATTTCGATGATATGTCACACACAATTTGTTTTATATAAATTTAAAGATAATGATATATTCAACCAAAGGTATTTCCTTTTTATAGATGGGCGTGGAAAAGGGTGGATTTCCACAAGAAAAATTAAAATAGTATGCTTAAGGTTCAATAGGACTCAATTACAAAATTGATGATTAATAAAATTATCTGAACCCTGCCACGCTTCGTAACGCCATCTATTGAATATTTGTCAAAGTACAAAATTTCAACTTTTAAAGAAAACCTTACGTGTATATACATACAATGTTCATACTTATTCACAAGTAAAAAAACTTAAATTTAATAATAAATGGGTGTGGTAGTAGGCGGACTTTAAAAAAAAATTACACAAAAGCATGTTTTAGGTTCAAGAGATTTTAATTACAAAATTTCAACTTCATAGAGGTATAAAGTAAAGAGAAAATCTCAGATATAAGAAAAGTGGGCGTGGTAGTAGGCGGATTTCCAACAAAAATTCAAATAGCATAGTTTTGGCTTGAGAAATTTATAACGAATTTTCAACCTTCTAAAAACATTCGTAAGGATAAAATTCGAATACTTATAAGAAAAGTGGGCGTGGTAGTGGGCGGGAAAAATAACACATGGATATTCTTTAGGTTGAAATAGAGCTTAAGTGCAAAATTTTATCGTTCTAAACACGATCAATAAGGACAGAAATAAATAATGAATAAAATGGGTGTGGCTGTGACTGTGGGTGGATTTTATTCAAACCACTTTATAAACCATTTCACTGCTTACATAGGACCAAACTTTAAAAATCCAGCGAGATTGGTTCTCTAGTTTTCGTGCCTACAACCATCAAACATCGACAAAAATTAATTTGTATATATAATTAAAATAATTTAAAACTCAATGTTCGCCTTCTTGACTTATGTCATGGGGGAGTTAAAAGCATTTTATAAATTAAAAATAATCACGTTAAACAAAGTCCGTCTCAACTCTGCAAAGATCAATACGTACGTATATACTGTAAATTGAATAATGTTTAATGCAAAGCTTGTATACCACTCTATTGTCTATTGCTTTCGGTGATTCAGAAAAAAAAAAAACCATAACAAAACAAAAACTCTCCGTCATTATTAAAACTTGTTTTTACAGAAGATGCCACACCCATGTCGGCCAAGGCCAAGGTTATCCCAAAGAAGTGACATCGTTTGCATTTAAATTTTGTTTATTTTTGGTTTATTTTATGTTTGGGCTACCTAAGATTAATGACTAAAATTGAATTCCATGAAATTTTGTCTACCATTTGGCATATTGTTGTCATTTCTACCTGAGTCCAAAAAATATAGCAAATTTGTGAGTGATTAATGAACAACCTCTTCGGTAGACAACAACACAATAAAATAAAAACAGAGAAGACCAAATTTATATAATTTTGTTGTTGGTTTTTTATTTTTTTTTTATTTTTTATTCTTAAAAATAAATTTTATACTCATATGTAAATCAGACTAAATTCAGCTTAAACATCAGCATCTTCGGGATCCTTACTGTATTGGTCATAATCGAAGACATTATATTCTTGATCAGAATTTTTATTAACATGTGGTCCTATGTAGCTGCCAGGCTGCAAATTTTGAAAATTATTTTCGGGTTTTTCTTCAACCTGACGAATTTGTTGCTCTTCTCTATTCAGCGGCTTTGGATCTTGTACCGGCGAATCGTCAGTGATTTGTGTTTTGACCGAATCTGTGTAAGTAG
This sequence comes from Epistrophe grossulariae, assembly GCA_929447395.1. NCBI lineage: Eukaryota > Metazoa > Arthropoda > Insecta > Diptera > Syrphidae > Epistrophe > Epistrophe grossulariae. The sequence goes on from OV839567.1 coordinate 110,899,433, forward strand.
CAGCTTCTTCATAGTTTTGAGGTATTTGTTGTTGTTGGTCTTCAATTGAAGAAATATAACCATCATATTGACGTTCAAAATTGTATGGGTCCTGATTTGGGACTCCATTTGAAGCCAAACTCTGTTCACCTTGTTGAAAGGTTTCTTCACCCAACGCTGTCCCATCGGTTATGCCCAGACTTGATTGAGCCTGAGCAATTTGTTGATAAGGAACTCCTTGATAGGAATTTGGTTGCACTCCTCCAAATTGTTGTGTCGTTATTGGATTGCCCTGATAAGATAAATATCCAGTTGGAGGAGCGTAATCAGCTTGATAGCTTCCATATGAATATGTGTCTCTTTTATTTCTGTGAGCAGGTGCCGAAACTACGCCATTGTTTTCGCTGAAAAATTCTTGTTCTTGTTCTTGTCCTTTATTCGTTGCTGTAAGCTTGCTTGCCCTTAAATTTATTTCTTCAACCTTCTGCTCTTGAGCACGACCGCTGGATGCCTGATTTGTAATTGTTTGCATTTCTGACGCTTGACTTAAGAAGTCCGGCAAATCAACAACATATCCTCCAACCTTCTGCTCTTGAGCTACATCGACTACTTGGTTGGCAGTAGTCGATGGCAACTCAAAAAACGATTCCGAAACGGCTCCCGAAGCAGATGCTGCACTAAGGGGGGCATTAATTCCTATTGGAGGAAGATATGTTAAACTTTCGGGTGCAAGTGTCGGCCTGGGGGCCAAAGTTGTGGAGACAATTAATTCTTGGGGCCTTGCTGTTGTTGAAACAATAACTGGCTTCTGGTAGACTGATTGTTCAAAACCACTGAATGCTGTTAAAGGCTTAATTGCGGATTGTTGTCCGAAAGTGTTGAAAGTACTGACAGCTGGCTTCTGGTAAACTGATTGTCCGAAACCACTGAAAGCAGTTTGTGGCTTTGAAGTTACTACGAAAGGTTTCACTGTTGTTGGAGTACTGGAAAATCGTGTTGCGGATTGCTGACCGAAAGTGTTGAAAGTACTACCAGCTGGCTTCTGGTAAGCTGATTGTCCGAAACCACTAAAAGCAGTTTGTGGCTTTGAAGTTACAATGAAAGGTTTAACTGTTGTCGGGGTACTGGATAATCGAGTTGCGGATTGTTGTCCGAAAGTGTTGAAAGTATTGACAGTTGGCTTCTGGTAAACTGATTGTCCGAAACCACTAAACGCAGTTTGTGGCTTTGAAGTTACAATGAAAGGTTTAACTGTTGTCGGGGTACTGGAGAATCGAGTTGCGGATTGTTGTCCGAAAGTGTTGAAAGTATTGACAGTTGGCTTCTGGTAAACTGATTGTCCGAAACCACTTAAAGCTGATTGTGGCTTGGGAGCAACCGTCAAAGGCTTAACTGCGAACTGTGTTCCTGTTTGTTGACCGAAATTGTTAAATGTGCTGACAGCTGGCTTTTGGTAAATTGATTGTCCGAATCCACTGAAAGCAGTTTGTGGTTTAAGAGTTACAGCCAAAGGTTTAAATGTATTTGGAGTGCTGGTGTACTGTGTCGAGGATTCTTGTCCGAAATTGTTGAAAGTACTGACTGCAGGCTTCTGGTAAATTGACTGTCCGAATCCACTGAAGGTAGGTTGTGGCTTAGGAGTAACCGTTAAAGGCTTTACTACGAACTGTGTTGCTGATTGTTGACCGAAGTTGTTAAATGTGCTGACAGCTGGCTTTTGGTAAGCTGACTGTCCGAATCCACTGAAGGCAGGTTGTGGCTTAGGAGTTACGATCAAAGGTTTGAAAGTAGTTGGAGTGCTTGTGTACTTCTCTGAAGCTGATTGAAACACTGAGATTGGCTGCACTTGTGCCTTTGGTGGCAGGTAAGAAAGCTGAGGCTTAACTGTTGTACTAGAAAAAGTATAGGCTGGGCTGACTGCTGGCTTTTGGTAAGAGGTCTGTCCAAAACCTTGGAAAGTTCCAAAAGCTGGTTGAGACTTTATCGGAGTTGGTACCAAAGGTTTTTGATATTGAACAATTGGCTGTTTGAAGATTGGTTTAGTGGTGGTAAAAACAACTGGTTTCTGGTATTGAACAACAGTGGGCTTTAAACTAGATTGTCCAAAACCTTGGAAGCCACTGAAGCTGGTTTGGGTATTTAATATGGGTTTCACTGAAGTTCCTTGGAATGCACTGAAACTTGTTTGTGGCTTAGCTGTAATAGCGATAGGCTTTGTAGTGCTGAAAGTTGCTACTGGTGTAAGTACCTCAGGAGTGACAGTTGATGGGGAACCTTGAAAGTTGTATTGAGGTAGAGCAGGCTCCAAAGTTGGCTTTACTTCAATAGTTGATGGTAGTAGAGGGTTACTTGGTGGCAAGTATGATGGACCCGTGTTACCAAATGATCCGTATGTTGTCACTGGCTTTGGTGTTACTATGGGCTTCTGGTATTGAGAGAATGTCGAAGTAGTTTGACCGTAACTGGTTAAAGGTTTCTGATACTGCACATTTTGGTATTGACCTGTTGAGGATGAAGCAAAATTTAGAGGTTTTAATGGCTTTTGAACGTTAGTTTTTTGTCCAAATTTATCGAATACACTGAAACTACTCTGTGGTTTAGGTTTAAAGATTGCGGGTTTTAGGGATTGGAAGGAACCAAAGCTTGTTTGTGGCTTAACAGTAGAATATTGTGGTTTTAAAACGATTGGTTGTGGCTTAACAGTAGAATATTGTGGTTTTAAGACGATTGGTTTAACGGTGCTTGGTTGAACGACGATGGGTTTAACAATGGTCACTTTAGCAGGTTCAACTTTTATCGGTTTAGCGATGATTACATTTTGCTGCGGCTTAGATTGGCTGAATCCTTGGGAACTAGTGAATGTTGGCTTAAATTTAGGAACAATAGATACTGAAGGCTGGTATTGACCAGTTCCTGTCGCGAAATTCAGCTTATTGGTGGATTGTCCGAATCCTTGGTAGTCACCGAAGTTGGTTTGGGGTTTGGATGTCACAGAAATAGTTGGAACTTTATATTGTCCCGATACATATTGACCAGATCCTGTGGTTAAAGAAGACTGACCTAATCCCTGGTAGGCACCGTAGTTTGTTTGGGGCTTGGATGTCACTGAAATAGCAGGAGCCTTATATTGTCCCGATACATATTGACCACTTCCAGTTGTTGAAGAAAACTGACCTAATCCCTGGAAAGTACCGATGTTTGTTTGAGGCTTAGATGTCACTGAAATAGTAGGAGCCTTATATTGTCCCGATACATATTGACCAGATCCTGTGGTTAAAGAAGACTGACCTAATCCCTGGTAGGCACCGTAGTTTGTTTGGGGTTTTGATGTCACAAAAATAGTTGGAGCCTTATATTGTCCCGATACATATTGACCAGATCCTGTGGTGAAAGAAGACTGACCTAACCCCTGATAGGTGTCGAGGTTGGTTTGGGGCTTGGATGTCACTGAAATAGCAGGAGCCTTATATTGTCCACTTCCAGTTGTTGAAGAAAACTGACCTAATCCCTGGAAAGTACCGAGGTTTGTTTGAGGCTTAGATGTCACTGAAATAGTAGGAGCCTTATATTGTCCCGATACATATTGACCAGATCCTGTGGTTAAAGAAGACTGACCTAATCCCTGGTAGGCACCGTAGTTTGTTTGGGGTTTTGATGTCACAGAAATAGTTGGAGCCTTATATTGTCCCGATCCGGTTATTGCAGAAGACTGACCATATCCCTGGTAGGCACCAAAGCTAGCTTGAGGTTGATATTTTTGCGTATTCTGGTATTGACCAAATTGAGACAAGGATGAAACCGGTCGACCAAAATTAGTCGAAGACTGTCCAAATGATGATGATCCTCCGAACAAAGTTTGAGGCTTCGTTACAATTGGTGCTTTATATTGCTGAACGCTTGGATATTGACCAAATGCTTGGCTAATACTTGCTTGTGGTTTCACATTGTAAACCGCAGCAGGTTTTGGTGTCGAAGAAGCAACAACATATTCTGTTGGCTTGGTGTATATAGATTGAGATCCAAAAGAATTTGAACCATCACTGAAGCCAAGCGATGGTTTTGAATAATCGTATCCATCTTCTTCAACTGCACAATGGCTAACGCCAGCCAAAAGAAGGACACTCTTTAACAAAAAAAAATTAAAGAAAAATATAAATTATTTATTATTTTAAATGTAGTCAGCTTGAAAAAATTATAAAAAAAAATTCCTTTACCAAAATAACGCTATTAACGAACATCCTAATCAGCATCTTCTTTGCCAGAAAAACACCGAACTTCTAACGCTTCGCTGCACATGGCATCTGCTTATATAATTTTTTATTCATTTCAGGATCCGGTTCGGATGAGCCCAACCCCTAAATGAATAAAATAAAAAAGAAAAAAAAACAAAAACATAAAACAACATCTACCACCTTGGAGTAAAATTAAGTTATGGCATCCATTCGGTTTGCAAATAATATTATAATAATTTCTTTTTTATTTTCATAATTTTTGAATAACAGTGGGGAACAAAAAAATGTTAACCATATATTAAGATTTAGGTTACCTACTAACTCATTTTTGTTTTGCTAAGTAGGTTTCCGCAGGGAGCTGTTTATATTTTTAACAAAGCTAACTGAAGTCTTTATAGAGGTTCTTTAAGTCCATAACTATATGGCGGAACCACCTAACCACTCTGACCTCTCCCCGCGTTCCAGAGAAGGTTTTGGAAGCATTTAATACTACATTTAACGATGTTATTTAGATCGGAATTTAAAGAGCTTATAATAGGCTGCCGTTGCATTCCTCATCCGAACAACACGGTTAAGAATCTGTGAATTAATATGAAAAAGCTGAGTTTACTGTCGGTAGCGAAACAGTTGAGTAGAAGTTGTAAATAAAAGATAATTTACGAAAATGAGAAATAGAGTAGTAGACAAGATGGAGCCTTGGGGCATACTAGCATTTGTTTTATGAATTTTAAACCCTTAAACCCATCCAAAACAACGCGAATTGAATGATCAGAAAGGTAACTAATAATTCGACGAAGAAATGATTCAGCGATACCAAAACCACGTATATTTTCGATAAGAGACCTTCCTGCCAAACTCTATCAAATGCTGTATATTCTTACTTTCTCCAAAACGAGGTATAGATTGATTCTACTTTTTAATGATATATGCCATCAAATCAGCAGTGGATCTGTTGCTACGACAGTCGTGCTGCCGGACATTGAGAACCTTTCGTTCTTAAAGATATTTTTTTAAGCTGACTATTGATCAGCGTTTCCATGATCATGAAGGAAGGTAAGTGGAATTGGTTGGTAATTGGAGGGTAAAGAAGATTCGCATTTTTAGAAATTGCTTAGACATGATGCTGTTTTCCATCCAGTTGGAAAGTTTCCTGAAGAGTAAAACGATTTCTATATCGAACAAAAATCTCAAACCAAAATTTCGGCAACAAGAATACTAAATCTCGTTGAATCGTTCACAGCACACATAAAATGAATTTTGTTTGACATTCCAAACAAATTTCAGTGTCGGTAGAAATGCCAAAAAAAATTCCCAAAAATAATTATACACATTTCCTTTTTCTCTCTTTTTTTGTGTTAAAAAAAATTCACGAAACCGTATGAAATCCCACTAAGGCCCAACTGTAATAGACTTAACCGAGCTTAAGTTAATGTCAAAACCGAACGAAAACTTTTTAAAAGTTATCGTTAAAAAAAAAGTAACCATAATGGATTCTGGTAACTTATTATTTTAACTTTTCTTCTTTTTATTTGCTAATAGCTAACGTCACGAGCAAAATTGTCAAGGTACAGAAATTATTAATAAGAAACAACAACATGTAAACCTGCGTTGAGTTGAAATGCGTTTTAAATTTTACATTTACGTAAGTTAATAAGTGTTAGGTATACCATCAGGGCCGAAAACGAATATTTTGTAATCTCTATTTCTAAGGCGGAATGGAATCTACTTCTTACGGATTGGCAATTCCGAAAGCGAAATTTTCGTGCCTGGCAACTCGTTTCCGAATGTCAAAGACGCTGTTTAGATTGGGAAGATTGAGGCCGGTGTCACGGCAGTTCGTTGGCAAGAGAAGTGTGGGGTGAGGACTCTCGTGAGGCACGAAGAAAATATAAAAACCGGACTCATGAGTCTACTTTGTTGTTGTTTCAATGTGTGAAATGTTGAAATTTTTATTGTTTCAATGTATTTTGAGGCACCTCAAAGTTTCAAATGTAAACACGATGGCACTCACCAGTCCGGAATGAATCTTCCCAATCTAAACAGGGTCAAAAGCGTTGAATGAAATTCGGAAAATTTGTTTCTACAACAAATGTGATAGCGAAACGAACAATGCAAGTCACAATATTTAAGTTTTTTAAGAAAATCTCAGTGAAAATAACAATTCAAGTAAATAAAATGTATTTACAGGGAATCTTCTATTCGCTCTTCATTATTGTCTGCATCCATCCACAGTGCAACCAAATCCGTTGTTCGAGACTCGAAAAAATCTTATCCGTAAATGGGAAAAGTATTAAGTACAATTTTTGTCCTTTCCGAAAAAAGTTTGTTTAGAAAACAATTTTTTTGGTACACATTTCGTAGAACCTAGTGTAAATTATTTTTATTTTATTTAAACAAAATCAATTAAGTGCAAACATATATTTAAGTGTAATCCATCACCATTAGTCGTTAAAATTATTCACATAAACGTCAATATTTTAACAAGCTCATAAAAAAGATTGAAATTTTATTTAAAATCCAAATTTAATGAGTTTTTTTTTTTAATAAGTGTAAACATTTTCTTCTGACCTACTGTTAATGTCGACTAATGCTATAAGCTTAGAGATCGATAGAATTTTTAAGTTTGGTTTAAACACATCAGGGCAGTCACCTTGTTAAGATTTTAAATATGAGATTTTCATAAAAACAAAAAAAAAAAACCAAATCATCATTTTAATCTATTGTGATGCAAATGTTATGCTACCAGTGCGGCATAGTGATAAAGAAATGCAGAGCATTTCATTTTGAAGGTCAGAAAGAGCATTCAAATTTGAGTGGCTTAAAAAGCATGTTTGACGTCTAGACTTGACTTTAAGTAAGCTTCAAAATATCAGTTTGAATATATCCAACATGGTGGGGACGACTTGTTGACCAGGAAAGAAGAACAAATCGGTTAAAATGAGACAACAAAAAAAAGAAGTAGGTACATACATATATGTATAATTTATTGCTACCAATTTTGTTTTGGATTTGGCTTCAACAACTCGGGCTGGGTTAGGAATGTGATGAGAGCACGTCTTAATTGCTTTCATTTATTTGGTTTTGGTTTTTGTTTTGATGTTTTGTTTTTTTATTATTGTGCATTATTTTTGTATTTGGGTTTGTTTTTTTAAATTTAAGCAATAAACATTATTCACACCATAAACGGGTGATAGAGAGAATATAGGTATGTATATGTTCTATAATTTGTTTCTAAATTATTGTTTAGCACATAAACATCGAAGCTACAAGTTTGAAGTTATAAAAAATATTTTTGGACTAAAAATTCGCCGCGAATTACTCCTTAAAGTTAGAGTATGTAAAACCAAAATAGTTAAGAAAAGTTTATGTGAAAAACTGGGTTTTTTTTTAGGAAATGCATTATAGTTAAGCTTTTAAAATCGATTGAAGCTTCCAATCGTAAACAATCGAACGACCAATCAAGAACATTGATGTGATTGATTTTCATTTTAGGGCAAAAGAAACAATAACCTTGACCTATTGAGTGTTTAACGTGTAGATGTTAACTAATATGTGTGGTTAGATCATTAAGTTATTTAAACGATACAATGTTCTCATGACTTGAAGCTCTAGATCACTGACATGGAGCAATAGTAAACAATGTTTTATGAGAGAATTATTGTTTTTTATATGTTTTTAACATAAAATAAATTTTTTTTTCTTGTTTAAATCATTAAAAGTTGATTGCTTGGGGCCTTTAGAAAAACCTCTTAAATTATGAAGTCTTAACATAAACATTTATAGGTCCTCATCATAATTTTATATTTCAATTTTTATTTCCCGTTAAATAATGGTAGATAAGTATGGTTTTAATATTGAAATGTAATAAATCAAGTCAGTAACCGTTAAATCATTTCAGCTTCAAGTTCGGAACGTTTCTTGTCCTAGGTCAATCTGATGTGTTAACTGTAATTAGTGCTCAAAAAGATAAAGACCAGCAAAGTTGTCAGAAATAAATAATTTTACTGTTTTAACTAGAAAAAAAACGAAAAACTTGAATCTTAAATTTTTGACGACTTCATTTTTTCAAGTTTAGTAAAAAAAAAAGAATGGGCTAAGAAGAAAGAATGATTGGAATAATGTTTCGTGTGAGCAATGCGTGAGATGCGTTAGCAGCTCAATTGCAATTGCTGAGGGAACATTATGCTATACACTGAACATTTGTCATGGAGTTATGAACAACCCGTTAAAGAAAAAAAGTAGATGCCGAAATAACTGTAAATGAGGTGTGAGAAGTTCTACAAGGACTTTTGAAGGGAAGGCAGCTGGATCAAACAAAATACCCGCTGAGTTCTTTAAATAGAATGCAATAAGGAGCTCATCAAATTGAAACTTGCAGAAGCTGTCAACATTGTCCTCAAGTTTGGAAGTTTTCCTGATCATTTTTATGAAGCACTTATAAAGCCTATTTTTAAGTAGGGAGACCCGAAAAATTACCGAAGAATATCTTTTCTTAATGCAGCTGTAAAAATCTTGGAGGTTCAAGAAATTATGTTGGTACTATTCATGAGGAAGTTGCGTATGCGGATTACTTGGTGATATTGGTGTCAGGAAAGTTCCCATCTTTGATAAGCGAGATCACAGAGGTGGATTTGAGGAAGGGAAACAAGCAACTGGAGTTGTGGAATAGGTGTTAACCAAAGTTAAACTAAACTGATGCTTTTCACTACCAAAACTTAAATACCTCCCTTCACTCAGCTTCGACTCAACGGCCAAACTCTTTCTCTGTCCTCCAGTGCGAGATATCTGGGCGTAGTTCTCGATCCTAAACTCAACTGGAAACTGAATATTGAAGAACGGGTTAGGAAGGCCTACATAGCCTTCAATGCCTGTGGTAAAACTTTTGGTAAAAAGTGGGGATTTCGATCAAAAATGATACTGTGGAGCTACACAGACGTTGTACAACCGATCCTAAGGTTCACATTCAGGCTTGCGAGCTTAACCTGGCATTCCTGAACAAGTTAGATGATGCTGTAACCATATTAATATGGCTTTAACAGCTGTCTGACTGTCGTAGGGTTTGATTGTCTGGTGGTATTTCAAGCTGAATTACTGACAATAAGGGAAGCATGTAAGTTACTGCTACTGCTATCGTTATAGATAGTCAGGCAGCTGTTAAAGCCATATTTATTCAAGTACAGAATCATCTAAACTGGTTCAGTCACTTCTTTCTGGGTTTCAGATCATTGTAAAATTGCGCAAAACGAACGAGCTGACGAACTGGCGAGGCAAGGTTCAGTTCGCTTGCGAAAGAGTCAACATTTTTATCTTGCAATTATGAAGGGCAATGTATTCTCAATTTTTCCTATTGAATCCAATTGCAGGTGGGGCAGTTTAGGAAATTGCATTACATATTTCTAAAAAGATTTGGCCTACATATTATAGTAAAACCCGAACAAATGACTTAATATGCAGAACCCGGCAAGACATAGCCAGGATATAATTGTGGTTCGTTTTCTGGTCACTGGCTAATCGGAGAGCATGCTGCGAAACTGGGCATCCCCACAATAGCCACTGTCGTAACTGTGGGGATCAGCAGGAAAAGGAAACAGTCGTTCACTTCGTTTGTAAATGCCCCAATCTAGTCAGATTGAGAGTATACAATCATTTGGTAGGGCTTTTTTCAACGACCTCGATGAACTTTTTGAGAGATCAAATATTTAATCTCTTTCCTTAACGCGACCCGGTGGTTCTAGGACCACTAACTGTAACTATAAGTACCGTGATATATATGCCAGTAAGACCTAAGGTCTTATAAATTAGGCAATGTTAGAAAGAATAGAAGGATAGGATAGATTTTTGTTGGCACAGTGGATTGAGAAATTATAGGTTTTGATTATCTCATTAAATCCCAGGGTTGGCGTTCAGTTGAGGGAATAAAGAAAAGAATGCTGCCTAGTCTGGCGATCGAACCCGCACATCCAGGTTAACAGTCATGCACTACTTCCACTGCGCCGGGGCCACCCCCAATTATTATATATATTTATTACGGTAAAGAACGATCAGAAAGGATTGAAGTCAATCAAGGAGTAATCTTAGGCTGTAATCTTAGTCCGCTAACCTTTTGCCCTATTTCTGGACGAATTAGAAGATTGTCTGACTTGTGGATTGGTGACTTGCGGATAAAGGTTATAATGTATGCAGTATCTGAACAAATTGGCAAAGAATTTGTAATAACCAAATAATTGCTGTTAGCATGTAACATAGAGTTTGTAATGCTAAAGCAATGGCATTTTTGTTTTATGGCGTTCAGGTATTGCAGAAGTTTAAAAAAGTAGTCGAGTGTCTGGTCGCTTTTTCCTCAAAAGAATATTCTTTTTGCAAATCAATACACCAAAATCTATGTATTATCTGGAAACAGGCGTGGCCTGCCATACCGTCATGTATATATCGACCCTTAAGATGAACGCAGACTATATATCATGATAGTTCTTGACATGGAAGAATCAAGTCTACCTAAATAGATAACGAAGTATGTGGTACGTGAAAAAACCCATTAGCATTTGACTGAGGCATCACTTTAAAATGGCGATTAATGAATGCTGCTCAAAGCAAAAAATCTTTCTATGAAATAATAGCAGTTATCGATACGAACGAAAGATACAACTTAATTGAAAAAGCCAGGTCATCAACGGAAAGGCGGTACTATACTCCAAGTGTAACTTTAATCTCAACGAGAACAACTATTTTTACTGTACGTTTGGTAGCCCTCTTATTGGAACTATCTTTAAATAAGAGGAGAGATGATCAAACTGAATTACATGCCACATCGTAGTGAGGAGTCAAAAAGCTGCAATATGTCGACGGTTGAAGTGCAGAACCTCGTAAGTCGTTTTTGCATGATTTTCAGAAATAAAAAAAAAAACTGTCAAGTATTGTATGGCGATTTAGGGAAAGTGGTTTTGAATTCTGTCTTTTTCTGTTATATATTCAGACCAACATTCTTACGATGAAATTGCCAAAAGGTGGCTCCGAATCTGCTGATTTTTTTTGCATTAATAGTAGTTTTTTTTTTTAACTTTTCGACTAACGAGGTCCTATACTTTAGCCGTCCATGTGTAATTTGCAAGAGAGGGGAAGATATAAAATTTTGTATTAGTGTTTGTTAAATGCTGACAGGGCAGCTTTTTAAAAGTCAACGTTTTGGAAACAGTTCGTTGCAATCTGAAAAGGAAGCGATGTCAAACGGGCCTAATCTTCAATGAAAGCTTTTGATCCAAGTTTGTCATAAAAATAAATAATTATTCTAAACTTAAAGTCCTTAAAAAATTGCCTTTTATAACGAAGTTTAAGTCGTTCTAATTTTGATTTAACTAATCTTCAAGTCTTACAACTTATTGTGTTTTAAATAAACTGAAAGGAGGTACCGGTATGTAAGGTATGCCGGATGTAGACTTTTTTTTTTTAAATTAATTAATTAATTAATTTTTTTTTTAAAAAATGTGAACAAGTGAATATGCTACAGAGCTTGAGGGGGAAGAGTAAGAAGGTTGTAATCCCTTTGCGGTAACAAAAAAAAAACACTTAAAAGAACAAACCAAAAAAGAGACACATTTTGGTATGCCCTGAGGTTATAGGTGCTGTCCTGCCTAACCAGTCTAAAGGTTAAACAAAATTGACTATATGCTAAACTTATTCATTCTAAATCCGTTCATAAAACTATACCAATCATAAATATAAATGAGTTTGAAATGATTCCATACCGGTTGAGGATTTTGAATTGAATTATAAAAAAGGTCTCCATATTTTCAGAACCAAATTTCTCTGCAAAATTCCTCATTTTCTCAGATCAATAAAATTAAGAATTAATCAATAATGCTAATTAAGAATGCTAATTTATATGATAAACAGTATAACCTATATTAACATAAAGCTGATCAAGTGACTTTGTTACTGAGATGGGTAATATAGAGTGCATCGGTCATGGCCATGGTGTAAAGTTCAAGTGCGCGTGGTGGACAAAATATTAATTTTATTAAAAACGAATAACAAAGACTTGGCTTAAGTTGTTGTTGTTTAATTCAAAATGTTAATTGATGGTATGTATAATTATAAGACGCCAATTACAGCTTTTATTGAAACAATTTAAGCAAATGTCATTTGAAATAATCTGAATTACTCATTCTGGAATTTCAACAATTAATTATTTAAAATTTGTATCTGTCAGCAACCAAGTAAAATGGCTATTTATAAAATCATAAACATATATATACACTTCCAATTAAAATCACAAATTTATTAAAATTTATTTTTGATATCATCGATTTATAATATTCTATCCGAAATTAAGACAAATTAAACTTTGCCACTCATTTATTCACATGTGATATTATGCAGATCACAAAACCATCACAGTTCACAGTCATATTTATATTTAAGTTTTGATTTAAATTTGTTTGTTAAAAAAATTCATATTCGAAAAGATCAATGAATTGAATTAAAAAAAATAAAAATGAATCAGCTATTTGTATATTAATTTTTTTTTAAACTAGTTTTTAATATTTAATCTGTTACTTTCAATTTTTTGCCGGTCAATCCAGTCAGTAAGGGGTTTTTGACTTACACAATGTTTTTACATGTTGTTCGGGTATTGAACCTTATGAAAAAATAACAAGTTTTGGCAGAATTAATATTGATTCACAATATTTTACTTAAAAAAAAAAGACTATTATTTCTACTTTAAAGACTTAATTTAAAATTTGATTTGTCACTCTCACGGCGCGGTATATTCGTTGGAATGCAATGCTGGTGTGTACCTACTGAATACAAAATTATTATATAATGAAAATATAATTTGCATTTGCGATTATCTGAATGGCGCGGCGCATTTTTAGTAGAAGTTGTAAAAAAAACAGATTTTTAACAAACAACACGATTAGTGTTGCCGCTATGCGACTTGAGTCGCATTTTGACCCCTTTTTTGCCAAATGCGACTAAGACACGACCTTTTAAAAAAGTCGCTATTTTGACCCTTTTTTAAAAATTTTGCGACTTTTCTGACCCCATCTCTAGAGAAATGCATGCGGAAAAGATAAGTTTTTTTTTTTGTTGAAAACCCCAACCATTCCCAACGATTCATTGAAACTAATATATTTCCGTTTTATTTTATTGTTTTTTGGTAAGTTTATACAAAAATAAAAAAAGTTGTGCTTGTTTAGTATTTTAAGGCTTTTTCAAAAAGAATTTAAAGTTTTGATATCGAAAACAACGAATTAAGTGGTGTTTTGTTCAATTTTAGTTTTGTAAAATATTCGTGTTTAAACATGTCGAAAACATTTTTTAAAAAGCATGCGTATTCCTCTGCGCCCCCTATAGAATACGAATCTGATTTTTTTTGTTGTAGATATTATGGAACTATACATAAAGAAAACTCTAGAGCCATGCTGGACATTTAATACAATGGAAAATGCAATAACAGCTATAAATTCAAAAGAAGTATTCATCAATATAGCAGCGACCATCTAGGTCCTTTGTGCCCGGCAACGATGTGGCACAGAGGATCAAAAGCACTTTTAATTAAAAAAAAAAGTGCTACAATATCCATAGCAATTATAACTGGACAAATGTTAAGTGGTCCTCTGTGTTCCGTCCTCCCCTACATCATCGAATATGCATGTTAACCAAAATTTTTATCAAGGAATCCAAAATTTAAGTTTTTAATCATGATTAATTCGTTAATCAGCCGATTTTTATCGAAGAGGACCATTTTATTAGAACATTTTAAAGCATAGTTTAGATTTAACCCACTGTGAACTGGCCCTTAAAAATTTTGAAAAACTAATTTATTTTGCTTTGGTTATTTTTTATTCAATATAAAACTAAAATAATTCCAAAGCATGTTTTATTTATACGGATTTTGTTTGATTTTGCTATATCTATTAAAATATGTAATTTCAAAATGCGGCTTTTTTTCCCGTGACCCCTTTTTTTGTGACCTTTTCCAATTTCTTAGCGGCAACAAATGACTGTTCTATTTATGAGAATAATGAGCTTGTAAAAAATTATCAAACTTTTTTTTTCATACAATTTTCTCTGAATCTTTTAGAAATAGGCATGTAGTCTACTCTAAAAAAATATAGTTAAATAAAATATTGTTTTGTTATTTTTTACGATCAAAACAATTTTATTTATAAAAATTAGCATATCTTGTACTTTGAATCAGTAATACAAAATAAGGCCAATTAAATAGAACTAAGTTTTTTATTAGGAATTTAAGCTTTTTTATTAGGAATTTATTCTTAAGTTTTTTATTAGGAATTTAAGCTTATGATGATTTTAAATGGCGCCCTTCACTTCAAAAGCATTTTTTCTCGAATTTTTCATCCACTTTTTATAGCATTATGATTATAATTTGGAGATTTCTTATTTTTGACAAATTTGATATTTCAATTAGGCATGGAATTCGATATTTCGATCCGGACAAAATGTGTGTTTTATTATCTATACGGATCTGAATCAGAATCGTTTTCACTTGCGATAATATATAAGTAGGCGGTGCTGAACCTGCCTGTAGGCAAAACAGGCAATTGCATAGGGGGCACTTTAATTGGGCGGCTTTTTCGGTCTTCGTTGTTGCCCGAAGCTCTGGGCCATTCTTCAAAAATATACTAAATGTATTCTAAGCGAATTTCTTTGAAAAATTAATCAGATACCCGGTGGTCAAGCAGACTACTTGTCTCTCAAAAAATTTATTAGATATTTATGTTTCTTTCGGAATTCAAGTAAAGCAAGAAATTCAAGTTTGTGTTATCAAAAATAATTTGAAATGGGTTTTAATGCATTACGACAGTACTTTCAGATAAAACGTTCTAAGGAATCTTTTTTTTTTACTATACATAACCCTTCATTTACATTTTGTGACATGTTAGTTCCAAAAATAATGGGAATGAGTTCATAATGAACCAAGTCCCAATTTTAGTGGGAATAAGTGCATTGGGAGTTAGTTCATTTGGGAGTAAGTTTCAGGGCATATTTTCAATGAGTAAATATATTATGTAGGGGAGAGGTGGGCACCTTTGAACGCGGGGTACCTTTGAACATGGGTAACAAAATCTTAACAACAAAATATTTTAAAACCTAAAATTAGTTTTAAGCATGGCAATAGCGATATCTTTACACGTCAACGATTTTGCGGTGCATCTCTTAAGTTCATCCGACAGTAGATAAACACGCAGTTTTATTGCGTAAATTGTATTTTTATAATATTTTTTTTGTAAGAGTTTAAAATTTTTTTGTTAAGGTATTTCATTTTTGAAAAATTATTAATAAATTCAAACCTTCATTTTGATTAACATAAAGTTAAAGTTCTTGGTAAATATGCTAGGTATAATAGCTATGGCCGAATTTTATGTTGCTTAACATGATGGGGCAGCTTTGAACAGGTTTAAAACTAGTTATTAAAAATATTTGTAAATTTTTTCTCCGCTCAACAGATGGACACTAAAATTAAAGTTTCAAAGAGGCTTTTAGCTGCAAAAACTTTGTTTTAATCTATTTATTTTCAAAAGTCTACTCTCTAAATATTGAGTTAACCTTTCAAAAGATTTTATATCCTATTAAAGTTGTTTGTATATTGAGCTCTTCATAAGTAATTTATTCATACAGTTTATTTTTTTCTTCAATAGATATGCGTTTATACCTTTATTATTTATTGTTAAAAATAATTATAAATACTTCCGTTGAAAAGTGCCCCAGGTATGTTCAAACCTGCCCCACATGTGGGGTACCTTTGAACACAATGACCTAGTTCGTATTTTAATAAAAATAAAATATCAATCTTTATTAAATTTAATCAAAAATGGGTTTAAATTAAACGATAGTGACGATAACTTACTTAATTCCATCACACTGGGTTTTTGGAGGCTCTAAACCAAAAAGTGTTCAAAGTTGCCCCCCTCTCCCCTATATAATTTTGATTTTGTGAGCAAAAACAATTGTGTACCTACAGTAAAAATCAAAAACACCTCCACATAAATTTTTCTTTTATTCGAGTAATTTTTATTTTTTGAAATTTACAAATACGTTATAATTTTTCGTTTAATACCCAAATGAATTGCGAAAAACGCAATTGGGGGTATTTGGCGAGATTTTAAAAAGCGGGATATTAATACATTGGGATTATGAATAAGCGGGATTTTAAAAGACGGAATTAAAAAAAAAACGGTATTTTAGTAGACGGGATTTTAAAACTTTTTTTTCGGGACTATTCAGATACGCCCCCTTGAAAAATCAGTAAAATAAATATATACACTTAATTTAAACAAAAAAATTAAAACAAAATAACAAAAATTGAAAAAATATGAAAAATTTTGAATACAAAATTCAAAAATTTTGAAAAATATTCAAAAGTGAAAAATTTTGAGAAAATTTGATAAAGTCAAAAAATTTAAAAAATAAAAAATTTTGGAAAAAAGTCAAAAATTTTGAAAAAGAGTCAAAAATGAAAAACAGTTAACTAGTTGTTTTTTAGGAATAAAGGCAGTTTTAAACGAGTTTTTTGAAAATTTGTCGTTAACGAGAAGTAAAAAAAAACCTGGCAGATAACGTTAATAACAGTTCTTGATAACTTTTCTTCCGCAAAATAGGTCTGCATTTTGTTGAAAATAAACGTACCTTAAATAATATCTACACACAAATTTTTTTTTATCAAAATCGTTAGAGCCCAGAAAAATAATACGTAATTGTTGCATGGCAGGTGATATTATTTTTGAGCAAAAAAAAAAAAAACGACGAATCTTACTTAAGTTCGAATTTTGAAGAAAATCGTGATTTAGATGGTTTAGGCTGGAACCTATTTTTTTCGTGCTTTCTGTCATCGTAATATCAAGTTTGCATGAAATCTCGAGTACGATTTTTGTTACGAATCCAAAACTTGCAATATTAGTACATATATCTCAAGAAATAAAAATTCATAAATTCTTCTTTCTTAGATAAAAAATAATCTCTTTAGAATTTTTACTTCTTACGCACCTACAAACTGACACACTCACCTTTTATATTTTGCAAAAACAAATCAATTTTAAGCACTTTTGATTTTTGTTCACTATATCCTTGACCAGGGCCGGCCTCAGCCAAACTTGCGCCCTGTGCAAGATTTGTAGAAAGCGCTCCTTTTTTTTTTTATATATGCACACATATGCAAGATGGTACTGCGCCCCAGAATTTTTCGCCCTGTGCATTTGCACATCTCGCACATATGGTTGGTCTGGCCCTGTCCTTGGCTATAAAAATATACTAGGTATGTCATTATATGTACATATAATAAACATCTTAACTTTTATACTATATAATGCTTAATAAATGATAGAACTTCATTGATTACGAATCAGGTTACCTATAAATCAGAGATAAAGTGAAAGACGTCTGATCCATTTAATGATCCAAATGAGAAGAAACATGTATTTTGAAAACATGTTAGATCGACAAAATGTCATTAAGATTATTGGGCATGTTCAGTTCACTTTCCTAAAATAATTTCATAGTCAAAGTATATACCTTTAGTTATAATATTTTATTTTTATTGGGATAAGGAAACATAAACAACTTCTGAAGATTATAACATCTTGACCACTTTAAGATTATTGAACTTGTTTGTCAACTTTATACAAAATTAAGCAAAAAACCAATTAAATAATATAAATCGTTTTTTTTTATATATATAAATAATAAAGTTGCAATAGATTTGTTTTAATTATAAATATTACGAAATTAAAAAAAAAAATTCTCTGTATTTAAATAGAATTAATTATCTATACCAACCAGATGCAAACTTTTATCATAAAATTGAAATCGCATAAAAATTTTAATTAAGTGAATTTGAATTGCTTATCGTTTTTTGATATAATCAATATTAATTTTTATTCAAAAATAAATAACAAGGGATTAGAGCCTCTGTCACTTATATGTATAAAACTGGTTATAAATAAAACAGGAGGATTTCCTTTTATTTCCTTACTCAGTGCGTGGTGCTTATCAATATATAAATTAAGGCTCAAAATGAAATACAAATTTATATCGCATGTACTTGCTCTTTTGAGTCATACGTCAATGTGACACAAGAAAAAAAAAATAAAAAAAAAGACCTTATTGTGGAGATAACAAGTACATTTTAAAAGGGGAAACTAGTTTGAACATTGTGATGTGATTTGTCGTTCAGTGTGAGTTTATTTGTTTCTATTGCATTGTTTTCTCCGCAACTAGCACTCTCAAAATAGAAAGAGATAGTTTTTCGAAAAGCCCAATTGGATAATTTTATCTTCTCAGTTAATGCACATCGCTGACGTTTGGGATGTGTCTAGAAATGCATGACTTTAGTTTCGTTCGTTGAACTTTACCCAGGGTTGACTCAGGTTTTCTTGACAACTCTGAACAAATAAGCTATTTAGCTGCAACAAGCAAATACAACAAAATAAATGCCTCACAACTCATTTCAGTTTTGGAGTTTATTCGTTACCTCAACTTGCAGCAGAAGAAAACCTAGTTCTACTTCAGGGCGAGATCAGGGCGACCCCAGGTCTCAAAAAACACAGAATTTGACTGTCAGGGTGAGTTCAAATTTTTGAAAAAACGCTTTAGGGTGACCCCAGGGTGATTTCAGGGCTCAGCGAACAAATCTAATGTAACCATTTTTGTTTTTTTACTTTTGGAACGCAGCCGTACTTTACTGATCTTTATTAGGTCTGTTTGGTAATGAGAAATTTCTATCGAATTGGCACAAGTATTCACAAATTTTTACAGTTTGCTGTAAAAACTCATGAAAAAAAAACTCAGTTTTGTGAAATTTGTAAAAAAATAGTTACCAAACAGGCCTATTGATTATACTCTAACATACATATTAACGTACAGACATCGTTTTTGTTTTAATTAAAAATGTTTTCAAGCTCTCTAAATCGCATCAGCAGCATACTATAGGCTTTATTGAAGAAAATATGCGAGCAAAAAATTGATATTTTTACCAAAATTTTTATCAGAAAAATGTCTGGTCCTGTTTGGGAAACTGTTTCTAGGTTAATTTCTTAGGGGGTTATTTCAAATAACTTTAAAGCATAAACAAACATTTGACGTATGTTGGTATCTTCCTTATATTTATCAAAGCTATCTTGTCAAATACTTCAAATCCATTCAATTACTTACCAGCCTTAAGTGGCCTTCACCCGCCTTGAGCTGCCCTCAGTTGCTTCGAATCAACAGCTTGTTCGTGTTGACCATCCTTAACCACCTTCACCATCCTTAACCAGCCTTGACAGTTGACCCACTTTGACCACTTGACATTTCACTCTTGAAACTTGACACTTGAACTTAAAACTTTAACTTGAAACTTGACATTTTACACTTCACTTGACACTTGGCTTATAGACACTTGAATTGACACTTAATCTGACACTTTCTGGATAAATAGGTGACTCAACAGCTTCGGGACCAATTATTTTCTCTACCATCATTGTTAGATGTTTTGATTAAAAACTGGATTTCATTTTCAGTTCACGATTACATAAACATGCCTTATGGTATCAATCACTGAAGTCGATGAGGTATGGTATTGATATTCAAAATTATTTACTTTTGCAGTCAAGTTGGCTGTCATAATAAACCACCGAGTTATATTGACATCTGATATAAAATAAATCATAAAAACATTTCCAACCGCATTATCTATCCAATATTATTAGTAATATTATTCAAAATTGCTCATTGCACATATTTTATGTAGATAAACCTATACTTCTTACATAATGTACAGTACATGCGCATACATACAATATATTAAAAACAAAACTGATTTCAATTGAAGAAATCACCAATCCAAACATAATCCAGATTTAATAACAAAAACAAAAAAAAAAAAACAATAATTAAAATTGCATTACCGCAAAATAAAGACCAATATCATGATGTTCCAGTATACCACTACCACAATAAAAATACCACCCCACCACAATACCCCTCCCCCCAAAAAAAAAATCATCAAAACACTCGCTTCTGCCCCCCAGGCTATGATTGTATTAATATTTAACGTTGGAATTTTAAACTAATTACAGAGTTTGGCGCAAATGAATAAATTATCAATTTGCATACGCATAATCGTTTGACCGGCTAGATGGGCTGTCAGTTTGTTTGTTTGGTAATTTAAAGGGCAGGTGAATTTCACCAAAAATCATTAAATTATATTGATTTTTTTTTTTTTTTGCTTTTGACCTGTAGGTGATTTAATTTGGTTTGTTATTGTTGTTGCTATACATCAAGGTTATAAAATGGATTTATTTTTTTTACTGTTAGCTGTATAAGGGTTTAATATAAAAATTCTAAATATGTATGTGATACAAAAATATTCTGACTGGACGTGTATTTTTTTGGGACAAGACGAGAGATATAAAAAATTACTATAAACAGAAACTTTATTCACAAAAGTTTACTAATTTTCAATAAATAAAATGAACGATTAGGTCACACGTACTTGCTCTTATGTTATCACACGTGAGTTTTAAAGTCTGAGTATTAAGGTTCCCCCCACACTTCCGTGGCGATGACGTAAACAATAATAACAACACGTGGTCGTGAATGAAAACAAAACGTTGTTAATATTGTTTTCGTATCCGCCACTACAAATTGGCGTTGGTGTGGGGGAACCCTAAGCTCTATATATACATACATATCTGGTTTAAAAAGAAAAAACTGAAAAATTGTTAACAACTCGTTTCTTTTTATAAACCTCTATTGCTGCAAGCCAACCGCGATTTTCAGATTGAGTCCAGCGAGAAAAACCCGCATGTGTGCACTGAACGATTGCGGCACCGCAGCGGCACCGCGGCGTCAAAAAAAGGGATGTGTGCACCGGGCCTTAAAATCATCAAAATTTGAGAAAAATTGACTTCCGATGTGTTTTCTTTAATATCTAGATCCTAATTTATGGGCTCCGGGATCTTAGCACCTCATATATGGGATATTCGCAAAAAAAAGTATGCCATTTGAAAGGCCACCGGATCGTTATAAAAGGTCAGCTAGTTTCAGTAATTGGTCAGGCATAGGTTATTTTTTATGAATTTAAAAAAAAAAATTCAAGGTCACAGTATAAGGCTTTTAGCACCTCAATTGTGGAATTCATAAAAAAGAAGTATGCAATTTAAAAGGTCAGGTAGTTTCAGTAATTGATTACTTAATTCTTATAAAAGTTCAGGCAGTTTCAGAAATTGGTCAGCTGCAGATTTGTTTTTATAAGCTTTTTAATTTTTTAAGGTCATACAAGGTCACGTGTACCTTTAGCACCTCATTTATGGGATATTTGAATAAAAAATATACCATCTGAAAGGTAACTCAATCCTCATAAAATGTCAGCTAGTTTCGGTAATTGGTCAGTTGTAGATTTTTTTTTATGAGTAAAAAAAAAAAATTCAAGGTCACTAGTATAAGCACCTCATTTGTGGAATTTTGCAAAAAAATGCGTACCATCTGAAAGGGTTTTTATACTTATAAAAGGTCAAGCTTTATTCGGAAATTGGTCAGGTATAGATGTTTTTTATGATTTTTAAAATTTTTTTTTCAAGGTCACTAGTATCGTTTGTGAAATTTCACAAAAAAATGCAAAAAATCATTAAAAAAAAATCTATGCCTGACCAATTTCCGAATATAGCTGACCTTTTATGACCAATTAGTGACCTTTTAGATGGCATACTTTTTTTGCGAATATCCCATATATGAGGTGCTAAGATCCCGGAGCCTAATTTATGAGTGAAAACATCTAAAATCGTTGATACGGTTTAAAAGGAAAACTAGTTTTGAAAAAGTAAAATTTTAAATAAAATTAAAAAATATAAACTATTTTCAGAAATTCGTCAGCCATAGAAAATTTTGAATCAGTAGTTAAAGTTTTTTCAAGGTCCTAGAGATTGTTACCACGTCATTGGTGGGATATTACAAAAAAATATATTTAAAATATCTTAAAACTTAGTTTATCCTCATAAACAGTCAACTAATTTCAATAATTAGTCAGCTATAGATTTTTTTGTAATTAATTTTTAGTGTTTTTCAAGGCTGTCAACATTTTTAGTACCTCATTTGTGGGGTATTCGCAACAACAATACATCATCTAAAAGATTACTTAATCCTCATAAATGGTCAGTAAGTTTCTGTAAATTTCTAGAAAAAAGTCGATGACCGACCAATTACTTAATCTTGTTGATCTTTGATGAGCAATTGGTATTTTTTTTTTGTGAATATTCCACAAATGAGGTATTCAAAATTTTGAAAAACTTAAAAAATTGATACAAAATTTTCTATGACTTCACAATTTCTTATAGAAGTTGTCCTTTTATGACCATAATTACTGACCTTCTAGGTGGCATATTTGTTTTCCAAAATCTCACCAATTTGTCGAATTTTATATGTGCAAATATCCTTGTTCTTTGTGTATAAAATGGACGAAAGTCTGTATGAAGCTTATAGACTCAAAAACTATAATTTATCAATTTGGGTGAAATTTTTAAATTTAGTTTCTATTAGTGGTGAGATGTTTATAAAGTGGTTGGAGTAAAATTCGTGTACTTCCACGCCCACTTTTATCATATTTTAGTTTTTTTTATTTAACATCCTTATAGAATGTTAAAGTTTTGTAATTTAGTTTTTTTTAACCTAAAAACTGACATGTGTTATTTGCCCCGCCCATCTATCACGGACACTGGCCCTATATTATCCTTATAGTAAGGCTGAAAATTTTTAATTAATCTCTCTTGAGCTACTACTTCATGTGAAGTTTTTTTTTTAGAAATCTGCTAACTACCACACTCACTTTTCTTATGTCTTATGTCCTCCTTTTACTTTACATCCCTAGAAAGTTGACATTTTTTTAATTAAAATCTCTTAAAACTATAAAGCTTGACATTTTCTAATTTTTTGGCCGCATATTGGCACACCCACTTTTTTGAGTTGTTTTTATTTTCCGAGAAACCAAGACAATGCCATCTCTAAATCGGTCCCGACGAGCCTTTTTTTTTGGACTGAAATTTGCTGCGAGAATCGGTGGTCTATATGTTCCTTCGACAAAAAGAATTCTAAAAATAAAAATGTTGCATTTGCCAATGTAAATATTTAGCAGCTTTAAGTTTCCCCCACACCAACGCGAATTTTCGGTGGCGACGACGAAAACAATAATAATAACGTGTTGTTTTCATTGACAACCACATGTTGTTATTGTTGTTTTCGTCATCGCCACCGAAAATTCAAATTCGCGTTGGTGTGGGGGAACCTTTATACTCTAGTCTTCAGTTCGATATTTCTTCCACAAAAGCACCAGAAAACGCAACACCATCCGAGATGATATTGAATTTTTTCGGTAAAATAAAAAATTTTCATAAATAAATTTTCTGATATTTTACTTCAACGCGTCCTGGTAAAATCTACATTTACAGTCAGTTTGGCACATTATTGGTCAGATAACACTCACTCTTCATCGCTGCTCATCTGCATTTGTAGTTCTTTTGTAAAGACATATTCACCCGCATAACCATGCACAGCGTGAACTGTTTTTTTTTCACCCGAACTGTATTCCCGGATCCAAGCATTCAATTTCGAAGTTATTGTATACATATTACAATCGAGTGGGTCCATAACACCAACCCCAATAAAGCAGGTCTAATTAATTAATTTTTGGATTGAACGAGGCCATTGCAATTAAGCGGCTTTTAATGGTACTAGAGGATGAAGACGACGACGTACCATGTCGATGATGGTAATATGCGCCACAACTACGTATACACAAAGCGGTAGATAATGCAGTGATGCCTAGAATAAAAAAAAAACACAACAATCCCAGCTTATCGAGATGTAAATTATTAATTTAATGGAAAATAAGTGTTTTTTTGTTGTTTTGTTGTGTTGTGTTGATCACCCCCAATCAGAACCCAAATATTGGATAAGGGCAGAAGGATATTTGGCATTTATTGGTATAATACAAATCCTCTTTCGCCAATTGAACATTTTGTACAAATTTGCTCCATCAGATAACCCATTATGGACTTATACGCGTTCAGCAATGAAAATTGCTTTAATTTCTGGTCAGATATCACAGATTATCAGTGTAATTTTTGTTTGTAAATTTTGCACACCTGAAACACCTCTGTGTATGTAATAGCAGACAGGTAAAACTATGTATATTTCAACCTACTTAATGTATAGAGATTCAAATTAAAACGACCATATGTTTATCGAAGTGGGCAATTTGAATATGTATGTACATAGTTCGATTTTTAAAATTCATCGGATTAATTAATTACATTTAATTCGATTCAATTAATATTTTGTTGTTGTGTTCGAAAAGACTTCGAGGTGTTTATTAGGGTTCGTATAGATTTACATCAATTTAAAGGGAATCCATTATCAGTGCCGAAAGTGAGGCAAAATAAATTAAAACCGGATACAAGTCATCTAAAAACACTTTATAGATTGGTCGTTATGGAGTAAGTACCTACTATCTATACCTGCAAATAATAATCAAACTTTAGTGGCGAATTTTAAGGAGACTAATTTTTTTGCTCTATACTAATGAAATGCACAAAAGGGTTGCATTGCACGAACTTGGATTTTGCAGACCAAGACGAAAACGATCGTTCGGTTGAAATCTCGCCATTTTGACTATTACTCTCCCTTTAAAAGAAATTGTTTCATCAAACGACCAATCATAATCTGATCCAGGATTTTAACAAGTGACAATATACTTTGAAGGTTTTTAATGAAACAAGAACATTTGGGTGAGCTACCACCAAGTTTTATAGCTATTTCACGACTGCCAGTGCCACGCCGATCATCAGACTTCTTTTTGTCAGTTTTTAGCACTGTCAACTGGGAATATATCTATTTTAAAAATTCATTGATCCTTTTTATACGAATTTTACTTTTTGTTCCTGAGATTTAATCAGTCAGTTTTTGCTGCAACAACAATAAAAGGCAGCTGAATATTTAGTAAAGACCAAAATTTAAGAAAAAAAACAACAATTTAAAATCAAACAAAGTTCGGGGCAGAAACATCATGTTATAGAAGCAACTGTCTTCAAGCAGAAGACTTTGCATATCGTTTGGGAAGTAGCTTGGAGCTACAGAATACCGCATGTACTCCAATCCTATACAAAAAAAATGTTTAATAAAATAATATGTATGCTCTTCATCTATAAAACAAATAATGTGTTCGACTGGGTCGCACGAACTTGCTCTTATGTGCGATCTTACTGTAATTTTAAAGTTTGAATATTTTAGATCTATTCATCTGATTTAAGTAGTAAATTAACTATGGGAGGCAATATTTTAAAAATTAAATTAAATTAAAAAAGTTAATTTTGAAAAAAAAAAATCATCTATACCTATGTTAAGGAAATTGTATCACATTTAGATAAGTTTATACATTCAAATATTCCACTTCATCACTGTTCTTCTTCTACTTCACTTTAAAATATATTTTTCAATCTATTTAACTTAACAAACTATTAACTTAAAAACAAATAAATAAATTTTCTCAACTAAAATTATTATTACGTCTTTTCTTATTAAGTCTTTTCATTTATTAGTTTAGAGAAGGGATTCTTTTCAGAATCCAAATATCTTCTTCAACTCTTTAAAAACCCATTTTTTAAATATCGAATTTTCAAGAAAATAATTTGTTTTTTATTTTGGAAAATTTTGATGCAATATTATTAAAACTTATTGAAAGCTCTTGTTAATTTTAATTTGTTTAACAAATAATGAGATAATCGAAAAAAAAAAGTTTAATCAAAATCGTAGGAGCCGTCTTTGAGAAATATGAGATTTTCCTTACCGGTTTTTAAGCACTTGTATGGGAGTTATTTTTGATTATAAGAATCATTTTTTAATTCTGCTAGATATAATGTCAAAAACTACTGGGCGCCAAGTTTTATAAAAATCGACCAAATTGTTTTCGAAGTATTAAGTTTTCAAAAAAAAAAAATTGAAACTTTTTTTAAAAATACAAAAAAAAAAAAAGTTCGGTACACAATAATTTGAAAGAATTTACAAAAAAAAATTGATCAAAACCAGTTGAAACGCTTTTGAGAAAATCAAAAATCAAAAAAATGGTTCTATGGGAGGTATCATTTAAAACTATTTTTGGAAACTTTTTTCTTAGCCTTTATGTAAAAAAATCATTAGTTTTTTTTAAGTCGTGGGCACGATTTTGAGAAAAATAAGATTTTAAATTTTTGTTGAAAAAATTTGTACGGCAGATACTCTTATTTTTGGTCCTAAAAAAATAAAAAAAAAAACCGTTAGGGGGAAGCTCAAAAAACGCTTTGTACCAAGCTTAGAGAAAATCGACCCATCCCTTTAGGCTGCAGCACAGAAAAAATTGCGAGACCCACTTTTTTCGACCACGCTATCATAGTAATGGCAAGTTTGATCAAAATCTCGAGTTCGATTTTTTTTTACAAATCCATAACACCATACGTACATATACATATGTACATATATCACAAACGTTGATACACTTAAATGTAAAAAAAAAGTTTACAATTTCTTCAGAAATGAGAAAGGTATAGTTATGTATGGATTATTTTAATTTTTAGAGGAAATATCAACCTTTATTTACTTATTTAATTATTATATTTTTTGAATCTATTCACCGAGCCTTAGGCCTGAAGCAAATTGCCAATACAAGTGCGAAAACAAGTTGAAATTAGTGGTGGAAGCTACAGACTGTTTAATATTCGCCGAATATTCAATAAACATCGATTAAAAACAAAGACTGCATTTGGCTTTTGTATTAAATAAAGTTTAAATTAGGTTATTGCATGTATATGACACTTATACTTCGTGTGGTGAAGTGTGTTGTGGATTATGGTGTGGTGTTGTGTGGATTTTACATCAGTTAAATAAGGTTGCGCATTTTCATTTAAATCTAATTTTTTTTTAAGTATGTTTAATAAATAACAAATCGACAGTTAAAGTGCAGAACCTCGTTAATTGTTTTTCAGAAATAAAAAAAAAACATGTCCAATTTTATGTATGGCTATTCATGTATATAATAAGAGATTTTTAATTCTGCCTTTTTCTATAAAATGTTTGAAAATAAAATTATTTTAGTAATAGACGGACGTGTTTCTATTTTGCTCTTCCCAAATGTCGAATAATTGTGCTAAATGTAATCAAAAAATAAAGCGTGCAGATCTAAACGAAAGTGTAGTGTGCGGTTCGTTTTGCGGGCGTCATTTTCATAAAATCTGTGCTTAGTATTAATCAAGAAAATCTTAATTTACTTGCAAACCCAAATTTCTTTTGGAAATGTAATTTGTGCTGTCAATCTAATTTTGACAATTTCATTTTAAGCTTTAAGGAACTCTCAAATTGTGTCACCGACCTTAAAAGAGAAATTTCCGTCTTAAGAGGCCAATGTGAAAGCAGTGCAAAGTGTATGACTAAAATTAAAAATGACATCTCTACAATAATTGTTTTGAAAGATCATAATGCCTTAGTTGATCAAACAAAAAAAAAACAACAAATTATTTCTACTGATATTAATATCCCAGTGATTTCTAATGAATCTCTTGCTAATATACCACGCTCCACAAGTGTGAATTTAACTGAATCTTCAAACAAAATTATTAATACAGATGAAAATAATTCAAAAGAAAAAAACAATGGCGCAAAATTTTAAACATTTTAACGCGGCTCTAAATCTACTTTAAAATGGGAGCCGGCTCTTAATAATAACTTTAGAATGAGAGTCGGCTCTTTGTAAATTTTAAACGACATAAAGTATACTTCAGCGTTAAAGAGGTCTTCTAACTTTAAAACCAGCAAAACGCTTCTCTATCTTTTTAAAGTATGCTTTATCTGTGGGAAATTATCAATGTGAGTGTGAGTTACACAAACACAAATGCATCCACACAGGGAAGGCGTGCAGTTTAACAGCTAAATGCACCCAAAGGCATTTTGATCTGTTTTGTTTTAGGATTGTTTTGAAATTTTAAATCGTTAAAATAGTAAAAAAGCTTAGTAAATTAAAGAAACAAGTTATATAATAGTAATAAAAGTGATTACATGCAATACAAAAATGTACAAAAATAGAAAACTACACGCGGTGCTGCGTTAAATACTGCACCTATATTTAAAAACACCTATAACAAGCAGTGTAATTTTTGTTCATTTCACAGGTAAGCTGTATCTCATATTCCACATAAGGTAAGTAAAATTACTCTGCACTACGGGCGCTCAATGGATTTGAGCGCCTTGCCTTCACCAACAAAAACTAATGCTACCCTGGAAGAGAATTTCAATTTTCACAGATGGGGTTCAGCTAATTCCCGTGATTGAAGTTTATTTTTATTTACGAATAATTTGCTTTTTTAAAGCAAAATGCTACAAAATATCAATTGAAAAGTATTCTCAGATAATGTATTAGCCTAAAAAACATCACTTCACATTACTTTATGTGGAATATGAGACACAATCAGCCCGTGAGAAGAAAAATTTGAAAACTCCATATTATAGGTGTTTTTACACGATTTAACGCAGCACCTCATGTTGTTTTGTTTTTTTTTATAAAATATTGCAATTATTCACTATGTTAACTTTTATTCCACTTTTTTATTTAGTATTTTACTATTTTAACTCGAAATTTAAATAACGAAACACTTTCCTATAGCTCGGAAAAATTACGGATTGGGTTCTTTTTTTTTTTTTTAATTTTTCGTTCTGTTTGATTTATTCAGCTGTCAAAATTAGGCGTGTTTCACAAAAGTTTGCTGACGTTTTGTTAAACACGTTCTTTAGTTAGAAGAGTTGTTTAAAGTGTTTAAAATTAAGAAAAATTTAAACAAGAATTTTTAAATAAAGGACTATTTTAACTAGAGTCGGGTTTATTGCTTAAACGAGAACTGTTTAAAATCTCTTCCAAATCTCTCTTCTCTCCCATTGACACGTAACAAACCTAAAAAAGTCTTTGGTTCTGATAATAATTTTTCTCTTAATGTTCTACCTTCAATCAAGTGGCTCCACATATCTAAATTTCGTACTGAAACTGATCCCAATGACATTGTGCAACATATTTCAAAGAAAAGTGGCATCCCAATAAACCATATACAGTGCTATAAGCTAACAAAAAAAGATGATGACTTATCTAAACTTAAACACGTGAATTTCAAACTGAGCATTCCATCTAACAAAGTGGACAGTGTCATGGATGCTTCTATGTGGCCTTGCTTCGTACATATTAAGCTATTTGTCTCACGCCCAAAAAACGAGGAGACACTGGGCACCATCTCAATAACTTAAATCAATCACAAACTTTCTCTTCTTCTTGCTCTCTCTTAAATGACTTTCTTGTTTACTATCAAAACACAAGAGGATTACGTACTAAACTGGAACAAGTTCTACTCTTTTCAACATCAACCCAGTATCACGTAATTATTCTCGTAGAGACTTGGCTAAACGAACAACACCAAGATGGTGAGATGTTTAATGACAATCAGTATGATGTTTTCCGGAAAGATCGTAATTATGAATTGCTCGATTGTGAAAGAGGAGGCGGAGTGTTGGCAGCTGTACATACCTCACTTCATTGTACTAAAGTTGAGTTGCCTTCATCAGTTGGTGCTCTCGATATTGATCAATTAGTGCTGAATATAAAATTTGATAATGTAAATGAAGTTTTTCTTATTGTCTCTTACATTCCACCATGTAGCTCTTTCGAATTATATAAAGCTCACATAGAGAATTGCAGTTTAATATTGAAAAATCGTAAAGATAATCAAAGAGTTATTATTTTAGGTGATTTTAATTTGCCAAATGTCAAATGGATATATGATCCTGATGAAAAAATATTAATTCCATTTAATGTTATATTTAACCATGATTGTGAAGTTGTCGACACCTTCGCACAATTTGACCTCAGGCAAATCAATCATTTTCATAATTCTTTTAATAATGTGCTTGATTTGGTTTTTGTTGATAGTGAATTATGCGTGGGTGTAAACAACTCGATTGTTCCTCTTTTCTCTAATACAATTCATCATGTTGCAATCAGTTTGCATTTAGAATTTTATAATTATTTCTCACCTGGAACTTCTGATTCTAATTTTGTTTACAATTTTGCTACAGCTAATTTTAATGCAATTTCAAATCTTCTTAATGGTACTAATTGGCAAGCATTATTTGTTAATATAGACTTAAATGAATGTTATAATTCATTCTTAAAGATTTTAAATACTGCGGTTGATCTATATATACCCAAAATTAAATCAATTTGTGGCTCGAAACCGGTATGGTTTAATAAAAGAATTATTAATCTTAATAATATAAAAAATAAGGTTTATAAGCAATTTCGCAGGTCGAATAATGATCATGAACTATATAAACAATATCGAGTACTACAAAGAAAATTCGATACTCTTAATAAATTTCTATACAATCAATATATATATTCTGTCGAGTGTAACTTAAAGTCAAATAGTAAAAGTTTTTGGACTTTTATTAATAGTAAAAAGCAATCAATTGGTATTCCCAATCTTATGCGTTACGATGGCATTACGTCTTCTGACCTTTCAGTTATTTGCAACTTGTTTGCTAAACATTTTCAATCCGTTTATTTAGATTGTACTTCTACTTCACCTTATGCTGCTAACACTAATTCTGCAGATAGTCTTTTGAATATAGGTAATTTAAACCTCTCTGCCTCTGAAATTGAATCTGCTTTATCTAAGCTTAAGGCTGATAAACGTTCAGATGTGGATGGAATATCCCCAATCATTTTACAAATATGCGCAAAAGAAATGGCTATTCCTTTAAAAATTATTTTTAATCGTTCACTGGTAAGCGGCGAGTTCCTACTTTCTTGGAAGCGTTCAATAATTACACCCATATTTAAATCGGGAAGTAAGCAAAAGGTTTCAAATTACCGACCAATTTGTAAAATTTCTACGATTCCTAAAATTTTTGAAAAGTTGATCTATGATAAATTAACCCCCTGTCTTAAAGGAATAATTTCTCCATATCAACACGGTTTTGTAGCTGGTAGATCTACTACCACCAATCTTACCATTTTTAGCAATTTAGTTTTGAATGGGCTCGAGATGGGCTTTCAATACGATGTTGTCTACAAAGACTTTTCCAAAGCATTTGAACGTGTAAACCACGATACGCTACTTATGAAAGTAAATCAAGTAGGTTTTCATTCAAATTTCTTAAATTGGATAAATTCATATTTAAGGGATCGTATTCAGTACGTTCGAATCAACAATATTTATTCTTCACCGGTATATGTTACCTCGGGTGTTCCACAAGGTAGCCATCTCGGCCCCCTTCTGTTTTTGCTTTCCTAACGTATTTTTAAATTCAAAATGCTTGATGTATGCGGACGATTTAAAAGTCTTTCGTTGCATAAAATCTGAACTCGATTGTTCTCTTTTGCAAGAAGATCTAGATAGTTTATCGAATTGGTGTACAATTAACTCACTAAATCTAAACATTTCTACATGTCAAAGCTTAACGTTTTGTCGCAACCGCTCACAAATTAATTTTACATATAAAATAAACAAAAAGGCACTGTCCATCGTAACCTTTAAAAAAGACCTTGGTGTGACCTTTGACAAAAAACTTGATTTTATAAGGCATATTGATTTTTTAGTCGCTAAAGGCAATTCAATGTTAGGTTTTATATTGCGTAATTCCAAAGAGTTTTCGGATCCACACACTTTGAAGTGTCTATTTTTTGCCTTTGTTAGGTCGAATTTGGAGTACTGCAATGTTATTTGGAATCCGTCGTATACAGTCCATTCATTTAGAATTGAAAAAATTCAAAAACGTTTTACGAGAGTTGTTGTAAAAAGACTTCACTGGGATATAGTGATGCCCTCTTATGATACTAGATGTAAATTACTAGGTATTCTGCCTCTAAACATTCGTAGGAAATTCACCGCGGTTATGTTCATTCGCGACATACTTGCAGATCATATTGATTGTTCTCAGATTTTAGATTTGATTGGGTTCAATGTCCCTGCGAGAATGCTTAGAAACCGGCTATTTTTTAATGTTCCTTACCACAGAACTGTTTATGCTGCCAATGAACCATTATCGGTTATCCAGATGTTTAAGAGAAACGAATACTGTTTGCGACATGATTGATTTCAATCTTAATAGATATTTATTTAAAACAAATTTGTTGTTAATTTTAAATAACTATGCTGTTAGCAATGTTTAATATTTATTATTTTAATTACTTATTTTAAACGAATCTTTTGTAAATTTTTAAAATTCTTTGCTGGTGGCAATGTTTAATATTCTATGTAATAATATCAAGTAGTCGCTTAAGTATTGTAACTTTGTTGATGAATAAACTTAACTAAACTAGGACAACATTGTTACACTGAAATTTCCAACAGGTGGAGCAAATTTTTCAGATTTTTTTGAATTAATAATATTTTTCTTAAATTTTTCGACTTTTGAGGCCTTTTATTTTAACCGTGCGTAGATATACCCAATTATCTTCATTCAATCTATTAATTTGATAATGTTTTACCATTTACACTTCTCAGTGAATTATCCAGCTAATTTCTTATGCTAATTCATACTTCTTTCTTATTCATAATTCTTTACTCAAGAGGTTGTTACACTTTTTCGCGACAAACCGAACAATTATATTATTTAATTGATTAAATAAAACGACGAGAATTAAAACATGACCGGCAAACGAGGTAAAACACGACTTATGGAATTGATGTGGTTGACGGACGAATGTCGAACCAAAAGAAACAACGATAAGGTGTGTTCGAATTCGAAGTGCAACAGGTAGCACTTTGAATGCTACCACCACTGCTAGATCAGTAAGGGGTGAGTTCCACCAATAAATTTTATTCTAAATTTTATTGAATGATTAATCAATATGTTGGTGATTAATTAAATTGATCACTACGATTTATGATTACCACAGGGGCTTAATACCTGAAAATGAAAATAAGGGCGCCAGCAATTTTTTTTATTCTAAAGGAAATTACAAACCTTTTGAAGCGGAAAACGACGTTGAAAGTAAGTATGAATAAAAGATAAGATATTTTTAATTTCCGAATAGGAATTTTAAACCTTTTATTTTACTTAATTGCCTGGGAAACCTTGCAATTTAGTAGGATTAAATCCCAGGATCTTTTGAACCAAAGAACAAAGTAGGTAATTAGAACAAAGAGGATGGACCGTTAGGACTTTGTCCCGAAAAATTAACAAAAGGTTATTGTAACGGGTCGCGAGTTCCGCTTTATCGGAATAATTCACGTTAACAAAAATCAAACGTATTACCAGGTTGAGTAACTTAAACTCAACAAACGATTTAAAAAAACAAATAGAAAAACTTGCACTATCTTGCAAAAGAAACTATTTCACTATATGACCAGACCTGCCGTCTGTCACCTTTCAACTTCGAGTATGTTCGGGGACCACTGTCACCCGCTCTCTGGACCAGACCTCCCGTCTGTCCGTCACAATGGAGTGGAACATTTATCCACGTTCAATATCAAGATTGATATCGACGATTATTGTCTCTTCAAAATACTGAGAGAGTGAACCAATGGCTGATGGACCATGGCTGCCCTTCTCTCTCTCAGTACATTGATAGAAACACCTGTAGGGAAAAGAAGAAATGGCAAAGGAAGGAACAAGGAATGGGATAATTGAAAGAGTGACTTTTGTCGCGATAAA
This sequence comes from Epistrophe grossulariae, assembly GCA_929447395.1. Taxonomy (NCBI): domain Eukaryota; kingdom Metazoa; phylum Arthropoda; class Insecta; order Diptera; family Syrphidae; genus Epistrophe; species Epistrophe grossulariae. Next base: position 110,933,359 of record OV839567.1, read on the forward strand.
TTTTACCGTGACAAGGTAAAGTGGCTTAAGACACTAAAGCAAAAAACTTATTTTTTAATATTTAAAATAAATGACAAATTAGTTTTAGGTACATATATTTCTGTGTAATCGGTTTGCGTTTAATAATTGACATATGGTTAAAGTTTTAGCCTCCTATTCAAAATAATCTTCTCGGAATAATTTTTTGAAGATTAAAATTGTTTTCCCAAAAATGATTAAGCCGCTTTACCTTCTGAGTGAAGAATTTTACTTCAATTCCGATTCTTCAATCTTTATAAGAATCTTTACGGACTACCTATACATGTACGAATTAATTTAAACTAATAGAGAGCTAAAAGTTTTCCATTTTTCCTTTTTCCTCATTTTTTTTCCCAACGGAAAAGAATCAACTAATATTGCATTCAGCCTACATCCGTTTAATTAGGAAAAAATACAACCGTAAAGTACTCTATGTAGATGAAGCATTATTAATACGAGTTATTATACCCCTACATATGTTATAGCCTTCAGTCACAGCAAATTCAAACAACTATTCCACCAAACTGCATATATACATATTATGTAGATGGAAGATATAGCACGCCTACAGACATTACCGACATTACCATACCTTGTCTTACCTTACCTTTGCCGCACTCAACATTTACCATTGTCTATATATAGCCTTAACCCTGAATTGCCTGCAATTCTAAAAGTGTTTTATCTGACTAACGCATGTCGGAAAGAATTTTCAAACAAAAAAACAAAAAAAAAATGCGTAAACGCATTTCAACTCATACCAATAACATATTTCTAAAGCTTTGTTTATTTAGTCTACTGCAGAAGAAGTAGACTTAATTCTCATTCTCATTGTTTGTCTGTTTCTTGACAGATATCTGAGATAGCGACGACAAAGTACCTTACGATATAAGGCAGGGCTTTAATGAAAAGCATTTAGAGCGCATTTGGTTTGATGCCGCTAGTCGTGTTGTCATCAGTACTGTCATTGCAGAGTTGCGTCTGATAAGTGGCCCCATAGGGCTCCGCCCCGCCATGACTACCAACGGTGTTGCCAAATGTATATAAAAAGGAAAATCATTCAACAAAATTGGTAAAAATTGGTAGATTTTAAAAATTTGGTTTCGGTACATTTATGATAAAAAAATTAATAGTATCATTCTGTATGAAGCCCAAAGATATTATAAACCTTCATTTTGAAGAAATTCCGACAAAGCTTAATTTGAGTGAAGAGCTTTATTTGTATGGTTTAATAATTTCCGAAAAGTACCCTAAATTTGGATGCAATTTTTTTTTAATTTTTTTGGATTATTATTTATTGATCTTATTTTAAAAAATATCAAAAAATAACAATTCAAAAAAATTAAAAAAAAAGTGCAAAATTCATCCAAATTTAGGGTACTTTTTGGAAATTATTAAAAACATACAAATAAAGCTCTCCTCTAAAATTAAGCTTTTTCGGAATTTTGGAATTTTTGTGTGTTAATTTGAGTGTGCGTACTAATTTTTGATATTTTCAAAAAAATTATGGTAATAGATGTCTATCTTTATATAAACCTAAAATTTTGTGTTTAATGGCTAACTCGGCAGCCTTGGATTGGCCCTAGATATCCGCTTTAAAGCTAACAAAACATAATTCCTCTGCGTAGTGTATAAAAAAACTTTTCTTCGTCGATCACATATTATAATGTAGGTACCTTACCTATGGCAATTACTTATGAAGGCGGTTGGTAACAGACACCTTGTTGAAACAGTCCAACCATTCAGACACGGACTTCCTGGGGCGGTTAGAAAGAAAGAAACCAGCTCAAACCCAAACCTATACAAATTATTATTATTATTATACATCGCAGGCCCATTGAAATCCTGATGCCATCATCAGAGAAGGTATATATGTATAAGGAAGGGAGCATAAGTCCTTATATAGGTAATATATGCACTGTAGGTTGTATTTAGAACCTCGCTAGGACTCAGATTTGGGCACATCGCATCGTGTCTATTCAAAAAGATAATGTGAAGCAGTCCTGTTTGTCATCCATCGTCGTCGTTGTCGGTCGGTGGAGGAGTATTTTGTATATATTATAAGTATGTACGTATATAGAAAGGTAGGTGTGCAGTTTGATGAATGCACGAGCATTCTGTCACCTTCCAGAGAAGAAGTGGTTGTGTTTGCATTTGTTGGTATATGGCAACTTTTTTTTTTTTTTAAAGCAAACTTGGTGTCTATTCATTATGGTGAAACACTTTCCACGACTCATTCATTTGAAAGTTGGTAAAGTGTTAAAAATTCTTTCTTTTGTTGTTTGATTCAGTTATATGGTGGTATAGTTGTTTTCTTCTACATATAAGTAGTACTAGTATGATGCCTAGGTGTAGTTTGATTAAATCAATAAAATACCACCAAATAATCGGTTGTAAAAAATGTTAAGTCAAAAAAGAAAGCGGAAACAAAAATCTTAAAATAGGTCAGGCATGTGTCCAATAATGTTTGTTTTTCTTTTGTCTGCAAAATTTTGTAGGTATAATGTTGTTTTTCTTTGAAGATTGGAAATGCAGTTACACAGGTTTGTGATATTTAAAGATTTTCGACAATTATATCAGAAATATAAGAAATAGTATGAAGTTGAAGATCGCTGCAACCGAAGTTTTTTTTTTCTTTAGACTTGCAGCTCTCGATAAGTATCAATGGTATTGAACAAATTTAAACACCAAAATGTTGAGGGCAAGTTTTTCCAGGGGCGATGTCCGTTACTTTTTTTGAATTGAACCTCTTTATATTTTTTTTAGCTGAGTTTCTAAACTTTTTAAGTTATATTTTTTTAGACGTGCAGCTAGGCCATAATAAATGATTTATAAAAAAAATTTTCACTATGTAGAGCATATGTTTTTCTAGGGGCGATGTTCTTTATTTTTTTTTTTTTATTTTTTTTATTGAGCTTTTTTGAGCATGGAACTTAAAAGGAAATACAAGCAAGTTAAGACCCTTATAACTTCGGACCAACGAATGGTAGATACAAAAAAATTACATGCACAAATTAGATTTTCCAAACTCTAGAGACGATGTTTTTTAGTTTTTTTTTATTTCATGTTCTTAAGTCTTATAATCTTACCTAACAACAAATATAAAAAAAAAAAAAAAATAAAGAACATCGCCCCTAGAGAAACATATGCTCTACATAGTGCAATTTTTTTTTTTTAAATTTATTATGGCCTAGCTGCACGTCTAAAAAAATATAACTTAAAAAGTTTAGAAACTCTGTTAAAAAAAATATAAAGAGGTTCAATTCAAAAAAAGTAACGGACATCGCCCCTGGAAAAACTTGCCCTCAACATTTTGGTGTTTAAATTTGTTCAATACCATTGATACTTATCGAGAGCTGCAAGTCTAAAGAAAAAAAAAACTTCGGTTGCAGCGATCTTCAACTTCATGAAATAGTAGGTATATCTCTTTAGCCTAACGCACTAGATAATATTACGTTACATCTTTGTCATAGATCTTCATGTACAGAGCCATATGAAGTTGAAATGACAACTTTCGAAGAAATTATTTCTGAATATAGTCTAGAATTATAACCTGAAAGCAAAGGCTGGGTGCGACACTGGGTAGCTTTCCATTGGTGTCCTTGGAAACTAGAGATCCAAAGTTATTTTATAATAAGAAAGTTCCCATTTCAAGATATTCGAAGACCTTATCAAGATGTTTAACATGCAAACAAGTGAAGGCCAATAATGGGCCGTTTTTTCTCGAGATATTCGAGACAAAAATTTTTGAACAATTTTTATTAGTTGGTTTTGAATTTTATTTGATCTGAAAAAATTTTTTTTACAATTTTGATCAGTAATGGACTAAGTCATCGTGTGTATAGAATAAAATTAGTCAGTGTTTTTTCTCTATAGATATTCGAGCCAAAAAACGTTTTTAACAATTTTTAGTTGTTATAGAATAAAATTAACCCGAGGTCAGTATCATTATTTGTTCTCAACATATTTGAACCGAAAAACGATTTACTAAAAATATATTCGTATATTCGTCAGAAAAGGTCAACTATTTTCAGTAATTGGATCCATAGTTTTTTTGAGACATGCAATTTGATTAGTTACATAAATACATAGTCCGTATAGCAACCCAGGGTCAAGGAGAAGAAATTATAAAAAGAATCGTTGCTTCAGGGTAGTATTTTTCTGGTCTCATTTTTTTCGGTTGATGCTCAACAAACTCAAATCCTTAGCGGGAAGATATTCTAACCCACTCCCCTCTATCTTTTTAAAAATTGGATTTACTTACAATATTTATAAGTTTTTTTAAAGTGCATTTGTATGGTAGCAACATATGAATTTTTTTACGTGCGAGGTACGCCATACATACATACATACATAATATGGCAAGTTATGCTTTTGTAAAAAAAATTCGAACTATAGATTTTGATAAAAGTTGACATTACGATGATAGCAAAGTCGAAAAAAGTGGGTCTCAAAATTTGTTTGTCTGCCATATCCTTGCGGTTGTAGTCTAAACGGGTGGGTCGATTTTCTTTAAACTTGTTGCCTAGGTTTCTTTGAGCATTTCCCTGACATATTTTTTTAAATTTTTTTAGGACCAAAAATAACAGTAGCTGTTAGCAAAAAATGACAATCTTATTTTTCTCAAGAACGTTCCCACAACTTTCAGTATTTTTTTTTATAAAAACGCTACCATTTTATACAAATTAATTTCCGAAAAATGGTTATACATATATGGTACTTCCCATACCATTTTCTCATGATTTTCTCAAAAACGGTTCAACTGATTTTGATCATTGTTTTGTAGAGAATGTTTCAAAAAGTTTTAAAAGAATAGGTACCAAAAACGGCTACTAAGATTTTAATTATAATTTTTATGTGACCATCAGTAGGTATACGATCTCGGATCTAGCATATTATTGGAAAAACAAATTTTTAGCTAAAAAATGGTAACACCAGTAGATTTTTTTTTATTATTATCTGTTTAATCGATTTTAATGAGCTTTAAATAAGTTTGAATAAAATTAAATATCAAAATTTCCAAAATAATAAATTTGATCCCTATATTGTCATATTTATAAATCAAAATTGTTTAAATTAGTTGTCTATTCTCGGCAGACGGCTCAGCCATGCTTAAATGTACACATTATTATTAATGCATCTTGTTAATCTTTGTGCTTAAGTTATTCGATTGAAATGACCTCAGGAACTCATGGTCTTCTTCTGAGGCGGTGATTTCAGGACACCCTGTGTGTACAGATAATAAAACAACGATGTAATAGTACATAACAGCAACTTGTGAATTTATTTTTTTTTAATTGCAAACAATTTTCAACTTGCATTAAATTTATTTTTTAATACAAAAATAATTTTCAACTTGCATAACATTTTTTTACATTGCATTAAAATTTTATTTTTAATAAGAAATTCAATGAAAAATGTATTAAAAAATGCTTTTTTACAACCCTGGTACAATTTAATAATAATTAACAGGAAAAAAATTACATTACAACGAATTTAAATTTTAATTAAGATGAATTCAAAAAATAAACAAGTTTTGAATTTTTCAAAAATTCTAAAAATTATTTTTCGAAAATTAGATGTTTCAAAAAATTGGTTGGTGATTTTTTTTTTTCAATTGAATTTTTAATTCCACATTGATAAATATGTACAATGTACATACTTACTTAAAATTTGAATATGAATTTTATTTCTTAATTTTTTTTACAAATTTGTATAGGTATACCGCGCTCAAACTTTGTAATTGCATATTATGCAACATTGGAAAACTGCACATATAATTAAACAAATATCATAAAAATCGGTATTACAGTACTTTATAATGAAATACATTCCTTATGAACTTCTTGAAAAACTACACACCGTTATTTGGATCGGTTACGGTTTTTTGTTTTAAGCCAAACCATCCTCTTTAAAGCTTAATAAGCATAACAACAAAGTAACTAGATTTTTTTTTCCAATTCCATTACTTAAATCTCCCTCATATAGGATTATTTCCCATCCATTACCCATGCATGTCCGTTTAGAAAAAAAAATTTCATTTGTTTTTTTTTTGTTTTGCAGTTTCTTTTTAAAGAGTTTTATTTTTGTAAGCTCTTTACTGTTTTTTTTTTCCTAAATCATATTCAAGCGCATTGTTCCCTTCACTACAAGTCTCACATTTTTCTTTACGATGAGCCTATCATAGTTTTGCTATGCATACCGTTAATCCAAAAACTGGAAAATGCATAAATATGCGACATTGAGAATATACCTATAGATTCCCCCATTTTGTTGAACGAAAAGTAACTGAAGAGTTTTAAAAAAACTCCTCCAACTGTGGTGTCATTAATTATTGTAAAATATAAAGGAATGGGGTAGAAAACAAAAGGATCCTTTAAATGGCTTCCTCAACGAAGAGCTTTTTGCTTTAAGCGCCTGTTTTTTTTTTTCTCTATTTATTTTTTGGGGCAACTGTCAATTTTTCTTCTTTTTTTTAAGCTAACAATATTTGTGTGCATGTGTATATGTGTGTGTGGTGGAATAAATGTCATTCAACTCTTGTCAATAAAAGAGTGTGGGGTGTGAGATGGTGGGGAGATGGTGGTGACATGTCTACACATATGAGCCTTTTTGTTTTTTTGTATCTTTTTTTTTTTTCATTCACTTGCAGCGCTGCAGTGGCTGTGACAACGACGACGATGACTACGACTACAACGCCAACGACGTGAAATTACCACACGAGTATCAGCGGGAAGCTTAATTACTTCAGTGATTTTGGCTATGCATTTTATCCTTCTTCTTTTTTTTTTTTTTTATTTTTTTGTTTTGGTTGAGTATCTGTTTTGGCAACTTGACTTTTTAATGGGGGCGCGACAAGTGTTGTTCAAGACTTTGCTTTGATATGCTAACAAAGTTCTATCCTTGCATTTTAACAAAAAACAAAAATTTGAAACTTTAAGAAAACGAGATGCTTCCATATATTTATTGTTGGGTTAGGAAAAAAATAGCAAAGCTCATTAACAATTGCCCAGAGGATTTGTTTTTAAATCCTTGTAAGTAATGGATACACGTTTAGTGGAATGAATTTTATGTTGTTGTTGTTGTACCTTTTCTTGAAAAGAATTTTTTCTTGTGTACCTATACGGAGAATGTAGTGCAGAACTTCCTGTAGGGCTTACATCAATCTACAGTTACTATAAGCTCGTATTGTTGCATTTGTGTGTGAGTATATGTTTTAGCGTCTGCTGCATATGAGGTGGAACAACAATGTCTTTTGGCTTGATAAAGAGAAGAACAAGAAAAAAAAACATAACTTAACAATATTTTTTTGTTGACACGAGCACACATGCATAAAATAAGGAGTAGATACCTAGACAAAATTAAGATGGTTTTATCCTTCCTTACTGCCTTTCTTTTATATACATTTATGATATGATGTATTATAGTTATATGTACATATTCTTAAAGAGTATGGTTTGGAGCAATGTTTTCACACGTTCACTAAATGTGCTGACACCAAATAACTTGTGCATCCTGCAGGTAAAACAAAGTTTTTATACCTAGTTAACATTAATTTGGAAAATATTTCACAACTGCACGTACCTACGATCTTTTGCAGGTTATATAAGATAAAGGAAGACAATAGAAAATAAGCTATGTAGGTCGGAGGATAAGATAGTGCGAGTTTTAATGAGATTTAATAATACGTTAGAAAAGATTTATTTTTGTAAATAAGGCTACCTATAGAAATAGAAATGTAAGTTTAAAATTGTCCTCATATACATATAGCGATGTTGGTCAGCTCAATCTCAGCATAGATATTTTCAAGCTTAGGCAGGAGTGGGCAAAATTATGCGGTTTTAGGAATAGCTCTTGCCTTTTTATATAGGGCAAATTAATTGCTTATACTTAAAAAAAGAACATTTTAAAAAGGGCTAATGCTATAATTAATTTAGCTTTTGAAGCTCTTTTTTGTTTAAATCTAATTTGATATAATTAACGTAGAAATGTTAAGGGATTTTAGTTCAGCAATTAAATTTACACTTAGAACGAGTCCAACCTATTTTTTTTCGTTCCATCAATTGAGTTTAAATTTAATGTTTTTAGCTCGCGGATTGGGGTAAAAGTCCCAAAAGCCTAAAGTGTCGAAAACCAAAAATTCGGAAAAATAAAAAAAAAAAACACAAAAACTAAAAATTCCGAAAACTTACAATCAAGAAAACCCAAAATTCCGAAAAAACTAAACACAGAAATCCAAAATTTCGAAAGCCGAAAATCCCAGAAACCATTTTTTCATATGAAATACCTAAAATATATCTCGACTGAAAAGGTAAAGTATCTTAAGTCGACTTAGATGATTTGATTTTTTTTAATGAACCCTATTACCAACGCAGAGGCGCACGGTTCTGTGTTATCCGACATCTTCTATCTCACTCCGTTTCCTTTTTATAAAGGAATAAAAATCATCTTATGTTGGAAAATAGCATATTGACACAAGGTAAAATATCTTAAGTCCACATAAAATGTTGTGTTGAAGCGTAATAAAAGTCGTAATATACCTACTTGTTCGATTTTAAAAAAACTAAAGGGCAATCGCTTCGTCTCGGTGGTTGTTCAAACTTCAGCGGACGCATTGTCTGCAAAGTTCAGGATCATCATTAAAAACTGTATTACGGGCGCTAATTATCATTTTGGTATCGATTATTGTTTGTATGGAAACGTCAAATTATCCGGAGTCATCGAATGAAAAAATTTTGTATACAAAAAAAAAAAAAAAATGGCGATCTTTGTCATGTAATTTATTTTGTTTTCCTATAAATGACTTAAAATTAAGATCTATGTTTTTATTTAATTTCATTTTACCAAGGGAAATAATTTTCTATATGAGTTTTCTTTTTATTTTAATGCGGAGTGGCTGATAAGTTTTTATTTTGTATATGTTCACCATAAAGCTGAAAGGGTCGTGATGACATTTTGTAACAGTGATGGGCTTGTTTGTTGTGATGACTTTGGTACGTCAGTTTTTTTCGACAAATCCATATGGACTTGAAAAAAATACGCCTAATATTATTTTTTAGTTACTAAATTTACTTTTAGAATGTTTGAGATACGGGATAACGGCCCTTTCTAAAAAGAGCTGAGAACGTGAAATTTTCTTCTTATTTCAATTAGAATACGTTTTATGGTTATCTTTATCATACAAAACTCCGCCCACTTCCACCCCCAATTTAATTTAAATGGAAATTGTAAAACAAAAATTAAATAACAGTCTTGTAAACAAACTGAGTGTTATATTAAATTTTTGTAATCCGCCCACTTTCACGCCTTTTTTTGAATACATTCCTCATAAACTAAAATATTTTTCAAAATTAAAGTAAGTAGATAAATAGGAATAAACGTTAGCAAAAAAAAAAATATTAACCTTAATACTTTTTGTATTTCGAAACCTGCCAAATAAAAGTGTTGAAAATGTTGATGACGCCAATGATTTTTTTTTTCTGAAAATTAAAATCTATTACATATAGACGTATCATGTAGTCTATTTTAAAATTATGTATACACAATTATTTACTTTTTTACTTTATTCCAATACTGTTGTTCACATTAAATTAGTCTTTTAAACACTTTATACAGGGTGCCCCATAGAGAAAGGTCAAAACTGAAACTGGTGATAAGCCAGGTCATGACCACTCAGAATTTAGTAACTTGTCCGTACCGCATCCTTACGGTTTTCGAGTAGGTAACTGCTGTTTTTTTGAAATTTCGAAAAACCCCTACTTCGACCCAGTTTTTTGGTGACCCTGTCCGTAATTGATTTTGTTTATTTTTTTAATTTTTACACTCAAATATTGCTCAATAATGAAACCAATTTTATGCATTAAAATATTTTAAAATTTTTGTACCATTTTGCTAAAATTTAATAAATATCATGATGCTTTGATCAAATCTATTTTTTTACTTCGATTTTCAAAAGAACACAATTTTTATTTTTACAGTTAGCATAAATTTTTTGTTACTTAATTTATAAAAATTTTTATGCATCCACTGTGGTGAAAAGTTTTATTTTGGAACACCCTGTGAACATTTTAATAGCCGTAGACTTTTTTTTAAACAAAACTCGTAAAATTATAACTGTTTTTAAAGTTTTACTTTAATTCCTTGCTCTGTTAATTCCGATTTTTTTTAATTTGAACATAAGGTTTTTTAGTGGTTTAGAGGTAGTCTATCTCAGATACGACTTTAAAGATTTTGATAAAATGTTGTGCTTTAATTTTTCTCGTATGCAATTCAAAATTTTTTATGCAAAAGCAGTTCTTAAGTCAAAATAATTATGCATAAACAAATTTACAAAAAAATATTTATTGGATTAAAAAAACCTTTTTTTTTCTGTAAAACCAATAACATATCTTGAAAATGGGTTTTCGATTGTTTTTAAATTATATTTTTTAATATCTAAAATTTGAAAACCAATTATAAAAATAAATTGTATTTATAAATATACAAGTATAAAATTTGTTTGTAAACCTATGTAAATTGATATTTTTTATGGAATTCAGAAAGCATTCTTTATTTTTAGCTCAGTTGTTTTAGCAATTTAAATAACGAGTTTCTTGCTTCTTTACCAATTTTAAATACAAAATATTTAAAATTTTTAGCCTTTAAAATCACAAGAGGAAGTTCGTCTGATCCAATCATTCATTTTGTATTTTATAATTATGTAATGAAGACGAGCATCTGATATCAAAACGTGACTAACTTAATTAGGGTAAAATGTTAGAAAACAAAAATTTCGATAAGCCGACAAAATTAACGGTTAATTGTATGCACCATATGCACCAACAAGAAAATCTGATTATTAATTTCAATAAAAACCGCTGGTTGATTAATTTTATCAGGAAAGGAAACGAAAAAGTAACGATAGGTATTAAGTTAATTGAAAGGATTTATTTTGCATAATTAACAAGACATTGTTAAAAAAGCAATAATAATCCAGTCATGTCAAAATGTTCTTATTTGCAAAAATCTAATGTTGAAATAACATTTTTAAATCAACTATAATATTGGCAAAGATGCTGTCATCTTAATTTGAAATCATGTAATTTTAAGAAATTTCTACAACTTCATATGGAAAAGTAGAGCTGATATCTTAAAAATTAATCAAGATACTTGTTTTTTAATTTAATTTAAATTTTTACTTAATTTTTTTTGTTTGAGTGTGAATATATTGACTGATATTGAGGCGATAATAGGTGTTTTTAGAATGATAGCAAAGGTACCTAAATGCACAATGTTGGCTCCAAAGCTTTCGCGCATTATTATCATATCAATATTCAAGCTTTGAAGAAAAGAACAACAATTCGATTTTAACTTGATGCTAGCTCTCTCGCAAGTTTGTTTGTTTAATACAAACTTTGAATTCTCAATATTTCGTCGTCTTATATTTTTCTCTTATAATACGTAATATTATGTATAACGAACACGATTAAACTTAAGAAAAATTTTGTAATAATTTTAGTAAAAGTAGTTAGTTCTCAATTGAGAGACCCTTTTCTGTGTTTACCAGAACAATACCTCCATTCATATATAAAAGACAAAGGTGTCATTAACCCCATTTTTTTTTTCGTCGATAAGTTCTCAACTCATGTCATTATTATTCAGGGTGTTTGTATCATGAAATTCGTTTTATAACATGATCCACCACCTACTTCATATTAATTAAACAAAATTAATTCCACAAAAATCTTCCCTTATATGTTTTACATTTACCTACAAAAATTCTTTTGTTAAATACCTAGATACATACATACTCACAAGAACATAATACATTTTTTAACACTGATTTTTTTTTGTTTACTAACAATAAGACCAAAAGAAATAGGAAAGGATTAAGACATTATATGCACATGTATTTTTGGTAGGTTTTTCCTATTCCTATGCATATTAAAACACCTCACCGTCACAATCACATACCTGATGATGAAAATACACCAACTTGGTATAGCTATTGTGAGATTTATTTCACACATCTGCATTTATGTGCCGAATAATTCTTTTTTTTTTTTTTTTTTGACACTCAAAGATGAAACAAGCAGTAAACAACAAAAAAAAAATACAAAAACAAAAATGAACCATTATCCTTAAGAGTGCTTCATGTCAAGACAGACTGTCGGGCGCATGACATAAAAACATATTGCATTTTTTTGTGATAATAAAATGATATTTGCAATAAAATGTCGTTATGACGTACATAATGTATCAAATAATCCCATTGAGCTAATATACAACTTTGGAAAGCATAACACATAATTAAATAATAATAATGGACAGTATAACTTTTATGGATGTATCAACGCTTAAGCCTCAAGGGTCCAGTTTTACAGTATAAGATAATACAAGTTTCGGGGTTAAACACAAGTTCAATCTCCTGAAGCATGTCTTTCAATTATTTAAATATGCAGTTAATTAGTTAATAGCCCATCAAACTTATTGATTTAACTATGGACAAATTGAAGAGATATGTTTTTACATAGTGTTGAAAAAGTATAGGTATGCCTGTTTGTTAACTCCAGTGAATTCTTGCTACAGTTTGCTACTTGTAATTTTTTCTATAGGATTTGACAGCAAATTGAGCTACGTCCGACGTCCCATGTGGAGATATTAGCAATTCATCAAGATTTTCAGAAAATACAACAAAAATTATTACCTTCATTGAGACGGTTTGGTGTTAAAATCCCAAAAGCCAAAATCAAGAAAACCCAATATCCCAAAAACAGAATAGTGAGGTTAGGTAAAAAGCCATAATCCCAAAAAAAAAATCGCCAAAGCCAAAATCCCCAAACTAAAACCAGGTAAAGACAAAATCCCCATGATAAAATCTCTTGAAGATAGACTTCCAAAAAGAAGAAATAATTTATACTTGTATCATAAATGAAAATAGTCATCATAACTCAAACAAAAAATATAAACAATAATGAAAAATATTTCATCAGAAATGTAAAATATGTTGGGGATTACTGGAGATTTTTGGAGATATTTTAGCAAAAGAAAATATTTATTTTATTTTAGATTTTTACATAGGGCGGCTTTCCCCATGGGGATTCTGTCTTGAGATTTTGGTTTTTGGGGATTACGAATGTTACCCCCGAAAACATAAAATTCGGGAAAAAACAAAAATCCCAAAAATGCAAAATCCAAAAAATCCGAAATCCCGAAAATCTAAATTCCCGAAAACTCATTATCTCGTAATTTGTTTACCGAAATCAAAATAAGGTAAAAATTTTCACCGCTCAATTTTATTATTTCATTCACAAAAAGAAGATGTGCATCTTCAATTTTTTGTCTTCAAAAGATTTTGTTTTGGAAACTTTGTCTTTGTTAGGTTATAGTTTGGGGAGTTTAAATTTGGGGATCTTCTTTTTGGGATGATGGCTTTTTGTAAAAATCATTAATTCTTCAATCTCAACAACAAATAAATTAATATAAAGCTTGTGAATCAATTTTTATTTCTGGCCAAACAGAATTTCTTTTTGGGCAAACTTATTTAAAGTCATTAAAAAGCTGAACATTTGTAATTAAGCTTTCTTGGCATATGGTAAATATTTTAGGAAACCCGCCTACTAAAACGCCCACTTTTCGTATACATACATATGGAGAGGAGACTTCTCTTTATTGATTATCTCCAGAAAGTTGAAATTTCGTAGATTATCTCTAAAGCTTCGCTATGGAATATAATCAATATAAAGTTTTGCTTTATTGAATGTGACGATGACAATGGGCCCTACCAATAATAAAATTTAGCGACGACTTAAATATTTCAGTAAAATTAACCTTAGTTCTGGTGATCCCAAATAATGTACCATTCATGGAATGCTTAATTTTTTTAAGTCCATTCCATATATGATTCATTATTAAGAGTCCACTTGAATATTAAGGTCATACTATATATGGTTTATTAGCTAGAGCCCATTCTATTATGGTCCATTTTACTGAAATATTTAAGTCGTCACTAAATTTGATTATTGGTAGGGCCCAATTTGATTCATGAGCTATGGCCTACGATGAAACTACAGTGTCAGCTGTCAAGTAAACTAAGTACGGGCAATTTAAAAAATATGTATATGAAGGTTGATATAATTTCAATTTATGATACCAGTACATAATTGATGATATGTATACGTTTCTCTAAACAAGTTTTTCACATGCCAGTAAAATGATTCTTATAAATAAGGACATATTATTATATTTTTCAACCAAGAAAAAAAGTGATTTTTTGGCGTTTTCGGTTGGTAATCCTATCAAGTTTATGCCAATGGATTTAAAACACTAGAAAAAAATAACTTGAGTGCTTTTCTATAAGAATTGGAAAAAATTGTTTAAATTCTTAAAAATATAGTTCTTATCTGTCAAGTCATAAACTGTAAAATTCCATCGAAGGATGGAATGTCAAATGATTAAATATAAAGTCCGTTCCTTTATTTTGAAACTCAGTGATTTTCTGTGCGTTTCTACACATTTTATTTTTTTTAATTTAAACTTAAATTAAAATTCGTAGAAATTCACAGTTTTGGATAGTACGAGAAGAGACATATAATTTGAATTTTTTTCTCATGAAAGCTATTTTTGTTTCTTTTCAGGAACGATACGATCTACTGCCATTTCTATTGATAGTCCAATCTCATTTCGATCGGGAAATCAAATCCAGAAGCATTTCCTTTAAAAACAAAAAATTGTTTCCATTTTCAAGGGTTAAAAAAAAAAATATGGATGACAAATACCGAGCACCGACCCTATTTATGTCAAGCTATAATTGATTGTGATTACTTTTCAAGCAAGGGGCGTTCCTTTACTTTGAAACTAGGTGATTTTCTCTCGAAAATTTTGAATTTCAACACATTTTTTTGTTTATTTTATATGAACTTTGACTTCTTATTAAAATTTCTAGAAATTCTCCGTTTCGGACAGACTGCTCGTATATGCGTTTGTTTTAAACAAAACAAAAACAAATCGGAAATGAGAGATATAAATGTTAAAACAGCAAAAAATGTCAACGTTAATATGTACTTATTGAATTTGAAAATAACTTCAAAGTGAAGAAGTCAAAAGTCCCCATCGCTAAAAATTTTAGAGGGGGTTGAAGGCTTCCCAAAATGGTTTTTCCAATTTAACTCCCAAATGGTAAGGTGTACTGAAAAAATGTCAAGGATTAATTTGTAGCTTAGAAAATATTAATATACTTTTTTTCATAAATATAACCGTTTTCGAAATAAACCAATCGGAAGAGTTAAGGATTTTACTTTTCAATATTTTGGAGCAGCGCGGCGCGGCGTACCTAGTTAAAAAAATTTGCATTTTGTGATAAAAGCACATAATTTTGTTCATTGTTCAATATGAACATGATTCTAAGATATTGGCCCACTCTTTTTGTCCACCCCTTTAGGAGGCAGGGATAAATTAAAAAAAATATTGAAAATAGAAACGTAATTTCCCTATGCGATGGTTCTTTTCAATATTTTTGGAGAAACTGGGTGGGTTCAATAAAAATCGTCTTACATCTGAATTTTCAGATTTCTGAATTTATGTCATTGAACGCAAAAAAAATCTGAAATTTCAGTCGACAGTCATTGTGTCAAATTCCTGCATTTACCTAGAGATTTACATTTAAGCGAAATAAAATAGAACTTTAATTACATTCGTAAATTAAACATTGAGCGTGAGTAGTTGTGAGGATGAAAATATATGTACCTTATCCGCAACAGGTTTTATTAATTTCATTAAAAGTCCTTTTATTGATATGTATGACTTACAAAAACATAGAAAAACTTTCCAAACATCAATATAAAAAATTGTTGATTTAAAAATTCACTAAACAATAAACAAAAAGTTCTTTCATTTAAATATGTATTGAATTTTTATGACAAAAACTAAAAAACTCAACCACCAACAAGACGAAAATTATAAAGTTCACCTTTGATGTGCAGTGCTTGAGCTGATTCATCTGATTTTTCAGATGAGAATTTCTTGTCTGAAAATTCTGATGAAACGTAACTAAAAGTCATTTAACTTTGTATGACAACGGGCCAAACAGAAGCTTTAAAAATTCAGAATTCTGATAATTCAGATGTAAATGTAGTGCATTGAACGTACCCACTGAATGTGAATTAACAAAATTTTTTTTCTTAAATTTCATACCCTATATTGATCATTAAAACGTAATTCTCTTCAAACTTTTTATACTCGCCTCTGTCATTCCGCGGGTTCAACGCACATCTGATAATTCAGATTTCTGAATTTTTCTGGCTTCTGAATGGGCAGCTTTCATAAAAAGTTAGATGACTTTTAAAGCCATCTGACGGCTGACCAATCAGAAGCTTGAAAAATTCAGAAATCGAAATTATCAGATGTACGTTGAATGCAATACTTATTTGCATTCTGCTATGGCAACACTATATTTAAAGAATTCACAAACCAAAACAACTCTAATTTCACCTACATACATGCAAATGCCTGTGCAATGAACAAAAAATAATAATACTGAAAACATAGAATATGTTAAAAAGGAAGAAGTAAAGTATGTATACAAAAAAAAAAATGAAAAAAAGGGTTGAAAATTTGTTTTATTCTTTTTTTCGTTGTTGTTGTTGTTGTAGGTTTATCGTTATTCCTATGTCTGTCATATATATTTTTTCTAAAACCGAAACCGAGACACTCTTGAGAAGTTGTCGCTGTTTCTTTTCTTTTCTTGTCTTTTATTTTTATTTATATTTTTTTTTTGTTTGTTAATATGATGCCTTTAATATTCCTTTCAACCCTCTGAAATTGTACGTCCCTTACCTACAACCTTTTTGCTCCTTTTAATGTAAGTGATGCATCATGAATGCACAAAATTTTGCCACCCCATATCACCTACGTGATTTGTTATTTTCTATTTGTAACACGATGTTTGGTTGTGTTTGTAAATGTTGTTGTGTGTGTGTTCAATCTTTTTGGTTTTAAGGGTTAAGTGAATAATTTTGTTTTTAAATAATAACCTTACCACATTGATATAATAATTGTTTCCGAATAAACAATCAGCATAGCCCGAAGACCCAAGAGGTTTAGATATGGGATGCATTTTTTTATATTTCAAACCAAAGATCGATAGAGCTGCATATTTTATAGAAATAGAAATTCAATATAAAAGTGAATTTGGGATAAACACAACTTCTATGCGTGGTGGTAATTTTCGAGCGCTGATAAAGTGCCCGGTCGATTGCATTTACAATTTTACCCAACAGTTTGCATCACCTCTGTATTTTGTTTATTCATTTAAAGGGGAATATACATTATACATATGAGGCGCTCAGCGCCAAAACGGCCTAACACAAAAATGTGGGAAAAACTATTTTTAAGCGTGGCCATTACATAGTAAATCCTATGCTGGGCCTAGACAGGCGCAGGTCTGGGTGATCTTGACTAATTCATCTTATTCTGTCTTTATCTTGGCCCTGGCTAGAATTGCCTATTTATAGGCTTTGTCAGATATAACTTAGACTGGGCCTAGATAGTTTTAACTTGACATAGCCTAGATATGAAAACTTTTGTTGGTGTCATTTTGGCCCTAGCTAGTGTCGCCACCTTATTGGCGCTGTCTCATAAAAACAGGAAGGGACCCAAATAGTTTTCGCTTGGTGTAGCCTGGATAAGGAATTGTATCTGGGTGTTATCTTGGCGTTAGACAGTGTCGCCTCTTTATTGGCGTTATCAGGTGTAACTAAGACTGGGCCTAGATAGTTTAGACTTGATCTAGCCTAGACATGAAACTTTTTCTTGGCGTTATATTGGTCGTAGATAGTGTCGCCTCTTTATTGGCATTCCCAACGACCAATTTAACTTGTGTTAGGTCCATATAGCAAATACGTGAAGTATCAACTCATAAACATTTTTACATCCCTATTCTGTATCGCAAATCAGCCTGGTGGGTAGCGTGCTGGATCTTTGATTGGAGGAACGCGAGTTCAAATCTCGGAGAAACCAAGTAAGTAAAAGTGAAGTTTTTTTAAAATTAAATTAAATTCTATACATTTCAGTTAAAGAGAAAAGCGGTCTCAAACACCCCTAATATGAGAGGGATTGGGGCTATATGGATTTCAGTAAAAATCTACCTAGGCCCTAGCTAGTGACTAAAAATCTCTAAATTTTTAGTTATCCAAAGCCTGACTTGGAAGATCTATCTAGCGCCTATATGGGAACCGCTAGCAAGGCCCACAGAATACAGAGCATTAACAAATTAGCAAGGGCCAAGCTAGTTACTGCTCGAGAGGCCCATTCCTGACTTGGGAGATCTTTTAAGGGCCCATATGGGAACCACTAGCAAGGCCCACGGAATACAGAGCATTAACAAATTAGCAAGGGCCAAGCTAGTTACTGCTCGAGAGGCCCATTCCTGACTTGGAAGATCTATGTAGGGCCCATATGGGAACCACCAGCAAGGTCCACGGAATACAGAGCATTAACAAATTAGCTAGGGCCAAGCTAGTTACTGCTCGATAGGCCCATGACAAAAACAAGGCGAAACTAGCTGGGACCAAGGCAATACCGAGTCGCAAATTCTACCCGGGTAAATTTACAATTTTTTGTATTTATATGACTTTTTTTATATTGTAAATATCAACAAAGTTAAAATATTTCAAATATTTTTTGAAAATTCAACTCAGGCATCAAAATATTAAAAAGGATTTTCGAACAAAATTGTTGGGCTTTTAATTCTTTACCATAATAGCCAATTTATGCCCAAAAGATTGATTACTGGCCAGAACTTTTAAGGTGTGATAGAATTTTCCCGAAAAATTTAATAATATGTAAAAATATTCTAGTTTATGGGCTTCATAAAATTACGACGGCTTGTTGTTTTTTCGGTGCGACCATTATTTCTTAGAGCTTATGTCGTTTTGAATTTTGTTTCTTTAATATTTTTCATATTTCCAAAATTTTTATTTATTTTTGAAGATATCGCGCTTTTCGCAGTCGTCTAGTTATACTAAACTTTGACATATCTAGCACTCGATTAATTATTATGGGTGTCTTTGGAAAAGTGATGAAAACGAGAATAATGCGAAAAAAGTAAAAAAAAAATCAAAACGGCAAAAAAAAAACGTAGCAGTGAATACAATTTTATTACACCTTAGCTTTAGCCTTGACAAGATTTCCGCTAAAATGGTTTTGGAAAAGATGGAGATAAATTCGGATCGGAAAAATTCCAAGGGATTATATAATATAAAATATAATAAAAAAAATTATTATTTTGTCATAAAGAGAGTACTGGCTTAAATGATCATTGCTAAATCGGGCTTAAATAAGGGTAACATATGTAGCTATATATGTACATAACTGGTAAACATTAACGAAAATTACTTTATACACAATTTGCAGATTATGCGATTTTATAAAAAAAATTGACACATTTTGTCATCCGGCTAACCGGCTATTAAAAAAAAGTAAAATGACGAAAATATCTTTTTTCGCATAAAACTCTTACGCCAATATTATTCACTCGATACATCCAGATTAAAACTTAAATCTAGATGTAATTACATCGAATTTGTATACTTTACATCCGGATTTATGTTTTAATCTAGATGTATAGAGTGAATAATATGGCGGTTAATTGCTGAGTATTTTAGAAAATATAGGTATGTAAGATTTGTACATCACGTGACCCTCAATCGATCTTCTATGAAATTATTGGATATTTTTTTTTTTTTAAACAAGACAAAACATACTATTTTAACATTAGAAATGTTTAAGCGGAGGCATACCTATTAACATTGTGAAAAAATCAACAGAATTTCAAAAAAATGTAACGCCGAGTAGAAAAAGAGGGCGAAACATCAGGGGAATAGACAAAATTATTGCGTTCCTGCTATATGTTCTTACTAGTCTGAGGAAACAGAATACGAAGAAGATGATAAAACGGACACCAAAAAAAGGAGAAGTGTTCGTAGGCAGGGATGGCCACTACATTTTTCACATTTGCTACGTAGTTTATGTAGTTAAACGTAGTTAAATGTAGTTAATGAAACAAATTGTAGGAAACTTAGTTTCAAATATCAAATGATCTGCTAGTTATAACTTTGAAGCTTGAATTTTGAGTTAAAATGTTCAAATTTTTATTGAAATTTTATTATTTCTCTAAATTTACTTTGTATGTATATGAAAACGTAACAATTTGTAGAAAATAAGACGTGTAGTTTATTAAATTAACTAAGCGTGGTTAATGATGTAGAAAATGTAGTGTACTTAATTCGGCCAACCCTGTTCGTAGGCTTTCCAGATTTGTATGTGAAGAAGGGCAAATTTAAGAAAGAATTTATTCAAAGTTTAAAAATACATAAATGCTTTTTTCATTTCTAATGTACCTCAACCATGCTGGAATGGCAAATCGGATAATTTTTTTTAAGTATTTTTTACAAAGTTTAACTCTGGAATGGCGATTTTATATTATAACTTTATCGATTATAATATGGAGTATACTGTATACATGAAATATTATTACACTTTTAGTGGGCAATTTCGAAAATTTGCCCAGAAAAAATCTTTAAAAAATCATTCCGGAATCGAGTGTGTTTTTTATGGTAAAATGTTGAAAATATCGTGTTTGCTCATATAACCATTTTAGAAGTCGCAATGTCTCTTTGCGAATGCCTTGTGCGGAAAAGTTAATATAATGTAAGTTATAAGTATTATAAATATAATACATATGTATATAAAGTGGGTATATATATAGTAACTATATAGGTATATATATAGTTTTTATAATGTAGAGTTACTAATATGGTAACTCAAATTATATGGATTCGTTAAAAATCTAACTCCAGATTTTTATGATAGCGAAGTCGAAAAAAGTGGGTCGCGCTATTCTGTCTGCCTGTCCTTTTGGCTGGCTACAGCCTAAACGGAAGGGTCGATTTTCTTTAAACTTAGTACATTCATTCGACATGGAATTCCCCCGACAAGATTTTTTTCAGTTTTTTTTTAGGGCTAAAAATAACAAAAACAAAAATTCAGTAATTTTTTTTACAAAAAGCCTATCATAAAAAAAAAAATTTGGGAAAATGGTTATACATACATACCTCTATATAGAACCATTTTTTTGATTTTCGATTGTCTCAAAAACGGTGCAACCGATTTTGATCAATGATCAAAGAATGTTTAAATAAGTTTCAAAAGTTTTGTGTACAAAAATTTTCAAATTTTTTTTTTTCGATTTAAAAAAAAATTAAAATTTGTTTTTTGAGAACTTAATAATTCGAAAACGATCGATTTTCATAAGACTTGGCACCCAGTAATTTTTCAATATTATCTTACAGATTTAAATTAAACCATATTCTTATAACCAAAATTAACGGTAACTTCCATAGAAATGTTTAAGAACCGTAAAAGAAAATCACATTTTTCCCATAAACGACTCCTACGATTTTGATAAAAAATTTTATGAGAGCTAACATCATAACAATCTACCTTATTTAAAAGACAAATTTGGATCCACCGTTTAATTTTATGTGGGCTAACATCACTACAAACTACCTAATTTTGTTTTTTAAATTTGTATCCACCGTTTAGTAACAGTATCTCTCATAGAACCATTTTTTTGGTTAAACATGTTAAACCGATTTTAATAAATTTTTTATAAAAGAGTTTTTAATAAGTTTGAACAATATTGCATATCAAAATTTTCAAAAAAAACAAATTTTGTTTAAAAAAAAAAAAATTCAAAATTATTTTTTTTTTCAAAATTTATTTTTTATATAAAATTTTTATATATAAAAATGCATTTTTTAAAGCGCTCTTACGATTCTAAAATTTCTCTAACGATTCTAAATTTCTCATAAATTGAGATTTATTTAAAAAAAATCACAACAAAAAACATAAATGTTAAAAAAACAGCCAAGTTCTTCTATAGGTATAAAAATCTGTATATTTAACAACTCAGCCGTGAAAAGTAGTGAGATCTAAAAGTATGCCAAGTTCTAACTTTATGAAGGTTTAATATCAAATATTTTAAGAAGAGTAATATTGAAACAACACCAAGTTATAAGAGAAATTTATTATTTAATGATTACTGACTAAAATTTAGGGGTTACTTGGGAAGTTTTCTTTTAATTACTCACAATTCAAAATGTTTTGAAAACTTGACAATGTGAACCCCCAAATTTTAGTCAGTAATCATTAAATAATAAATTTCTCTCATAACTTCTTCTTAAAATATTTGATATTAAACCTTCATAAAGTTAGAACTTGGCATACTTTTAGATCTCACTACTTTTCACGGCTGAGTTGTTAACTATATAGATTTTTATATAGAAGAACTTGGCTTTTTTTTTTTAACATTTATGTTTTTTGTTGTGATCTCACTGCTTTTTGCAAAGATATTTATTTGTTGTCAGGTAATACCTCGTTAGATACCTACTAATATAATTCTACAACAATCAGAAGTGCTTTATATAATTGATAAAAAATCTATGAAAGTAGGCGGATACCACGCCCCCTGAATGGAAAACCTCAAATATTAAATTTTTTCTTTTGTATAAACTTAAAGTCCTACCGCTCTGCCAAATTTCATAATTCTACAGCAATCGGAAGTGTTCCATATAATTGATAACAATTCTGGGGAAGTGGGCGGATACCTGCACGCTCCTTGAATGGAAAACCTCAAATTTTCGTATGCACTTTTGATGATCTGTCAGTGAGTCAGTGAGACGTCTTATATCTCGGGAACCATTTACGCTAAGAAGTTGAAATTTGGTGTGGTGCTTGTGCTTAGCTAGCCTACCAAATGTTCCGAATTTGAAGTTCCTGACTTTATTGGTACTGAAGTTATAGGGGGGTCGAAAATCGCCTGAGTTTGTTCCTGTAAAAAGAGGGTGTAGTGCCAGAACTTGGCTGGCCACTACCGTGCCCTTTGATTTCCTTATAGTTTAACTGGTCATGTTATATCGAACAAAAAAAAAATGACAAAGGTACTGTTTGCAGTAGAGTTCAAAACAAATGTATTTGTTACTAGTGCAATGGCAACTCTAATTGCAAACGGTTTTTTTTTTTTTCAAACGTGTGTTTTGGTGACTTTTTGTTTATTTTTTTTTCTCAAGCATGCACCAGCCTACACCTCTACGAACAGACACAAGTGCAAAAAATCAACCCCCATCGTGTTAATGGAAGGAATGGTTTCTCCGTCTGGTGCTAAAAAAAAAAGACCGATGACGACGAAGATGATGATTATGATGATGATGAGGATGTTGACAACGATGGTTGATGTTGATGACGATGCTATCGATGTTTGTTGGTTGAACTGGTTGATGTTGCTGTTGCTGCTGTTCTGCTTCTGCTTGTGCCTTCTATCGTTCCGCAGCTGTAAATGTGGCCGGATGCAATCCCAACTGAACAGATTCTGCTTTTTCTCAATGAGAAGCCCAAGGATCTACCACGGAGTTCTGATAGCTAAGTCAACGACGACGACTACACCACAGACAGTTTGCCGGATGCTTAAGACAGACAGACGAGACAGACTGTCATAGATACAAATAGCTCCCGAATGCATAAGGAAAGAAAAGCAAAAAAAAAAAACAAACACAACACGCAGCAGGATAATCCGCCGGGTGGGGGGAAGTGCTGGTGAAGTGCAGTCTATGGGTGTATGCGAGTGCATGTGACAATAACAGGGTTGGTGTGGCTCATGGGGGTGTTTGTCTGCTTGTTTGTGTATCCGTGTCGGTTTTGCATGTCGTCAGTCGCCGGCTGATTTCTTAATTTTTTTTTTTCCTTCAACGTTTTTTGCAAAATAATTTTTGCACATTTTTATTTTTATGTTTTATTTTTTTTTTGTACCGTTCTTAGTTTTTGTTTGTGTGTAAATGCATGTTGTGTTTGTGTGACGTCGTCATCGTCATCGTCATCGTCGACGTATTCTTGTGGTGCTGCCCGTATATGTTTTGTGTATATGCTCTCGGAGCTCGGGCAAAATAAATATAACTGACGTGCTTTTTTAAGCATTTTCGTTGGAGGCTTTTTAATGTGCACAACCTGTGCAATCAAGTTGTCTCCAAGTTTTGATTTATATGCCAGTCCTACCGCAAGGATTTGATGGAAAAGTCCAATAGTGTGTGCGCGCGGACTTAACCGTTAGCACCAGTGTAACTTTGTATCAAATATTTATTATTTATTTTTGTTTTCATTTGATTTTATGGTGCGAAATTAGTTTTTGAACTTCTATTCCGGTTTCGATTGGGTTTCAATCTTGTTTATGTGTTTGTGTTTCTTAATTATAGTGTTTTATCTGTCGAAAAATATAGGTATACACACCGGAAGTGGAAGTGAATTTCAAACGGAATTTAATTCTTGAAT
Source organism: Epistrophe grossulariae (assembly GCA_929447395.1). NCBI lineage: Eukaryota > Metazoa > Arthropoda > Insecta > Diptera > Syrphidae > Epistrophe > Epistrophe grossulariae. Next base: position 110,957,734 of record OV839567.1, read on the forward strand.
GAATTTTGAGAAAAAAAAAAGAAAAGAAAAGTGAAAATATCATGCTTATAATATGTCTGTGGTCAACGACAGTCTGAATGTACATAGTTAATCAGTACATACACCAAAATGATGGGAATATATAAATAAATGTAATCCTCCATTTATACAAATACCACCGACATACTACATATTCTTCCGGTTCCGGCAAGCACATTATCATAAATCAAAGGGAATAATATTAAAATAATTGTTTTGCTGAGGCTGTTGTTATATTATTGCTGTGTTGCTGGCTGTTGTTGTTGGAACAAACGGTAAAGCAAAACTAAATCGATGTAAATCATGGCATTAAGTGGTATTATGTGCACGTTTTTTTGAGGCAGGAGGGGAACAAAAGCATGTTGGATTAAAGTATTTGTTTTGATGTTTCTTTGATTAATGGCGAAGAGCGCTTTAATTTATGTTTAACGCGAAAATTTTTAGGTGCTTACCTACATATATATGAATGTACTGTTCAAAGGTACATATCATGACCTGTTGGCACAGATTTTGTTGTCACTGAAATTTGGGGTACATAAAGTGTATCTATGTACCTACGTACCTATACTTTACTATATGTTTATACCTACGCAGTTTAGTTCCTGAAGTGGAGGTTGACCTGGAAAGGCGAGTTTTTAGGTTATGTAAATAAATCAAATACACAAAATCTTTTGTCTATTGATTTGACTGAGTTTCCAAATATTTTTTTTGGAAAAAGTGAACTTTCCGCCGGGAAGGTATTTTTGTTGATATGTGGAAAAAAACGAGGACATTTCAATAGATTTTCAGCGTTGAATGAAACCAAAAGAAATTGTATGGGCAAGTTTTCTGAAAATACAATGAGCAAGGATAATAATTTCAAATTCATTTTAATGCCCTCGATTATGAATTTGGTTAAGTGAATTCTTGCGTTTAAAAAAAAAATGTGATAGCCAAATAAACCCACTTGGTTTTGATGGGATTTTACCTTAAAATTAAATGTAACTGAATCGCAAGAGAATGTCAATAAAAATAATTTCTTCAATAGTTTGGAACAAAAAACAAACACTTAAGAATGAATTTTTGGTTCATGATCGAAAATCGAAAACCAAAAAAGTTTCTGTAGGAGGTACCTATATCGTTAACAACGGTTTAAAAAAAAAGTTGGTGTTTATCAACATAGTATGTATATTCCGACATAGGTTAGGTTTTAGTGGCATGCCGTGAATAATTTAAAATAACTACCTACCTAATTTGAAAGAAACATACCTATACTCAACTCTCTTTACCTCATACAAGAGAGAGTGTAAAACTTTTTTAAAAGTTTTTAACACCAAAATTTTCAAAACAATATTTTTTGGTTTTAAATAAAAAAAACTAAATTATTTTTTGAATTTTGCATCATTTTGCTCAAAGTTAGTAGATAAGTAGTTTTTAAAAATTGAAGTAAAATAAGATTTGATCATGGCTTAGCTGTATTATATCACGAGAGGCCGAAATTATTGCCATATCTTGTCCGCAAAAATCTGGGGGTTGGAATAGGATGAGCTAAGTAGGTACGTCTGTACAACCAGCGTTGCCGCCCAAACACAAATTTTAGTGCTACATTTTCTAAGAAACCGTTCCATATGAACAAAACGCAAATTCTTATGTTAAAAATAATATACATAATTCAATTGTAGGTTGAATTACAATAGAAAAAGTGAAAAGAAATATGTAATTTGATTTTTTCGTGTATTGTCAAAAATTAAGAGTTTATGCCAGTTTGTATTCCTTTTGGAGCAATTTTCATAAAATTTCTTCAAAATTCACTTTGAAGTAAAAAATAAAAATAAGAATGTGCCATATTGAATTTTTTCGTGCCACCGACGATGAAATTTTGGTGTCAAAAAAGCACGACGGTGCCACTTCTTAGGCTTAATCAAGGGTGATTATTTTTTTTGTACAGGGTAAAGGTTTCTCTATTTATGTTTTTGTCGTGAATAATTGTTCCAGTGAAAGGAAGTGAGTTCTTTGGTTGCCCATTTGAGATTGTCATTTCCAAATTGATTTGAAAATTTGGGCTTGGGGGCTTATGGCAGGATCTACCAACCCAATTCGGTCAAGATATTCCTTATGACATGACACATGTGGGAAGTGTTTCCCTTACTTCGTTTGATTGAAAATAATTTTTATCAAGTCTGATTTTATTAATATTCCGAGTTTTTAATACACATAAATAACCACACGATTTTAGCGCATTAAAATACCAATATAGATCAAAAGTATGACTTTGTTCGTAGAATTTGTAATTCTTGGATTTCTTGACAGCTTGAGAATTGATTTTTACAGTTTCTGAGCGCTTATCGCGGTTTTTTTTTTGAAAAATGATTTAGCTCTTTGAGTACAACTTCATATACATATCGTCGGTGAAACCTGAAAAGTATGTAACTCCATTTTAACAAATTTTACAGGAGACGTTTTCATTAAAACTTCTTATTTTCTGGTTTAGTTATATTATTTTCCATTTTCTAAACTGCCATTTATAGGATAATTTTTAGCAAAATGGGGATTCCCGGTTTCAGAACTTTTAGATATGCGCCAAAACTAAAAGATGGCATTATAATCTCATTTTCATAAAATTTGGAGCTACACACTTTTCAGGTTTCACCGACAATATATATACAGTATTTAATGATTGTGCGAATCGTATAAATGCAAAATTAGGAGAATGTTTTTTTTTGTGTAAAATGAAAAATTCAAATTTTATTTTATTACCTACGACAAGTTTATGTTCCTTTCCATTCGCAAACCAAAATCTCAATAGTTCAACTTCATAACTTATTTTGGAAAATTGTTATGTAATAACGAGGTCATCTGCCTTAAATTTCAAGAAATTTTACTTATAACAGTAAGAAGAAAATAGAGAATTAAAATATGTAAAAAATAATATTGGACCAAGTATGGAACCTTGTAGAACTCCCAAAAATGAAATGTGTCTGTTTTTTAAATAAGAATCAAACCATTTAAAATTTAATCAATGAAAAAATATTCAAGTTTATTTAATAAAGTCTTTTAGTAGTCTTATACAGGGTGTTTTGCATGAGATGAGACAAAAGGTAAGGGCGTATAGGTTGGAGTAAGACCATAAAAATATCGTATAGGAAGGGGATCTATGTCTTCTAGTTTAGGCTGAAGGGTCAATTTTCTACATTATCGACCTAAAATAGAAAAGAAATCATTAAAAATATACGGCTAATAATAATAATATATGTAAATATAAATACAATAATATGTTATGCCCTTTTTTATAAAGCAATAAATCTTTTTCTCAAATATCTTTTTAAATCAAAATGTTTAAATGAACAGTGTATTTGAGAAATTAATTTTAAAACTGAAAATTTTAAAAATTAAATAAAAAACAAAAATTTTCAAACTAATTTTAACTAAAATTTTAGGTTTAAAAGTAGTATTTTTGTTAATATTTAATAATCTTATCACCTTGTAGACCAAAATTCAAAAGCTGATGCTTAAATGTCTTCTAGTTTTTGAGAAAATAGAAAATAATAAAATCTATTTTACTACTTATGTATTAAGACGTGGAAATAGGATCTTTAGAGCAACTTAAAGAACGGTTTGAAGTCAAATTAAAAAAAACCCATGTTTGTTATTTTCGATTTTCTCCACAAATGTCTTTTAATTTAAAAATCTACAGTCGTATTTATTAGATTTTTGTCTACTTAGACACTGTCTAATTATTTTCAAATTGGTGGAAATATGCTTTATTTAATAAAAATAAATATCACATTATTCACGGTTAAGAAAATCTAATCTTATGTCTTAGTTAGGCAGCTACTATAAGACAACAATAAACAAGGTTTTTGAACACATTTTCCAAAGTTGGACACTTGTCTAAAGTTAGACAACGTTTATAAATGAGACCACTAGTTTTTAATGTTTGAATAAAAATTGATATGAGTCTTAAAAAAAAATCCAGCACAAAATTGTTTGTCATCTAAACCCCTTTGCCCCGCGGAATGCAACAATAAAAGACAATCTTCCGTTGAAAACCCAGTCCTAACAACAAATTGCATTGGAATAAATAAATATAATATTTGGTCAATAATAATATTCATGGCCTTGTCATAAAAAAAATTATTTTGGAAAATGCAGTCTTTAAAATGCAAAATTTACAAGAAAAGAGTGTCTAAGTTAATTCTTTCTCCTGTTTTGTCATAATTAGTAAAATTTTATCAGGAATATAATTAGACAATGCCAGTATAAAATCAAAATTTTACTATTTTACCGATCATCAGATTGCTTTGAGTGGTGCTTGGTCTTTGTTCAATTTTAATTGAAAAAACTTTCCATGCCCAAGAAAACTTAAAATTGGACCGACTTGATCAAGTGACCTCGGAGGCGCAATGCGTATGCATATGGCTCGGAGGGAGCTTGGTCCGAGTTCGAGTGCTACCTTGGCATGGAAAGTTTTTTCAATTAAAATTGAACAAAGACCAAGCACCACTTAAAGGAGTCTGATGATCGACGTGGCAGTCGTGAAATAGCTATAACTCCAGCCTATACAAACTTGGTGGTAGCTCACTCAAGTGTTGTTGTTCATCCAAACCTTCACTGAAAATAAATTCCTAAGTAATATTGATAAACAAATTTTTGTAGACTTCAACAAAACAATTTTATCGTTTTGATAAAATTTTATCAATATAATCAAATAATTTTATCTATTTCACAAAATTTTAATAATTTTCATCAGTTTGATAAAAAATGCACAACAAATAATATTTTCAATTTAACAAAACACGTTTTGTTACTATAACATAGTAGAACAGAGATTTTTTTCATATCCACAACTTTTTTTGTGGGACAAACAAAATGTTTGTTGCATCTACAAGAATTCAATTTTGTAAATATTTATCAATACTACAAAGTTTTTGTTAATTTTTTTTATCAATTTGACAGAAAATCAAAGCATTTAAACAATATTTTTTTTGTAATGAAACATTGAATGAAATGAAATGTATATAACAGACCGATAAACGCATACAAGAAAACCGTGGGATCCCCCACGAATAATTTTTTAAAACTCACAAATAAATTTTTTAACAAAATATTTGGTTAATCTGACAAATTATTTGTTGAGCTGAAAAATTAATTTTGTGGTTTCAACAAATCAAAATTGTTAAATCGAAAATTATTTTATCAATACAATAAATTAAATTGTAAATATGACAAAAACATTTTATACAATTAACAAAATTTTTGTTTATTCAACCAAATATTGTGATGTTATTTTGTTAATATGACAATTGTTTTGTTAATATGACAAAATAATGCTTGTCAGTTCAACAATTTTTTTTGTCACATCAACACTTTTTGTTACTTTTATCTATTTGATAAAACATTTTGTTGGACGTATGTTGACAAAAATTTTTTTGCATCAACAAAATTATTTTGTTGTAACGACAAAATAAAATTTTGGTTTGTTACTTTTATCAATTTGATAAACCATTTTTGTTGGACGTATATTGCCAGAAGTTTTATCAGCTCAACCTACATTTTTATCATATATACCTACATTTTATTTTCAGTGTTCAATATTAATATGATGGTGCGCAAGCTTGACAGCCTTACTGCAAGTGTGTTATCACACAAAAACCCCTTATACAAAATTTTACGTCAGTTGTACTCGTCATTTTTTGAATTATTGTCCTAAATGGTAAGAAAATCGAAGAAATCATGATAATACTTATCAGTCTTCATAATACGACTGCATTTTTCCGTTTATTTCCAAAATAACTCTCGTACCAATGGAAGTGATAAAGTCTCTTCGAACTTTGGTAATTTGGTTTAATACTTTTTACCTAGTGTTTGTTTTTGAAAATATAATATATGAAGAGCCTTTTAACATCCAAATCCAACTTTGTTAAATATAAGGGCCTAATTGGTGAAAGGCATAGATAGTAAAGAAATTGCTTTTATTTCGAACAATTTTCCGCTTTCAGAATTATACTAAATCTTCTGCGAATGCCTATTTCATTTGGATTAAGAAATAAGTTTGGAATGTTGCTAAAATTGCTGTATTCAAAAAAATATTTTAAGTGGGGAAAAAATAGTAAAACATTTTATACATGTTACCTAGCTTTTGTTTTTCTTACAAAGACTAATTACTTAAAAATTAATTATTGCTTGCTCTTCTGTTGAAAAGCTTGATTAAAATAAAACCGCATATCTATCTCATCAAAAAATGACAATAAAATCCTTTAATAGATATAACAATGGTAAATTAGAATGAGAATTATAAAAGTCTGTGCTCAATCATAAAAGCTATTATTGTAACATCACGTCTTATCAGCACATTCCATCATAAATGCTTCAAGCAATAAGTCTTCTCCTGCACCTGTCCCTTTTTTACCTGATGAACCCTACTACGAGCATAAAACCTGTCTACATTTAAATTAACTTTATCTTCTACCTGGTGCATCAGTCAAAATCAATTAATGTTCACTGGAACGAGCTTCAGTTTGCGTTCATTCGCAGAGAAGGAAGAGTTCGTTTTTTTGTTTTTTGTTGTTGTTGTGTTCATTATTCACTGTCACAACAACGTCTAGACTTCCAATGCCCCAATACGATTTCAATTATATCATCCCTTCGGCCTACCTATATATGTACGTACGTATAGTGCATTCTCAATATCAACCCTTATGTCACGCAACGCATCGGAGCATAAACGCGGGCAAGGTGCGTGCAATGCACACAGCACGAACGAACCGAATACCGAACACATATCCATCAGATTGCAAATATTGCAAGCATCCTAAAAAGTGAATGAACGAAAGTATGCTACGTCTACGATATGATGATGAGGATGACGACGACGACGACGCATAACATGCAACGTGAACCCAGCAGGGAATCACAAGGAGAAAGGGTTGTCGTGGGGGCCAAGGTTGCAACCACTAACTTCTCGACGAGTAAAGAAGCCTCAGCAAATTTTTTGTAATCCTTCTTTCTGTCCGTCGGGACGAGACGGGACGGGTGGGCCGTGACGAGACGAGATGGGACGACAAACGACACAGCAGGAAGGCTTGACAATGGCAATTGTGAGCTTCCTTCCCTTACATGCGATTGTAATCAACCCTTGATGGTCAAGTTGGCGAAGGATTTAGCCGGAGGACCTGCGGGCGAAATTTCTGCTGATCCATTCAACCACGAGAAGACACGGTGATAGCGGCGAAGTGGCAGCACAGATATCCGATACGGTGATACTCAGACACGGCACAGGCGTTGTTGTTGCACTTGCTGCACGCTGCACTACTTTCTTGCGTGGAGTGGGATGGAGAGGGGAGGGGACCGGGGATATGGGAGAAGATGGAAATGGAAATAGAGACAATTGCAAGCCATGTAACCTGAGGCTTGCGGATTAATACCATGTTTCATTAAAGAGTGGTATAGTTGCAAAATAGGGCTGGTGGTGGCGGATGGGGGTGTGGGTGCGGGTTTAGGTTCGGGTGGCTTGTGAAAGGATTACCCAAGAGATGTTTACAAAACATTGCACAAACATAAATAAGCCAAGTGCATGCGAGTATGTTCCACGGTTCAGTTGATTATTGGAAACAGCAGGAGAAACAAATGAATTGGTTTCTGGTCGGTCGATGGGTGGTGCAATATAAAGCTATATAGGGTGGTGATTGTGATGGTGATGGTGATGGTGATGGTTATATAGAAAGGGTTGAACTTACTGTGTGTAATCCTTCCTGACCGACCGGAAATTAAAAATTGAACCATATAGTTTTGCCAGTTCTGATGATGCCTGCTGTACTGCATATCGATATATGTATAGTGGAATATGGAGTTGAGCTAATCTGGAGTGCAGTGCATCAGAAGCTAAAGCAGCATAGCATATTCGAATATACTGCTGCACTCATTCTAGGAATACAAGGATGTGTTCAATTTTCTTTGCTGGATTTTATTATATGTTTCTTGCATATAAACCCAGAGAGGATGTAATTGCTTTTACAAGAGGGATGTGGATTTGGATGTTTCGGCAAAGGAAATTGGCAAACTTATATACGCAATAATTAAGTGAGGAAGTATAGATATAGAAAACTTTTATCTTTTGTGTGGAGCGGATTTTATATCGCATAAATAATTTTAATAAAAAATTAAAAAAAAAAAAAATGTTATATGGCGGATTGGAGGATTTTTTAAGCATTTTTGTTGAGATTTAATTACAGCTTCGCCGCCGTCCGTAGTCAGTCCTTGGATAAGTTTACACTTTTCCATCAATCACCAATTGTGCTACAATAAGAAATTCAAATAACTTTTTTTTTAATCGATGTATTTCATTTATTTTTTTTTTATTGGTTAGAAAATTAAATTTTATTTTAAATAGTTAGTTGTTTTTAAAGATTATAGACCGCAAATGACCTCCACGCTGTCCCACGCATATGCGGCATCTGGTCAAAAAATTATTCATTGCGGCCTGAAGAGTTGAAGTTGGGATCGCCTCAATTATTGTCGTTATGGACTGCTTTAATTCAGTTAAATTCCTGGGCTTCGTTTTATACACCTCTTGCTTGACATAACCCCATAAAAAGAAGTCTGGTGCAGTCAGGTCAGGTGACCTTGGAGGCCAGCGAAGAGTGGAGTTCCTAGAAATTAATTTGTTTGCGAATTTTTTGTTTAGCTCCGCCATAACTGGTCTGGCTATATGTGCAGTTGCTCCATCTTGCTGAAACCAAACGCTGTTGAATGGTATACGTCTTCGGCGCAGTTCTGGGTAAAAAAACTCCTTCAACATCTTTAAATAACGGTCCCCATTGACAGTAACGGTTACACCGTTTTCTTCAAAGAAGTACGGCCCGACAATACACCTTGATGAAACTGCGCACCACACAGTGACTCGTTCTGGGTGCAGTTCCGTCTCATGGAGCATTTCTGGATTAGACTCATTCCATATACGGCAATTATGCTTGTTTACATTGCCGTTAAGATCAAAATGGGCCTCATCAGACATGAACAAACAATTGATCAATGTGTTGTCTTCTTCGGCCATTGATATCATTTTTTGGCAAAATTCCAGGCGAACAGGCAAATCCTGAGGGTTTAACTTGCTAGTAATTTGGACTTTGTACGGAAACAAGTTTAAATCGTCATGAAGTATCCGTTGTAATGACCGTCTACTAATTCCAATTTGCCCCGATAAGTTTCGGGTCGAAACGTTCGGATTGGCCTGTATTGCAGATGCTACTGCTGCGATTGTATCCTGAACCCGAACATTGGCATCTCGATGGTACGGCCTTCGTGCGATGCTTCCAGATTCGGCAAACATGTTTACAAACCTCATAATGGTCCATCTACTCGGGGGATTACCGCCAAACTCCCGCCTAAATTCCCTTTGGACGGAAATGACGGACTGCAAAGCATAGTACCGTTGCACTATCCAAATTCTTTTCTCCGTATCCCAAGCATCCATTTTTATAAATCTAAATAGTAACTACAAAATAAAAAAAAAAATAAGCCGATTACTCACACAGAAAAAAAGTTATTACGTTTTATTTTTGTAGCACGATTCGTGCGCCGCCCTGTATTTTAATAAACTTCAAATACATAAATTATACAAACATTTTAAGACACCTAAGAAATATTTTTTTTAGCAGGGTTGCCAGGACGTTTATATTCCTTCATTTAAAAAAATAATAAAATTTTTATTTTAACGTCAGTAACATGCAAAATAATCTATTATTTGTTTAGAAAGCTCTTTTTTACTGAGTACTGTGTAACCTTGGAAAAATTGAATATCTGAATGGTTAATCGACAGTAAAGTAAACGATTTTAATTAAATAAAATTAACATCCCTTAGGGAAATTTTTGTTCGCATCTTCATCGGAGTCATCATAACTTTCGTTCAAGGCTATCGATAAATAAATAAAAATAAAAAAACTATTTAAATTCATTTACGGTTGCATTTTTGAAATGTTTCACTCCTACTGAATGTGAACAATTTGGTAAAGAAGGAATGAACAAAATTTCCAAATTTGGTAGAAATGGAACATTCCAAAAATTCTAACAAAAAGGAAATGAGTTGTAAAAGCAACTAAAAACAACTAAAAACTTAAGCAGGTACAGTCTAGTTGGAAGCAATTGCAATAATAATTTTTAGCCTATCGGTTAAAAAGTCGTAAAATGTCACGAAAAAAAACACCAATTTAGAAATTTTCCTTACATTATTCATCAAGTAGACCAAATGAAATGGTAAGTCACGTGATGAATACGCATTACCTGAAAAAATTAAAAAATATCTTTTAACTTTAGATTTTCAAAAAGTTTAAATAGCATTAAAAAAGTACATATACGCCATAGTGACATAAACACGAAATTGAACTTTGTGAAATGAACCTTGAAATTTGGGACTGTACGCATTTGGATTTTCATAAATTGAGTGATTATGTTATCTAGACCGTTAGCTGACTGCAGGAGTTGGGTGTTTGCATATCTCTTTCGCAGAAAGTAATAAATATAGTGTACTTTAAATTAAATACGTCAAACCGCTACAGCGTTTAGTTGGCTCATTTAGAAGAGGGATGTAGTCACCCCCAAACTAAGAAAGGTTAGGAGTAATTCTAAAAAAAATCACTTAAAATAGACAATGACAATAATTCCTAAAATATTATGCTTTGGCTTTCTTTAAAACCAGAATTCCAGTCTTTGATTTCTGTTTGAAATCAAGTTGGTTTAGTGAATAGTTTTTTTACACAATTTTTTCTTTAAATTTAACCCTATGAAGCACTTTTTTTTCAATTCCTAGAAAAAGTCCTATTGATAGTTCAGAAATTTCAAATCAAATTATACATGGTATACCCCTTTACTGACAATGATATTTTTTGTCAAAACTGACTGATAACTTCAACACACTTGTTTTGTCAAACCCATTAAACTAATAATAAAAAAACATTTTCTTCAAAAAGTGATAGAAAGGCATAATAAAATACCCACAAAAAATTTATACATTTAAAGTTGTGGTTGTGTTTTATTTTGGAGATTATTAACAGTGATTAACAGATTTTTGAAGTAGGAACTACATATTTATTTTTTTAAAACGCCTTTTGATAAATTGGTCATGTTTTTCTTTTTTAAAACTCCTACCCCAATATTTTTTTTGCAAATAGGATAAAAAATTATCAGATGAATTTTCCTATAAAAATAACCAAAACCTTTATCATTCATTTTTGAAAAAGATCATTCCTCTGCATTTTCCATCGGTACTGGGATATTTAGGGTATTAAGTAAGGGAAATTATGTCTTAAGGTATTTGGTGTCTTCAAAACGCTTGATGACAGATAATACCTGCGAACTATTTCACTAAACATTTTTCACTTTGCAACATTTTACTTTTACTTTGCAAGTTTCATTTAACCAAACTCAAATTTTCAAAGAGGAAATTAATGAAATGAAAAGTTCGCAAAATACTTTTCATCAAACGCAAATTAGCAAAGTAAAAAGTTTGGTTAGTTTGCAAAGTATTTGTTCTTTTTGTTTCACCAAACAAATAAACTTTGCGAATTATTTTTAGATTTTCGAAAAACTTTTCAGTAATATGCATATAAAGGGTGATTTTTTAGCTGGTTTGGTTTTGGCAACACTGGTTTTGACAGCTGACGTGTGTTTAGTACCTTGTGTTACTGTCAAACAGCTTCAGTTTGGTTTGCAATTTAACCATGGATCGTCTTACAAATGAACAACGCTTGCAAATTATTGAATTTTACTATCAAAATTCGTGCTCGGTTCGAAATGTTCATCATCGAAAAATTGTGTTCAGCGATGAGGCTCATTTTTGGTTGAATGGGTACGTAAATAAGCACAATTGCCGCATTTGGAGTGAAGATCAGCCAGAAGCATTGCAACAGCTACCAATGCATCCCGAAAAAGCCACTGTTTGGTGCGGTTTATGGGCCGGCGGCATTATTGGGCCATATTTCTTCAAAGATGATGCGAATCGCAGCGTTACTGTCAATGGGGAACGCTACCGAGCGATGATAACAAACTTTTTTTTGCCCGAAATGGAAGTTCTTGACTTGCATGATATGTGGTTTCAACAAGACGGTGCCACATGCCACACAGCACGCGAAACAATGGCGCAATTGCGAGGCGAGTTTGGTGAACAGTTAATTTCACGTTTCGGGCCGGTCAATTGGCCGCCTAGATCGTGCGATTTGACACCATTAGACTATTTTTTGTGGGGGTATGTCAAGGCTAATGTCTATAGGGACAAGCCCGCTTCGATTGACGCACTGGAAGCCAACATCCATGCATTCATTCGTGAGATACCGGCCGATATGTGTGAAAGAGTATGCCAAAATTGGACTCAGCGGATGGGCTACCTGAGACGCAGCCGCGGTCAACATTTGCATGAAATTATCCGGACCTTGTGGCTTTAGTTTCTGGTTTCTGAACTATAGGTTTCAACTTGAACAGGTTAAGAGTAAATCAGAAAAAAATTTCACATATCTTATAGAAAATTTCTATAAAAAAATTATATTATGTCATTTGAAGCTGACATAACTAAAATAGATTTGACTGAGGTCGAATCCAGCCTAAATATTTGTTCACATTGTTCACATTCTCCAAATGTATTTCTTGTCATGATTAAGTGTCTTTCATCCAGGGTTGTGAGTTTATGAATTAAAAAAACATTAAGCCATAAGCTGTTTTGGATTTTTGAATTGAAAAATATTCAATTCACAAGCTTTTTTGGAATTTGTGAATTGAAAAAAATTTAATTCAGAAGCTTAAGCTAGCTTATGAAGCAAGTTTAAGCTAGCTTATGAACTGAAAGTTCTCCTAAGCTAGCTTATGAATTGAAAATTTTTCAATTCACAAATCCCAACTAACTTATGAATTTAATTTTTTTTAATTCACAAATCCCACAAAGCTTATGAATACGTTTTTTTTCGATTCACAAATCCTAACTATCTTGTGAATTAAATTCTTTTCAATTCACGAGCCTATTACTGACTTGTGAATTGAACGAGGGCTTAAGCTAAAAAAGAGCTTTAGTCTTTGCAACCCTGCTTTTTTCTTAGCCATTCGGATTCGGTAGAAAATTGTAGGTCCTCTCCATTTCTAACGAACAAAAAAACAAAAAAAAAAAAAAGAAATAGACGGAGAGCTGGTGACGTTTTTACTCACCTCATTTCAACAAGACTAAGACTTTGTTCATCTAAAGATTCATGGCCATCAAATACAAAAATGCCACTCTTACACTCCGGTTCCGTGAATGAACCCTTCATTTTGAGCCTTGAAGGTTTAAAAAAATGAGAAATATTTTTTTAGGTCCCGTTATCTTCAGGAGCGTCTTAAAGAATGACCTTCAGGAAAAAAACGTCAAACTATTTTTTTCTAGTATATATGTATGTTTACCTAAGATCAATAAACAATATATAAAAAGATGAAGCTTGTTGAAATGAGGTGAATGAGTACCTTTTATTAACATTTAAAGGCATTTTTTTTATTTGATGGCCATGAATCTTTCTATGACGAAAGTCTTAGCCTTGTTGAAATGAGGTGAGTAAAAACGTCGCTAGCTCTTGGTCTAAAAGGTTGAGAATGTAATTGACTATAAACCCTCGTCCTCCACGCAACGCAATTACCATTCCAGCATAAAATATTTTCTTTCCTAAATTAAGCTCTTTGTATTCAGAAACGAAATGTGTTATGCATCTAAGGCATTCGATAAAAAAATCGAATCCCTTAGATGCCCAAACAAATTGCATTAATCCGTTCTTTAAAGAGCATTAACCCAATGTGTATATATAGGATAGGTAAATACATATTTCATTATACTGTTGTACATCACACTCCCAATGGTTAATCGGCTCCATAAATCACCATCATCCATATGGCCTTAAGTCTTCGAGAATTGCAGTATAGTCTCTCCTATGTACCTATCTAACTTCAATTCCCAGCCAAAGGTGATTGCATTTCACGTATACAATATAAAGAAACTATTCCCCTTACCACCACACAGCATACATCCAGCGTCAAGCCAATTTCGATTGCTTTGGTTTTTATACAAAGAACAAAAAATTGCTTCGTCCTTTTTGATATTCAAAGATATTTATCTTCCCTCTTTTTCATAGTCTGAAACAAAGAAAACTGTCTTCGGTCATATATGGCTGTAGATAGAAGAACTCTGCACAAAGCTGTCCCATTATCCCAAGCCCCGCACATCCTCCCATACCATACCCATATTTCTCCTCTCCTTTTCATCTCTACACATTTTATATATCCTTGATGTATGACCCTAGCCAAGGGATGATTTTATTACAAGTCGTGTGGTCGCCTCATGGGTTATTCATATTCACAAAAGGATATTAATTTGATTTAGTGACACAGTCGTTGGCATAAACCACTTTGTCTTTGGGCAACTTTAACGTGCAATGCGCTGTTGCTTTATGCTAGCTATATACAGATTGTTGGGTTTGCCATATTTCCTTGAGGTTAAGTAAATCAATGACTAAAATGTGTCGTCGAGAGATGCGGTGGCACTTGTGGTGGTGGATAGAGGTGCCGCTACTGTATTTAAATGCATAAGCAACATGTAGCACAAAGGCCACTTAAAAGCCGCATAATTATCTTGTTAATGATTCGAACATAAATTATTAGAGTAATGGCGCCTTACGTCATCACAAAGCTTAAGGTCTTTATGGTTGGCCTTTATTCTTTTGTGATACTCTTGTGGGTGAATTTAACCGAACTTTCTTTTGTATGCAAGTTTTCCTTCAACTATAGAGAAAATATATTTTTGAGGACTTTAAATTTAAGCAACTATAAAAATACAACTATACGCTCAAACAATTACCCTCAAGCTACGATCGGGCAGGATAAAGTTGGCACTAATAGTCAGACCAAATTTTTCAATGTCATAAATTGTGCCATGATTTACAGCCAAGCTCCTTTATTTATAGTTTTTGCAATTTTAAAACAAAATATTGGTGAAATTCACCTTTAAAACATAATGGTTTCTTTTAATCCAACATGCTTATCCCATTCTTTGTACCTACATATATGTATCTATAGATATACTAACCAAACATTAACATTATCATGCTATGAAGAAACCTTCAAAAAAGACCCATCGCATTAATGAAACAACAATTAGAATCCTTCGAAATGGCATATCGTAGTAATATCGTTTGTGAATGGCTACGTGCCTTAGGTTTGGGTCAATATGGTGAGAGTTTTATGGAAAATGGATATGATGAATTAGAGATATGCAAACAAATTGGTGAAATCGATTTGGATGCTATTGGCGTAGAAAATGGACAACATCGAAGTAAATTATTGAAGAGCGTACGAAATCTTAGAGAGAAGGGAGCAGCTATTGTTTATGTTATGATAAATGATCCGAAGGCTTTAAGTAATAGTAATGAAATTTTAGCATCGGAATGTGATACACCAACTACACCGAAGGAACTTGAATCTGTGATGAAAAGGCATTTAGAAGCCGATGGAATAAGATTGACAGCACATCCATATTCCACACCGGTAAGTAGAATTTTTAATTTTTCTTAAAAAAAAAAACAACAAAATTATAAGAGACATGCATATGTATATAACTCTTCAAAGTTTCATAACAACAACATTTTATAACTATTTACAATAATTTTTCTAAATTATTCTAAAATGTAGGTAGTACCTATGTTATTTTGAAAGGAGACCTTGGATGAGTTCTTTTGGACAGTATTGCTTCTGATTTATTGCACTTACTAGAATAATGGTTTGATGGCTTTATTTTTACTTGGTATAAATTAACGAGTTTTTACTTTTTCGAATAATATTTTCTCTGATTTTTAATTGGCTTTGCAACATTCAGGGACAATTTTAACCGTGACCGTTTTTAGAAGAATATATTTTTCAAATGCAATTGATTGAGAAAATCAATGAAAGAAAGAAAATGACAAACCTTTTTGAATCAGATTGCTGAAATAAATATTGTAGGTGCAGTTAATAAGATCATGGTTAAATACTCAGGAAACAATCTTTATTCAGGGACCCAGAATAACTACGGTTAAAAAATAACTCCAAATAAATCTAGTCTTAATGTGGCAAGAAATGAGTTAATAAATAAGTCTGGTCTAACTGTACGGATATACATAAACCCAATATTACCATAAGGTTTGGTTTGGGTAAAAATTTATCTCTAAAACAACTTTTTAGTAATACATATATTGGTTTGAAAAATCCATTTTTAAACTAAAGGTGTTTTTGTGATATGTGGGTCACCATTTTTTGTCAAAATTCATTTGGCATTTCTTTGTTTCGCTTTAATCGTTAGATATTTCGTTTAATTCGCAATCCACAATTGGCAATTTACGTTTGGTTTTTTATTCATTACGTTATTCAATCATTACGCAATTAGGTAGGTAGGTAGAAATGGCGGTCACGAGCAGTCTAGCTCATTGACCCAATTAGCGCTAAAGTGCGCCGTTTTGATACCATAAACTCGTTTAAACCTGCGGTTGGGGATGGTTTGGGGATTCTGAGTCTTGTAGCGATATGCCACGCTCGGCAGGTAGCTTGGCTCAGAGGCGTCAGAGGGGTGACCTCTTGCGTTGGACAACTAGGAGAAAGGTGCAGTAGCTACTGAGGTTTGTCCTAGAGCCAATGGGTTTCGTTAATGTAAGAGATCAAGTCTTTGATCTTCACATCAGAAAGTTCGTTTAGGTCTTCGAAAAAAGCTCGACCAAGTGATTGGGTTCTTGTTCTGGCCAATGCGGGGCATTTACAGAGGAAATGAACGACTGTTTCCTTCTCCTGCTGATCCCCGCAACTGTGGGGGATGCCTAGCTTCGCTGCATGCTCTCCAATTGGCCAGTGTCCTGAACATGTCGCAACGACCTTGGCTATGTCCCGCCTGGGTCTGCGGATTAAGTCATTTGTTCGCGATTTGCTGTAGGTGGGCCAAATCTTCCTAGAAATGATGCAATTTGATAAATTGCCCCACCTGCGGTTGGATTCGGTAAGAAAGATAGAGAATATATTGCCCTTCATAACTCCAAGCAGCCGAACTAATGGCTTTAACAGCTGCCTGACTGTCTGTCAGGATAGCAGCATTTCGGTATTGGTTACTGTCTTGTTTAAGAATCTTACATGCTTCCCTAATTGCCAGTAATTCAGCTTGAAACACACTAGCAAAGTTGGGTAGCCGGAAAGATCTAGAGATGTTTAGAGATTCGGAAAATATTCCTGAACCAACCCCACACTCCATCTTTGAACCATCAGTGAAAATAGTTGTGTCGAAGTCTTTCGTCACGACGTCGTCTTGCCAATCCTGTCTGGATGGGAAAGCTATACTTTAAAATCCCCACCGATGCACAAAGTTGGAGCACAGAAGTCAGTAGTTGCCGAAAGGATGTGATTGGGAATAAGATTATGGATATTACCATGACCATACGGTTTGGTAAACCAAAGATTGGAATTACGCAATTAACATTCGGCGTTTTTTTATTTCGCTTTTTTTCAAAAATATTTTCAATCATTTCGCAAAAATCATTTAGCAATTTGTTGTTTCGTTTTTTTTGTTACGCTGTTTGATATTTGGCCAATAGTTTTTTACGCGAAATAACGTTTCAACGTTTCATTATTTCGCAAAATATCGCTTCGCCGTTTTATTATTTCGCTAATAGATCATTTCGCTGTTTAGTTGTTTTGATAATTAATATTAATGTTGTTTTGATATGTAATTTTTTATATGAAAAATCGTTCTTTTTTGAGTATTTTTCGGTGACATGGAATAAGGCCCAAAGAAAGAAGACCAAATCTCAAATTTATCCTTAGATATTTCGTTTTGAAAATGGAAATGAGGACAAATTGGCTTTATTTCATTTCAAAAACGAAATAAGGCCAAATTTGACTTATAAATAAAGCCAAATGTTTTTGTCCAAAACTTTAACTACACCCAACCTCGCACCTATCCCAAATCCTATAGTGTGCCCAAGCAGGGGGGTTTCAGGGGGGCAGCATGCCCCCCCATATATACCTCACTGTTTGTAAATGCCATAAAATTGCAAAACAATTGAATGCCAAACAAAAAAAAAACGAAACAACAAAATGCCAAATAAAAAAAAACGAAATAATAAATTGCTAAATAAAAAAAGCAAAACAACAAAATGCCAAATAAAAAATTACGGAAATTCAAAAATCCAATCGAACGAATAACTAAATGAAAATTGCGAAATGATAATTTGTCAAATCATTTAAAAAACGAAACGTGATTTGCAAAACGTAAAATGCGAAATAACAAAATGCTTAACAAACAAAATACGGAACGAAAAACGGCGTAATAAACCGCCGCGAAACGTTAGTTTGTCAGACAATTCTTGCGAAACATACCATACCCGTGATATATATTTACCCGTAAATAAACCCAGGTTAAATTTGAGTACTTTTTCAACGCATTCCTAACCACTAGATTGTTATATTTATCGGTTGTAAATTAACCAATTTATTGCAAAGTTTAAATTAAGTTTTCAAATAACTCTATTTTCAACATCAATTGTTATAACTATTGGTTACAAATTAACCAATTTAGTCCTACGTTTAAAATAAATTTAAAATAACTCATGTTTTTTTTATATAATTTTTTATTTTGGTTACAAATTAACCAAATTTTAAAGTAATTATTTTAATACATAGCTAGATAATTATTTATAGGTTAAAATCTAGTCTAACCCAAAATTTTAAGTAAGTTTTTAAATAACTGACTTTTAAGGAATGTTCACATCAGAGCGACCAGCTACAAAAACTTATTTAAATTAATGTTAAGATACCTAAATTAGCGTTTTAATAACTAAAATAAGAGAAAATTGAGAAAATAAATTGGTCGTCACTCTGTCGTCGTCGTTGCAATCTGTTCGCGACGATCAACTTTTTTTCTCAAATTTTCTCTTATTACTAAAATTATAATAAAATTAAAACGCAAATTTTAGTATTTTAACATCTACCATTTTGTCTAGCTTTTTGTGAAGAATTTAGGCTTTTCAAATATTTTAAATACCATTTGTTCTTTTATTTGTCGGTCGTTGGTCGCTCTCATGTGAACAATCCTTTACACTAATAGTTGCAATTATTGGTTACAAATTAATCAAAGTTTGAAATAAATTTTAAAATAACTCCAGTTTTTACAAAAATGGCTTTGTATTTATTACACATTAACCAAATTTGATTCCAATTTTAATGAAGATATTTAAATAGCTCCTTTTTAACACAGGTATGTACTTATTTGGTTACAAATTAACCAAATCTAATAATAAGTAAGTTTTTAAATAACTGACTTTTTACACTGTTAGTTATTTTTTTTTTACAAATTAACCAATTAAATCCAAAGTTTGAAGTAATTAAGTTTTAAAATTTACCCGATTTGATAACTACATTTAACTAGGTGCACCAACTACGTAGCAAATGTGAAAAATGTAGTGGCCATCCCTGCCTACGAACACTTCTCCTTTTTTTGGTGTCCGTTTTATCATCTTCTTCGTAAGAACATAGCATGAACGCAATAATTTTGTCTATTCCCCTGACGTTTCGCCCTCTTTCTCTACTCGACGTTACACTTTTTTGAAATTCTGTTGATTTTTTCACATTGTTAGTAGGTATGCCTCCGCTTAAACATTTCTAATGTTAAAATAACTCCTGTTTTTTCCCAAATTGCTTCGTATTGGTTAAAAATTAACCAAATTTGATTCTAAGTTAAATAATTATTTATAAGTTACAAATATATAGATAACAATTTTTAAGTACCAATATGTTCTATCCAAGGATAAAATTGGTCTTGCAGGAAAAGATTCACAAAATGAGAACGTGTGATGCATTTCACGAGCATTTGGGTTTAATTCGAAGTATCGTATAGTTTAGTTTTTACGTTGAAAGAGATTTAAATTTCAACTTTTTATAGCATTCCTTATATGTCAATATCCACAATGGTTCACTTGGATAAAGGTTTTATTATTTTACTAAAACAAGAATAATTATCTCCCTATAATCCCTATATATAACTTTAATCAGTGTCCAGATAAGAAGTTTCCGAGTCTCTCAATAGAATACAATTACATAAATAAAAGTCAGAAATTCTAGAAATTCATAAAATCAGTTCATATGAATAAAGGCAAAAACAATAATTAAGAAAATGTGTACTTTTTGTAAGCTTATATTTTTTTGCAAATTCTAGTCGAAGCTACTTAAGTGATTAAGTGAGTCGATAAGAGTAGGTTTTTTGATCAGTTTTAAGCATCTTAGCATAAGAAATCACATGCCTAACAATGGATTTTCTAGCCTCGATGTTGATTTTTGGTATAGAACTACTGGAATTCGAAGCAAAACGAATGAATTTATTTTTATTAGCTGTTGAAACCAGTTTCTGTATATTAAGAAATATTGACTGAGATATCTTAGGTAAAACGTCAAGCTTAAATAAACCTTAAGGTATGTGTATTTTACATTTATAACGGAGCCACAAATTTTCGGTCGCTATAACTTCATATACCTACCTATATCCAAAAAAGCAATATTCATTATTTCGCAAGAGATTCTTCAAATTGCTTTTGTTGTTTGAAAAGAACTCTTAAACTAAAGGGGTAACATAACATTAATATTATATACCACCCTTCATCTCTCTTAACCACGTTTACCAAAAACACTAAAATATATCGCCTCTATATAAGACACTTAATCCGTCCATCTGCTATAATTTATAGTGGCACTTCGCCCACATATCA
Organism: Epistrophe grossulariae; assembly: GCA_929447395.1. Classification (NCBI taxonomy): domain Eukaryota; kingdom Metazoa; phylum Arthropoda; class Insecta; order Diptera; family Syrphidae; genus Epistrophe; species Epistrophe grossulariae. The sequence goes on from OV839567.1 coordinate 110,978,502, forward strand.
AACCCTCCTCTATATTCTCGAGGATTCTAAACTAGAGAATTCAAATAAACTGTTGCTTTATTGAATTACTTTTTAGAGTGAATATATATGTACCACCGTCTGTCGTTGCTTCGCACGCAGCACAAGATCATCATTCTCTTTGGTAAGACTCTATATAGCCACCCAGAATCCGCTAGAAAGAATTCCACAAGTATTTGGGAAATTTTATGAAGCTCCTACTATATGGCTGCCTCTTGTCAAAGAGATTTATTTATTACCATACATGTAGACTATAGGTACGCTTTTATATGCAACCCTTTTAGTTTTTAAATTCAATGCCATCATCATCATGGACGAGGACGACGACGGCGACGGAGAATGAATCCCATACGATATACACCCATCTTCTGATGACGCTATACCATATACAATATACACTCTCTACACATCCTTTATTAAGCAACCAAAACTTTAAGTATCAATGTTTAACTTTTTCGACAACTATACACAGTCATTCCGGATCCGGATCTCAATTCGGGGTTTCTTTTGAGAATGCAGGGATTATACATATGTACATGGCACATATATGTGCCAGCAGGGAATCAACAACGGCAACTTTGTACCAAGAACACAAATTTTTAATTGAAATACCGAACATACCAAGTACATACACAAACACGTACAAGTATGGGTACACATGGATTGGGGCTAGAAATTATCGGGGAATAAGATTCTGAGGAAATGAACGAAGATGATTATAAGGTGAATTCTTACAGTTTGAAAACAAGAGAAATACCCTTTTCTTCTTCAACAGTATATTTTTTAAATGACGTTGTCCGTTTTTTCCTTAATTAATTTTTGTTTTACCAGACATCCGCTTAAATATGAGTTAAAGCTCTACCAGAAAAACTAACTTGCGATTTCACTAAACCGTGTTTATATAGATTCTCATCTCATAAAGACTATATTCTCTTTCTTATCTTTAAAAACTTTGAATGGTGCAGATGTTTTGGTGATGTTTCTATAGATTGTTCTTTAAGGCAATCAAATTAATTTATTCATCAATAAATCAAAAAGTGCAATAAATCACAAGTCTTCTTTTTTCGTAGAGGACCCTGAATGAAATATCTCTATGAGAGATGATTTTATAAATGTTAAGGTCACATAACTAATCATATTTGCGGGAGAACAATTGACTCATCTATAGAACAATATTTTCACGCCACCATATAATCCTTAGCAATGATCTAATCATAGTACCTACATACAGCAGTAAAGAAAAAAAAAAATTAAATAAACTGAATTGGAAAATTAAACACCTGTTCTAGATAATAGAATTAGTTAATTGACTTTCAAGAATGGAATCAACTCTGTTACTGCTAGGAACTTTTCAGAACTGAAATTGTTAAAACTTAGGATTTCAGAGAGTAGTGAATAGATATTTTAACAATAGCCCTTAAATACATATAATGTACATATGACTGACCAGAATTATAATAATCAGAAAAAATCTTTGTAACACAATGGTACACTGTGGCGTATACGTTCTTTTTATATTTTTACTTGTGGTTATGAAAGCTGTATTAATTTGGTCTCAAAAAGTGAACGATTTTTCTGATTTTTTTGTAAAATATGACCAATTAAATGACCATTTTTACCACGCATTAACTTTTTTTTGACCAACTACAGTTATTGAATAAATCGATTTTGTAAAATGGGAGTTCAAAGGAACCGCCCCAAAAAAAAATCAATTTTTCCAACTTGATAAGTACATTCGATTGGTCTATTTTGGAACATTATTGAACACCCTTTTACTTTTTTTGACAACCCCTAGTAAAATATTTTTTGATTTTTGAAAAATAAAAATTTATACTTTTTTTTTTTAATTTTTTCTCTCCAGCAAATATTTTTAAAAAACAAAATTATCTCAAATGACCATCCTTTAGAATTGTTCTAACTCCTTTTATTTTTACAACTGGTTATACATGGTGATTTAAATAAGATACATCAACAAGATAGAGCATTTATAAGGTTAAGTTGAAAGAAGAAAAAGAATTGAGATGAGAGTCTACCTACCCTGCCTTGAGCCGGGAGTGGTAATTTAAAAAAAAAATAATTTATCAACATAGCAATATAAAAATAACACCGGTCAAACGCAATGGAAATTGTAAAAAGCCAGAAAGAGGTATTCCTATCTTTTTGTTTAAATCTTAAAACGCTTTAAAATTTTAACCTAAAGTGACTTAACCCAAACTGTTAAATCTTAGTTATTAATATTCTCTCATTAAACACGGTCATTTATCAATTTCATAAACCTGGTCGTGTTTAAATCGATCAAATTTAGTCTGCCCTGAAGAGAGAAGTTTTAATTATCTAACCCATAATCTCTAGTACCTAAGAGACCAAGCTTCGCTCGGCTTTTTCTAATCGAGAGAATTTAAATATGTATGAGAGAAGATGGCAGTTAGTGGAAAACAACATATACCATTCATTAAATTTGTTCACTTTATAAATGCGTTCGAAAAGGAAAAACTCAAAATCAATAATATATGTTTAGTAGGAGGGAATGCAAATATAAAAAACTTCCTAAATTATCTTTCTGCTAATTAAAACAATATTCAAATGTAATTTGAATTTAAAAAATTCTTACAGATGAAAAATTTGCAATAATTTTTTTTTTAATATTTAGAACAAATTGAAAATTAAAATTGAATTTTGTTCGTATACACTGAAAATTTCATGCAAATCTTTTGAAGTTTTTGCTTAGAAAGAATAAAAGTGGACGTGGTAATGGGCGGATTTTGCAGAATCCAATTTTCAAAAAGTTCATAATTTTTCATAAGAATCAACTCCAAAAATTTCATTCAAATCGTTTGAGTCGTTTCCAAGAAATAGAGACATTACGAAACAAAGGAGTATGAAAATTGTGCGTGGCAGTGGGCTGATTTGACTGAATTTAGTTTCCAAATTTTTTTCTCGTTCAAATATCTTAAGCCGTTTCCGAGGCAAGCAATAATAAAAGCCGAGTTTATTTAAACATGATAATAAACTCTAAGGAATTCATTTAAGTCGTTTGAATTGTTTCTAAGAAACTAAGAAATAATAAAAGTGGGTGTGGAAGTGGGCGGATTTTACTAAATCAAATTTTTTTTCGCGAACAAACTCTTAAAATTTCATCCAAATCGTTAGAGCCGTTTTCGTAAAAGCAAAAACTAATAAAAGTGGGCGTGGCAGTCAGCGGATTTTACTAATTTTATTTTTTTTAGTTTTGTTTGTACTCATAAAAGTAAACTCTGTAAATTTTATTCAAATCGTTTAAGCCGTTTCCGAGAAATAAAGACATTTCCGACCGTTTCCGTTAAACTAAGAAGTAAGAAAATTGGGCATTGGAGTGGGCGGATTTTACTAAATCCATTTTTTTTTTCGTTCATCATAATAAACTCTAAAAATTTTATCAAAATTTTTTTTGAAAATTTTTATCAAAATTTTTAGAGCAATTTCTGAGAAACCAAATAAATATAAACATATACACAAGAATAGCTCGTTTAAAGTAATAAGATTCATAATATTTAGTTCTTTTGTTTAAATTGTAACTTTTTTTCGACCACAAAAAATTAAGTTAAATATTAAAAGAAGCCACACAGAAATTTATTTCTAGAAAGAACAGAAGTTGTTGACACAATATTCTTCCCCTTTTTTATAGTTTTCTTGGCAGTATTTATTATTAAAACAAAAATAAGAAAGAAATCAATCGTACTGACCACACAGAAATAAAAGATCAATTATAGTTATTTCGTTTACTTGATCCGCACGGAAAATTTCGAGGAGAATTCCGATAAAAACTAGTCTTCGTCATAACGTTGGTCAATCTGTGCATCGCGTTGGTCGTCGGTTGGTGCGAATTCGTGAATTGATTTTCTTCAAACTGCCTTATAACGATTTTTGTGTTCTTAGAAAACGGCTCTTATAGTTTTGATTACACTTTGGACTTGTAATGATAAAAGTGATTTTAAGAAAATGAAAAATGGATATTCAATTATATACCTTTTAAATCGCTCGACCGATTTTGTTATAATTTTGTAATCTGATACTTCTAAATAATTCAAACAATGTCGCATTTTAAAAAATTTAAACATAATTTTGTCCAAAAAAAAATTATATTTTTTTATTTACGATTTTTTTTATAACATTTTGCCATTTCATTTCAAAAAACGTCGAAATTAAATTTTCAAAATGCAAATTTTGTTTTTTTTTTTTATAAAATTTTTGAATATTTATAAATGTAATTTTGAAAAAAAATCGCATGACGCGTTTTCTTGGCTCGATTCGCGGGTTCAAAGGATTTAACTCATTTTTTGGGCCCTTTATACCACTCTCCAACTCCCTTGCTCACTTAGAGTATGTTCAGACGCCAGGCAAGCGCCGATATCAACAGTTTTTTATTAATAAACAGTACTAAACACGACAGAAGCAGGCCAGCCAATGTAACCCTGAGCTGTTAAACAAGTAACGATGCGAGAAACCTAAAAATGTCCTTTTTTATGTCCTTTTTATGTAGGGAAAATATATTTTCAGTACAACAGGTCAAAATGTTGCAGAAAATCCTGCGGAAATATACTGGTATATATTTATGTTGGTGAAGCTTGCTTAAAATGAAAAAAGATAAACGTAAAAACAAAATTTTTGTTGTATAAACAAATTTTTATTTTTATTTTATTTTGGTTAACTTTAATAATTACAACATTATTTTATTAAATAATTAATTTTAAGTTTTCGCGACGCGTTTCGGATTAAAAATCCATCATCGGGCGTAGGTGTAGTTGACGTTTTGATGTTTTGTTCGAATGCCAATTCTAATGTAGGTGTCATATTGTGTAATATGTGTCTATCTCCTTTTATCTCCTTTTTTATTTTCGTATTTGATTGCTGTGTCATATAGTGCGTTTTGTTTTATTGTTAATTTGTCGTTGAGTATTTTGTCTTGGTTTGTCTTATTAGCTTTGTAAATCTCGTATAAATACTCAACGACAAATTAACAATAAAACAAAACGCACTATATGACACAGCAATCAAATACGAAAATAAAAAAGGAGATAAAAGGAGATAGACACATATTACACAATATGACACCTACATTAGAATTGGCATTCGAACAAAACATCAAAACGTCAACTACACCTACGCCCGATGATGGATTTTTAATCCGAAACGCGTCGCGAAAACTTAAAATTAATTATTTAATAAAATAATGTTGTAATTATTAAAGTTAACCAAAATAAAATAAAAATAAAAATTTGTTTATACAAACAAATTTTGTTTTTACGTTTATCTTTTTTCATAAACCAAACAACATGGAGACAACACCACAAAATGTATTGCTTAAAATATTTAATTTCCATTAGAATCAAAAATCTAGAAAATATACAAATATCTCGGGTAAGAGGATTTTTTTTCGGGGAGAGTGCGTTTTTAAAACGAAGTATTATTTTTGTGGAAGATTGGATGATATGACACATGTTTTTCGAGTATTTTTTATTGTTGGATCAAGACGAAACAACCAAAAAATACACCGATTGCATACAAATAAATTTTCAACTTGTTTTTTTTTTTGTCATTAAGCTTCACAAATAAAATCACTCTTCTTGCTTGTAAAATTCTCTTTCACAAATCCACTCCCTCTTAACCAATCTTCCGGCGCGGTGCGGCGGCGAAGAGGTGTATTTTAATGGTTTAAGTAAAAGTTCAACCCGAAATAGCTATAACCAAACCTCCATTTTCTTAAATCATTTATTGGTGTAAGTGAGTGTTGAGGTGTGCAAGAAGCTAATGGCAGAAGTGAAAGTTTTTCCTTTTTCGAATTTTCAATAGCTTTAAAATTGTATATACATATGTTGCTTTTGCTTCGTTCTGTAAATTCTCAATCTTTCAAGTTATTTGCGATGAAAGTTGCCACCAGTTTTCAGTGAAGGTATATGTCTGTGTATATAGTGTATATATATGTATGTATACGTTCATTCTGATCACAGAAAATAGTTGTGGGCAAAGGAAGAAAGGAAAGGATGACTGTAGACTTCTCCAGTCGATAAGGTGGTAGAACTATACAACTAAGATAAGACGTGTCCAACATTCCAAGTGGAACAAAATGTTTTATTGGGCAGTAAGTTGAAATGTTTATACGATCTCTTTTTCTATAGCTAGCTCCCTGCACTCCTGCATATAGATATATATATGTACATGGCTATAGGGCCACTATGATGGCTACTGGTCGTCGGTCGTCCAACCATTTTTAAAGTTAATTAAGTTTAAGTGGTTTTCAAAAGTTTATCATTAAAATGTTTCACTCATTCACAAAAGGTATACATACATACATTCAAACATACGTATGTACATTCATATATGTATATGTATAAGTTTAGAGCCACAAAGGGAAAGTATTCGACTTTTGAACGGTGGTGGTGGATGGCAGCCGGTTCAGGAACCAAAGGTTTTATATTGTTTTGAGAAGAATGTTTTGCGGATTGATGGGCATTTAAACTTGAAATTAAGTGCCGACTTTTGTGTGTGGTGTTAAGGTGGTGAAGTTTAGAAATAAATTAGTTTGTATAAGCCATTATCTGTTTTGGCACTTGACAGGTTGGCTTTGATTGTTCTTTGTAGAAATTTAATTTTCGCAAAAAGTTGAGTTACGATATACTATGTAGTTTGCAAAGTTGTATATTTTCCAAGTATAAATATTTAAAAATGTAATTTTAACGCTTAACTATTTTAAGAATTTATGTTGAACTAAACTTCAGTTAAATAAAAATCTTATTTTTAATCTTAAATATTTCTGGTGTGACCTCTTGAGTATGGTAAAAATACTGTCAACATGACAAAAAAAAGGAAAATTTATGGACATAAGGTGGTCTGCTGTATGATTTAAATTCCTTCATCTGAAGAGATTTCCATGTCGATTGATTGTTAAGCGATCCATTATCATAAATGGCAAACATTCAACTAATATTATGACACTTCAAATGAAAGCTGAGTTTGACAGGTGTTAAATGCCAGCGCTACCAACTTGAAACCACGAATTGAATTAATATTCTCTCATTTAACCCGGCCATATATCAATTTCATAAACCTGCAGTCGTATTTAACTCGATCAAATTTAGTCTGCTCTGAGGAGAGCAGTTTTAATTATTTAACCCATGTAGTTATAAACTCTATTTCATAATATTTACTTATTTTGTTTAAATTTCAACTTTTTTTCGCCAGCAAAAAATTTTTCGAGTTTGGTAATAGAAACAAATTTCTGACAGCTATTTTTGCCAGCACTTTCCTTGAATTCTACTGCAATAAAACAAGAAGGTGAGTGTAGATGCAGGGCACATTGTAGAAGACCAGTTTTTTGACCAGATGTCAACTTGTCACTTAACAAATTGTCACCTTTCATATTTGTCAATTTTAATAAAATACCGCTTACTAAACACTTCTAAAATGTTGATATAGTTTTTTTTATATCGATGAAAGTATAGAGTAATGAGGAAAAAGATGCCGAAATTTTTCAAAACTCAAGTTAACTTTTTTTTTATAAACGTTCATACGCACAGTGTTTTGATGTGGACGCCAAATAATATTTTAATTTCTTAAAAGTCGCTAATATTCATATTCCTGAGAAAATAAAATCCAACGGTGGTTCGCACGAACTTGCTCTTATATGTACGAACACACTGTAGTTTTATGGTTTTAATACTTAATATTTTAATATTTAAAAACAACTTTCACCTTATAAAAGGATAATATCTATTATGTGAGTACACAAAATATAGCCCGGTCTTGTACATATGCACGGAACTTCCAGTTTAAATTATAAAACAAATTTAAATCAATATAATTAGAAATACATTTATTAAACAATCTCTGAAATCGTTTTAACACCAACGAGATTTCTTAAACCAATCTTAATTTATGAGAAAAAAAAATGATTGAAAATCGTTGGAAAGGTTTTTTAATAAAAAATATAATTTTGTATGTTAAAATTTTTTTAAACATTTTTAAGAAAAAGAAAAATGGTAAACAATTTTTTAGCATTTATTAATGCGGAATTAAAAAATCTGACTTTGAAAAAAAAAATTGTTTTTCGAAAATTTTGATGTATGCATTATTATTTAAACTATTTAGAACCTCTTGCGTTAAAAAAATCGTTAAAATCGGTTCAACAAATAATATTGTGATATTCGAAAACCAAAAGCCAATGGTTCTATGAGAGATACAATTTTTAATCCACAGTAATTTTTTTTTTTAATAATATGGTAGATCGTTTCTTAGAAAAATTAGTTTTCCTTAACGGCTTTTAAATATTTATATGGGAGGTACCGTTATTTTTGGTTATACAAATAATTTTCAGAACAACTCATTTTCGAATTATTAAGTTTTAAAATAAAAAACATTTTAAAAACTTTTTTTTATAAATTAAAAAGAAATTGAAAATTTTAGTATAGGTTAGGTAAGGTTAGGAGAGGTGATAGCACGGCAAGCCGAACAACCTCACTCGGATCTTAATGTATCCATTGTGCTCCCCAGGGAGTAGGAAATAAGGTTATTATAAGGAAGGGTAAGGGAAGGAGCTTATGTATGGGGTGCCTCCCTGAACCATCTCGAATTCTGGATGAATTTAGAAATATTTCTCAGATTCAAAAACGAGATGTCCCCCAGGTCATCGAAGAAGTATTCTCCAAGGGCTGTCTTTCAGTTCTAGCTAGGCTGGGGCATTAACAGAGGAAGTGTCAGGAGCCCTCTTCCACCTCTTCATCTTGACTTTCTCTGCATAAGTCAGATGTGCTAATGCCCATTCTACTCATGTGGGTTTCCATTGGGTTGGTGACCTGTTAGGATTTCAATCAAGGGGGACAATTTAGGTCTGCCTAGTGTGAGTAAATAGTCTGTTTTTTTTTTTTAGAGAGATCCGGCCATAGGTTTTTCTGACCATCTGAAGCTTTGAGAAAAATCAGGTGGATTCTGCTTTTTTCTTGCGCCAGTAGGATATATATGGTAGATTCAGTTTGGCTTTTATCAAGTGATGACCCGTTTTTGGCCAGTTCATCCGCAATTTCATTTCCGTGTATATCAAAGTGTGTTAAGTGTTCTCAACTCATTTGGGCATCAGTTGACCTTTGGACTTTGTCACAATTTGATGAAATTGCTTTGATTGCCGCCTGACTATCGATGAATATATCGATGTTTTTATTTTCTAGTTCGTATGTGGACAGAGTTTTTGCAGCCTCGCAAACTGCAAACACTTCCGTTTGAAAGACACTGCAGAAATATTTAAGTTTTATTGATCTATTTAGGGGTGGGTTATTTGAGATGCCTGACCCTACCCCTGCATTCGTCTTGTAACCGTCTGTAAAAACCGATACATGATTAAAGTTGAGAACCCTTTTTTCGGCCCAGAATTCCCTTGTGGGGATATCTGTTAGGGCCACTGGATAAAAATCAATGTGCGGTATTGTGTAGTCTGTTTGAATGTCTTTGTCAGTATATTTCATAATGGTTTTATGCCGGAATTGGCCCTCTTTCAAGTTATTGCTTTGTTTAAATCTTAGAACACTATTGGCCGCCATTTCTTTAGAAAATAAATCAAGTAGGGCAAGTGATAGGAACGTTTCCAGGGCTGCGGTTGATGTGGTTCTCATGGCACTAGTAGTACCAATACCCACTAGTCTTTGAATTTTAGTAATGGTTTTGAGATTGGTTGCCTTATCTAGGGCTGGTCACCAAACCAAACAGGCGTATGTCAGGATTCGCCTAATTTTGCGCTATATACATTCAGTGAATGGTTTTGGGGCTTGGACACCATCTTTTACCAAAAATTCGGTTGCACGTGTAGAATGCTATTGAAGCTTTCTTTTCACTTTCTCTGATGTTTTCTTTCCAGTTGAGTTTAAGATCAAGTATCAAACCAAGATATTGTGCAGTACCCTGCAGTGATATGGAGTGGTGTCCCATTTATGGTGGGAGGGTCAATATTTGAAATGTTACGTTTCTTCGTAAATAGAACAAGTTCTGTCTTAAGTGGGTTGACGTTAAGTCGGCAACGAAAACAAACGAATGTTTTATTATGAGAGCTCTCATACTGAGGAGTCTTTAGCATCGAGGTAGCAGCGCTGCTAAAAACGAGCCGAGCGGCGCGTTCAAACTTATTTGTTTTCTCCGTTCTTAGCCGCAACTGCAACTGATTTCAAAAAATATCACACGTCATTTGTTTTCTGCCCACAATGAACTGTACAGCTTTCTGTCTTAAAAAAAAAACATGCTACGAATGTTTCACTTTTTTTATTTACAATATTTTTCTTTTTAACGGGGTCGTCTACATTAATGAAAACAGCAAAGAACCCAAAAAATTGTTAATTAAAATAGGCGACAGTAAAAGGGACACACAGTAAAAAAAAATAATCTTTTTCTTATAACTCATCTAATGATTTTGACGAAACAACAACAAATTTCAAATAAATAAACATGTAGAATTTTTATTCATAGATTTTAAAGACCTATTTTATTATCATCAGAGAAAGAACGTAAATAAATCGTACCTCACTGCCTTAGTTCCCTTCTCTTTGGATTCTCCCACTTCTCAGTCGGAACATATATGAAATGTCAAAACAATTCTTTAGTACAAGAGATCGAAAGGACTTGTCCCAATAAAAAAAATAACATTCAAGCTAAAGATGTCAAGAATGTATCGATATTGTTGCCCTGCTTCAAAGTCGATACAATCAACTAGAAACGAAAAGAGTTGACCTGCAAAACAATTTCGCCTGCAAAAAAAAAAAAAAAATCCTCCTCTTTGACTTAAAAGCAAATAATGGCTGCATTCCCAATTGACGAACTAGAACACGGAACGCTTAAGGAACAACAGCTTCGGGATACCCACTCGACTTGATTCACAGAACTGAGATGTTTATCACGTCTCAGCGAAGCAAGAGCAGTCATCTCTTCCTCTATCCGAGGACGAGATGTGAAATGTGAATTGTATGCTGTGTGGTGTCGTGTTGTTGTTGCCACGAACTCGCAACGGGTCTCTAAATTGCACTGAAAATTCACAAATTGTTCTTCTATCTGAACTTACCTTTGGTCGCATAGATCACGGGGACCTAGGGTAGGCAGCACAAAAAAAAAAAAAAAAAAAAAAAACGATTTCTCTAGCAATACCTTAAATGCATTCACTCGGGAACGACAGAGACAAAGACAAAGAAGGAAACAAAAAACGAAGGCACTTGACAAGACCTAAACTGAACTGAATTGAACGCGCTGGGCATTTTTTCGATGGCACACTGACTGAGCAACGGATGGGACAACAAGAAAAGATACAAATTCATTTAAATGAGAGTGTCCAGTCGTTAAGGCATTTATTGCAGCACTCTCCTTTTTTAACATCTCAAACACACACACGCTCAATATTATACTGATGGCCCTCCAGGACTAAATTGGAAAATGTCCTGAATACCAGCGGCCAACGGGCAACACTTGGTGTCCTAGTTAAGTGAAATGCCCATAAATTCTGACCTTCTTTTTTTTATCGTCGTCGTTGGTGTGTTTGGTCCCTTTTTGTGTGTTTTTTTTTTCCGAATCCAGTATAGATAGGATATAAAAGCTGTAAAGAAAAAATAATGAAATCAATGAATACCAGCAGTAGGAGCAGCTATACTTCTGGTATTCGGCGGCGGTGAGGCGGTGGCAACAAAAATGGCCTCCTACTGCATCCGGCAGGACTTGTATTTGTATATTTATATCAACTCTCTTGGGTAATTGTCAGAAAAATAAAACAAGAGAATAAATTTTGTGATAAAACTGAAAATAATTGGGTGATTCGGTGGGTTTTGTTTGCCGATGTCCCCGGGTAGTTGTCGGTCGCGGTTACATACGGACTCGCCGCCGCTGCTTCTTGGCAATATCCCCCATGGGAGCTCTCATTCGGAATTATCAGTTGTTGTTTTTGTTTTTAATTACAATACAATTATGGGATGAATGCTATCGGAAGCAATATTGTCGACACCAAAGTGCTTGTTGTTTGTTGCCACAAACAAATGGAAATTTAATTATTTGCAATTGTGGTAATAAAAGGATACCTTAGTGGGATAAGCCGAATACAGAATTGGGTCAATGTTATTTATTGGCTTAGATATATGTATTTAAATTAATCAGTTTGAAAAGGGAGCCCTTAGCTCATAATAATGACAATCAGTCTTAGTTTACCATTTGAGTCGATCAAAACGATTGATTTACGTTAATAATGACGTTTTTTGATCAAGTTAACAAACTTTACAAATTCTGTACTGTTCATTTACGACTTGTTAAGTTAAATAATAATGATCTGGGAGTTTTTCCGCAGGGTTACCACCTATATTGTTTTTATTAAAATGGTAAAATGAGGGATTATACGACTCCACCACCAACCCCCGTCATCCCGTTAATGAAACAATGTATACTGATTTTCCAAAAATGTCTCAACCTCCCAATTAGATCGGGAAGGAATGGTAACTTGAAAATTTTTAGTGAAATATTATTGGGGGATAGTGTTGCCAATGCTTAATACTTGAAAGTGATCCAAATGAATTCAGAATTATGGAATGGCCGATTTAATTATTGATCCATTGTGAAGAGGTCTTGAGACGAATGGATGTTCTGGCGGTCGTTTGTATACTGTATATGTCAAAAAGGATATACTACATACATAGATGAAACAAAATGTCCAGTGCAGCAGAGGGAGTAGAGCGAAGTAGTTCGCTTTGCATTTTCAAAAATGCCTGATCATGGATCATGGCCTTCCAAACCCCTGAACTTTAGCTTTTCTAATAACCCCATTTCAGTCTATATTTCTTTAATAAAATACAATTTCAAGTTTTTCTTTCAAATTTTCTTGAAAACGGCTTTAACAGTTTAGATTAAATTTCACATTAGTTATTCACAAAGAAATTGCAATTAAACTATATACCATATCAGGACATCACAAGTTTCAAAAACCGAAAATAGGGGTTTGAAGTTTTTTTTTTAAGAAAATTGCCTCGTATTTGGGTTATTCCCGTATAATATCTCTTGTATGGCTCAATCGATGTTGTTCATCAGGTCTTCTTAACATACATAGGAATGTAATTCTCTGCAGACCAAATTATTTTTCAGTCTAAAAATTATACAAAAATTCTTTAGTATTTATTCTAACTTTAAAAATTTTTTTTCAAAATCGGCCACTAGCAGTCTAGCTCTATTGATTAACATAAACAATACAATGTTGATAGTAAAAAAAATACCATATCGTTTTCTTTGATTTTAGATATGTACCACCAAAGATACTTTTTTCTAATGTACATTTATTAAGCATCTGGAAATTGGATTCAAAATTTTTGTTTAATTTTTTCCAAAGTTAACATACATTTACACGTCGAATATCACGTTAAATTTGTCCGTTTTACTTTTTTTTATCAATCAAAACTAATAAAAATAACGAAAATTTAGAGAAGAAAGGATCAATGACTTTGAAGGGAAAGCCCACACTGCTAATATATCAATATATTTGTTATAACTATAATAACTCAAAAACTAAACCAAATTTTACAATTTATTTTTATAATTTTTTGTAGAAAATTTAATTTGCTATCGAGATGGATAAATTAAAAAAAAATTATGAAAAATATAACCAGGAAAATTTAACGAAAACTAATTTTAAAAATTTATAATTTTGAATTGTGATATACAATTAATTAAAATTAAAACAATCAGATTAGAAAAAAAAAACAATTATCAATAGTCGCCCGAGAATTGTTTTGTCGTATAAACCATTTCGGCAATTTTGGGAAATCGCATTTTAAGTTTCGCGTTTAAATAAAAAAGAAACTGACCGATGAAGTTTTCTACAATTTTAATAAAATTTTGTGAGGAAAATCTTCTTTTGATTAAGGTTTTCCAGATTGTTGAGTCGGTTTTAGTTTTTAATGTATAGAGGATTATCTCCAAGATCATTTTGTCGTATACGCCACGAAAATCAGTACTTTGTTCGATCCGCATACACATAAGACAAAGTGAACACAAATGCGTTAGTTGATACGAGAGTTTAATATTAAAAACAAAATTACAAGAAAATAATGTAAAATTTTGAACAAAATGAGTTTGAAAAAAACTTACTTCATTTTTTTTTAAATTTGAGTTTGAAAATTAATTTTTCCAAAACTGCTGGATAAAAAAATAATAATTTAAAAACGGAATTAATGGATGGATTTTTGGGTTTAAAAAAAGCATAACATAACCTTGTAAATGATGCTGTTGATTTTTAATAATTTTGTTTGTAACTAAAAAAAAATGCAGTTAAGCCTATGTACTTACGACAAAACAACATTAAACAAAAATTTTTTGGAAAATTAATGGATATTTTGTTGTAGGTATATACCGAAACCTGGCGTTTACGACAAAACAAAACTAAGGGAAGAGTTATTTTGTGCGGATATACGATATATGCATACTGATTTTCTTAGTAACGGTAAATGATAGGGCAAATCTGATTTCAGAAATGGAAAGAGGACCTTTGAAAACATAGAACTGCATACTCACTTTAAAAAAGTGCATTTTGGCGTTTACGACAAAACAATTCAAGGACAGGATGACCGAAATGTTCAAAGTATGAGTTTTTCGAAATTTCAATAAAAAAACTGCCTTTATTCGAAAACCAAATCGTATGGACAAGTTACTCAATTCTGAGAGGTTATGACCTGGCCTATCACTAGTTTCAGTTTGGATAAATGACACAACTCAAGATTTTGATTAAATTTGTTATTATACGATGATATAGCAAATTCGAAAACAAATGGGTTACGCAATACTGTCAGTCTGTCTGTCAGTTCTTTCGGTTGCAGCCTAAAGGAGTGGGTAGATTTTCTTTAAACTTGGTACTAAGCGGTTTTTGAGCTGTCCCCCGACACGTTTTTTTTCATATTTTTTAAAGACCAAAAAAAAGGTACCTGCCGTACAAATTTTGTCAACAAATAATGAAAATCTTATTTTTCTGAAAAACGTGCCCACAACTTTAAAAAAAAAATCAGAAATTTTTTTACAAAAAGGCACCAGTTTATAAAAAAAAAATCCGAAAAAATGTTTATAAATAAACATATGTAATATAATAATGAATGTGGCGTTAGGCAATAACGATCAAATCGATTTGGAAATATCGCCCAAAAAAAATTCTGAACAATTGTTGTAAATTTTCTTTTTCTCGATTTAGGCGTTATTTACATTTTTTTAATTTTAAATAATTTTAAAAGTCAAATGGCAAATAACGCCCAAAAAAAATCCATAAAAAGGAACATTTTTTTTGCAAAAATTAATATTTAAGTCAATAGCATTTATATTGGCATGTTAATAGTCACTGATTTCGCTTTTTAAGTGGCTCAAAACTTAAAATTAAAACTTCCAATGATGAGTTTCAATGAAAGCCCCTAAAATTTAGGAAAGAGAGCCCAAAAAAAAATGTTTGGAAATATCGCCCAAAATTGAAGAAATAACGCCCAAATTTTACAAAAACAATTTACATTAAAAATATTTGGGCAATATTTCCAACTTAAGATTTCCAATTACTTTTTTTCTGCAATAAAAAAAATTTGGGTGATATTTCCAAATCGGATCCTTGGGCGTTATTGCCTAACACCACTAAATGTTTATAAGTTCCTAGAACAGTTTCTTTTTTTTCGTTTTTTTTTTCCAAAACGATTCAAGTAATCAATTGTTTTATAGAGAATTTTTTAAACAGTTGTAAAAGTATTTGTTACCAAAATTTTCAATTTTTTTGAGAACTTAATAATAATTCGAAAACTACTTTATCGCTTTTTACTTTACTTGGCACCCAGCAGTTTTCAACATTATTCAGAAGATTTTAAATAAATATTCTTTGACCGAAAATAACTGTAGCTCCCATGCAAGTGTTTAAAAACTGGTAAGGAAAATCAAATTAACGATCTAACATTATGTATTATTAGAAACAAAAATATGTCTACCGTTTATTAACGGTATCCCTTATAGAACCATTTCTTTAGTTTTCGATTACCTCATTATCTGTTGAACTGATTTTAATGAAATTTTTTCTTAATAATTTCTTATAGTTTTCAATAATACATAGCAAAATTTTCAAAGAAACAAATTTTGGACATTTAAAAAAATTTAAAAATTATTTTTTGAAAAGTAGACACATATTTTGAAAATGGGTAGATAATTTTTTTTCAAAATTAATTTTTTAATTCCGTTTAATAAATGTTTAAAAATGTTTACTAAATTTTATGTATACAAAAAAAACCGTTCGTATATTTTCAAATGTTTTTCTCATAAATTGAGTTTTAAAAAAAAAAATAGCAGGTGTACTTCGCAATGTGTCAAAACTGTTTCAGAGGTTGTTAAATCAATTTATTTATATACATATATATTGATTTAACAAAAAAAAAATCAGTTTAAACTGTAAGTTCCAAGCATATATGCAACACGGTGATATACATTGTTTAAATTTATCTAGTCAAATAATACTACCTAAAAGGTAAGACCGCACTCAGCGGAACTGAACTTCACAACTTATTTGTAGGAAATTTAAGAGCACTTCACGGCGCGGCACTATGCGACAAAGTTTATAATTTGCATTAACCACTAACTTTGTCGCAACGTGAAGTTTCGTTCAGTTTCGTGGGAAAGTGCGTGCGGTGCAGTGCAGTTTCGCCGAGTGCCGTCTTACCTTAAGGCTTAAACTAAAATACATTTTTGGCAGATGCCATGAAATCTTGGCTCCTATGACTAATTTATTTTATTTATATTTTTACTTCGAAAAATTGGTTTAGAATTTTAAATCAAAGTTGAGGATCTAAAAAAAATATGTATTTTTATGCCACAGGGACATCCATGTCTCCATTTTTGAGAGTCGAAACACCAGTCTATTCCATCTAAAAACAAAAATATTTCTTTCATCTTAGCCGTTTGGAATTGGCAGAAAATTGTAAATTCCTTCTATTTCTGTCGATTAACAACACAGGCTATACGATGCATGGTTGAGAATTGAATCTTTAAATCCTGGTTCTCTACTAGCATTTTCGCAACAATTTTGTTCCTTATTTTAATTCGATTTTAATTTAGTTGTAATTCATTCTTGAAACTATAAATCGGAAAAACCAAGCAAAAAATTCAACTTCAGTCCTTAAATGTATTTGTATATAATGATTTGTCAAAACTATCTTCCGGCATTTCCAAATGAAGAAAACTCAAATTTGAGAGCAATAATATGAGTGTATCTAAATTATAGAAGATCAATTTGTCTTCGAAGGATTTCTCCAGTTACTTCAGCAAGTGACTTCACCATGAATTTATTTGTCGAAAATTTAGAACCCTGAAGCACTTATCATAAGGCTATGTGGTTACCACAGTACTATACTTTAACTCATTAATTTTATGGCCATTCCACTGACGAAGGCACTACCTACTATAGAACTTGCACAACATCAATGATTCCCATATACCTATACAGAAATTTACTTGCCTTCTAGATTGCTTCAAATTCGGATAAACTAATTACAATCCTTAATGTAGCAGGTATATGTATACCTTTTAGCACAGCATTAACCACTAAAAATGGTAGCATATCTGTTGTGTGTCTCTGTACTGCTTCTACATATTTTATGGCCAAACCACAAACACTTCCTAGGTAAGTATTCCATGCATTACAAAACGCATACCTTAATACACACACACAACTTGCAATGAAAGAGTCTAAAGCTCCATAGTACTCGTCTATTTATATAGCAACTTTCTCACATAAAACGATTGCAAGTCTGACAGGAAGGTATATACGAGTTCCTTATACATATATGCCAGGGCGCTGTTACTATTGCTGCCTCCTAAATGAACTTATTTATGCCTATGCCCTGGAATCGTGCAAAATATTTACGTTGATAATACCTCTGCTGCTCTCCTTGGATGTGCAGTGCATGATGGTGGTGGCAACAAAGCTGGTTTCACAGCTACTGCAACTGCATTGGGGTATACTAGTACTGGGTGCCTCATAAACAAGACTCCTGTCCCGCCGCCGATGCAAAAGTCAGCAGACATTAGAGTCAACTATGCCATCACTATAGGTTAGGAAAGTGGTTTGGACCAGGAACATACTCCTTCCTTAAAATAGCGAAACACAAAAAAAAAAAAAAAATAGGACCAACCAAACACCCGTGATGGAGTAAACCTACTCCTCGTGTTCATTGTGAGCGATGGCCTAGAGGTTGCCAGTAGGATTTCGTTCCATTTTTTTTTTTGGGTTCGTTGGGGGTTTGTGTACCTACCTACTCTCAGTGTGTAAATAAAGAGGAAGTCTGAAATGTTTGTGCAACGTACGACGACAACGACGTCGCTGGACGGAAGTTGGAACAGACTCCAACTAGGATGCTAGCTACACTAATACCAAACTGTATTTAGAATAACAAAACAAAAAGAAAACTCCCATCAGTATAGCTCCCAACTAAATAAGGACTAAGGAGAGTAGATTGGGCAAAAGAAAATATAAGCACACAAATATGTTTCTTCTTCTTTTGCTGTTTTTTTTTTTTTTTCTTATTTTTTTTGTGTCCTTTTTTAATTGAAATTAAACTGTGTCAGTGGCGCATCCTGGGTAAAATAAGTATAAGCCGGTAGCATTAGAATATAATACAAATGTTGCACCTAGTTTATGTGTGTGTGCAGTGGTAAAGTATTTAGTGCAATGCTTTGAGCAACGGAACAACTTTATTTTCAAGTGTCTTTCTACATTTATTTTCCTTTAATTTGTTCTTTTAGTTCTTACAGTTTCACATTAAAAGACAAAAATATTTGTTTGTTTGTTTATTTTTAACCCAAAAGTAGATGAGGGTATATTATGTAGTCTTTTGTTTGGAAATATTTTTAACAGTTTTTTTTTTTTTTTGGGGCATTTGTTTGTATTTTTATTTTACAGAGAGTTCATATACACTTTAATTAATTGGACACATAACTGGGTTCATTAAGCTTTTGGTACATTCTTTTCTATTACAAGTTGAAAAATTAGTACCAAACCATTATAAGGATTTAAATAAATTGCAGAAATAGGTTTAAAGTGAAGGTAGATATTTTGACATGAATTTACCCAGGTTGGTGCTCGAAGAAAAGTTTTCATTAAAATTCAAACAAATAATTTCTGAATTATTTTGATTTGCAAAGTCTCTGATTGTTCGAAAGGAGACCGTTAGATTATATTTTTTATCGTGGTTTTTGAAAAAAGTGAAAACTTGCTGAAAGCATGGAGAATAAAAATGTACAAAACTGTCAGAAAATGCCAATTCCGGTTGTATTTTTGACTGAGTTTGTCTTTATCTCCTAAGAGATATCTATAATGAAATGGATTATCATACAAAAACTACGTGTCTGGACAGACTTTAATTGATTTTTAATAAAAGTTCAACGGCGCTGTTTAAATTACATACTTAAATAACTTTAATAATTTTTTTTTTTAATTTTGAAAAAAATTAGTTTTAACAAATTTGTTTTTCATTTTTTTCAGAATTATTTTTTCAAAAACTATGAATTCTCTCAAATAAGAATAAAAATAATTTAGAAAAAAAATTTGAAGAATCAACTTAAGAAGAAATATTGTTGCCGTTTTATTTTAATATATTTTTTTTTTCTATTTTCAGTCGGTTTTTTAGACAATTGCCCACTTATCTTAATAAGAAAAATATACCTTCTCCCTTATTATTAATTTTCAATTGTTAATTTCACATTGGAAGTAATTTAATTGGTAAATTTCGAGATCCATCGTTTTTAGATAGATATCTGTATTTATGTGCTTAATTTTACTCTACACATAATGACACAATGAAAATCAAATAAAAAAACATGCAAACATTTTTAGAAAATCGTTTTTCGACTCGAATATCTTGAGAACAAACAATGATATGAATTTCGTGTTAATTTTATTATTTACACGATGCCTTATTTAATTAATGTTATGGTTTAAAAAAAAAATCAATTGACAGTTTTTTTTTTTAAACAAATAAAATAAACTACACGAAAATACTAAAAATTCTTGAAAAATGTTTTTCGTCTCGAATATCTCAACAATGAGAACTGACTTCGGCTTCATTCTAGTTTTATGTCATTGTGTTAATAACATTGTATTTTTAAACCAACAAAAATGCAAAACAAAACTATTATAAATTGTTTAAAAATGTTTTCGTCTCGGATATCTCGAAAACAAACGGCGCATTTTGGGCCTTCACTTGATTGCACCCTGATAAGGTCTTCGAAGATCCTAAATTGTGATTTTTTTTATTAGAAAATAACTTTGGTCTCTATGTTCCCAAGGGCACCAATGGGAAGTTACCAGTGTGGTTCGTACACCGCCTTTTTTTTGTCTTCTTGTTTCTACCTAAGCTATGTGCTCTAGACCTTTGTCACAGTTTCTAATCTTGCTCAGATGAGCGCTGTGAAAAATTTGTTTGGATAGACAATTAGATCTGATCTTCTCTTCTGCATATCCATTATACTAAAGTCATGAAAAGTGACCTTATTCTTTCTAAAATTGACAATATATCATTCACCCATTTGTCTCACTTTAATTGCTTTCGTGAACGATAACATCCTGCCTTACCCCCTCTTATCACAAAAATTTAATATTCGAAAAGCTAACTTCGAAGAATGATTTTATTGGCAACATTGACTTTGATTTTATCTCCAACGAATCTAACATCGACGTTAAAATAGCCAACTTCTATTATAACTAGATTAAGAACGTTTTTTACAAACCATCCCCCTTTCGGCTCATAACAATTATACTTTTTCCCCTTCCTGATATATAAAGAACTTCGCTCACTAAGGATTAAGGAATAAGAGGAATAACCTTTGGAAAAAAATACCTTCAGTCAAAATCTAATTAAGACTTCTTCAATTATGACTCAGTTAATGATATAGCTTCTCCATTTTATGCGAATAACTCTATTCTAGTTACTTTGTTTAAATTCAAACCGATTAGCAGTACCTACCTTTCATAAAAAATTGTTGATTTAATATCTCAATATCTGTGGTCTATTTCACCATTTTACAATTTACAATTACAGACTAGTACTGATCTTGCATTCAAATATAAGGAATTGCATATACATTATAAATAAGTTATTTTACAAGTTTGTTGATTTTTGTAAGAAAATTTTACAGGTGTTGATCTGTAAAGTTTTCTACAATTTTGTATTCTTTTAAATTCGTCTGAAGTGTTTTTTAGCGTCAGGATTGCGTAATAAAGGATTGTTACAAATTGGTAGTTCTAAATTGTAAAGTGGTGAAATAGACCACTGTTCAATTGATTTTATTTATTTATTTAATTAAATTTATTTAATTCATTTAATTTTAATTTTAATAAAATTAAAAATTTTGAAAAAAAAAACAAATTTTGAATAAAAAAAAAATGTCAAAACAATTTTTTGAACATGTGTAAAGTGTTGGTTCCCACAACTTATTTATTTCGGTGGAGGGGTGGGTATTAGTAACTTCACTGTCAAATAAGCAAGACTGGGGATTGGGGAATTAACAAAAAAAAAAACAAGTTTTTTAATATTCATTCACGACAATTTATAAAATTATTGGACTATTGAAACTTTGAAGTGTAGTAACACTAACTTATACATAACATAGTTGATGGAGTAAAAATTAATATTAATTTGTCATCCCTTACATATTTAAAATTTTTAAATTTCTTGAACTTTCAACAAACGAACTTAATTAAATCACTGTTTTCTATTGTGTTCTTATTTAAAACAGACATTGAAACAAAGGTCACGTCTACATCATTTTCTACTCCTACTATTCCTACATATATACAACATTGAACGTGTATCTTTTGTTAAAACAAAACGCACGTGAATGGTATGTTAATATTTTTCCACTTTCACCTTGAATAAATACATACATATACTACGTACATACCTACTTTATAGACAGATTATTACAGGCTTAGTTTATGCATTGTGGCTCATAGAAAAAAAAAAAAAAAACGCACGACACAAGTGGGATGCGTCAACAAAGACATACTCAATTGTTAACGCGCTCTTTACAAAAGGATTTAAAAATGTTTTATGTATGTTTTCCTTGCACCTTTTTCATTCAACACTTGTATATGTATTCTTTTTTCATTGAGAATTAAATGTAAATAAGCTTAGCTTTGTGTTGGTGCAGCAAAGAAAAAGTGCGTTTCAATGGATGGATGTGTTTTTTTTTGTAAACTTTAAAGAAAAATTAATTAACATATAAATAATTGAGGCACTCAGAATAATAATAGTATAACTCCAAAACTGACGATTTATTTCAAACTGATGAAATGATTTATTTCAAATTTGATACAGAACATTGTTGTGGGATTTTCTAGAGGGGAAATACGAAATTTAGTTTTAGCTCACCAAGAAGTGATAGTTCTCTTATAATGATTTTGGTTTTTTCCCATTTTCTCGAAAATGACTTTAACGGTTTTGATTAAACTTCTTTAAACTTTAATTTTATTGTAAGAAAAGAAAGCATTTAAAGTTTTTGGCAAAAAGTTCACGTAATGAAAATTGGGTTTTCACGTATGTATTTTGATAAAATTTCTGAGTTGGGGTCATTATTCTGTAAGTGCCAAAATTCTTTTTCCAAAATTCTGTATTTCAAAATTCTGTAATTTAAAATTCTGTAAATCTAAAATCCTGTAGGTATCTCAAAATTCTGGAAATCTAAAATTCTGTTTTTCAAAATTCTGTAAAACCATGTTATTCTGTATTTCAAAATCCTGTATAATAAAAATTATAAAAGAAAAATTGTTTTGATAATGAAAAAAAGTGCGCACATTTTTTCATTATCAAAATAATTTTTCCTTTATAATTTACAGAATTTTTGAAATTCAGCATTTTGGAGTTCAGAATATACAGTTTTTATAATTTTCCAGAATTTTGATATACAGAATTTTGGAATACAGAATTAAAGATTTACAGAATAATGAAACACAGAATTATGAACATACAGAATTTTCAATCCATTTCCAGAATTTTGGCCATACAGACTTTTGTAATACAGAATAACGACCCGTTCCCAAAATTTTTCTATTTTTTGGTTAGCCCCCCATATCTTCTTAATCACTGTTTTGATTTTTTTATAATTTTTTATGCTTTTTGTATGATTTTTTATTTATAGTTCAAACGAAATTTCATTTGAAAATTTAAAAATCAAGGAAATAAATCCTTTTTTAACATTTTCTCTTTTAAGGATGAAAACATTTTTGAAACATTAACTTATTTCTTCAATGTGTAGCTACATATTTTTTAATAATTTTTTATAATTTAGATTCTTATTTTTTATAATGACTTTAAAAAGACACCTTAAGTTTTATGTACTTAATAAGCTATAAAGTATATAAACAGAAAACCGATAAAAAAGTTAAATATCTTTCAAAGTACATAAATTAGAGTACTTATGTTTCATAAAACCATCAGAATAAGAAATCGAATTTTTTGCAGCAGTTGTAACGACGACTATAAATGCTGTTAAATTATGCTCCTCAGGTGCTTCATCGTTTGGCGCATCGGTATTAACACTCAAGTGTTAATACCTTTAGGAAATATGGAAAATTTAATACTCAGACATGTCTCAGACTGTCATCAAGAGATTGATTTGAAAAAAGCTGTGCACATTTAATATGTGTGTAAGTTAACAACTTACATATATACATACATAATACATATATGTATATAAACATAAGTATAATGCAAATTGAAATGTATGCCTGACAAATGTGAAGCCCTAATTTAATTTGAGTTAACGATATAAAATATAGATATCATTCAAATAAAATGATTTTTAATCCCTTTCCATAGTTTTTTTTTTAAAGCAATTTGTTCAATTGCTAACCCATCTAGTTAAGTCTAGGTTAACAAAGTGAGAAAATAATTTTGTATACTCTACTCGAAACTTGAAAAATGTACATATACTTAAAATATTTATTTTTACCAATTTTTTACTTAATACAAAATTTCAAAATAAACGATTGTACATAATATGTAGGTACTTATTAAAAAAAAGTACGTATACGCCATGTATACCTTGGTTATAATGGTAAAAATGCAGACAATATTGCAAGACCCAGTGTTAACGTGTTCTTAATTCATATCAGTAAAATAGGTGGGTACACATTTTTTGGTGACTGAAATACAACACTTATAGTCGTGGCATTAGTTTAAATACTCAGATGCGTTGTCTACCAATATTATAGTTTTACAAAAATAAATAACCTTTTGCCGGCAGAATATTGGTAAACAACCTTCTGGGCTCTGAGTATTTAAACGATTTTACTGTAATATAAAGTGAGTAAACAAAACATTAATTCTTCATTGAATTTTTACCTACAAATAAAAGGAAAGTGAATAGTCTTCATCATCGTAATGCAAAAGTTGATTAAAGGATGCAAATCGATGCATTGCATGTAACTTAAAGGCTTACAGACAAATTTTTCAAAAAATCAATTCAAATATTTATTTACATTGTAATCGGTCTCAATTTTGAACAAAAAGAGTTTTTTGAACATGCCATATCTTTTAACAGTTTTTATGATTTTTATTCTTTGTTCCTTTGATTGGCTCTAATTTTGCCAAACTACAACCGATTTCAATTTTTTTTTATTTAAACAAAAACAGGTAAAAATTTGTATATGCCATACAACTTTTTCTATGTGGATAACGGTTTTCCCGCAATTTATTTTCAAAACACATTTTTAAGAATTTTTAGGTTGTTTTTTGACTTCGATATGATTTTTTCTTCACAAAAACACGTTATTAAGTATAATTTTTTTTTCATTGTTATGAAAGCCTAATATGTGTTCTTAAAAATACTTAACATTTTTGTACCTAAAAATACATTTAAAATTATTAAAAAAAATAAAAATCAAAAAAAAAACCCATATCGAACCGTGACACCTGATATAATAAAAAGGGCTACCTCAAGTATTTTGAGGATGGCAAAATTGTGTATCGATCAGCAGGCTGAGATATTTGAACACCTTTTGTAAGAAAATCGCTGCAAACAAAGAATTCGTTTTATGTAATTTTGTATTATTTCTTCATTTTCCTTAATTTTTTCGTTTTTATATTTTATTTTTTTAATAATATTAAAATTATATTTTGTAAAAACAATTATAAGTATTTTTAAGAACACATATTGGGATTTTATAATAATAAAAAAAAATTACTTAATAAATAACGTGTTTTTGTGAAAAAATCACATCGAACTCAAAAACAACCTAAAAATGCTCAAAAAATGTGTTTGAAAATAAATTTCGGGAAAACCTTTATCCACACAGAAAAAAGTTGTATAGTATGTAAATACAAATTTCTAATCTAATTGAAAAAAAAATCTCAAAAATCGGTTGTAGTTTGGCAAATTTAGAGCCAATCAAAAGAAAAAAGAATACAAATCACAAAAACCGTTATAAGTCGAAAACGAAGCGAAAACGATAAAATTACCTCTTAACTTTTTCGACTTGAAATGACCTCAGGAACTCATGGTTTTGTTTTGAGGCGGTGATTTTGGGACAGCCTGTATATTAAAGTCAAAATTTGAATGTCTCTTAACCTCCCTATATATAGAAAAATAACTAATCCTTCAACATTGCAATGTTTCAATGTTTCTTCTCTTGAAAATGATAGCTTCATCACTCCTTCGTCGTATAAGAAATTATATGGGCAGAAAAGCAATTCCTATACTGAAATGATGACTTACCCACATGGGAACTCAACAAGACCAGTAAAGTCGTCTTCTTTTATCCCTTAAGTAATATTCAGCTTACACGAACAAAAATCTCAATTACAATGCAAATGAATGATGAACATCATTTCCTTGCATACTAAAAGCAAAAGCGAAAATTCGACTTCAGTTGGTATTTTCCTTGTATATAGGATCTATGTATGTACGAGTATAATCATCAGGATAAAGTTTAAGAAATAAAACCTAAGGAATAAATGCAAAGCTCTGCAATATCCGGAGGTGCGTTGATAGGTTTGCAACAAAACAAACAAAAAAAAAACTTAAAAAAAAAAAAATACTTTACCCCAGCAATGTGTACTTTATGAAACACATTATTCAAGTAGGTTGGTATAGTCGTTCATTAATCAGTAGGAAGTGTGAAAAGCGATACTTTTCATACATACATGCATGTTGTGTATATACACACACATTATCTCCAACACCACCTCCACATCTCTCCACGCCCACAATTTCTCATTCTTATCACTCAGAATATGTGTGTATATTTTTGATGAAGGATTTGATAGAGGCATGTCTTTCATTCATCAAGAAAATTTCATCATCATCAATGTTCTCATGTTACTCTTTATTTTTGTACATCATCTTAAGGCAACCTTTATTGGATACGAGAAAAAATATATTCTTCGATATAAGTTTGATATTCGACTTCTTTATATTTAAAACGTCAAAATTTTGTTTTCAAACTTTGTATGACTTCAATTGCATGGTATGTGTTACTGGTCCACTCACCACCACGCCCACTTTTCTTATATTAGAATTTTATCATTATATTACGTCTTAGGAAATTTGAACATTTTAAAAAAATTACTCTTGATCCAAAATAATGTCTTGTGATTTTTTTTTTGGAAATCCGACTACTACCACGCCTACTTTATTAACATATATCTGAGATTCATCCTTTTCTTATATTTGAGGTTTTACTTATAATAATATAAAATTTGTTTTGAAAGTTTGTATTTGTATTTTTGTATTTATTAATATAAATTTGAAATTTTTTGTTTGATAAATTTTCCATAGGTGTCGCTGCGAAGCGTGACATGATTCAGCTAGTGATTATCTAAAAATCATCGCCACATACTTAATGCAATTTTGTTACAGTTTTATAACTTTTGGTCCTTTCTTGGAATATGTAAATTGTATAAATAATTTCAGATTTAAAGTTGTTCAATAATTTTGTTTTATGAATCAACTGGATTTAATATTGAATTCTGAAGCCTATTATAGTCCTCCTAGAAATAAGAAAAATCTTTCAAATTAGCGCGTTTTATGTACATATATCCAAAATGCATTCAAATGTTATGAGCAAGAACAAACGACACATTGATATCATTAATTCCGACTTCTTTTGTTTCTTAAGTAGGTATAGGTACTAGGTACCTATGTTTCTTGTATAGTTTGCAGGCCATAAGTATATATACTCATACATATATGAAGAAATATGAACCTAATGAATGGCGGTGGTGGCGGCGGTTCTATATATATGTACATAGGCATACAACATAACATAGATCGTGTCTCATGTGTGATGAATTCTTAACCATGTTTGAATGAAACTAACAGATAAGCACGTGCGTTTATATCCATATCTACCTATAATGCACGCGGTTCATAGAATTTAGTAAAAGAATTCCGGTGAGACTGAGAATATTATAAACGAAGTGTGACCACTATTGTGGAGTAACAAATTTTTTTTGCACATTTACACCTGTGTATAACTACTTACGTATGTATGTTTTTATTCATGTGGTATTTTAATGAAATATGTTAAGCTTTTAATTTAAGAACCATTAACTCTTCATTAAAATCTTTAGAATTGAATTTCGAAATTCAGATATACATAGTTTATTTAGGGCAACAAAATTCAACTTTGAGTGAATCCCCAATCAATGGAAATGGAAACCAATGGAATAGTCTCATTTTCTCCTTTTTTCCATAAAGAGTGTATTACATGCTCAAAGGCAAGGCAAGGCATGTATGTGTTTTGTGTAAAAAAAAATCGACACTACGATTTTTTACCCGTTGTACCTATTAGAGAAGTCTGAAAAAGTGGGTTTCCTCATACTTTCTTTCGATCAGTGCGTCCATACGTCAACTGTTACTTGAGCAAGACCCTAAATGCGGCGGATAAGTTTTCGTTAAATTTGGTACAGAAGATTTTTGTGTGCTGACATATAAATATTTATGTTTTTTTTTAATTTCCTCTCGAAACGGCTGTCTATTTTGATTAAAATTATAACCTTTAAGGACTAAACCGATTATAAAAAAACTGCATTTCAGATTTTTACCAACAAATTTGAATTAAGGAAATCTAGGGTTTTGACGTTTTTTAAGAAATTGGACTTATGAGCTATAAGTTTAAGTATTTTTTTCAATGGATTGAGCGATTTTCTAAGAACTATGCAACGTGGTGCTTTTAAATAGTTTATAAGCAATATTGCATTTAAAAATTTTGAAAATATTTATTAAGGCAAAAGCAAAATTAATCAAATACTTTTGTAAGTCTTTGACATTTAAAAAAAATTTTGACAAAGATTCAATATGAGGCTCCGTCTTAGTTGTTAACCTCGAGACAAAACTCTTGAGATTCAATCATGCATAATTTTTGTTTGGAACGAAAAGAAAACAAAAAAAATCTCATTTTGTTCGTTTTTCCATAAATGGCTTAGGAATTACTTTAAATTTTTTCACAAATTAAATTAAATTAAATTAAAAAAACTGAGTGTTCGTTTTTCCATAAATGGCTTAGGAATTACTTTAAATTTGTTCACAAATTAAATTAAATTAAATTAAAAAAACTGAGTCTCTTCTAATTCGTTTATCCTTAACAACCTTACATCGAATTCAACAGGATTCAATTGATAAGTTAATTTTGGCTTCCAAATTTACATTTTCATTTGATACTTATTGAATTAGAACTCATGAATGATTATTTTGATTCACAAATCAGAAGAAGGAGCTTAGCGTTTTTTTTTTTACTTCAAATACTGTGCAACCCTGAATTCATCATACTCAAATCACACTTTAATTATACAAAACACCTTTGCTGCAATGATTTCTAATTTTTTTTCCAGGAAGGTAAACGAGGATATCTCGAAGGACTAGCGTCTCATTATACGAAACACATATCACTGCCGTACGAAGACATTTTGGATGCCATCGAAAAGGTCCGCTTATCAAAGTGGAAAGAACGACACGTCCGAATAGCTGCTGGCCTCACAACTACCCGCCCACATCGTGGAGGCATTGGTAACCAAGCAAACCTGCCCAACAGTCATAGTCAACCACTTTATGTTCCCGGAAAATATTTGGTAAGATGACAATAATAATGAGCAACAACACGATTGCAGGATGCTACTTCAAAAAAGTGATTCCCTTCATTCTGTGTGCGATGATGATGACAAAACTTTCAATATTCTTTTTTTTTTTTTTAAATTCTGAAATAGCCTTCCAGTTGTCTCTCGAATCGCGAAGAGAACGAAATATACAGCTTTGCCCAGAGCGATCTAGCTGCTCGAATGGCTCGCAGTGCAATTGACTCGAAATCCGCTGCCAATTTGAATGGCATGCAACATAGTTACTCAACCAACAGGACGAACTTTTTCTACGACTTCTCGGCAACAGGTGAGTAAAATCGGTTGGCTTGGGCGGTGATGGCGGGGGGGTGGTGAAAGGTGAAATATAAAAGAACCGCCATGCCAAACAGAGGTTCACTTTAATGTTTGTCTTCCTGTCTGTGCCTGCTCCCGGTCGGTCTTCTTGATAATATTCCACCATCACATCACATCCACACCACCACTATATGTATTTGTATATGTATGTACCTTCATCACCAATCGTAACGACCATCATCATCCTATTGCATCGCATCGCATCGCCAGAGGGACGCAACAAGGCCAAAAGACGGACAGTTTTTGCTCGTTTCCTCAATGGGCTACGACAGAGCGGCGATGAGCTCAATCAGACGGAAGGAATGCAATTAAAAGTAAGTAACATTGAGAGAGCTATCCTATCCTCCTGCTCAGATATTTTCGTATTAATAAAGACGACAGGATCTGAAGCTGTGTCCTTGGGGCGAAGGACGATTTGTTTTTTTTTTTTTTTTTTATATATATTCTGTCCCTGCGAGTCTTTTATTTTTGTGATTTTTATTTTTTTTGTGTTCATCTCTCCTCGCAAGTCCTTTCAATAAAAATTTCAAACAAAATCATTATAATGATGTCCTTTTTTACCGACTGCAGGACCTTTCTTGTTTTCCGATTTCTTTTTTCCTGCCAAGTCATCAGGACATTTTTTTTTACATATATTTGGCTTCTTAGCACCGCAATGATGAAAGTTTTTTTTTTGGGGAGGGGGAGGGGGAGGGGGAGGGGGAGGGGGAGGGGGGGAGAGGGAGTGTTGGTCTAGGTAGGTAAGGTATATTATAGGAGGTAGGTTGCATGGGATTCCATTTGTTCACAGCTGTCGTTCCGCATTAAATAGAAATTACATTTTTTAAAGTTGTTTCTTCAATGCGACGTGGTCGAAATTGTCAAAAGGATGAATTTTACCATAAAATAAAAATAAAAAATTTAAGAAAAGTCGTTCTTACAAAAGATTACTCTCAAAAGAGATAATTTCTTAAATTAAAGAAAAAGTGATTTAATCTAAAGCGTTTTTAATTTTTGAATTTGAATCGACCGTTTATCGTTTGTTTAATGGCTTTTCGATTGGTATCAGAATGACAGTTCTTGTTTTTAGAAATAGAGGAATTTAACCAAGCCATCCAAGCCACTCTCACAGCCTGGTGGGTGGTTTGAATGGTCCAGTGGCCCCTTTCCACCCCTACCCTCTCATTGTCATACGAGTCACAGTCTCAATGTAAATAGGCATTTCCATTTTAGTTAAACCAGCTGGCAAGTCAAAAAATTATTTTACAAGAATTTTAATTTTTATTGAATAAAAACAAATATTTTGTTTGTGAAATTCACCTTTCTTAGTATATCAAAAAATTCTTCTTACTCGTTACGTAAATAAATATATTCAAAATCAGTCAGGTGAATTTTCTTTAAAATTCTTTCCCTGAAAAAGAAGCAACACAAAAAAAAACTGAGTTAAAAAAAATAAAATTATTTCCTCTCGATTTAAATCCTCTTTGACGTTATAGTGAAGCTATCCTGCTATTGGCGTTCGAGGATGATTTTTTTTTTTGATTTTTTTTTTTTCTTGGTAATGTCCTCTTAGGTTTTTGTTTTGAAGTGCTAACTGCTTATTACTTTGGCGCGACGCGGCAACATTTTAAGTCCACTTGGTTGAAATGAGTTTTTGTTTTGTTGTCCTTAGAATATCACCACAAGGACTCTGGTCAATTTGTTGAGTCCTTTATTTTGGTTACAAAAAAAAAAAACAAACAAAAATACAACATGTCCTCTGGGTGAAAATTGCAATTTGTACATAATATGGTCCGATGCGGAAATGTTCTGCACTTATAGCTTAGACCACAATTTTACTCGAAATAAGAAATCTTTTTTTTTTTTTTATTATTAAAGAGAATATGAGAAGAGATGGAATTTTATCTGAAAAAGGTGTCTTTTTTTTGTTTTTTGCTTTTTTTTGTATATTTTTTCTGATTTGGTTTTATAATATATAACCAAAGCTGCTAGGATTTTTAGGGAAACACTGCAATAAAGGAGTCGTTTAAATTTTAATGAGGCACATAATTTCCGATTCTTCGTGTATATTTGAATTGCTAACACTTATGAACGTCCGTAGATAAGAAAGACAAAAGAGTTGACTGTAGAATGGTTTGGATTTATGATTAAAAATTAAAATACAAAAATTAAAAAAAATTATTCATAGAAAAAATATTAGAAAGAAGATAAACTAAAAAAAATTTTATTGTTTAAAGAAAAATCGTTGATAGTAAAAGGACTCACAGCTGTATGCCCAACCAAGTCCTTATAGGGAATTTAAAGATATTAAGAGTTTAATTATATGAACTGCCATTAAAGTGCGTGCCATTAACTTGATTTTTTGTACCGAACAGAAACTTAGTTCATTACAGACCTGAATAATAATTAATTTAGCACTAAATTTGGATTTTTGTTTGCATGACTTGGTCGGTAAAGCTGTGAGCCTTCCAATAATATGATAATAGACGTATTTTGACGAAGCTGAAATATATAGGTAGTAATTTTCTATTTCAATTCTTTTATCATAATTGATTTTTTCGGTAAAATTAAAAGTAAATTGGTGTTCAAAATGGTCCTTTAATTAGTGATCCATTAAAAATTGGAAACATTTAGGGGTCATGTGAACATTGGGGAACATTTTTTTTTAAATTCCCGGAAACGTTTTTTTAATTTATTTAGGAACAAAAATATCGGTACCTTAGTATATAATTTCATTTGTTTTCGCTTTACTCGAAAACGGTTCAACTTATGAAGACACCATTTTTTAAAATGTTTCAATAGTATTTTATATTAAAATTCACTTATATATAGTAGATCGTATTGATGTTAGCTCACAAAAAAAATTTAATCAAAATCGTTTTTGAGAAAACTTTGTTTGTTTTTAAAACACTTGTACGGAAGTTAACGGTGGTTATAAGAATAGTTTTTATTTAAAATCATGGTATATAATATTTAAAAACTGCTGGGTGCTAAGTTTAATAAAAATCGATCAATTCGTTTTCGAATTATTAAGTTCTCAAAATAAAAAAATATTGAAATTTGAACAATTTTGGTATACAATTTTTTAAAAACGTTTTTGAAACCTTTTGATCAAAATCAGTTAAATCGGTTTTGATAAAATCTAAAATCCAGTAAATGGTTCTATGGTAGGTAACATTAACAATGGTAGCCTTTTTGTAAAAAAAATACTGATTTTTTTTTAAGTTGTGGGCAGGTATCTTTGTTTTGGCCATAAAAAAAATTGGTGGGAAGTGTTGTAATGTAATATGTAACCCTGTCTGAGAAGAGGTGATTTTAAATCAAAAAATTAATTTTTCCAAACCAATCTTCATATTAAAAAAAAAATTATAACAATTTCTTTTCTTTTTTTTTTTATTTTTTTTTCAGTCAACGGAAAAAATGAAATGTGGAACAATTAAACGTGAACCACATCAGAATTTTGAAGAGACAATACACCGTGTAAATATATTCCAATTCTTAAAATTCTAATAATATATATAAATAAAACTAATACTGTATTTAAATTGCATATTATTTTAATTATTAAATTTAGCTCAAAACGCAGAAAGCTGCACGTAAGAAAGGTGAAAAAGGAGTCAGTGGCGGCGGCGGAGGAGGAGGTGGAGGATGTGGCAGCAGTGTTGGCATCCAACACCATGAACAACGACCCAAAGAAGTGACAATTGTTACAGAAATGCCTTTAAACAATTATACAAAACATCCATAAAGGTATTAAAGACGACCACAGAGATATCCTGCGCGTCATCGGATATACTTTTTTCCAATAGATTTATTATAACACGACGAATTCAAAATCAATTTTTTCAAAACGTAAGTAGATGCGGCTTTAAATATTTTACGAATATTGCCAAAGAACCGTAAATGTAAATGTAGGCCTAGGATTGATACTGTTTAAATTCTAATCTCGTTTTTGTCTCTTTTATAGGAAGCCTCAATATAAATATATAGGCTAACTGTAACCGAATGTGATTTAAAGCAAAACCAAAAACAAGATTAGCAAAGTATTTCCATTTAAATGGCCATCACCACCGAAAAGGAGTATCATTAAACTATCAGGATTCAGGACGAATCAGGACCATCATCATCCACAGAATAGTCTATATAGTGAGGCTATAGATGTAATATAGACTTTGAAAATCCTCTTAATGCCTTTTATACATATGTTTATTCAAAACATATCTATCTATATATATACATAATGGAAAAGACCATTTTTAGAAACAATGTGAAAACGAAATCGATACTCAGACAATGAACTTAAAATGGATGCATTCACGCCACGGTTAAGCGGCGGCGGTGTTGCCAAAAGTTTTTCGCTTTGGCAAACAATTCGAACGAACAAAAGCCCTATATTTACATTTTCAGGATTTTAGTACTACGATCCACGCAGGCTAACAAAAAGGATATACCTTACTGTTATTTTGTAATCATAGTGTGAAGGGATTTATTATTTTTTTTTTTGTTAATTTTATTTTTTATTGGTTTTTGATTTCATGAGGCAAATATTTGCGCAAACAATGCGGTTTCAGGCTATATTTTCGTTCAATGGCATATATTTTTATAAAATCCTGTTGAAATCTGTGTGAAGTAATCGTGGTAACTTCATTGAATACGGATGAACGGATTTTAAAATCTTTAACTGAATAACAGATTAATTCAGCTTTGAAAAAGACAAAATTGATAGAAAATAGGTAACCAGAAGTTAGTCTGATTCCCAGCGATGAATTAGGTAATCAGGGTGATAGTATTTATAATTTATCTATTAGTAGCTCATTAGGTGTGTTTTTTGCAATGCCAGGGCAATTGGTTGAAAAAAACGACAGCGGGGATTAGCGACGCCATCACAGAAAAAAACATGGAGTTTTCATATACAAACTATCGATAACAGGTATTTAATTCATGTCGGTAACACAGATTTTCTGTGCGATTAAGTAAAGCCCCGAGTTGTTGTTGCATTTTACATGTACATTTTTTAGCGCCGACGTCGTTTTTTTTCATCCAATTCCCCCTGGGCTTGCAAAAAACACGCTATTATATATTTATGTAAGGGGCCAGTTATATCTTTCATTGAAACTAATCATTGAAAAATTTAATTTTCATTTTTGAGGCCCTAAAAAAGCGATATCAGTGATTATTTTGATGCCAATAAAAAGCTGGTGACTCGATTATTATGTCTAATCAAAAAAATATTTCATTTTGGCCCTACCTTTCACATAAAACGATTTCTAAGATTTCAATGATCAATGATAAAGTAGTTCAATCATTGAAATAAAGAAATTCATTTCCTGCGATAGGATGGGCCAAAATGAAATATTTTTTTGACTAGAAATAATAATTTAGTTATCAGCTTTTTATTTGCATTAAAATAATCACTGATTTCACTTTTTAAGTGCTTCAAAATTAACAATTAAAATTTCCAATGATGAGTTTCAATGAAAGCTATAACTGGCCCCTAAAGTAGGATTTTCTTTAATTGTCATTAAAATTATACAATTCAATAAATTCTATTCAGTCGGGATAATCCAAGCATATATCCAATTTAAAAAAGCCAGTTTAATTACAATAGAATGATTTTCAAAAAAATGGTTCAGTTTCCGCTTATACTCGTACCCAATGTAGGTAATGTTGAATGTTTTTATAAAATGTATTTAAATATTTTGAACGACTTCTTACATACTTAATCGTTTCTCGACCCATGAAATGTATCTACCTGAGACTAATCAGCTCTTCACCCTGTGTTTTCTAAAATACCCTTCTTCCACCCATTCCAGAATAAACCGCTATGTTTCACTCTTATGATGGATTCATTTTTAAACCGGGCGAAAGTTCGGTCATCCTTGTCACCTCGAATATCTTGGGATGATAATAGTTGTCCATTTCCTTGAAGTAGTTTAGCCGTTGTGGTCTACTTGTTTTAACTTTTAGTACTACCTCCACATCTTGGTACAGTACAGACATATTTTATTCGTTTGAAAAGCCTATCGATGCCATTCTGTATGGAATACCATATCATTCAAATGTCATCTGGCAACTTCTCTGGGTGGCGCGCATCCGAAATATCCAATCCATGAGTCTGGCGCTTAAATCAGACTGAATTTGACCAATGGTAAGGTTTATGTTGGCCTTGAGGGCCGCTCTGGTTTGGGGCTTCTTCGCAAGGGACTGCGACCACAGAAAACCCCACAAGAAAAACTTCAAAAGGGTCAAATACCAGGATCTCGGTGACCAGTGCACATCACCTCCATGTTAGATGACCATGCCCTAGAATCGCCCGTGCAAGATTTACAATGTGGCGTGAGCTGTGTGGAACTTAGCACCGCCCGTCCTTTTGAAACCACATGTCAGTGGTGTCCATATCATCCAATGCAAGCCAAAAGAAGTTCTTAATCATCGACCTATAGCGCTCGTTGTTGACGGTGATGGCGGCCAAAGTCGTTCCCAAATAAATATGGACCCAAGACGCCCGCAAGCATGCATTTTCGGGGGAGGAATTGTACGCTTTTGGATCTCATATGGATTGGTATCGTCCCAAATTCGACAATTGTGTTTGTTGACGTCTCCATTCATCCAGAAATGGACCTCATCGCTGAAGATGATTTTTTTATGAAAATAAGTGGCAGTTTCCAACTGCTCAAGAGCCCATTCAGCGAACACACGTCGTTGTTTATGGTCGTTCACCTTCAGCTTCTGGGTCACTTGAATTTTGTATGCGTGCAGACCCAAGTCACGTCACAAAATTCGCCAAGTTGTGTTGTGCTAAAGGCCGAGTTTTTGTGAGAGACACGAAATGACTGCCTCAGATTCTCCTGGTTGATCGTTCACTGAACAGTGAACTCAAATTTATGCACCACACTGCGAAAAGTAATCTCGGATAGGACGATTGTGGCTATCATAAAATGGGCAAAGCGCGCACAACGTTGCCCGAATAGAACACCCATTTCGATACATTTTTGTCATTTCCACGTATTTTGTTCAACGCTACATCCGTCCATATGTTGAAGCTAGTTGTTGTCAAAGTTCGGAAGTCCTTATTGAAAAACCCTTTAGCTGCTGAAGAGTGTTCTCACTCAATAAATGGGCAGTTGTCACTTGAACAGAGTTTAATCAGTTTTGCCGAGATACTGACTTTAATTATCAGGCTCCTGTCGATTAATGTTATGTTGTCATATACGGTTTTGAAATCGATGAAATGATGTGGGATTTTAACTTGAAAACATCGATCTTTTTTAGGATTTGCTTCAATTCAGAAACAAAAAAAAACAAAAAAACAAGAAAAATTGCGATGAGCGACCCTTAAATTTTAATCTACAGGGCTGAAATTCTTACCAGGCTCATCATTTCACTGTAAACTCAATTTAAAAGCTTAGGGCATTGGAAATCGGAGACATTTCAATTTTTTTTAATCAATCGAGTGTTCACACTATTCCAATCCAATCCTCAACAACTCTAGGATTAAGTTGAAAAAAGTTAATTCACCTCTTCCACTCTTCCCAGCTGTTGTAGATTCTTTCTTTTTTTTGCAATATGATTGATTGGGGCGTTGCTGCTTTAAAATTATTGTTTTAACGGGTGTTTTTTTTTAGACGTGTGGTTTTCAATCTGGCAATACTTTTTTTGGAGTTGGTCTTTTTGACAGCTGTCACTTGATTTATGCTCAGTTTGGTTTGCTATTTCATAATGAATAGACTTACTCCTGAACAACGTTTGTAAATCGTGCAAATTTATTACCAAAATAATGGTTCAGTTCCGCTGCGTCCAATATTCGGTCGACATAATTGCCCAGCAGAGTCAGTAATTCGCCCAGCAGAGTCGGTAATTCGAGCAACCATGGATCGGTTTCGCACCACGTTTACTCTAGTGGATAATGCGCATCCTCAGAGACGCCGCGCCGTACAGTGCGCAACGAAGACGCTATTGCTGCTGTGGAGCAGAGTATCGAAGAAGACCTGACTGAGTCCATCCGCCATGGAGGTGGGGCCTCTTGGGCCTCTCGGCTGGAATTTATTCGAGACAGCAGCGGCGGCCACTTGCCCGAAATCATTTTTAAAACATAATGGTAAACCTTTGTCTTTATAATAAAGCTAAATTCTTGGTCATAACATTAAATTATATGGGTTTTATTTCTTCTTGAAAACCACACGTCTAAAAAAACACCCATTAGATTCTCTCTCTTTTTTTGCAATATGATTGGGGTGTTGCTGCTTAAAAATTATTGTTGTATTACACAGCTCACAGTTTTCGGTTGCTTCGACTTTTTAAAATAAGAGATACTCTTTCCGTTAAATCGATCAGTCACAAGTTCTTTACGAGCTATGCATTTATTAATTAATTATTTGTAGGTGGAAAACCTAATTTTTAGTTAGGAATGCTTTTCAACTAACTTCTTATTCACACAAAACCAAGTTTAAAATCCAGGATTAATTTAAAGCGCTTTTTAACAAGGCATTGCATGCGGCAGGTGGCGTCTTCATTTTTTCTTAATCTTCTTTTGTTTGCTTTTTAAACCCAAAAAAAATGTGGTTGCTGTTGTTGAGGCTTAAGGCTTGTGTGAGACAATTTATGAAAAAAATCTTTTTCTACTGACCAATTCCCCCATACATATATACAACGTCTGAATGTGGTGTGTTCTTTAACACAAAAACCAGGATTTGACGCCAAGAAAATAACTTTGTGAATACATATCCAGAATAATTTCAAAACCTTTACCATTTTCAAGACATAAAATGTTATTTTAAACACAAACTATACTAAAAAGTAAAACACAATGCCAATTTATTTAAATTCCAACATTAATGAAAGCAATTAAAATTGTTTCATGAGATCATTTATTTCTTCTATATATAGGTACTTACTCCTAAATAAAACCTTGTGTTATATTTTTCCCATTGCCTTCCAAAAGCTTCTGAATCTTTTTGAACCGGTGTGCAGAGATAAAACAAGACAGGAAGACATAAAGACAGGCACCCCTTTAAATGTTGGCAATCTTTTATTAGACATTAATTCTTGTAAGGCTCAGCTATATTGCTATACAATATAGTAATTCACCGAAACTAAAGTAGGGCAACATAATTTTACAAAATAACCCCGCCCCCCCTTCACCACTTTTTTATAGGGAAATTCCAAAGTTTAAAACTTATGTTAGAACACCAACCATTTCGAAAGGAAGAGAACAACCTTATGAATTATATCTATGCCTATGTGTGGTATTCATTATTCCCATATCCATTAAATGAAAAACATATACATAAATAGAAACATCCTTTACCTTATATTCACAGTTTATATAAAGATAGAGATGAACATCCTTTGGGTTTTGTAATTAAAATTGTGTGAAAATCTAATGGATTAAAGATAAATATTCAAGTGGTACGGCAATTGGCAATACTGTTTCGTATATATTTGACTAGAGTTATAGATAACTACTTGGGTGAATAAAAGAAGGATCTAAAAGGATTTTCGAAAAAGAAACTTCTTTTTCGATTTGATATCCTTCAGATAAGAAGATAAATTGCAAACGCATGTCATCTACAAAGTAACCCAAGGATTTTTTTTTTGCTTGGTACAAGTATTTGAGTATTTGAGGAAAGAGAAAGTAATGCAATAAAAAAGGGACATCGATGAATACTCAAATGAGATAAAACCAATAGAACATTGATTTGGTTTATTTATTTGTTTTTTTTTTTATAGTAAGGTTTTATTGCTCTTGCTAATGGTTTAACTGAAGTTAAGAATTTTTTTTTATTATTTAAGTCTTCTTATATCTTTTTTGAAGTCAGAAAGGATTGTGTTCCAATTTTAGTTTTTGAGCCACATACAAAAGTATATTTGCCTCACTGAAATGACCACAACGTTATTTTTAGTTTTTTGTGTTTTATTTATAAAGGGTGATTTTTTAAGAGGTTTAGAACTTTTAAAAAAAAAAAAATACAAAAAATTCGAAAAAATGAATGAAATATTTATTTGAATCGATAGTTTGGCAATTTAATGTTTAAAGATAATTTCATGCAAATGTTGACCGCGGCTGCGTCTCAGGTAGCCCATCCGCTGAGTCCAATTTTGGCATACTCTTTCACACATATCGGCCGGTATCTCACGAATGAATGCATGGATGTTGGCTTCCAGTGCGTCAATCGAAGCGGGCTTGTCCCTATAGACATTAGCCTTGATATACCTCCACAAAAAATAGTCTAATGGTGTCAAATCGCACGATCTAGGCGGCCAATTGACCGGCCCGAAACGTGAAATTAACTGTTCACCAAACTCGCCTCGCAATTGCGCCATTGTTTCGCGTGCTGTGTGGCATGTGGCACCGTCTTGTTGAAACCACATATCATGCAAGTCAAGAACTTCCATTTCGGGCAAAAAAAAGTTTGTTATCATCGCTCGGTAGCGTTCACCATTGACAGTAACGCTGCGATTCGCATCATCTTTGAAGAAATATGGCCCAATAATGCCGCCGGCCCATAAACCGCACCAAACAGTGGCTTTTTCGGGATGCATTGGTAGCTGTTGCAATGCTTCTGGCTGATCTTCACTCCAAATGCGGCAATTGTGCTTATTTACGTACCCATTCAACCAAAAATGAGCCTCATCGCTGAACACAATTTTTCGATAAAAAAGCGGATCCTCGGCCAGCTTTCCAAGAGCCCATTCACCAAAAATTCGGCGTTGTGGTAGGTCGGCTGGCTTTAGTTCTTGCACCAGCTGTATCTTAAAAGGCTTTACGCCCAAATCCTTCCGCAAAATTTTCCACGTAGTGCTGTAACAAAGGCCTAACTGCTGGGAACGGCGCCGAATCGACATTTCGCGGTCTTCTGTCACACTAGCTGATACGGCCGCAATATTTTCTTCACTACGCACAGTACGTAAACGTGTTGGTGGTTTAATGTCCAACAAAGTAAATTTGGTGCGAAATTTGGTCACAATCTTCCGAATAGACTGCTCAGAAGGTCGAGAATGCCGACCATAAAATGGAAGCAGCGCGCGATGAACATTTCGAACCGAGCACGAATTTTGATAGTAAAATTCAATAATTTGCAAGCGTTGTTCATTTGTAAGACGATCCATGGTTAAATTGCAAACCAAACTGAAGCTGTTTGACAGTGACACAAGGTACTAAACACACGTCAGCTGTCAAAACCAGTGTTGCCAAAACCAAACCAGCTAAAAAATCACCCGTTACAACTCTATTACGATTGTCAATTATATCAATTGATAGTTGATAAATATTGAAATTTGCAGTACATTAAAAAAAAACTGATGAAAACAAAACTTTTTTCGATTGCATTGTTAAAGATCGTAGTAGCCCGTGGCGTAGGACTGTGCGTAGGACTGTTACTCCGAAGGTCTTGAGTTCGATTTCCAGCCTATGCCATCTAAAAAAAAAATAGAAATGTTTTTCACGGGTTACTGCCTCTTGCGAGGAATTGAAAAATCCTCCAAGAGTATCTCTTGTCATGAAAAAGTGCTTCTCACCTAGCCGTTCGGATTCGGTAGAAAATTGTAGATCCCCTCCGTTCCTGCGAATAACACACAAACAAGAATGGTTGAGAATTGTATAAGTCAATAGGCCCTGGTTCTACACGAGCTGTCGCGCCACCCAATTAACTGTCAAATATCGATTTTAAATATTTATCATCTATCAATTGATTTTAATTGACAATCTTAATAAGAGTGATAATGTCCTTTTCATATACAATTTGCTTTTATAATTCTCAAATTCAATTTTTGAAAAATCCACTCAGTTTTTTTTAATTATTAAAAAAAAAAATAAAGATATCCTACAGCTAAGTTAATATATTCAAAATACATTTTAAATTCCAGAGGACATCATACATGTCGAGAATAAATAAAAAGCAATTAAACTAATTTACTAACAATAAGTCAAAAAGATTATGTATTATGAAAAAAAAAGTACATAGAATTACATTTTTACACACACACATATAGATAATATATTATATTTAAATTATTTATTAAGAATTGTAATAAAAAAAAAACGAATTTATATAAACTTTATGTATACAAAAACAAATTATATACAAAAAATTCACATTCATATATATATTATATTACATTTATATAGAAATTAAATATATTCATAAAGTTTAAAAAGTTAATTATAATAGAGATATACAATAGTAAAATAAAATAAGAATAAAGTTGGAATAGTTTCACTGCCAATTTGTTACCTGTAGTGTTTTTTGAAAAAAATAAAAAAATTATTAAATAAATAATATTTTAAAATAAATTATTATAATATTAATAATATTGTATTCAATTTTTTACATTATAATATTTATATGAATTTAAATTGTTAAAAAAAAAACTAAAATTAAAGTTAAGGAATAAATAAAATTAGTAATATATAGTCAATTATTGTTTATTATAACATTTCGAGCAAATAATTGACAAACAAAATCCCAAAGAAAAGAGTGTCAAAATAAATACATATATAATCAAGACAGTGCAGAGTTATATTATTTTAAAATAAAATACAGTATTTTGTATGCAGTAACCAAAAAAAAAATATTCCATATAAAAATAAAAAGTGCAGAACTAAGAACTAAGTTTAAGTGGCTTAGAATTTCAAAGTTTTAAATCATAATTCTGTATATTCTGAATTTTTTTTTTTATAATTTAAAGAATGTTGCAATTTTAACGGTGTTGTCAAATGTTACCTACTTCCTTGATTTAGGTATATAGTTATTCATTAGTAATAACATATTTCGTATACTCATCTTTTTTTTACTAAGCTGCTTCTACTACTTTCACAATTGATCAACTCGTTGGCTATTTAAATAGATGTTAAATTTTGTCCCCAATTTGTCAGGGCGTGTGATCGTCAACGCAGAAAACTGTCAGGTTTCGTTGAAAGTCGCGTTGCCAGTCGCGATGACAGTCGCGTTAGCAATCGCATTAGCAGTCGCGTTTACATTACATTTTATAAGTTATTAAATTCATAAATTAAAAGTAAAACATAGTAGAAAATTATATTTTTTTGATCGTTAAAAATAGTAAGATCAAAAATAACGTCAGAAATTAAGAAATAATTTTGCTTACACAACGTCATTACTTTTCTTCAAGCACTAAAAACTAATTTGGGGATATTGTTCTCTTTAATTATTTTATTTGAGTATAAAAAATGCTAATGCTCTTTATATATTAGCGCTCTATAAAGAGTGGCAAATAAATGAAGCTGCTACTTGCAAAAATAAAAAATGAAAGAAAGAACAATGTCATAATCTGAGTAACCGAAATTTGGTGAAATGGCGTTTTTGATTGGTAATCCGGAAGAGAAATGCCAATCGAACGTTTTTATCGATTCTAAAAACTGTAAGTGCTTCTGGTTTCGATTCTGAATTCATATCCAGAAGCATTTTCTCTTGTATCGAGAAGAAGAACTGTCATTTTGTGTTGTTCAGAAGCAAAGATACTCAATTATAAAGATTGGAATCTTTCTTACGTTCCATTCCCCAAAACCCATTTGTTTAGATTGTTGTTTTTGTAATTTCATCTCGTGTCGATCAATAGATGTGAATTGCAGCAACAATTTATGCAGTGGTGAATTCATATTTTTGCACTAGTGTGCGTTAAAACATGGAACACTAGTGCAAAAATATGAATTCACCATTGTCCGCCATTTTGTTTAGCTTGTAGGCAAACCAGAATGACAGCCGAGGATTCCAATCTTTATAATTCAGTATCTTTGTTCAGAAGGCTTCTGGGCGACCAATCGAAAACGTTATAAGACTCATAGAGGAGTTTGTTGTTAATCTCATATCATATCATCTAAAGTCATGATACATGTTTGTTTGATAGTAGATTAATGAGTAAAATAAAGGGTCATTCATTTTTCGGTTTTGAAAGTGAAGAATAAAACATACACAGCTATACATTTTTGATAAAAATTTTATTACATTATGAAGTTTGGACTTTGCTATTAAATATGAAAAACAATATCATTCAAATAGCCGCCTCAGTAGGATTCACAGCATGCGATTCTTTTGAGCCAATTTTTAACTACTTTTTCGCACATTTCGGGCGGTATCTCGGCCATAACTTGAGTAATGTTGGTTTTAAATGCGTCTAGAGTTCGGGGATGATTCGTCTTTTGCGTAGCCTTTCAGAAAAAAATCTAACGCTGTCAAATCGCATGATCTTGGTGACCAATTGACGTCGCCAAAACGTGAAATTCCGCGACCAGGAAACTTCTGACGCAATAAAGCCAAAACTGGTCGTGTTGTGTGGCTTGTTGCACCGTCTTGTTGGAACCACATATCGTCCAATCCATGATCTTTAATCGCCGCGCCGGCCAAAAAAAAATCGGTTATCATTCGACCATATCGCTCCGAATTGACTGTAACCGTCTGGCCATTGGCATCTTCGAAGAAATACGGATCAATTACACCTTTCGACCATAGAGCAAACCAAACAGTCTCTTCAAATTTCTTCGCAATTTCACCCACATTGAACTAATATTATGACACTTCAAATGACAGATGAGTTTGACAGGTGCCAAATGCCAGCGCTACCAACTTGAAACCACGAAATGAATGACCCGTTATAACGTCCGTATTTACCCACATTATATACATATTAAAGGTATGATATCATTTTTACATTTTTGTTCTACTGTTAATCTGTCAAAAGAAAAAGGCTTACCGAGTGCCCCTTCACTTGTCTAATATCAAAATTTTGTTGTTCCTTATAATGAGATCTGAAGTTTTTGTGAGCTAATGGCTGTTCATTTTTTGTTTTATGTCAACTTTGACAATCTTTGATTTGTGTACTGTGGTATGAGTTAATCAGCTATTTGTTAAACTTCAAACAGAGAGGGAAAAGGTCCAAAAATTTGAGCCCGTCACATCGGTTGAGATGATTGCCACTTTTTTTTGCGATAAAATATAAATTAATAATACCAAAC
The DNA here is from genome assembly GCA_929447395.1 of Epistrophe grossulariae. Taxonomy (NCBI): domain Eukaryota; kingdom Metazoa; phylum Arthropoda; class Insecta; order Diptera; family Syrphidae; genus Epistrophe; species Epistrophe grossulariae. Next base: position 111,022,932 of record OV839567.1, read on the forward strand.
AAACGAATTAAAAGGGATAATTTTTGCGTATTTTGAATTCATGAAAAAGAAAGACAATTTTAAAGATACCTACATAAAAATAAAAAATTAATTTTATTAAATAAGTGCAAAGTATGAGTTTTTATTTAAATTCAACCAACAAAATAATTATTTTCGTGAAGCCATGTATCCCCTAAAAAATTGTTATATTGAATGTGTTATTATTAAATAATCTGCCAGCTAGTCTTTAATAAAAAACATTGCACGACAAAATTGAAATTGTCTCAACTAATAAACGACTAACTAATGGAAAATTTTTCAGCAATAAACCATTGACTATAACATATTTTTACCGTTTTTTGAGTGGGTGATTCGCTAAATTGATATCAACACATAAATTGAATGAAAAATTAGAAATTATCTTAATTAATTTACGCAAATTGTCCAATCTTTGATCGGCGAATGTTGCTTCGCTAACTCGACTATACTCACTTTAGCTTGTAGGATAAAAAAGGAACTTTTAATTCGGTTGGCTTAAGTTAATATGCAGAAGGGTGTGCTCTCTTACTTTCTAGTAAAATATTACCAAACTTACAAGAAAATTGCCGGAGATGCAAAAATTAAAAAATGTAATGTCCTTAATTTTAATTATTAAGAAAATGCTACAGTAGAGCTTAGTTTAACACCCATAAAATTGACTATGTAACTCTGCATTGATTGATTTGTTATAAACCAAAAAATAAATAAGAAAAAGCAATATATTCTTAATTTGAATTAAATTTATGTAAGAAAAAAAAATAAAAAATGTAATTTAAGTTTAAAAAAAAAACATGTAGCTATTTTAAAATATTTACAAATAAATGAGATTATCTATATTAAGTTACATCCTTTAAGGTCTTAATTATAAAAAAAAACAAAGAAAAATTATAATCAACGCCGAAGAATGGGGTTTAGAAAAAAAGTATGTACGTACTTACGCCTGTTATACGAGTTTTTGAAGTCATACAACAATTATGTATTATCTTTATCCCAATTTTAGCTGAAGTTAATGATGGATATTCATTTTCAGGGGAGCCTGATATTTAAACTAAATTTAAAGATCACCATTAGATTTAAAATTATTAATTCTAGTCGATTTTCCAATGTAATTCTATTCTGAGTTTACCATACTATATCTAGAAACCAATAATCAGAAAGCAAAAATCTCGAAAGTAAAAATCTCGAAAACAAAAATCAAGAATTGAAAAAATCTCGAAAAAAAAATCTAGAAAGCAAAATCTAAAAATACAAAAATCTAGAAAAAAAACCTCGAATGCAAAAATTTAGAAATAATAATAATTAAAACCATCCACCCAAGTGTGACCCAAGCCCCAAATATTTTTTGCTAACTATGGGACATAAGTCCCAAATAAAAAAAAAAATGATTTATTTTTTTGAGATTTATTTCTAGTAAAGTGTTTCGATATTTTTGTTCAATCTAGATTTGTGTGCATTCGAGATTTTTACATTCTAGATTAATAAATTGTTTTTTCGAGATTTCTTGCATTCGAGATTTTTGTCATTCGAGATTATGTCATGATTCCGCCTGACATATAATCTTAAAATCTAAGTTATAGGTCACATCCACTACACTCATTATGTCATTGCGGACGCGTGATTGTGCAAATAATGGTGTGATCAAAATTTGGCTCTTCTGCGTTATTCTTAAAATCACTATCGAATAATCTGATGAAACTCCAAGAAAAAAGCAAAAAAACTTTGAAGTATGAAGCCGTGCCAAATTTCGTGAAATATTCTCGTTCGTTTACGAAATTTTGGTTGAAATAAGAATCTTGGAAAGTGACGCCAAAGATTTTAAAAACATGGACGCTGAATTTTCAATTAGTTTACACTTTACAGGTTATCAATTTTGCTTGCCAACTTTCGTTTCCTTTGCGTAAAAGCTATGGATCTCGTCAAAGATTAACGCGATGAACATAAAAGAATTCGAGCAGAAGAAAAAGCATTTTCAGCAGTTTATGAAGCTTCAAAGAATGATAGAAAAGAATAGAGAGAAGAATTGTTCCTGAAGTCACAGTATGACAGTATTCAATCCATTTCATTGACTTATAATCAGGTTTGTTCGACTTTTTTACTTTACGTTTTTTAAATAGTTGTTTACTTTTTTTTACATTAGTTTTTTACTTGCTGTATTTTACATAATTATTAAGCTTACGTTAAAAACGTAAAAAAGGTACAAAAATAAAAAAAAAACGCGAAAATTAATAAAAATTGGTTACCTTCAAGATTGAAGATGACAGTTGGATAAAAAACTATTGGGTCCTCTTTAAGCATTCTTCATTCGAATTTGACGAGGCAGCTGAGAAATTTATCAATTTCTTGCTGCTGGTCTCGTCGAATATCTACACTCCAACTCGGATATCAAGCTTAAAAATTTAATTGAAGCGTTGCGCTGGATGGACAATCACCCAGAATAAAATTTCTCGAACATTATTATGTTGCTAAGGATTTTTGCTACACTGTCGGTATAAACATCTACTGCTGATTGAACGTATGAAACGAATACTATTCAAAGGAACACTACAAAATAAGTGGATTTTTTCCCTTTTGATCTGAATTTCAGTGCAAATTTGTCTTGTTTTGTTATTATTTATCACCCCTTAAATGGTTTTTCTTGCTCCGGTAATTCATCGAGAGATTGGAATCATTATAGCCGACTAAGTTTTACATGAATTATCAAAGAAAAACACCGAAAACTCGATATAGTCCTATAATTTTTAAAAGACTTTTTATATAGAAAATTTGTGGAATGTAATATTAAGTCATCCGCCTCCCCACATCTTAAAAATCTATCCACGCCTCTGAGTTTATAATTTTGAAATCTAAGTATGGAGTCATCAAGATCGAGTATCAAATGTATGAAAATAAAAATCTGTAAAATAGTAGTGACCAGTCTTTAAAAAAATAATTTAAGAAAAAGTTATTTGGCTACTTATGTATATAAAACAAAATTTCCTACAAATATGATTTTAAAATCATTTTGGATAAAACATCTTATACCAAAAAAAGGTGCAAAATTATTAATTTTGTAAAATTCTCAGCTTCTTCGCTCCTTTTAGCGCAATAATTGTTTAACATGTGACTTACCAGCTCTAAAGAACTTGTTAGCTTGTCATAATCTTTATTCATACTTAAATGTCTTAAACTATTCTAAGCTATTTATACAAATTTTAGATGAAAAACACACGAAGAGAAGAGACAAGAAAAATGTATGCACATTGTCTTATCTAATAAACGAATACAAGCCTAAAATGCCATTTGTTTATCTCTTGTAAGCTTATCGTAGACACAAGTGATAGACAAATAGGAGAGTAGTTTAATTTTTTTATTTACATCGTTTTTAATGATTAAACACCTGTAAAAGTCTTCTATATCAATCTTGTAGAGAATTTTATGACCTATAAATTAAGTCTATTAGTTTTTATTTTGCAACCAACGTTAAACTCGGTTTAAGAAGGAGAAAACTGTAATAATTTACCAGATTTATTAACAGATCTTTATTTCAATGAAATTAGGCTTTTAACAATTTCTTACAATTTTATTAAAATTTATTGTGAATAACACGGTATTTCATACAATACAAAGTTATTTTAGTTTGAGCTATACATAAGCAGTTCACGAGATTCACTTAGAAATGAAGCAGGAAAAAAGGGTGGGAATTTGAATCTAGCCCAGGACTTATCCCAGGGAAAAACAAGTGAGCCCGCTGCTTACTTAAAAAGTAAGAGGTGAATATCGGTAGAAATCTAATTCCAGTCTAAGGTTAGTTCAAAGGAAAAACAGGAATCTTATTCCAGTCCAAAATTCACTAAAGAATACAATATCGACGATAGGAATCTTTTTAGGATCAAAAAGGTTTGGCTTTATTGGTACACGAACATACCAGTAAAAGGTAGCTGAAGCTATATACAGTTGTTATAAACAGCAATCTTCTTTATACTCTTCTAATTCGTAAACAAGAAAATTATGATTCGATATAAGTTTCTATTCTATTTTTTGACTTTTCTTGCGTCCTCTTGTTATGTTTCCAGCCACGACATAGTGCGAACTATAAGATAATGAAATAAATATAAATTATTTTGAGTTTTGACGTCGAATTGTGTGTTTCATGTATTGTAATATCGGTGGTGGATGGCTGGTATATGTTGGTAGGATGTTGATCTAGGGTAGGAGGCTTATAGCCGGTTCAGCCTAAAGATGCACGGTCGGTAGTTGAATTCAATTTGGGCAGTGGGTTGGATATCAGTAGGTAAGGTACGGGTGGTAGTGTTATATGCTTCGTTACAAATTAGACTCCGTCTGCAGTACAGCCTTAGCACCTAATTCTTGACGAGCCGATAAATAGAAAACAACAAAAAACATAAATGTTAAAAAAAACAGCCAAGTTCTTTTATATAAAAATCTATATATTTAACAACTCAGCCGTGAAAAGTAGTGAGATCTAAAAGTATGCCAAGTTCTAACTTTATGAAGGTTTAATATCAAATATTTTAAGAAGAGTAATATTGAAACAACACCAAGTTATGAGAGAAATTTATTATTTAATGATTACTGACTAAAATTTGGGGGTTCACATCAAGTTTTCAAAACGTTTTGAATTGTGAGTAATTAAAAGAAAACTTGCCAAGTAACCCCCAAATTTTAGTCAGGAATCATTAAATAATAAATTTCTCTCATAACTTGGTGTTGTTTCAATATTACTCTTCTTAAAATATTTGATATTAAACCTTCATAAAGTTAGAACTTGGCATACTTTTAGATCTCACTACTTTTCACGGCTGAGTTGTTAAATATACAGATTTTTATATAGAAGAACTTGGCTGTTTTTTTAACATTTATTTTTCTTGTTGTGATCTCACTGCTTTTTGCAAAGATATTTATTTGTTGTCAGGTAATACCTCGTAAGATACCTACTAATATAATTCTACAACAATCAGAAGTGCTTTATATAATTGATAAAAATTCTGTGAAAGTGGGCGGATACCACGCCCCCTGAATTGAAAACCTCAAGTATTCTATTTTTTTCTTTGTATGCACTTTAAGCCCTACCGCTCTACCAAATTTCATCATTCTACAGCAATCGGAAGTGTTCCATATAATTGATAACAATTCTGGGAAAGTGGGCGGACACCACGCCCCCTGAATGGAAAACCTCAAATTTTGTCCTTCGTATGCACCACCAGGCCTACCGCTGTGCGAAATAACAAATTTCTGCGGTGTCGGGAAATGCTCCATAATTTTGATGATCTGTCAGTGAGTCAGTTACGGTTTTCGTGATTTTTGACGTCTTATATCTCAAGAACCACTTACGCTAAGGAGTTGAAATTTGGTGTGGTGCTTGTGCTTAGCTTGCCTACCAAATGTTCCGAAGTTCCTGACTTTATTGATACTGAAGTTAGAGGGGGTCGAAAATCGCCTGAGTTTGTTCCTGTAAAAAGGGTGTAGTGCCAGAACTTGGCTGGGCACTAGGGTGCCCTTTGCTCAAGATTTATCTAAACATTTTAAGCAATCCATACCGCCGAATCTGTCGAATCTGAACGACTGAGATGAGAAGCACTTTTTCTTGACAAGAGATACAGTTTTTCGATGGCATAGGCTGGGAATTGAACTCAAGAACTTCAGCTTAACAGTCGTACGGGCATCCAATTAATGCTTCTACTAAATTTAGATGTGCAAAACAAAATATTGGATCAAAGTAGGGTCTTTGAAAATTTCAAAATAACTTTCTGTTTTGGATTAAACGATCAAATTGTAGGTTTATTGAAGTTACAACTCTAATAAAAAACAATAAGTTGTTCAGAGTAGTAAATACAGTAAAACCCGCTTAAGAGAAACGTCAAAATGTCACAGTATTTCTTTCACATAAGCGGGTTTTTCACTTAAACGAACCCCGCTTAAGTGAAAAAAAATTCACTTGAGCGGAGTCCGGATAAGTGAAAAAGAAATTTCACTTAAGCGGATCTAAAAATTCCAAAAACTGTTGTGACATATCAGAAATTCATGTGTCATTTTCGTAGGGAAAATTTGGTGGAGGTGAAAAATTATAAAAACGTGAAAGCGTTCACCAATTATTTTGTTCCTTTCGATACATTTTTTTTTTTATTTAAGAGATTTTTTTAATGAAAAATAGAAAACTTGAGTTAAAATATGTTTCAGGATTCCGGGTTTTATATATTTTAAGCAAGTTTCGCTTAAACGGAGTGTGTTGAAGGTAATTGGTTGACAAATACTCGGGGATGAAAAAATTGTTTCAGATAAGCGGGTTTCTCTTAAGCGGGTTTAACTGTATTATATACAAATTTTTGTTGCATCGCTACCCACAAATCCAAGGAGATTTCAAGTTTACCGCACCTTCCATATCTTTCATCCATCATTGACATACTTATATATTTTTTATTTTAAATAGCCCATGGGTACGTTTTTATACAGTTCCGAGACATTTTTTCATACTCAAGTTTTATTAATGATGGACTCTTACCTTTGGTGGGCTTGAAATCCCTTGAAACACAATACTGCGTTCATATAGCATAATTTAATGCTCGCTTTAGTAATTCTTACTATCTGGCATATATCTTTCCCAACAGGTCCCAGGTGTTGACTTCTTTAATACTTCCGTTGATGATATAAATATAATGAACCTTCCACATTTGGGGTACCTATTGACTTTCATAAATCAATCGACCGTGTTAATACTGATGTTTACCAATTCCGTTTGCCTGCTATGGAGGAGATTCCTTTGTTTGGCTTCATTATAAAAGTATGAAACGGTTGGAACCTTTTGCGAGGCTGCGGCACAGTGCTTAAGGAAGACACACACCCGGATAATATCTATCGAATGAATATACCTATATCTCCCTCAACTTCCACAACAACAACAATGAAACGAAACAAAAAAAAAAGCCCAAACCGAACCATCGATCGATCGGATATATGGTTTTTCGAAAGGATTAACTAAATATTTCATGTTTCACATCGAACCAATTTTACGCTCTTCAAATCCTATTAGTCAGTCCATACGCTGCTGCTAGCTGGTGAATTTATTATGGGGCTATCATATCCCCAAGAGGAGCTATCAATATTGAACTCATATGGGTTATTCATAAGATCTGCCTGCACGAGTGTGTGTATCGAAGCTCGTGTGATTCCCACGTCATAATACAACCAACCAAGCTAGTGTGAGCTGTCAGGAATCCTTGTTTTATTTTTTTTTGTATTATTTTTTATTTTTATTTATCGTACCTATACTCCTGAAATCCTGGAGCTTGCTTTTAGTTATGCAGTTTGCCTTGTATTTCCCCATACTATGAGTCTTTGCAATTCTTGTGTATGGGTACATGATGCTTTCGGACTTCTCCGGAAGAGAATATGTTGGCTCCTCGTCGTCGTCCGTCGTCGTTGGCATTCTCCAGTCTCCATTGGTTTATTGGAAAGCTGGTCAGGTTAGGGAATTACAACTCAACAAATATGAGATATATTATAAGTATATATGTCGGTATTTTTGTGTTGCCTTGAAACTTTACTTTACCCCATATGGTCAACGAAGTTCCGTTTTATCGTTGGTCCCATCCCGTTTCGTTTCGTCCCGTCCGGTGCTGTTCTTTATATTTGATGCATTTCTTTGCTTTCCGTCAATATTATTACAATTCATGATGAACACTGTTTTTGCAGCCAACAACACCGCCCGCCAGTGACCATAACCAACTTCTTTTAGTGAACAAAGGAAAGGAATTATAGGTAAAATGCAGATTAGGTGAATTTCACCAACACATTTTAATTACATATAAATTAATAAAAGTGAAACAGAACGTAGACACTAGACTCTTTGGTTAAAGAATTTTAAAGTTTTTAACCATAGAGTCTAGTGTCTACGTTCTGTAACTCTCGCATCGATAAAATCAGTCGAGAAACGATGAAAATTGAAAGTAATCATATTTTGTTTTGTTCCATTTTCCAACGTTTCTATGGACCAATTTTAAAGATACGAAAGTTACAGAACGTAGGCGCAGGTAAGTAAAGTATTCGTGCGAGTAAATAAAATTTTAACAACAATACTATTAACCAAAAAGTTGTCAAAATTCAGGGGTCTTATTTCGTTAAAACAAAAACGACCGAACGATATCGCTTAATTAACCATCAATCTGACATCTGCTTAAAAATTTACTCAAGGTTAAAATGTAGAATCTATTGGTTTTTCGTATATGTTACCGAAGTAAATTTCCATTAAATATAATTCCAAAACTTTAGAGTTTAATTTTCTTTATAACTTTATTTAATTAAATATACTGATCTAAGTTAAAATGTAGTTGTACAAGAAAAGAAGAAACTAAAATTTTCGTTTTGTGGGTTGGGTCAATAGCAAAAAACGTCAGCCAATTTCCTGTTGGACCTCGTGTAATCCTTTTGACATTCTTATGTTGGTGATGCCAAATTTTGGTCGGGGTTTTGGAGGGTTGTTAGCGTTGCCAGGTTTGTCAACAGTATATATAAATCTTGAACATTGGAAATTATCACAACGTTTCCTATGAGCAATAGCTTAGAAGATATTGCGATTTAAAAAAATGTAAATTCTCAAAAATAACGGATTTTTGCATATTACTCTTAAACGGTGAGTGCTATTAAAAAGTGGTTCACCAATATTTTGTATAAAATGGCGTGCTCCTCTATAAAAAAGTATTCACTTCTTTTTTTAAACTTATATCATTAAAAAAATTTGTTTTTTGTTTAAATTTGGTCAAACGCCAAAATTACGGTTTGTGGTACTTCTCTAAAAAAATAAGGTTTTTGTAAAACATTTTCAACTAAGTTTCTAGACTATAATGTTTTCTACCAAAAATCTTTCAACTTTTGCAGGTGGAGTTTAAGAACATCTTGCAATTGCATTTTTGATGCAAATAAATTTTTGCGTCACTCGTGTCTAATGCGTCCGGTATTACATAGTTTGTGGGCGGAACTTTTTTTTATTTGTTGGTAAGAAGTAACGATGACTTTGGAATTATACTTTTTTAGTCAGGAATATGAATAAGACTATGAAAATGAATACGAATACGAATATGAATATTAATATGAATATGAATATGAATATGAAAATGAAAATGAATATGAATATGAAAATGGATATGAATATGAATGTGAATATGAATGTGAATATGAATGTGAATATGAATATGAATATGAATATGATTATGAATATGATTATGAATATGAATATGAAAATGGATATGAATATGAATGTGAATATGAAAGTGAATATGAATATGAATGTGAATATGAATTTGAATGTGAATTTGAATAAAAATATGAATATGGATATGAATAACATTTTCGAAATAAATTGTAAACTTCATTCAACGTCCACGTTGAATTAGACAAATATTTGCGCCACACACACCACACAATATATAAATTTTTGTTGATTTGGACGCAACTTATAGAATATAGGCTCAGTCTAAGTTTAAACTTTATTTTATTTTTGGGAGAAAGGCCAAAAATTTCGCGAATATCTCGAAAACTATCAGTTTTTTTTGTTGGAAAAATGCAGAACAAAAAAAATTTATCAAATTTTTGTAAAGCTTTTTTGAATCCTTTAATTTCGCAGAATATTTTCATTCAAAATGAAGGCCTGTAGTACAAACATTTGGTTATCCTTATTCTACTGCACGTCTACGATTTTCATAAACAAGAGAGTCTGCCTCATATATATTTAGCAAAACTGTTTGTTTCGATAAAATAATTAAGTGATGGAGAAATTCATCTTTTTTTTTGTGGCAGTTGTGATTCATTTTCCATCGATGATCATAGAATGTTAGGTATGATGTTGATGGCAACGGCATAGCAATGGCAGTAGCAGTAGCAACGGGTGACTTGGGATTATGGTGGGAAATTTAACATACCTCACACAAAATGCATACAGTATGCGGTTCATTGGGGTTCGAGATGAATTTTTCATCGGGATCCAAAGCAAAGGGTTTAAAATTTTCTAGGGTATTCCTATACATACTCGTACATCATGTATGTATGTGCATACAGGCTATAGGACAATTACTATACTGTACCTATAGTTCAGTCTTGGGCAACAAATCGGAACAAGAAGAACAAACAATTTACTAATGGCGATAATAGACGAAGTGATGGTACCATGCAATGGTTATGGTGCTGGAAAGTGAAGGTGCCGGTTCTGACTCCTATGGAAGAACACCAGAGAGGTATACCAACTCAACTATACCATCCCATACATATTTTAGGATGCATAATGGTAAAAAACGACACAAGACCACATCTCATCATCCTGTTGTTCTATCTCTCTATCTCACTCTCTCACACACTCTGTCTCAGATCTGCAAGTTGATGATGATGATGATGATGATTGAAAGAAGAAGGTAGAGACAGAGTAGGTACTTTCAGAGATGAATATATGTACATATGTATATATGGCGTTCGGTAGACCGACGAATTTGAATTTCAATAAAAAATGAATTTTGGTTCATTTGCTTAACAGATGGCTTGATATATGTTTAATGAAGTGGATATGCTTGCTAGCATATCGGTTCCGTTGCGTTTCGTTTTGGTTTTGTTGTGGGTCGATAACCAAACTGCCAAGGGATTTGATTTTCGATAAGAAAAAAAGCAAATATTTGTTAGATATATGCGGTCCTTCGAGGAATTTTATTAGACGATAAAATATATTGATAATTTTTGATATAGGGAATTAAAGAGATCTTTAAATTATAATGAAAGCATTTTGTTACGTCTTGGTATATCTTAGACAAACACTTGAATAAATTTTTTTAAGGTGAAATTTTAAATATAAGACACAATTTCAACAAAATTTCGAAAAAAATTAAAAAAAAATTATCATCATTACTTTTACTATAATTTTACAAGATGTTTTGCATAAGATGCGACATAAGGCTAAAAGGCGTGTAGGTTGAGACAAGTCACAGGAGGGTCAATTTCCTCCTGTTTAGGCGGGAGGGGCAATTTTTTAAAAACTCGATTTGAAATAGAAAACAAATCATTAATAAATCAACGACAATATTTTAGTTTTGTACTTACAATGCTAAGTTATAACTTTTTTTAAAGCAAGAATTCCATTTCATAATTTTGTTTTACAGCAAAGTGTTTAGATAAATAATTTTGGAAAAATTGGTCTCGCAATTCTATCTGCCTGTGTGTCTTTTCTTTCGGCTTCAGCCTAAATAGTCCATTAAACTGTTACATTTGCCTCGCATTTAGTATAGGACAAGGTTTCTTTGTGTTGGGTGCATCAGTGTTAGTATACGAAATGATTTTCAGGTCTGTAACCCCCCCCTCATTCGTCCACCATATTGAAAAAGGGGGTAAGAAAACCCTTTTCACAACATCTTGAGAAATGTAGGTCTCACAAAAAAATATTTTAAACTTTTTTTGTAGAGAATTTAACTCTCTACAATTTTGGTTTTGAGACTTTTTACCGTTAAATTGAAAATGAAAAAGATATAGCCAATAATCCTCGAACATTTTCAAAAAAATTAACTTTAAAGGGTTACAACTTTATTATAGCAGTTTTATTGGAAAAACACTTTGTTTGTTTTTTGTAGATCATTTTATTGCGAACAATTTGGTATACCCAGTTTTTAAATTCCATCATTCTATAACAATTGAGTCAAACCAACAAAACAAGTAACAATTTTTTTATTGTTTTGTTTTTTTTTTTTTTTATACAGGGTGATCGGTATAAGGTGCACCAAAAAGCTAGAGCAAGTAGGTTGGGTTAAGACAAAAAAAAAAATCGTATGGGAGGGGGCGGTCTATTTCCCTTCGTTTAGGAGGGAGGGGCAATTTTATAAAAAATTGACTTGAAACAGAAAAAAAATATTTTAAAACAACGCTTTCACTTAAAATGTCATGCTATACCTTTTTGAAAAGTTAGAAATCTCTTCTTTAATTTTCATTTTAAAAAAGTTGTGTTAGTGAATAATTTTTGAAAAATTAATTTTCAAACTCGAAATTTAAAAAAAAAAAAAATAAAAAAAAAATTTTTCAAACTAATTTTGTTAAAAATTTTATGAAATTAAGTGTAATTTTTGTTTTAAAAATTCAATGTTCTTATTAATTTTCAATAAAAAACAGAAAACCAGATGCTAAAATGTATCTCAGTTTTCGAGAAATTAAAAAAAATTAAAAGTTCTTTTTTCCATGAAAAACACTTTTTTTTGTTTTTCCCAAGTTTGATCTGCTCAGGTCAATTATTAAATAAGCGGATTATCCCGTTTTTATTTTTTATTGCATACCATCCGATTTTTAGCAAATAATAAAAATAAATAAACTAGATTAATTAGATTTCAAATAGATACCAAATTTTTCAAAAACTAAGATCCATTTTAGCATCTGGTTTTCTGTTTTTAATTGAAAATAAAAAAAAAAACGTAAAATGGTTATAACAATTTTTTTTTTGATTTTCTCAAAAACGTTTTTACTGATTTTCATCAGTTTATGTATGGAAAGTGTTTTATACCAAAATTTTCAAATTTTTTAATCAATTTAAAAAAAAAATTTGAATTTTTTTTTTTTTGAAAATTTAATAATTTGAAAATGACTTGATTGAATTTAATTAAACTTGGCACCCAGGAGTGCGTGAGCAAATATTAGTACGATCTGCTATATTATTGAGAAAAATGTTTATCTGTTTCTATCGATTAATAACGGTATATTTCATAGAACCATTTGTTTTCGAAGAATGCAAGGAATGCATGAATTCCCAAAAGATTGCAATCAATTGATTGCAGTCAAATGAATGGGAATAAAAATGATTACAATCTTTTTGATTCAAGTGAATGGTCATTGCATAATATGAAGGCTGAAGACGTCTCAAAGTGAAGTCGAATGTATGTAAAAAAATATCCGGGACAGTGTGTTGTTTTTGTAATACATGTATTTTTGAATGCAAATCCATCCAGTCATGTATACGAGATGGGGGAATAAAAATACAGCTTTTACGAAATGAACCATTACTCAGAAGAAAACTACGAAGTGACATTTCCATCTAAAGAAAGTAAAGCGTACATAACTAGTTTTATATCGACGCGACGACCGACCGCGACGTTGTAAAAATAATAATATAATAAGTAATTGTTTTGATTGAAAGCTCTATATCTCCTATCTCCTAATAGAAAAGGAGTTCCAGTGTAAAATGTGGTAAAGATAATTATTATACAGGTATGTTTTCTATATGAGGGTGCATATTTGAATATCCTTCGTGACAGTGAATTTTTTGTAGCCCTTTCGTATCCAATGTATGAAGTCGGAACGTATATAAATCTGTATGAATTTTATTGTGGTTTTTTATTTGAATATTTTAACGTTCATATAACAATTTTATTTTTATGAGGGTTGTCTGTTGACTTATTTGATGGACATATAAATGTTATTTATGGTTGTCAAATGATTCCAAGCCAAAGAACATGACATGAAGGTATTATAACATCCATGTGGTTATTATTTTGTTTGTTTATATAAAATGAGCAATCCAGGCATTTACATTCAAAAAAATTTAAGTGTCCCAATAGCTTAAAGCTATTAATTACACAGGTTAACATATTTTTGCGTCATAAACTAGACGTTTTGGTATGTCTTCAGTTCGAGAGGAGGGGGTTTGACGAAAAACAACAGTTTCTGCAGAATCTGAACGTCTCGGCAGAATAAAAAGTAATTTTTGTTCACTTCCTCACAACAGACAGTACATATACCCCTAAAAATTGTTTTGTTTATTTTTAGAAGGAATAGACCAGAACTTTATACAAAATTACAGTCTGAGTTTATATTGTTGTCGTCAGCTTTCTTAAAACACCTATATCGATGATTTCAATGCCTAAATATTTGGTCTTCACTACTGCTATAATAAGATACTTTTGGATATATTAATCAATTTGATTTTTTTATTAAGGTGGATTAATCAAAAACCTGATCTATTAGTGTAGCTTTGGTTTATAGGTATATTGAGATGGTTGCGGTGAAGATGAGTTTAAAGGTCAATGTGGGCAAGACGAAATATATTAGGGGCATTCATGCAATGGCGTAAAGTCATTGTAAACCTGTAAAATTTTCATACAAATTTGACAGGTTTACGAAGTTTATAAAGTTTACGATGTTACGCGCGAATTTTATATTTGATCCTCCGGGATCTGTTTTATAAAAATTTAAATAATAAAACACATTTAGTTATTTATTGATATCTTTACACTTTATTAATTAAAGTATCAGATTCAGATCCCTTACCACTGGTGGGGGGAAATCTTCAGCTATACGTAGATGTGTTGATATTCAACTGACTTGCAGCTTGCCAACAACATCCTTTTTATATGCAGCAACTTTATATTGGTATTTCTAATTCTTCTTACTGACTATATATTAATGTGAATACATGCATATCATCATTTTTGATGATGATTCAATTTTATTAGGATAAAAGAAGTTCGATCGTTGATCGTTGATCGTCAACTCTGTTTATATTAATTTTATATTTATGTGTCTGGATACTTCATTGAACGATCTTTGTTTACATTACTTTTTATGACATCCTCTTGGTGTCGGTTCATATGAATTGCATTTAACCAAATATGCTTGGTGGGCATTTAATCTTAAAATGATTCTTATTAAGCGATATGGAATCCGCTTGGTATGGTTTTATTGTAATGTGGATTGGGAAGCAATTCTATAACTCGCACTGTTGCATGAATACTCCTATTATGTTGTCATGAAAAAAACCCAACACCGATGTCTTGGATTGAATGTTACCATAGATTTAACATTTTTAACTTTGATGGTTTTGGGACTTTGTCTCATCGCCAAAGGAAAAGGAGGCTCTGACCCTGACTTTCCAACCGCGTACAGGCCTCTGTGTATGCTCGACACACCTGGGAACTACTGGAGAGGATGTTGAGACCGAGAGTTGAGACTCACCAGTCAACGTTGCTATACAGACAGCAGTACAGCTTGAGAAAAAAAGGGGTCTAGGATCGGAGCGATTGAAGAAGTAGTAAAAGCCCACCTAAACTGCCCAACAGGAAAACCATTAATCAGGATAGATTGTATTGCTGGCAAATCCTGATATGCGGAACGTCTTTAAAACAGCCCGTTAGAGTGACATGCTGAAAGCGCTGGAAAATGCATTTAAAATTCCAAATTAGCTACTGAAGAGTTGATCTACGAGATCACAGATATTAGCATGAAGGACGACAGTCAGCTCCGGAGCAGCACAGGGATCAATCTTGGGACCCGAACTATGAAAAATCTCCTACGACGATATACTCCTTATGGATATGCCCGAATATACCTTTCTGGTAGGGTTATAATAATAATTAATTAATTAATAATTTTAATTATATTATGCCTGTAAGATCTAAGGTCTTCTAATTGCAACATGAATTGCACGGCACTACTTAGAAGAAATAGAGGGATAGTGGACTGAGAAATAAGGTGTTAATTTATCTCATTAAATCCCACGGATGGCGTTCAGTTGAAACTGAGGGAATAAAAAAAAGAATGCTGCCTAGAGTGGGACTCGAACCCACACCTCTAATTTAACTGTCAAGCGCTACATCAACTGCGCCATTGCCACCAGCGGATGACATCGCTGCGGGAATAACTGCAAAAGACACCGAAATTGCGCAAAGGAAGCTGAACCAGGTCATGCGAAGAGTAAATGGATGAACACCATCTTTATCTGGCTATAGAAAAAACTGAGATAATCCTTCTGACGAAGAAGAGGATCCTTACACAAATCTACTTCCAAGTCATTACAACCAAAGATTTGGTTAAGTATTTGGGATTTAGACTCGACATGAAACTAAATTACTGCCAACAGTTAAAGTTCTCCGAAAAACGAGCGGCGAAAGTCACAATGTCATTGAGTACACTGATGGCGAATAAAAGTAGTCCAACGGCAAGCAAGCGAAGGTTACTGATGTTGACAACGCATACCATTCTCTTATATGAGAGCGAGATCTGCGCAGAATGCACTACGATAGGAAAAGTATACCGGAAGCAGGTAGCGGCAAAGATGTGAAGCTTTGCGAGTGGCTAGCTCTTACCGAATGCATGGTGGTGTTGGAACCAGCCATCTTTATAGTCGCAGGAGTAACTCCCATCCATCTCCTAGCGCCAGAAAGGAAGTAAGTCTACAACAAAAGGCGGAAATTGGAGTGGAAGAGGCCACCGAGCAGGGAAAGCAGCTCACGAAGCAGAGGAGTCAAAAGCGTTGGGGCTTGGAAAGCAGAGGAAGATGGTCAGGAATGTGGCAAACTGGAATGACCGGAAACACGGTGAGGTTAAGTTCTTAACGTCACCCAGTTCCTCATTGGACACGGATATTTCAACACTTTCCTCCACAAGATCGGCAAAAAAAAATTGCCCAGCTTGCCAGATACGGGAGACTCCCAAACAGACGAGGCACACTACAATTCTTCACCTGTAAACTCTACGTTGATGTCTGGAAAGAAACACTGGATTCATCACCCCAGGAAACCTAGTTGTAGTTGATAGATTTCTGACCAAAGAAAGTTCCGGGTCACTGTGGCATTGAGGGAAACTAACGGGCTGACGAACTGGCCAGGCAAGGTTCAGCTCTTCATGTCTCACTTGCGGAAAGAGTCAACATTCCACTTGAAGCCATGAAGGGCAATATATTCCCTATTTTTCTTACCGAATCCAATCGTAGGTTGGGCAATTTGTCAAATTGCATCATTTCTAGGAAGATCTGGCCCATCTATAGTAAGTCCCGAACAAATGACTTAATTTGCAGACCCAGGCGAGACATAGCCAGGGTCATTGTGACATGTACAGGACACTGGTCAATCGGAGAGCATGCATTGAAGCTAGGTAATTCCCGGCAATAATCACTGTCGTAGTTGCGGGGACCAGCAGGAAAGGGAAACAGTCGTTCCCGCTTTGGCCAAAATAAGAGCTCAATCACTTGGCAGAGCTTTTTTCAGTGACCTATACGAACTTTGTAAGAAGAAGATGAAAGATTTAACTTATTCCTCAACGAAATGCACTGGCTCTAGGATTTAATCTCAGTAGCCACTGTACATCTTCCCTAGGACTAGACGATCGTTCTAAGGGGTCAAACCTCTTACGTCTCTGAGCCAACCAACAATCTGATCAGTGTGGCATGTTGCTGCGAGACTCAGATAATCTAAACCACTTCCATCCACATGTCCAACGAGTCATGGTATTAAAACGGCGCACTCTAGCGCTAATTGGGTCAATGAGCTAGGTGGCTCGTGACCGCCATTTCTACCTACAGCCCACCCGGAAGTAATGCGAAGTTCTGTTCTTGGGGGGGAGGGTTTAAAGGAGTTTTAGTTCCTTTTACCCTTTAGAAAGGGGAGTCGGACACACGAGAATGGTCAAAGCCAAAAAACCTCCTTATGGTGCATAAATAATTCTTCCTCCCCTAACAGGAAAATAAATAGAGACTTTGTTTACCTAGGATCCACTACAAATTCAGACAACGATACCAACGCTTAGATTAAACGAAGAATAGCTCTTGCCAATCGCTGTTTCTTTTGGCTAAGAAGACAATTAAATATAAAAAAGCCCTCTTTCGAGCAACTAAAGTATATACTTCTACATTTCGCTTTTGCTCTATGGTGCAGCGAGGTATGCGGATCTTGTCAAATGGGGATGGATGAATATAATTGGAACATCCTTTATACTTTTGCTATATTAAATAAATTTTAATAACCTTAGGTTCTATTTAATCAACAATTAAAGCTAATAAAAGACTTCCATACCATCTATGCTACTTCCTTGTCATTTTATTCATCCTCTCAATTATTTATCAATCAGGGATTTTTTTTTTCATTTTAACGACGATGTCTCAGAAGGCAAAAATGTCGAAGGATATAATAAATTATGCAGGAAACTATTTTACTTATATTCCGTCCCTCGCGTGCGGTGCACTTTTTCTCTAATACTTAAATATAAATATTTTATGGCAAAGGAAGAAATTTATATATAGATGTATAGAATTTCCACTTGTTGTCCTTTTTATTTTATCTTTCTGTTAAAGTGCCCCCTCAAAAGCGTGAGGGTGGTGAACTAGATGCAATATGGCGAAGGGGGATATACATAAAGCATCACAGGAAGTACATTCGTCTCATTACTATATGTACCCAGTAATAAAAAACCCTTCAAGGGATTCCCAAATAAGTTACTGTCTTTTTGTTATGGGCGGATGAGATCAAAAGGCTGACTGACTGTATATGCTGCAATGGTATAATTCTCAAGACATTCTCGTTTAAGTATAAGGGTTGTTGTTCGCTGCCCCTTAGTCATTTTCGTTGGTTGTGCGTTTTTCTCTATCGCATTAATGATGGAAAAATTCTATTATTTTTTTTTTCTTGTTTTTGTTGTACCACAATAATTTAATTTAAATAAGAAAGAGGAAATTACTTTTTGCTATGAGAATTCATTAAAGGCGTCTAGACGAGATGGAAACTTTACCTGATATCAAAATGAGTGTCAGGGTTGCTATCTCTAGGGATCTTATAGTTGTTTCCTGTTTATCTTTGAAAAGGGTAAACAATAAATTGTTATAACAAAAAGGAGCAATATAGAACCTACGAATAGGGAGTTTTGAGATTTTTAATAATGACAAAGTTTTTGTTCTTATTTCAAACGTTATTTTGTTTTTTCTCTTAGACCATTGGGAAGGGCGGTCGGAGGAGTTTGATTCCTTCTCTTATATTATAACAAAGTTGTATAGGTACATAACTTCTCAATTCTCAAATAATGATGGGAAGACACTGTAGGTATTGTGACTACTGTTCAATTAGTCTGGTTGATAAAGTTAAGAATAAGATTTTCATAAAAGGCTCGCGGCCTCAAACTGAAAGACAAGAGAAAAGCTTGAAAAACCTGAACGAAATATTTTATGATCCTTTTCTAACCTGTGAGATGGATTAAAAGATTGTTAATCTTTACAAATGAGGTTTCAAGATCCTGGAGCTCAAGAAAAAACTTAAAATACGAAAATTAATTGATCTTCGTTCGTTAACTTGATAAAATTCATATCAACTCGGGCGCAGTATATGTATTGCATATTCGAAATATACAAGCTGATATTGCACTTGCGTGGTCGAGCCCTTATTTTTAATTAAAGAGGTCAAAATTAGATTTAACTCATTTTTTATAATTTAATTTCAACAATTGAGATAATGATAATATTGTTTCTGTTCTCATTTGTTTTGAAAATTTCCATGAATCTGTTACGTTATGATATGAATTTTTCCCGCTTATACCATTCTAATAGTGTTGCATAGATTAAGGGGTACTTTTGAAATTGAAATTTAAGAAAATATTTGTGTTGCATATTTTTAGGAAAAAATTAAGACTGGTCAATTCAATTCTAAAAATAAAAAAAATTTTACAATGTTCTAATGACATCAAATTCTTAGTCAAATAAAATGCACAACTGTGTCGCACGCATTTGCTCTTTTACCACACATGTGGTTTTAAAGTCTTAATACTTTAAAAACTATTCATTCAAAAGAAACAATTCAATTTTGAGAGCCTATATTTTATTCCAACTGCCAAAAACGTAGTTAAATTTGGTAGTATTATGTGAGTACACAAAAATTATCAGTATAGCACCAAAATGGACAACTTCTGAAATATATTTGAAAATTGAAACCAACACTAGGTACACCACCTGATTATTTCAATAAATCTTAACTTTTGAACAAAAAATTTTTAAAATCATTGGAACGGTGTTTCAAAGAAATTAATTTTTTTATTAAAAAAATTATTTTGAAAATATTTTTAAAAATTAAAAACTTGTTGATTTGGAAGTTTAGATCTGTCCGTCAGCCTGCATTTACTGAAAATCTTATTTTTCTCATAAACATGCTCACAACTTAAAAACAAAAATTTGGTAAATTTTTTTTACAAAAAACGTTAACACTTTTTATAATATAAATGGTACTTTTCATAGAACCATTTTTTGATTTTCGATTGAATTTCATAAATTTTTTAAAGATAATGGTGAAAAATTTTAAACAATTTAACGCGGCTCTAAATCTACTTTAAAATGGGAATCGGCTCTAAATAATAACTTAAGAATGAGAGTCGGCTCTTTATAAATTTTAAACGACATAAAGTATACTTTAGCGTTAAAGAGGTCTTCTAACTTTAAAACGCACGATTTATCTGTGGGAAATTATCACTGTGAGTGTGAGTTACACAAACACAAATGCATCCACACAGGGATGGCGTGCAGTTAGACAGCTAAATGCTGAGGCACCCAAGGGAATTTTGATCAGTTTTGTTTTAGGATTGTTTTGAAATTTTAAATCCTTAAAATAGTAAAAAAGCTTAGTAAATTAAAGAAACAAGTGATATAAAAGTAATTAAAGTGATTCCATGCAATACAAAAATGTACAAAAATAGGAAACTACACGCGGTGCTGCGTTAAATACACCTATATTTAAAACACCTATATTTAAAAACACCTATAACAAGCAGTGTAATTTTTGTTCATTTCACAGGTAAGCTGTGTCTCATATTCCACATAAAGTAAGTAAAATTACTCTGCACTACGGGCGCTTAATGGATTTGAGCGCCTTGCCATCACCAACAAAAACTAATGCTACCCTGGACGAGAATTTCAATTTTCACAGATGGGGTTCAGCTAATTCCCGTGATTGAAGTGTGTTTTTATTTTCAAACAATTTGCTTTTTTATAGCAAAATACTCCGAAATATCAATTGAAAAGTATTCTCAGATAATGTATTAACCTAAAAAACATCACTTCACATTACTTTATGTGGAATATGAGACACAATCAGCCCGTAAAAAGAAAAATTTGAAAACTACATATTATAGGTGTTTTTACACGATTTAACGCAGCACCTCATGTTATTTTATGTTTTTTTTTATAAAATATTCACTATGTTAACTTTTATTTCACTATTTTATTTAGTATTTTAACTAATTTAACGTTTCGAAATCTCGAAACACTTTCCTATAGCTCGGCAAAATTACAGACTGGGTTCTTTTTGTTTTTTTTTTTTTTTTTTTATTTTTCGTTCTGTTTGATTTATTCAGCCGTCAAAATTAGACGTGTTTCACAAAAGTTTGCTGACGTTTTGTTAAACAGGTTCTTTAGTTAGAAGAGTTGTTTAAAATGTTTAAAATTAAGAAAAATTTAAACAAGAATTTTTAAATAAAGGACTATTTTAACTAGAGCCGGGTTTATTGCTTAAACGAGAACTGTTTAAAATTTTGCGCCAATGTTTCCAAAAGGTTTTAAAATATTGTATACCAAAATTTTTAAAACCGGTGAGGAAAATTTCATTTTTCTCAAAAATGACTCCAACAATTTCATTGTTACTGATGAAATCTACCATATTATTGAAACAAATTTTGTATGTGTCGATTAATAACGGTATCTCTCATAGAACTGTTTTTTTTTTTTTTTTTTGGATTTCGACTATCTCATTATTTGTTGAACCAATTTTAATGAAATTTTGTACGCAAGATCTTCTAATAAGCTAAAACGATATTGCATTTACAAATTTTCAAAACAAAAAAATTTGGATTTTTAAGAAAATTTTCAAAATATTTTTTAAAAAATCCGATATTTCGAAAAAAACAGAAAATTAAGTTTAAAGAAAACCTTACATTAAACGTTTTTTTAAAGTAAAATAAAGATTGTTTATTATTCTGCAGTTTTGAAATTATTTATTATCCAAAGCACCATAATATGCACTATTGGCTTAACTTATGCAGTTTTTTTTTCTCAAATTATATTTCTTCTGATGTCATTTTATATTCAAACCTTTTTTATTTTTTTATTTTGTTTATATTTTATTTATTTATTTTCCCCCTAATAATAATAATACCATTCCACGTATGGACTTTGGTTTTTTATATAATACAAATTATTGAATTGTGGTTCGATCTGCGTATTTATATTTCATTGAAAATGTGGGTTAGGCAGTTAAGGCGCTAAGCGCCTATTATGGTTCGTTTTTGACGATTAAGACTTTAAAACCAAATGTTTCGTCGCACATGAGAACCAGTTCATGCGAACCAGTCGTGTATTTTATTTATGTATTTCGTTTCAAAATATGTAGTTATTTTTCCAATGACAGCTGATATTAATAATAAATATTTTCGTTTAATATTATTTTTTTAAAAAAAGTTCAATATCCTGTTTTAGCTTTAATTTTCTATAGTTTATATAAAATTGCTATCAAAAATTTTATTAAAAATACATCAAATTAAACAGTTTATTCTTATTTATTTACTAATGGAGTATTATGGGGTAAATTTTGATTGGTTAAGTTTTTCCTCCTCGGAGCTGAGCTGAGTATTTGCCTTAGGCAAGCTAAAGAATTTCTATAAAAAAAAAAATAAATTCAATTAATTTAAATTTTAATGAAAATAAATTATTTTAAAAATAAATATGTATAGGTATGTATGTACCTGGTTTTTTCCAAAAATTTTAGCTTCCTCCAGTGTATCGGGAAGTCTGTTATGTAATGTCTCAGGTAAAAATAACCCACTTATACCTCCAATTAAAAACATTGTGCCCATTATAAGATATGGATAACGAATATCATATTTTGTACCCAAATGTACCAAATAAGGAGCTAATACTCCACCAACATTATACACAATTGTACCTAGAGAAATGCCTGTTTGACGCAAACAAGTCGGATAGATTTCCATAGATTGCAGTCCTAATAGGAAATATACCGTAGAAGTTAAAAATTGTATGAAAGTTGCTATTATTGTCATCAAATAGTTATATTCTGAATCTGTAATAATAATTTTAAAAATAAGTACAATTGTATGAAAAATCAAACGAAAAAAAATTCTACTTACTTTGGGATAAAATTATAAGTGGAATACTACAAAAGAAACAAATCAAATATGAGATACCATTGGTGACACGACGACCATATTTGTCTCCTTTAAATAGAAAATAATTATTAGTTAAATTTTTAGATTTTAGTGAAATATAAAAATAAATGCTGACAGACTTAAAATTAAGAAAAAAAGAGCAACCTAACTTCCAGAGCTATAAAGGGTATTCAAAAATGCTTCGCGAAATTAGACCTCAGGAAATAAGAAAAAATAAAATAAGCCCGAAACAACAAAAATTGTTTAATTGTTTGAAGCCTAATTTATATTTTTGCTGGGGCCTTATTGCATAATGAAATAAATCGCCAATGCAATATGACTCCAACATTAATTTTGTGTGTAAATTTCATATAATTTTTAAAAATTATTTCATTTTTCTTAAATATCATTTTCTTTATCTAAATTCTGAAAATCCGATAAACGAGGACTTAGAGTTGGAAAAAAACCGCTTATTATGGACCCAGCAATCATGTTCCAATTGAAGGGTCGTCGTCTCCGTGTTGAAAATCATCAGCGAGCAAAAAATTGGGGTCTTATTTAATTTATATTTTCTGCTTTTTTCATTTCGTTGGGGCCATATTGAGTGTGGTATTATTATTTACTATAAAAAATGGTCCCAATTTTAGGGTCCTTATTTCATTTCAACTTTTGGGGTCCATATTTCGTGGGGCCTAATTTCGCGGAGACATATACAAAAATTATCACTTTATCAATTAATTTTAAGGCGGCATTTTAATTTTTCAAAACATAAAGGACGTACTAATAATTTCACTTACCTAAATATTTTCCAACAATGGAAGCAGGAACATCAACACAATTTTGCAGTGACAAATTTAAAAAAGGATTTCCACCCATACGTGAGCTAAACAGTACCAAAGTAAAGTAAGAAATAGCTAGGACACACCTTTTCATGTAAAAAAAAAAAGAATTATTAAAAAAAAATAACAAAAAAAAAAAAATAAATAATTACTTAAAATATTTTTAGTCAAAATAAAAAAAAAAATTATAAATTTCTAAAATTCTTTACACTACAGAACATCTTAAATAGGTCAGCTATTTTATGATAAAAATATTGAAGGTAGGTGGATAAAGTAAAATAATGTATTCATTGAATTTTAAAAATAAAAATAAAAAAAAAAAAAAAATATTCAATACTCTTCAACAATTTTTTAATGTTAATCAGTTTGATTTAGGTATTATAGGTGAATACATGAATACATACCAACTAAATGCCATTATTATTGTATTTTTTGCTATCCGCCAGCCATTGAACAAAGACGCCATACCAATAACCTTCTCCTCATCTGCGTATCCAAACATGTCAGCCAATTGCTTTTCGGTTATTGTGAGTGTCTTGCCATTTAAGTGGGCAATTGTTTTAAATTGCGTCAAAGCGTCTGCATACCGTCGCTTACTAATCAACCATCTAGGTGATTCAATGGCGTATCTATAATATTTGCAAACACGCAAAGTAAATAAAAAAAAAAAAAATTAGTTTTATGTGACAAACTCAGGTTAGGTAAATAATTCCATAGTTAAAGGAGAGTTAAAAAGAGGTGAGCAATTAGAAAAAGAACTTTACTAGAAAAATGTAAATTTATAACAGTTATAACAGTTTTAAAAATGTGAGTGCACTAATGTGCTTCTAAGGCAGCTCAATTCAATACCTGATTCACTCCAAACATTTTTTATTTATTTCCCAAAGCGTTTTGAAGCTTTTTCAAATGCTTGTTCAAGAAAATGATCGGATATTTCCTACTGGAATTCAAGTAATGACGAGTACCTAATGAAAATTGTTGGAGCGGTTTTAAAAAAAAATAATTTTTATATTTAAAATTTTGAAAAAAATTCAAAGAAAAAAATAATGGTACGCAATTTTTTAGCCTTTGTTATAGCGGAGTTAAAAAATTAATTAAAAAAAATATCATCTACCCATTTTCGAAATATGGAATTTTCAAAAAATAATTTAGAAAATTATTGTATCCTTGCGTGCAAAAAAATTCATAAAAATCAGTTCAACTGATAATGAGATAGTCGAGAATCAAAAAAATGCTTCTATAAGAGATACCATTTTTAAAGGATAGATGATTTTTTTTTTCAATAATATGTTAGATCGTACAGATATAAGTTCACACAAATTTTTTTTATCAAAATCGTAGGAGACGTTTTTGAGAAAAATGAGATTTTCTATACTGGTTTTTGAACATTTGTATGGGAGGTACCTTTTTTTTTGGTTATAAGAATAATTTTCATTTAAAATCTGCTAGATATGTACATATATTAAAAAACTGCTGGGCGCCAAGTTTAATAAAAATTGACCAAAAAGTTTTCGCATTTTTTAAAAATCCAAAAAAAAAATTTGGTGTACAAAACTTTTAACATTTTTTCTAGCTTTCTCCAAAAAAAACTGATCAATTTCAGTTTCACTTTTTTTGAGAAAATCAAATATAAAAAAAATGGTTCTATGGGAGGTACCGTTTTTAACCATTTTTCAAAAAAAAAAAATTTATAAAATATTTGCTTTTTTGTAAAAAAAATTACTAATTTTTTTTTTAAAGTTGTGGGCACGTTTTTGAGAAAAATAAGATTTTCATTTTTTGACGGCAGGTACAGTTATTGTTGGTCTTAAAAAGAGTTTAAAAAAAAGGGTGACGGTAGTGCCCAAAAAGCGCTAGGTACCAACTTTGAAGAAAATCGACCCACCCGTTTAGGTTACAGCCGAAAGGACAGACAGACAGACGGACAGAATTGCGCGACCCACTTTTTTCGACTTCTATATCATCGTATTGTCAACTTTGATCAAAATCTTGGGTTCAATTGTTTTTACGAATCCATTAACTTGTCATATAGAACCTATATTTGAGAAGGTCGATAGTGCCAAAAATAAAATATTGTTTTTTTTTTTTTTTTTCAAGTAGAGTTAAAGTTAATTATTCCGAATAATTCCGGTCTGAAACTACATTCATATTATTATGTAGAGTGTTCCCTTTAAAGTAAACCAAAAACATCTTGCGCGTTTTTGCGATCACCATACATTTTTTTCGCTTTTCCAGAATGAGCCCCTATGTGTTGAAAATGAAAAATTTTGAAAGTTGAAAGTATCTCGCAAGTACGTGGTTTTCACTTCAATAATGGATATATATGATCTTCAAGACATACCTGAAGATTTTAAACAAAAAAATAAGGCAAATATTAATATCGTTTGCATGGACGTATATATGTATGTATATGGACTGCTAGTTAAATGTCAGTTTCATATAATAATTGTCAAAAAAAAATGTCGCCAAAATAAGAGATCGCGATGCTAGCTCTTCCCACGCCACTTCAGGAAAAAATTGAACTTTAAAAATTTTGACATAGAAGTCCGCGACATATTTTTTTAAAAATTCAAAAAGTCGTATTTAGCTATAAACCATAACTGACATTTTTATATTTCCTGCATAGGAATGTGCGACATCTATGGTATTTTGCCTCTTATTTTTTTAGTGTTGGTTTGGAGGTTGGATATTCAAAATGAAACAATTCACCAAAAATAATATATTTGGCCGCGTTCGAATGATAGGCCGATAGGGTATCTAAGATCGTTTTGTATCGGATATGTTTTCGAACTGGATTAGATAGGTTTTTCTGGTATTTTATATTTTATATTTATTTTATATCAAAATCTATGTATGTAAAAAAAAACCACAAACTAGAAATCATGCGTGTTCTTAAATCCATTGCCACAGAAAGTGAGAGACTGGAAACTGAAAATTAGCTGACACGTATTCCAGATGCCAGCTGTTTTTTCAAAGAAATCCGAAAAAATTTAAGGATACCTTTCAGATTTATTTTGGAAAACAGGAAAACAGGTTTGTTCATCAGCTATTTTTTCCTATAGGATTACAACAGTAACAACCAATCCGGATTGCTTTTAAATTTTACTCGAACGCGACCATTGGTGATGAAGAAATTGCCGAAAATAATATTTCAACTTGAATAAAAAAAAAAAATGTAAAATTGCATTTGCATTTTGTTTAAATCATCCACAATAATATTCGTTTGTAGAAAGTTCAAGCAACCGAAGAACTACAACCGCCTGCCCTCGGAGAGAAACCAATTGACCAATAGTCTACAAACAGCAAGAACCCAAAAAAACATTGATTCAGTCATTAAGATCCAACCGATCATAAGGGACTATACCGAGATAGCTAGTGTTTCGCAAAATGAGAAAACGCAATTCAGTCAAAATTTGGAAAAAGATTAATCGGAAGCCTAATCTAGTAAAGGTATATGGAAAGGTTTTGTAAAAGATTAAGCTTGGAGTCTGGGCCTATATTGGTCATTTCTTCTGATTGATGCTAATTTGTCGAAATATCAATAAAATGTTATACGACAAAAAGTCTACGACAAATTCAAAGACTTTTTCCCCCTTGTACTAATGTTCAAAAGGCTAACAGGAAATGCTATCCATTGGGAATTGAAATCACCGAAGAAAATTCAAAGAGTCACTTTCAGTCTTTGGTTAATCATATCATTTAAAAGCTTAGTTTACAAGTTTGAGGTGTGATAACGAATGTAGTGCTTTGCTTATTATTTTTCGATAGCCATGTGGATGTAACTTTTATGCATGGATATGAAAGTGACTGAATTAAAATCATTAATTCTATGTACAAATGTTCTAAAATCTACATATAGTTACCAAATAATTGATCATTTTCTAGTAAAACTAATACATAGTTTTACATTTATTAATGTTAAGAATCAAACAATTACGAACAAACCAATCAAAAAACGACTTAAGATCACACAGCAACTTTTCACAATCGCGGGTCTTTCTTATAGTTTTAAAGATTGTTACATCGTCCGCATAGATGAGGCATTTTAAATACTTCAGAAGAGACGGTAAATCATTGATAAATAAAATAAATAGGACAGGACTTATATGGCTTCCCTGTGGCATTCCAGAATTAACCTTATAAACTTATTTGATTCACAACCGTTGAAGAGTAAGATTTGTCAAATAAATACGATTGAAGCCACATTACAAAACGTTCGCTAAATCCCATTTCCCTAAACAGCAAACCTCGATGTAAGAGTTTGTCAAACGCATTACTAAAGTCTGTGAAGACGCAATCTACAATTATTGTTTTCTATTTTTGAATGAGTCTATACAATTTTCAAAAAATTCCATTAAAAAGGTCACAGCAGAGCGGCCTTTTGTAAAACCATGTTGGTTTGGAGAAATAAATGATTTAACATAAATACAAAACGATTCACAAATAATAGCCTCAAAAAGTTTAGAAATGACCGATAATCTTGCAATAGGTCTTTAATTTTTAATCTCATCTTTTTTACCTTTCTTATATGTAGAGGGATTATGAAAGAATCTTCCCAGATATAGATGGAAATACACAAGGAGACATTGAAAAGTGAAAAAAAAACAGACAGCGGCAATGATAGGTGACAAACACAGTTTTTCAATATATTATAGAAGGTATACCATCAGGGCCTGGTATGCAACTTTCGTCAAGATTAGATATAAACTTTTTAAAGTTGTCAGAATTATAATGTCAAAGTTTATATCAGTCATAGATAAAAGATTTTAGAAGGTCAAAGTTTTTGTGTTTTTCGTCAATTTTATCACAATTCAAAGTATCACAGTTTAAAGTATCACAGTTAAAGTATAACAGTTGTAAGTATCACTGCAGATTTTGTTGGGCTTTCCTGCCTTGGCCTTTAAGAATGTGCTAAAGCTAAGTACAGACGATTGTCAGATCTTACAATATTGTTAGATCTGTCAGTGAAAAAACTGTTCCAAATGTCTTAAAATCGTCTTAACACACAATTTTGTCTGACAATATTGTCAGACACGTCATTTTCAGATGACAATCTGACAAAAAATTGTCAGGTATCTTACAATCGTCTGAACACACAATTTTTATCGTTGTCAGTCGATTAGGATATTGTCAGACTCATTGGTCATTGTCAGATGTTTTAATTGAAAACATCTTATAATTGCTGACAATTTCTCCATTGTTCAATGTCAATGAGTTAGTTAAAGAGAGATAAAAAAATAGCTGACAGTCAAATTGGGAAGAAATCTATTTAAATTTTTCATTGTAAGAAATATGTCAATTGTCAGATCATTGACAGTTCTGACAATATTTTTAGATCTGACAATCGTCTGTACTTAGCTTAAAACTTCTTAAGAACTGACCGAACTACATTTAATTTTTAATATCATGTTTATTTTGTTTCTTTTCTTTGTAAACAAACCCTGCGTTGCAATTATTTTAAAATTTGTATCCAGTCTTATAACGAACAATTTTCGAAATTTTCAACACTTTCTTTTGCAGAACAAAATAAACGATCATATTTAGAAGATTACATAAATTAAAAAAAGAATACTAATTGAGGAAGACTTACTTGTAAAATATAAGCACCAATAGAGTTGGTAAAGTTGTTAACCAAAGAAAGAGAACCCAATCTCGCAGATACCAGAAGAAAAAGGGCATCAAAGTTGACCCCAAAAACCACCCAAAGCTTTGATACATTGCAATGTTTGATCTTTCATCACTTTTTGTTGAAATATTTTGGATTTATGCAGAAAAAAAGAAAAAATTGATTATAAAATGGAAATATTTTGAAAATATTGAAAATGTCATTACAATATGCTAATCAGAACATGGTCTTTAAAATATTAAGATAACACTTACTCGCCTGACATTTCCATTGCAATAACTGCCGGTGATTGAAACAGACTATTAACAGTGAGTGCTGCCAGGCTGGACATAAACAAGAACAATATAAACGATGAATGGGTTAATGTGCACAGCGAACGTCCAACCGTCGACAATATAAAACCAATGTAGTAGACAAAACGACGACCCAACCTGAAAAGAAAAAAAAAAACAGGTTAATTAATATAAGGAAGTTGACTAATGTTTTGTTTAAAGAGGCTGTTTGGAACAGTGTAGTCAAGAAAAGTTAAAATTTTTGTTGCGTTCAATGAGAAATTTATTGTTCTGATTGCTGTTCAAAGAGTCTGTCTGAAATACTTTAGAAAATTTTTTTTTTTTTATTCAGATAAAGGAACAATTTTTTTACAGTGACTTCTTCGTGGAAAGCGTTTTTAAAAACGATTTAAGCTTAAGTTAAGGAGTATATTTTTCCATAGTTACAGAACTAAAAAAAATAGTCAACGATATAGATCAATAGGAGCCGAGAAAATATAGCATTACTTAAGCTAAGTACATAGACGATTGTCAGATCTTACAATATTGTCAGAACAGTCAATGGCCTGACAATAACAATTAGCTGACAATTGACATATTTCTTACAATGAAAAATTGTCCGTTTAAACGGTTGGTAGATTTCTTCCCAATTTGATTGTCAGCTATTTTTTTTTATCTCTATTTAACCAACTCATTGACTTTTCTAACAATGAAGAAATTGTCAGCAATTGTAAGATTTTTTAATTAAAACATCTGACAATGACCAATGAGTCTGACAATGTCCTAATCGACTGACAATAATAAAAATTGTGTGTTCAGACGATTGTAAGATACCTGACAATTTTTTGTCAGATTGTCATCTGACAATGACGTGTCTGACAATATTGTCAGACAAAATTGTGTGCTCAGACGATTGTAAGACATTTGGAACAGTTTTTTCACTGACAGATCTGACCATATTGTAAGATCTGACAATCGTCTGTACTTAGCTTTAGTTTTATTCCTTTTTTTTTAAATGTCATACATTTCAATTTTTAATTTGTAGATTTAGACTCTCCAAGGTATACTCTTTATATAAAGCCAAAAAACTCGATACATTTTATGGTAAATGGAAAACAGGATTTTTAAGAAATAAGAATTTTGCCATACTTACGTGTCACCCAATTGTCCAAGGAACAATGCACCAACAACTTCAGAAATTCTGTTAACCACAAATGTATTCGTTACATATAATTCCTTCTCGCATATCCAGTTTTCCTGGGAAGTAATAGTTCTTTCGAACCATGTCTTATCGTAACTGAAGTCATAAGGACAATCTGTAATGAAAAACAAGAAAGATGAAATGAAAAAAAAAAAAAATTAAAACAAACAAAAATCTATCAATTTATATCTTAGATTGCGTGCACACCGATTATAACGGGTGATTTTTTAAGAGGTTTAGAACTTTTTAAAAAAAAAAACACAAAAAATTCGAAAAAATGAATGAAATATTTATTTGAATCGATAGTTTGAACCTTGCAATTTAATGTTTAAAGATAATTTCATGCAAATGTTGACCGCGGCTGCGTCTCAGGTAGCCCATTCGCTGAGTCCAATTTTGGCATACTCTTTCACACATATCGGCCGGTATCTCACGAATGAATGCATGGATGTTGGCTTCCAGTGCGTCAATCGAAGCGGGCTTGTCCCTATAGACATTAGCCTTGATATACCTCCACAAAAAATAGTCTAATGGTGTCAAATCGCACGATCTAGGCGGCCAATTGACCGGCCCGAAACGTGAAATTAACTGTTCACCAAACTCGCCTCGCAATTGCGCCATTGTTTCGCGTGCTGTGTGGCATGTGGTACCGTCTTGTTGAAACCACATATCATGCAAGTCAAGAACTTCCATTTCGGGCAAAAAAAAGTTTGTTATCATCGCTCGGTAGCGTTCACCATTGACAGTAACGCTGCGATTCGCATCATCTTTGAAGAAATATGGCCCAATAATGCCGCCGGCCCATAAACCGCACCAAACAGTGGCTTTTTCGGGATGCATTGGTAGCTGTTGCAATGCTTCTGGCTGATCTTCACTCCAAATGCGGCAATTGTGCTTATTTACGTACCCATTCAACCAAAAATGAGCCTCATCGCTGAACACAATTTTTCGATAAAAAAGCGGATCCTCGGCCAGCTTTCCAAGAGCCCATTCACCAAAAATTCGGCGTTGTGGTAGGTCGGCTGGCTTTAGTTCTTGCACCAGCTGTATCTTAAAAGGCTTTACGCCCAAATCCTTCCGCAAAATTTTCCACGTAGTGCTGTAACAAAGGCCTAACTGCTGGGAACGGCGCCGAATCGACATTTCGCGGTCTTCTGTCACACTAGCTGATACGGCCGCAATATTTTCTTCACTACGCACAGTACGTAAACGTGTTGGTGGTTTAATGTCCAACAAAGTAAATTTGGTGCGAAATTTAGTCACAATCTTCCGAATAGACTGCTCAGAAGGTCGAGAATGCCGACCATAAAATGGAAGCAGCGCGCGATGAACATTTCGAACCGAGCACGAATTTTGATAGTAAAATTCAATAATTTGCAAGCGTTGTTCATTTGTAAGACGATCCATGGTTAAATTGCAAACCAAACTGAAGCTGTTTGACAGTGACACAAGGTACTAAACACACGTCAGCTGTCAAAACCAGTGTTGCCAAAACCAAACCAGCTAAAAAATCACCCGTTAATAAAGAAATCGAAAAATGTGGGTCTCTAAATTGTAACTATATACAGAGTGATTCGCATAAGGTGTGACAAAAAGCTAGAGCGTGCAGTAGACTGTATAGGTTTAATTTATTCCCCCCAATTGGCCAGGAGGTGCAATTTTATAAGAAACTTGATTGAAAACAAAAAAAAAATATTAAAAAGAACGGTAAGACTTACAATTTTCAATTTTATCAAAAACTAGAAGACATTTTAGCATATTATGGTTTTTAGTGTTATGACTAAAAATTAATAATAAATTTAAAAAAAACAAATAGCTATGTTCTTCATAAGTTAAAAATTTTGAACCCAACCATACGGCTTTTGTTTAATAAAAATTCAAAAATTAATATTTTGTCCTTCACGCCAACAGATGGCGTTACGCTCTCACACTGCTACATTTTGTGTAGCTTAAATTGATGAAAAATTCCGAGCGAAGCCGACCGGCTATGTACAAAAATTTTAAAGAAAAAATCGCTGTAACGATTTTTGAAGTTTCTTATATGGCATGAATTCATATTAGTCATGAAACAATATCGAATTCTTTTTTTTTAAGATAAAACTATTTTAATAAGTTGTGTCAGAAATAAAAAAAAAACTAATTTCATGCTTTTTAACATTTTTATCTAATAGCACCATAATCCCCAAAAACCAAAATATCAACCGGGTGAAATCCCCAAAAATGCATCCCTTAAAAAGACAAAATGGGAAAAGGCGCCCTTTGTACAAAATCCCCAATAAATAATTTTTTTTGTTAAAATCTCCAAAAATCTACAATCATCCCCAATATTTTAAGTAAAATATGTCTTGCAAATATGCATGGAACTACAGTTTAGACTAAAATATTGAAAAAAAAATAAAATAAAATATGTAAATAAACATAAATTGATTAAACAACTTCTAAAATTGTTTTGACGCACCAATGCGATGTACATCATCCGATTTCTTAAGGAAATCTCAATTTATGAGAAAAAAATTGAAAATCGTTGAAGCGGTTTTTTAAAAAAAATTGTTCTTTATATATAAAATTTTGAAAAAATTAAAAGAAAAAAAAAAATGGTACGCAATTTTTTAGCCTTTATTAATGCAGAGTTAAAAAGTTAATAAAAAAAATCATTTACCCATTTTCCAAATATGGAATTTTCAAAAAAAATATTTTCTAAATTTTTTTAAAAATCAATTATTTGTTCTTTTGAAAATTCTGGTATGCAATATTATTAGAACTTATTTGAAGCTTTTGTGAATAAAATTCATTAAAATCAGTTCAACCGATAATAATTAGATAATCGAAAATAAAAAAAATGCTTCTATGAGAGATACCATTTTTAAACCATAGAAAATTTTTTTTTCCAACAATATGGTAGTTCGTATACAGACATTAGTTCACACAAAAATTTTAAGGGGTTTTTGAGAAAAATGAGATTTACAATACCGGCTTTTAAACATTTGTATCTCCCATACCGTTATTTTTGGTTATAAGAATACTTTTCATGATTTAAAATGTGCTAGATAATGTTTAAAAAACTGCTGGGTGCCAAATTTAATGAAAATTGACTGAGTCGTTTTCGAATTATTAAGTTCTCAATAAAAAAAATTTTTCCAAAAAATGTTTGGAAAATTTTGGTAGGTATACAAAACTTTTTCAAACATTCTCTATAAAAAATTGATCAGTATTAGTTGAAGTGTTTTTGAGAAAATCGAAAATCAAAAAAATGGTTCTATGGGAGGTACCATTTTTAACCATTTTTCGGATTTTTTTTTTATAAAATGACCTTTTAGCACAAAAAAAAACACTAAATTTTTTTTTAAAAAAAGGCTGTGGCACGTTTTTGAGAAAAATAAAATTTTCATTTTTTGATTAAAAAATTTGTACAGCAGGTCTTAAAAAAAAACACGGGTGGGGGGAATTCCCAAAAAACGTTAGGTACCAACTTTGAAGAAAATCGACCCACCAGTTTAGGCTGCAGTGGAAAGGACAGACAGACAGACGGACAGAATTGCGATATCAACCTTTATCGGCTTCGCTATTATCGTAATGTCAACTTTGTTCGATTGTTTTACGAATCCATAACTTGCCATATTGTACCTATATATCGCAAGTAAAAATGGTGCCGGTATTATTTAAAACTTTTGTGTTTACTAAAATCGTTGGTAAATTAAAATACACGACTGGGAAGCACGAGGAAAAAAATTTGAAAATCGCACCCACCCCAAATCCTATAGTGTGTCCAAGCAGGGGGTTGCAGGGGGGCAGCATGCCACCCCATACATACCTCACTGTTTATACGCCGTAATGCTGGGTGCTAGTTTTTTTCGAAATTTAAAATCAAGTTAAAACGGTAAAACTATTTTGTTTTTTTATTTCTTCTATTATTCTCTTTGGATTTTATTTCATTTCAGTTTTGGACTTTATTGCACTCTTGACAGTGAAATGAATTCCAAAATCGTTCTGGACTTTATTGCACTTTTGAAAATGCCATAAAGTCCAAAATTTCGTTTTGGACTTTATTACATAAAACTTTATTTTATGGCACCAATAATATGTAAAATATTTTCCCAAGAAATGAAAAAATATTTCTTTTAGTGGTTATAATTCAAGTTTAATTAAATGTAAAATAGGAACAAAATTAAGTATAACAATTAAAGCTCAGAATCGAAATCGGTTATGTGCACTGCAGTGCCAGTCGTCGCTTAATTTAACTGTGTCTCTCAATCATGTTTGCTTTCGGCTGCGTGAGTGGTATTTGCTACCTTTGAGCCGGTGGCGTTGCCACCCACATGTATTTACAAAAAATAATTTTCATTTTTGTCATAACGATAGTGAGGAACGAAAAAATTGAATATCCCAATATTCTGGTCTATTCGGTTACAGCCAAAAACGGGTAGACCGATCTGCTTCAAATTTGGTACAAATTTCCTATGAGATAGATGAGAAATAAGAATTTTTGTTTTACCGAGCCCATCTAAAAGGGTTAGCTGCTATACAAAATTCTGTTTTTTTTTTTTCAAATTTTGACCAAAACGCCTCCAACGATTTTGATTAAATTATGCTTCTGAATAGTCAAAACAGTTTTACCCTTAAAAATTTAAACAAAATAATTTGTTTTTAAACAAAAAAAAAAAAATCTAACCACAACATTTTTAACATTATTTGTTTGTTTTTTTTTTTTTTTTTTTTTAAATTTTTTTCATCAAAATGGTTAAATATAATTTTTTTTTGAACAAAATAAAATATGTTATAAGAAGAGTTGAAAAACTACAGACGCAATGTTTTTATTTTATTTTTTTTTGTATCTGTAAAAATTTTTTACGATTATAACAGAGAAATTTTACAAAAAAAACTTTGGACCATAACTCGGAGATGAAAAGTGAGAGGTATAAGAGGAAGACAGTAATATATCGGGATTTAAGAACCCTAAATGCGGTCTATTTTCTTCCTTTTTTTTTAATTTACGATACAAGTTAATTTTTTAGCAAAACAAAGAAATTATAACAAACAAATAAATATCTACACTTATTATCTTGGGAACTGATGGCTTTTGAATGGAAGCTTCAGTCAGCTATCTAGCGAGTTTTCGGTTCATCTTATACAGTACAGAGCAGTAGATTTGCTAGATATTAAAATCAAAAACTATGAAATAGTTATGAGCAGATTGAAGCTGAAGTTACAGAATACCTACTTTTTGTACTTCTTAAAACATTTTCTAAAAACATATTGATCAGTTAAACGGTTTTTGAGAAAATCGAAAATAAAAAAAAATTGTTCTATAGGAGGTGCCAGTAATAAACATTTTTATGTTTGTTTGTCGAAAGGTAGCTAATATTTCTGTGGCAATAAGACAGAGTAGCTTATGTTAAAAAACAGGTTTCGAGAAAAACGCACTTTTATCTTCAATCTGTAATAAGAGTTAATGTAAATTTGTTTTGGAATTACATGATAACGGGTAATTTAACAAGATGGGGTTTGGACAGAAAAGTTGGTCTCAAACTGTAGACACCTAACAATCGAAAAACCGAAAAAACGCTTATGTCGACATAAGCTACTCTGTCTTATTGCCACAGATTTATATACACAATTTAAATTTGCTGAGATATTTAAAAAAAGTCGCTCCACAGACTTTTAAAATGAAATAAATTGTCCAGAAAATGAAAACAAATTTATTTTGCATGTACAGTTATTTTTAGTCTTAAGAAAAATGGAACAAAAAGTGGCTGAGGAAAGTATAAAAAATGAAGTTACAAATAATGTTGTCCATGTTTTTGAGAAAAACCGCTCTTTGAAAACTATAATTTTTCACCTAATTCAATATCACTTATAGCATTATTATATAAGCTTTTAAAATTCTGCAAATCTGTATAGGTATCACTAAGTTTATTTTAAAATATCATATATCTTTTAATTTTTAGTACAAACCTTTTATTTTAGCATTAGTAGCATTAAACTGATTGTGCAACATATGATCCACGTCTGCATCGGTGAAATTTCTATCGTACATCTTACATTTGCTGAAAGTCTCCATTTTTCTGTTATCCAATTCTCTAAAGAAAAAGTATAGTTTTTTTTTGTTTTAATTCGGTAGCTTTTTCCAAATTTCTTACATTATAGTTTTTTTTTTTACTTTGGCAATGTTAGATCTCTCCACTCGTCCAATGTTAAATTTGTTTTTTCTCGTCCTGGAACATTACACCAATGATCTGGTTCATCCAGAGCCAAGAAAATATTCATATAAATCATCGAACCAAAAGCTGATAATCCGAATATGAAAACCCACTTGTAGACTGTTTGAAATTTTCCACTAGATCCAGCTTGTTCCATAATTTTAAATAGAGGATCCTTGGCCTCGGTGGTGGTAGTGTTATTCGATTTTTCAGTATTCATTTCGTAGCTGATATTCGATTATAGTTTGCGGGTTTGTGTCTTCGTTGTTTTTTCTTTGGATTTTGAGATTCCACTCTTTCTTTGAGGAGCTCTGCAAGACATTCACCATTCGATTTTGGTTTGGAACCTTCTGAAACAAAAAAAAAAATTGGTATTTTGAAAAATTTGTTCAAGCACTTTTTTGATTTCTTCGTATAAAATAAAATTCAACCCACTTCCTGTAGTTTTTATTAAATTTAATAACTTTTCTTATCTTTAAATGGTTTTTGTATCTAGAATGGATCAGTATATTGACATTTTTTTTGAATCAAATATAGGATTAATGAGTGTCCATGTTTTTTTTTATAAAATTTTCTTTTGTAAATTTACTGGCCAAAATTGTTTTCACTGAACAGAAAATATTTATTTCAACAAATTGGAACTTAATCGTTGAGATGTGTTCCATTTCCATTTTGTTTTTGAATCTTATTCCTCAATTAAACCTTGAATTATCAACTC
Source organism: Epistrophe grossulariae (assembly GCA_929447395.1). Lineage (NCBI taxonomy): Eukaryota > Metazoa > Arthropoda > Insecta > Diptera > Syrphidae > Epistrophe > Epistrophe grossulariae. The sequence continues at coordinate 111,060,711 of OV839567.1, forward strand.
TGCAGCTCTAAAATTTGTCTTTGTTCACTAACGACTGATCTTTATATATAGTATTTTTAAATTTATATTTTAATCGGTACACTGATTTAGACGTTTTACAGACGTATGTCAATTATATATTTAATTGAGCCCAAATATAAAATAATATGCTTTTATTTAAATTCATTGTTCTGAATATTTTTTTAGTAAAAACATTTGTACTTAACAATATTAATTCTGAATATTAAAAAAAATACACACGGATGATTTATATTGTCAGACGATTTTTTCTTAAATTTGGACTCAGTCGAATTTTGGTGAAAAATAATATAAATACATATTTTATAATTTCATCACTTTTTAATAATAATTATTTATTTTTATAACTCACACATTTTCAACCAAATGCAGTGCTGATCTCTGTAACGCTGCACAATCTTCACTGTTTTCCATCACTCAGATAAGTTGTGTTTTTTTTTACAAAATTATTTCTGTTGGAACTTGGAACTAATTAAAAAAAAATGATAAGTTGTTGGTGTAACTGTGTCCACTGTCCAGTTTATTAGTAACTGATAAGGCGTATGTATGTATATAACGGGTGATTTTTTAAGAGGTTTAGAACTTTTTTTTAAAAAAAAACACAAAAAATTCGAAAAAATGAATGAAATATTTATTTGAACCGATAGTTTGAACCTTGCAATTTAATGTTTAAAGATAATTTCATGCAAATGTTGACCGCGGCTGCGTCTCAGGTAGCCCATCCGCTGAGTCCAATTTTGGCATACTCTTTCACACATATCGGCCGGTATCTCACGAATGAATGCATGGATGTTGGCTTCCAGTGCGTCAATCGAAGCGGGCTTGTCCCTATAGACATTAGCCTTGATATACCTCCACAAAAAATAGTCTAATGGTGTCAAATCGCACGATCTAGGCGGCCAATTGACCGGCCCGAAACGTGAAATTAACTGTTCACCAAACTCGCCTCGCAATTGCGCCATTGTTTCGCGTGCTGTGTGGCATGTGGCACCGTCTTGTTGAAACCACATATCATGCAAGTCAAGAACTTCCATTTCGGGCAAAAAAAAGTTTGTTATCATCGCTCGGTAGCGTTCACCATTGACAGTAACGCTGCGATTCTCATCATCTTTGAAGAAATATGGCCCAATAATGCCGCCGGCCCATAAACCGCACCAAACAGTGGCTTTTTCGGGATGCATTGGTAGCTGTTGCAATGCTTCTGGCTGATCTTCACTCCAAATGCGGCAATTGTGCTTATTTACGTACCCATTCAACCAAAAATGAGCCTCATCGCTGAACACAATTTTTCGATAAAAAAGCATTTCGAACCGAGCACGAATTTTGATAGTAAAATTCAATAATTTGCAAGCGTTGTTCATTTGTGAGACGATCCATGGTTAAATTTCAAACCAAACTGAAGCTGTTTGACAGTGACACAAGGTACTAAACACACGTCAGCTGTCAAAACCAGTGTTGCCAAAACCAAACCAGCTAAAAAATCACCCTTTATAAAGTAATTTTTTTTTCTGTTTTAATTAGTTGACTCGAGGATGAGTTGAATGATTTGAATTGAAGTGCAAGTTCATTGCTAAATTTTCTATACTCTTCTAGTGTGCAAAAATTGAATTCTTCTTTTAGATATTATTAGTGATTTAGAGGCAAGTTATATATAAGAAATGTAATAGCATGAAATGAAAGCTCAGTTAGTAAATAGTCCAGTCATTATAAAGACGACTCCGAAAAAATTTTGAGTTTGAGAATAATTTAATCAAAAATTAAGCACTAAAATATGTTAGTTTTAAAAAATCATTAAAGAATTAGCTCGCAAGGCATTAAAAAAAGCTACCTAAAACATAATATTGTAAATGTTGGCGTTGTTTTTTATTTTTATTTTCATTTCATATTTTATTTATTTTTTTTTATTTGCCCCTCCCACCTAAACGAGTTGACATAATATTATAATGAGCTAACATTTTAAAATCATGTTCCTATTAAGTACCAACAACAATGAAATATATATAAAAAAATGTACAATTTTTGAATTTAGTCGCCCCATTATATAGAAAAACATAACCTATAACTTTACCGCTTGGTTTATTTCAAAAACGGTTATTTTTATCAAGAAAAATATCAATATGTTTTTTGCAGAAAATTTTTTAAGCTATAAAAAGTATTCCTTTAAATTTTTTTCCTTTTAATCCAAATGGTTCATTGGTTGGGAGATACTCTTGAAAAAATGGTTTTTCATTTGGAAGATATTCCTGCAAAAATGTTTTTCCAGGAATATTTGCCAAATGGGATTTACAAACAAAATGTCCAGGACTAATTTTTAAATTTCTCACAAAAAACATGGTGATACCTTTTTTTACAAAAAATAACCGCTTTCAAAATAGACCAATTGGTAGAGTGTTGTTAATTGCATTCATCAGTATCATTTTTCCATATAGATTTAAAAACCGGTTTTTGAAATTACAAAATTAAAAATAAACACGTTTTTTTTCACATAATACAATTTCAAAATTTCGAGTTTGAAAATTATTTTTTTTAAAAACTAATCACTTACACAACTTAATTTAAATGTTAAAATCAAAGAAGAGATTTTTGGCTTTCCAAAAAGGTTAGCATGTTATTGTAAATTTTACCATTGTTTTTAAATAATTTCTTTTTTGTTTTAAGTCAATTTTTTAGAAAATTATAGAATAAGACCCTACTTCCATACGATTTTTTTCTTTTTTAACCCAACCTACTCACTCCAGCTTTTTGGTGCCACTTATACCGATCACCCTGTATGTTTTTTTTTATAAATTATAAGTCACTATAGAGATTTAGTATGCCGTGGCGTAATGGTTTATAGTGAGTAGGACTGTTACACCGAAGGTCTCCGGTTCGATTCCTAGCATATTCCACCTAACACAACAGAAATGTTTTTCATGCCTTTTCCGAGGTCACTTGAGCTAAAATTGTAATGACTAATGAGCGTATTTATTTTATTTTATTTGTTATCGGGTGGAATTATGTTTCCTTATAGTTATTGTATTCAGTGGAGAACCCCGATCATCAACAATAGATTATTTAGTTAGTTGATTATTTTGTGGTGAGTCAGTTCAAGTTTATATATAATAATATAATTATTTGTATAGGTTCCTTTGTATATATTTGAGAATGCTTAGTGTTCTTCGATAACAAGATAAGAGTATGAAGCTTGGCAAAGACATATGGTTGTCAGACATATTTTACCTATATGTGTATAAAAAAAATGTAAAATAAAAAATAATCTCTTTTTTTAACAATTAACAATTTGTTGAACTTCATTGTTTTGATTAAGTATTAGGTCATATGAAATTGGGATTCAAGAGTGGCTGACAATTTTAAGAAGTTTATATTTAAAATTCATGTTTATTTAATATATGTATTTATATAATCTAATAAATTAGAGAAAATGGAATGAAAGGCATGAAACTCTTTTTTCTAAAGAAACTCCTATCATTTTTTAATCTCAAAATATTGATCGCAGCCGCGCCGCGCCGCCGTGCCGTGCCGTATAAATTCTAAAATATGAATTTATTCAAAAACATTTAAAAAATCGTAAACAAACGAACACTTAACGGACTTACCGCGATTAATTATTATAATCAAAAATTATTTTCGATTTATTGCCCGACGTTTCGGCAAGGTTACACTTGTCGTGATGACGGGTTGACAGAAAAATTAAAAAATCGTTGGAACTGTTTTTTTTTTAAATAAATATTTATATAATACACTCTGCAAAATAATGATAAGGACAAAAAAATTACTTATTGTTCCGTCTGTTTTGAGAGAAATTATTATTAAGGAATGGCAACCCTTTTGTTTGATCTTATCTTTTTATAACGGTTAAACTAAATTTCTCTCTATCGTATCGTTTGTCTTACAACAATTATCGATCTTCATTGTGGTACGAAATATTTATAAGGCCAAGTGATTATATTTAAGAATCGTTACAAAAAAATAAAAAAAAAATAAGCAAAATCTTCAGATAACAATTAGGTTTGTTAGTTACATGTACTTTATAGATTATGTAAATAAATTGGCGCAAAATTTTAAACAGTTCTCGTTTAAGCAATAAACCCGACTCTAGTTAAAATAGTCCTTTATTTAAAAATTCTTGTTTAAATTTTTCTTAATTCTAAACACTTTAAACAACTCTTCTAACTAAAGAACGTGTTTAACAAAACGTCAGCAAACTTTTGTGAAACACGCCTAATTTTGACAGCTGAATAAATCAAACAGAACGAAAAATAAAAAAAAAAAAACAAAAAGAACCCAATCTGTAATTTTGCCGAGCTATAGGAAAGTGTTTCGAGATTTAAATTTCGAGTTAAAATAGTGAAAATACTAAATAAAAAAGTGAAATGAAAGTTAACATAGTGAATAATTGCAATATTTTATAAAAAAAAAAAACAAAACAACATGAGATGCTGCGTTAAATCGTGTAAAAACACCTATAATATGGAGTTTTCAAATTTTTCTTCTCACGGGCTGATTGTGTCTCATATTCCACATAAAGTAATGTGAAGTGATGTTTTTTAGGCTAATACATTATCTGAGAATACTTTTCAATTGATATTTCTTAGCATTTTGCTTTAAAAAAGCAAATTATTTGAAAATAAAAATACACTTCACTTCAATCACGGGAATTAGCTGAACTCCATCTGTGAAAATTGAAATTCTCGTCCAGGGTAGCATTAGTTTTTGTTGGTGATGGCAAGGCGCTCAAATCCATTGAGCGCCCGTAGTGCTGAGTAATTTTACTTACTTTATGTGGAATATGAGATACAGCTTACCTGTGAAATGAACAAAAATTACACTGCTTGTTATAGGTGTTTTTAAATATAGGTGCAGTATTTAACGCAGCACCGCGTGTAGTTTTATATTTTTGTACATTTTTGTATTGCATGTAATCACTTTAATTACTTTTATATTACTTGTTTCTTTAATTTACTAAGCTTTTTTACTATTTTAACGATTTAAAATTTCAAAACAATCCTAAAACAAAACAGATCAAAATGCCTATGGGTGCATTTAGCTGTCTAACTGCACGCCTTCCCTGTGTGGATGCATTTGTGTTTGTGTAACTCACACTCAAAGTGATAATTTCCCACAGATAAAGCATACTTTAAAAAGATAGAGAAGCGTTTTGCTGGTTTTAAAGTTAGAAGACCTCTTTAACGCTAAAGTATACTTTATGTCGTTTAAAATTTACATAGAGCCGCCTCTCATTCTAAAGTTATTATTAAGAGCCGACTCCCATTTTAAAGTTGATTTAGAGCCGCGTTAAAATGTTTAAAATTTTGCGCCATTGAATTTATTATATTTAAGCACGTCATTATATTTTTATAATTATAATGCCTCGTGGAAAATCATTAACTGAAGAAGAACGTGGTCGTGTTGCTGTTTACCGTGAACAGAGGAAGACAACAAGGCAAATCGGTGGCATACTTAAAAGAAGTAAAACTGTTATAGCAAATTTCTTAAAGCTGAGGGAAAATTATGGAGTTAAGCGAAGTTCAGGTAGAAAACCCAAATTGACACCTAGGGATAATCGAGAAATCAAACGCCTAGTCGTTAATAAATCGATAAGCCCTGCGCAAATTGTTAACATTTTGAGCCTTAATGTGTCAACAAGGCGGGTGCAATAAATGGCCAAGATGGTTACTAAAAAATATTGCCATGATAAACGAATCGAAAAGCAGTATAGAAATGCTCGCAATTTTGGAGGTGGTACGTTGATGGTTTGGGGTGCCATAAGCTGCTTTGGAAAGTCACCTATTTGTTTTATTTCCACCAAAATGAATTCCCAAAAATATACGGATCTGTTGGATGATGTTCTAGTATCGCTTGGCGATGAAATATTTGGTGCGGAATTTATCTTTCAACAGGATAACGCGGCTATTCATGTGTCAAAATATACAAAAGAGTTTTTAAGTAAGCAAAATATTAGGTTATTGGACTGGTCTCCCTGTAGTCCTGATTTGAACCCAATTGAAAACGTTTGTTCAATTTTAATACAAAACTTTTTTAAAAATGGACGTCAATTTGACACCATAAAAGATTTGAAAAGAGTTATTCAAGAAGAATGGCCCAAAATTGATGTGTCAAATAAAATCCTTAATAAATTCAATGCCACAACATCTTCGAAGTGTTATTCAACTAAAATGGTCAAGCACCAAATATTGAACGCCTTTTCAAAAACTTTTACTTACATTTAGAATTACTTAGATTGGCCTTAACATTATTTCGTTTAAAAAAAAATTAAAACCAAATTTAAATTATAAAGTGAAGTCTAATTTTTCATATTTTGTTTTTTTCTAATAATTTTATTTTGTGTTTGTCCCTATCATTATTTCGTAGAGTGTATATAAAATTTACTTCTTGTCCTACCGGCGCGGCGCGGCGTTGCACGGAGTTTTTCATCAATTTTAGCATTTTAAAAAGTGAACATTATGAATTTTTTGGCACGCTTCGATATAATTTGTAAATTTACATAAAGCCATCTATTGGCGATTCTATTATCGTGAGGGAAAACATTAGCCGCTTATCAATTCCGTAGTGTTGATTGGTGATTGTAACATTTACGACAATCTAATATGATCAAATCAAAATTAAAATGTAAAGTGATCACACAAAAATTATTCAAAACTTGGCATTATACGTTGAGAGACAAGTACTAAAAGTTGTCATAAATCCATTAATTTTATTGTTTGTCGATAAAATATTTTATTTACTCACCTTTGTTGGGTGCCAATAAAAATTATTTAATAAAAATGTAAGTTCAAATTATTTTTGATTATTGATATTTATGATTTGAAGAAAATGAAATATCACAAATCCCCTAAGCCGATTCCACCCCAGGTTTTCACAGATTTCCCTTCAATATTTCCATACAAAAACCAAAAGGAAGCTTAAAAAATTCGCTGCAAAACTTCAAGACAAAACTCGATTTGCTCGACGCAATTGCTGGTAGCATGTCATTTAGTCCAATGTGAAAGGGTGTTCCATTTGCCAACCATCAGCTGTCGATCCTGCCAAAGAGTTCATACCGCAACTCAAAAAGCTTTGGTAACGTATTCATTTGGAATTTGCCGGGCCATTTTCGAACCAATTGTTGTTGATTTGTGTTGATGCCCTCTCAAGATTTCCATTGGTAGTTCCAACAATGAAGCAAGCAACTTCCCATCATCAATAAGAGCTGCACTTTCAAATAAGTTTTTTCTACTCGAGGGGTTAGGTACCAGAAGTTATTATAACTGACAATCGCAGTTAATTTTCATCAAAAGCATTCGGGGAATGCAACACTTACGCACAGAACAATTCAATTCAGCCGCAAATGGAGAAGACGAGCGGTTCACATACGCATTTTTAGACAAATATGCAAAAAATATACGAGGAGGAAAAGAGTGTTAAGACAGCAATTTCTAAAAATCTGATGACGTATATCAAACAACACCAAATTCAATAACTAATAAGTCACCTGCTGATATTCTGCATGGTCGAGAGCAACGTACTGTTCTATCACAAACAATACCAAACAGTAAACCAGTTGAAAGTATTAAATCTCGTCCTAAATTCACTGTCAATCAAAAAGTATTTACCCGGAATTACGCCAAAGGTCCAAAATCGCCAAAGGTATACTGTAATCTCGCAGGTGGGTTCAATTACCTTCTTGGTCAATACCTCCAAAGGAAATTGGAAGCGACATAAAAATCAGTTACCTACGTGCCAGAGCTGATATCATCGATGATAGTTTTACCACTGGACGAATATTAATTAAAATGATACAGTCTTTCTTTCACTTAAGCGGGTTTTTCACTTAAACAAACCCCGCTTAAGTGAAAAAAAATTTCACTTAAGTGAAGTCCGGATAAGTGAAAAAGGCGGATTTAAAAATTCCAAGAAGGGTTCTGACATAATTCAAATGTCATTTTCGTAATGAAAATTTGGTGGAGGTGAAAAATAAAAAAGAAGTAGAAGAGTTCAGCAAATTTGTGTTGTTCTGTTCTTTTAAATTTTTTTCACTTAATAGAGTTTTTTTTTTCAATGACAAATATTAAATTTAACTGAAAATATGTTGTGGGTTATTCACGCGAGTTTCGCTTAAACGAAGTATTATAAAGGTTAATAAATACTCGGGGATGAAAAAAGTGTTTCAGATAAGCAGGTTTTTTCTTGAGCGGGTCTTACTGTAGTGAAATAGGTAAATACAAAATTTAAATTTAAATACAAAATTTATATTTTCCAGAAATGTTCAATCGGAATTACCAAGCCAAACTACTATAGAAAGTCCAATGCCAATTGCTAGACCCTCAGGGCACATAAGAAATCCAATCGTACGATTTCAGTGTTGAGGGTCTTCGACAAAATTACATAAAACTCTGGCTACAAGCTTTAGATCAGCAGGTTATACAGAGAGACGAGCAGTTCATCATCGGCTTACATATTCATCATATCTTTACTTATTTAAATATAATAAACTTCGAATTTCCTCAATATAGGCAAATGCAAAAATGTAAAACTAACTAATTCAGATATTTAGAATGAGACAGAAAAAATGTTTTCTTTGATCGTAATTGAATACAATTTTTTTTTATAAAATTAAATTTATTGAGCATAACGTCAAATCCTTGTTTTTTAAGGGGGGGTTTTTTGAGGTTCAAAAAAATCCCTTTCTCCCTTTTAGACGTGAAATTCCCACACAAAATGATAAATCCCACGATCCGGCATCGCTACATTGAGGTTAAATTTTTATTTTGACAAAATTAACACGTTCCATCCTTCATCTTCTGAGAAGTAATAAAAAGTACCTACTTTTCAGGAACTCATGCGAGAACTGGTCAGGAACCCATAGTCTAGACTTTATAATACGAAGACGCAAGTGGTAGTGGATTGACATTTTGCTTTCCACGAGACCATACATCCAAAGAATTAAGGTTATCTGGCTCATTAATAATTTTATTTATTAGGCGTTTTTCTTTTTTAGATCAGAATAGAGTTCTGAACAGAGTCCGAGCATATTGAGCATGCTCTGAACATCCTCTGAACAAAGCGTGTTCTGAGCGCTCTGAACTATTTTTGAAACATACCGGAACACTTAGCTTTTTTTTCAATTTCACCTGTCAAATGCTTGTGTTCAGCATTCAACTCGGTCTGCTCAGTTATTTTATTCTGAGCTCATAGAGCGCGCTCTGAACAAGCTCAGAACATGTTCAGAACGAAAAAAAGAAACAGACATTTGAAGCTCTGAACGTTCAGAGGTAAACAACAAACACAATTTTTTGTTTGACAGTTCAGACTCTGCTCTGAAGTCTGAACTAAAAAAGAAAAATGCCTATTGTCATTTTGGATTTGCGTGTCTTTACATGGTTTTTGGGTGGTTCCAGCAAAACTTCCCCAGCTACTGACTGAACATGCTTGTAGCTTTATCGATAAATCGTCCGGGTTTCAAGTTTTTTTCATTTTGGATTTTAGTTAATTTAAATTTTAAAACGAATTTCGGCATGAGTGTTAACGAGATTCCATATTTTCACAACTTATAAGAGTGGTCCAAAGAGGTGTGTACGATAATAAAAACTTCAATAGATACTTGCAATAATCTACACACATAAAACTGTTAGTATAGTAGCAACGGAATTTTGAATTTCTTTTGCTTTACTTTTAACTCCATCATAAGGGATTTTAAACAAATTATAGAAAGGACTTCTTTTATATTGAGGTACCGGCAGCTTATTAATTTTTTTTCTGATTTTGTATTAACTTTTTCAGTTTTCATCCTCACTCTCACTTGAATATTGGACGTCAATATCATTATCATCCTCCTTACTGTCATTTTTCTCCATCGTTTCTGCTTTAATGTAAAGGTATATTTCTTCAAGCTCGATTGATTTTTGTAAATTTGCCAGATTTACCACAGCATCAATAACTTCAGACGTTTCTTTTGGAGACATTAAAATAAAAAATAAAGATTTTACTCTGCTTAACGTCTGTTTAATGGTTTTGCAATGAGCGACTCCAAAATAAGTTTTGGAGTCGGCTTCGGAACATTTAGATATTTCAATAGGCGTGTAACTATCTTCATTAAATGTGGGTAGCATGTGAACAAGAGAATTAGACCAGGTTGACGTTCAAGGCCATCGACAATTTCTTTATGCTATTCCATCCTAGCATTAAAGCATTGATGCTGGGCCAGGCCATGTCTGTCATAAAACAATCAATCGGTGGCCATGCCACTCCATTTTCCTGCCAATAATTCTTCATATATATTAAAAAATCTAAAATTGATTTTGATGTGTTCATTGGTTATAAAGCCAAGAAGAGGGCAAATTTTTTTATTTATTTGTACAACACCTGCGTAATAATATTTACTTGTTTACTTGTTGCAAATAATTTTCTAATAACCGATACAGTGGCATCAAAACATAACTTCAAATTGGAATGGTTTTCCAGTGGCTTATTTAGTTTAGTTTTTTTTTTTAAATAGGCGTAGATTATACTTACCTAAAAATGTATTCATGCAGCCGTTATCAAGAAAATCAAATATAAAGAAAAGTTTTTTAATTTCTTCCCTTTTCCAATCACGGTAAACGTTTTAGTAAATCATTTGAAGAAAATCAATTTACCAGCTTATAGGCTACAGATCGATCTACCTTCACATTTTCATGTACATTCAAATCCAAGATTTACCCTTTAATAGATGTAGTATGCAATTCTATGTACATCGTCAGTCTTATTTATAAACCCATTCCAAAGTATGTCTAACTTTGGACAGCTGTCCAACTACAAAATCTTATATTTATAATCATGTTCCATCGAGTGTCTAACTTAGACACTGCAATTGGCTGTCCAAACCTATTGTAAAGTGGGTATGTTCAATGCACAAAAAGCTGAAAATTAAATGAAATGTTCATTGAACGTATCCAAATGTTCACGAAATTGACAGATTACAGGGATGTTTGTGAGTGTTTGAGAGCATATTTAGACAGCCGTTGGAATGCCTTTATAAATAAGGAGATGTCCAAATATGTATTTAGACAGTGGCTAGATGGACAACTGTCCAAGAGTGTTCTAAGGAAATCTAATAAACTGCGTCTGTTTAAAAATATAGATACACACAATCTAATATTCCGAGAGCGCTTCACTGCAGCTTCACTCCGCACAACACAAAAAAAACCCACACTTGGTATAATCTACAGTAAAACATATTATTGTGTATCTATTGTTTTTGTTATTACCATTTTGTTATAGTTTGTTGTTAGGCAAGAATAAAAGACTTAAGAACATGAAATAAAAACAAAATAAAAAACATCACCTCTAGAGTTTGGAAAAACAATTTTGTACATGTAATTTTTTTTATCTACCATTCGCTGATCCGAAGTTATATAAGGGTCTAAACTTGCTTAAAATTCTTTTTAGGTTTCATGCTTTAAAAAGCTTTAAAAAAAAAAAGTAAGGAACATCGCCCCTAGAGAAACTAATTCTCTACATAGTGGAATTTTTTTAAAAAATTTTTCAAAATTTGGAAATTCAGTTAAAAAAAAAATATAACGAGGTTCAATTCAAAAAAAGTAACGGACATCGCCCCCTGGAACAACTTGCCCTCAACATTTTGGTGTTTAAAGTTTTCCAATAACATTAATACTTATCGAGAGCTGCAAGTCTAAAGAAAAAAAAAAACTTCCGATGCAGCGATCTTCAACTTCATGCCGATTCACACAGCTTTTATTAAAATGTTGCAAACCTTAAATAAACAGCACATCTCATTAAAAATGTGTGGAGTTGTCAAACACGCAAGGTTTATGGAAATGGAAGGATGTAGCTCTCAAAGTGACCGCAGGGCCAACATTTCATTAGATTTTTAAGGAATCTTTTGCGAATGTTTAAGAAACCGAACATTGATTTTGTATGATTCCTTAAACGATCGCTTTTTTGAGGTAATCCAAAACAAGGAGGGCTTTAAAAAGTTCGAAAATATTTTGTTAACCACAGAAAATAAATACAAATTATTTTCTTTAAAAAAATTAAATTAATCAAATCTGCTAAATAAATACTGTGATGCTTTTCTAATGTTACAGCAAATAAAACACATTTTTGTGACTGGTTAACAAAACTAGTTGAGAAAATTGCTTTTATAGCTTTTACTTCTCTTAGGCCCGTTTGCTGATACTACACATAACGATTTAAGTTGAACTTAAATTCTTAATGGGTACTTTTTTCATGTCATAAAGTGATACTTAAGAAATTAAGTTCAACTTAAATCGGTATGTGTAGTATCAGCAAACCTCTCTTAATCCTAGTAACTATGTTCTACCTAACTACTCAATACAAATTTTCTAACTAGACCTCAAAGAAGTACCAAAAATAGTTAATTGTAAAATAAACTATGTGTGTACTATCCAAATGGTACGGACTGTATATACACATCATACCATAAAATCACATTTTAAATTGTTGTTTCAATAGTATCCTAAAACTATGCAATGGAACTTGACTCAAAGTAAATAAATTAATATTTTTAAAAACATGTCGGGGGAATCCCACAGAAAAAAACTATAGATACTTTAAGAAAATCAACAACCTCGTTTAGGCTGTCACCGAACAGACTGCCCGTTTTCCTTCTATTATCGTAATAATTTCAAGTTTGATCAAAATCTCAAGTTCGATTTTTTAACGAATGCAAATGAATGCATGTATATGTAGGTAGTAGGTACATATGTATATTGTTCTAGTACCAATTTACATAATCCTATTGCAACTGAAAAAGAACTATGACCGCTGGTATGAGGAATTCGAAGGCAAATGTATATTAGAAACATATTATATTGAATATTCATATGTATGTAGGTCTGATTATTTTTATTTAGAGTGTCGCAAATATGGCCCAAAAATTTATACTCGAATTCATATATTTTTTGTTTAAACGTTTTAAGAAATTGTTTTCGCTTCAGTCTTTAATAATTTTAAACATAAAAAGTAACTTAACAAAAAGATATTCACAAAAAATTAAAGGAACCTCTTTGCTCTTTTCGCAATATAAAAAAAATGCTGCTAATACTTAGTTCCAAATATGGACCAGGGTCCATAAATATATTTTGAGTCAAATATATTTTGAGTCTAATTCGTGCAAAATTCACATCTGAAATATTGCTTCATTTCTCTTAAAGCCTTGATGTGATTCTTCAGAAAAAAAAAACATTAATGCTCAGCTAAAACCATGTACTGGGATGGGCCATATTACCAACACTATGACTTTTTCACTTTTTTTTTTTAATTTTTAACATACTCAATTAACTTCAACACGGTTAAAAATTCTGGGGTATTTTTTAATACAGCTCTTGTATTACAGCCGTATGCAATACAGCAAATATTACATTTTAATACTAGGGAAATATTAAAAAAAAATTCTAATCAATTCTTATTACATTCTAATATTTTTGTATTAAAATATCATTTGTAATACAACAAAGAGTCGATTTTAACCCAAAAGAATAAAACATATCCCTTGTAGAGAGGGAAAATTTCTCTCTCAGTTGCCATTTCAAATATGAGAATTTTTCTAATAATTTTTGACTACATTCTAATACCTCCTCGCCCTTTTTTTGCTTCGATGCTCTTTTTTGTCAGCCATATTGAATATGAACATTTTGAACAGACTGCGTCACTTTTCAATACACCCAAGATTAAAATTTATTAATATTGTATTAAAAAGCAAGAATAATAAAAATAAAAAAATTTAAATATGCATTATTTTGAAGGCGCTTTGCAGTTTTTCGAGGCACAATATGTTAATTAGTAGACAAAATTTCAATCGCAATAAGATTTCTATTCTCATTTCTGAAAAACGATGGAAAAAATAATGTTATTTTTCTAATAAAAATAATAAGAATAATTATTCCCAAATGGAAATAAATTGACATACAAAGATAAATAGGTACTCTTGCAAAAATACACATTCATTATTATAGCTATTACGAGTATGTATTCATAATATTTTCTGTGTTGCATTAATTCTCAAAAGAAATATCCTTTTGAGAGATAATTTTCTTGTGAGAAATTTCTTTGTGAGAAATTTCCTCAATTTATTTCCTCTCTTTTTCTAATAAAGTTCTATTAAATATGTAATAATTTTTGTATTAAAAGTAAAAATGTAATATTTGCGATGTATTAAACTTTAATACATTTTTGGTGTTGTCATATATACAACCCTGAAAATATTAAAATTAATGCCAGAATTTTTAACCGCGAATAAAAATTTTAATTTCACATTAATTGATAACATAACAAAAAAAACTTATTTAATTTTCGCAAATTTTAATTTAAGAATCCTTAAGTAAACTCACCCAAAAATTGCAACGAAAACGAATAAAAGTTATAAAATGTTATATATCTTGCACCACTGATCTGCTACTGTCACCGACATACAACGAAGCAGAACGGGTTTTAATGTTTTTGATTTGAATTGGCTAATGGGGTCCCTACTTTGTTTCATTCAGGAAATATTGCGGTGGGCCATATTTGCGACACTTACTTTAACTTGAGCTGGTATTTTCTTTACAAACTCTCAATGTGTTATTGATTATTGTATAATTGTATAAAAATACACATATCTTTATAACATATTTAACCTATATTTTTTAAAGTGAAAAATTTAATGTCAAATATTGATTGTATGTAGATATGTACCTATTTTTAAATTCACTCATTTTAGTTATATGTAGGTTGCCATATGGATATTTTAATCTGTTAATTAAATATTTGATAAGAAACAATGTTTGTCTTCATTAAAATCATATTAAAAATGTGTATACTTTCTGATAAGTGTGATTAATTTCGTTTGTACCTTTCCTTTATGCATATTAATATAAAATAATAATTGATACTAATCGATATTTTTATTTTTTCTAGTAGAAATATGAGTATTTATCATTAATAGTAATCTCTTGATAACAAGAGATTGGGATCAAAAGTGTTTTGAAGTAAACCGATCACATTTGTTTTCAAAAAAAATTTTAATATTTATTTAAAGTTGAAAAAATTTACTAATAAGTAATAAGTAAAAGTAAAAGATTAAAAAAAATATATCACGTGATTTTATTTTTATATACAATTTAATTTAAATGGAAATTTTTTTCATATATCATATATGTCGACTCTCCCTAAGTCGAATTTTCACGGGATTCCAAGATTTGTTCGTGTTAGGGAGAATTTTGGAAAAGCCGAGTTATAGAGAGAACATTTTTTTTATTTTAAAAGGTATATATTTAATAAAAAGGTTAATATATGCATGTATGTAATGCAACCAACAATACAGAGAAAAGGATAACAATGTTTTTTTTTCTACGTTGCAACTTTTTCGTTGCAACTTTTTAAAAACTGTACCTTTTTTTGAGGTACCAGGAAAAGTCTCGAACAATTTAGAAGGGCCCTAGAACAACATGGAATTATTTTTTTTAGTTTTGGGTTTCTAAAAAGGGGGGCTATTTAATAAGATAATAAGATATTTTCATTTAAAGTGTTTTTTTGGGCTTAAAATCTTCAGTTTTCAATATTTTCTGATGATTCTTTGGAACAATTGGATTTGAGGGATTCTGCATTTGGAATAAGTTTTAGATTTTGGATTTTTGGAAAAAGGGGGGGGGGGGGGGCAGGGGTGTTTTTGAAAATTTAAAAAAAACTCGGAGATGTTTTTTTAAAGTTAGTTTTTAAGCTGATAGTATGAATGTAAGGTCAGAACTTTTTTTCAATACATGCATTTACCATCAAGTTTAAAAAATAAATGCATTAAAAAAAATAAAATATTAGAGACCCATTTTTGAATTTTTGAAAAAAAGGTTGGAAGGTTTTATCTTTAAAAATACACGTCCTACAATTTTAAGTTTTTGGAACAATGGTAAGAACACTTTTTGAAACCTGAAAAAATAAATTCAAAATTAAGAATTTCAAAAAAAGGGGGGCTAGAAGTTTTTCGAATTTTGCCCATAACTTTTGAAATTTGAACATAGGGGTCCAAAAACTTGGAACAATGTTCAGAACAATCTGGAACAACTTTCAAAAATTTGATTTCAAAAACGGTTTTTGGCTCCAAAACCCCCATTTTTGAATATTTAAAAAAAAAAACTTGTAACAATGCGGAACAAATCGGGAACAACCTGGAACAACTTTCAAAAATAACAAATTCCAAAAAAAGGGGGCTAACTTCACGCACTCGAAAATAATGCACATTTGCTAATTTTTAAATGAAATTGTTTATAAATATTTTTTTAACTTTAAAACTAAAAAAACAAATCAATATTTATAAATGTAAATGTATATAAACTATTTCATTGAAAAATTAGCAAATGTGCATTATTTTCATCTATCAATCGGGTTATGCAAGGCAATCCGCAAAAGGTATGACAAAAAGCTGGAGCGTGTAGGTTGGGTTGAGAAAAGAAAAAATCGTTAATAAGGGGGAGTCTATAATGCCCCCAGGAAAGGCTATTTTCTAAAATATGTAATTGAATTAAAAATTTTAAATCAACGGTAATACTTCCAATGTCATGCTACAGTGAAACCTCCCGGACAGCGACGGTCGCAACACTTTTGTCAGTCTAAGGAAGTTGTCCGCCCAATGCAAAGATAAAAAAAAATAAAAAAAAAATAGTTATACAATATACAAGATCAAAGACAGTAAATCCATCCATTAATTCTGTTTTTAAATTAAATTATTTTACTGAATAATCTTTGAAAAATTAATTCTCAAACTCAAAATTTTGTTCATACTAATTTTGTTTATAGGGTAAAAGCGGGTGAGATGGCGCAGCGGGGGAGATGGCGCACCTTTAATATCTCGTACATTTAATATTCAATCAAAACTTTTAAACCTTTTTTCTATGCATTTTATGATTTTAAATCGAAGTAGCCAGTATTTGCCGATTTGTCTGTATTGCAAAAAAAGAAAAAAATCTGAAATTAAAATCAGGTAGGTATTTTTTTCAAAAAATTTTTTGCACTCTTTTTTGCTTCGATTTTTTTTGTAAGTCGATTGTTGCTTGGATGTCTATGATATATCAATACATACAAAAAAGTATTGTCTATGAACTCTCTATTAGAATTTTGTAAAAGTGGCAACGGGTGTTATTTTGTGCTTTAGAATAATGTAATATGACAAAGAGGGGGAGATGGTGCAGTTTTTTGAGGGTGAGTTGGCGCATTCCACTTCACACATTTTCATTTTTGTGTACTTTGGCCGCATACCATCTCACCCGATAAATTACTTATTATTATTTCAAATATTTTAAAATATGAAGCGTTGTTTTTCTGAAATTTTGTTGGCACAAGTGAAGAAGTTTAAGTGGACGTATCAAACGTTTACTAGTTATTATCATTATTTCGCTAGTGGTCATGTGCTTAACTTCGCTTGCCCTTGTTTATCATATATGCGCCATCCCACCCACCTGGGTATACCATCTCCCCCACCCTATAGGGGGAGATGGTTTTTCTTAATACTTTTTATTTTTTTATATTAAAAATAGAAATTACATTTATAAAACATTGTAATGTTAATATTACTTATGTAATATAATAAGGAATATTTATATGAAATTAAAAAAATAAAAAAAATTTTATTTTGGGAGATATTGACAAAATAAAAAAGGTATGCCATCTCACCCACATTTACCCTAATTTAAGAACTATTTTTCAATTTTCTCAAAAACTAGAAGATATTTAAGCATTTAGTGTTTGACTAAAATTGAAAAGAGCATTCCCAAATAATATTAAAAACAAAAATAGCTAGTACTTAATAACTTAAAATTTTGAACAAAATCTTAAAAAAAAAAAAAAAAAAATAATAATAATAATAACTAAAATAATTTTATTTAAAAATAAAATAAAAGAAAAGATTTCTGGATTAAGAAAAAGGTATAGCATTGTAAGTATTACCGTTTTTTTTAATCATTTTTTTTCAGTGTTAAGTCAATTTTTTTAGAAAATTGCCCCTCCTAGCTAAACGTGAGGGAATAGACCCTCTATACGCTCTAGTTTTTTCTCACACCTTTTGCGAATCACCCTGTATACAGCTAAAAATATCGAATTTCAATATTTTTATCACTACTTTATTATCAATAAATTAAAAAAAACATTAATTTATCAGATCCCAGACCTCCTCACCAAAGTTTTTTCCGGCTACAGTCTTTAAGATTATTTTGTTTATATAGATAAGGATTTATTTAGTTAACTTCAATATATAAGTAGATAATAAATATATGAATACAATTTTCAAGCTAAATTGTAAACTTTTTTTCAAATGATAAGTTTTGTTGTTCGTATATAGAATCAATTCACTTGCGTCAAACTATAATTCTCTTCGAGATTTATAAATATGTATAGTAATTAATTCACTAAATGCGTTAATTATACATCGCAGATATTATATGTTTATCACATTTACATATTATATTACGTAGCACTAACATTTTCTTTGTGTTATAACACTACTCTAATATGTACGCCTTCTCAACTATAAATCTAAGCGATAATAAATGCTTTTATTACTAATAATAACTTTTACTATTAATTGAATAGTGATTTGGCAACACATTTAATGTAGATACGATTGCCCGTATAGATGTGTAAATATATGGTATTTATAACATTTCCATAAAACTTTGCCTTCACTTGATTTAAATGTTGCTTCAGCATCTTCTATAAAGAATGCATTCACAGACGAACGCATTAAGTGTAAATCTCAGAAATAATTTTAATTTATTCTGAATCTATTTCCTTTAGATTTATATTTCAACATGTTTATCAACTAATTTTTCAATTTTCTATTAAAAATTGTAGATATATAGAAACCCAACTCAATAAAACCGATTTAACCACACTTACCAGATTATGGAGAAAAATTAATATCAAATCTCTCGGGAGGAAAGCCTTTATAGTAACCCGATGGATGAATTTATCAGTTATTTAAAATCACACCAATAACTACGTAAAAAACTAAGAAATATGACATAAAAACTAGTTTTTTTTTGCAACATATATTTTTAAAGAATTGCCCACGATCATTTCTAATGCGAAAGCCACACACACTGCAGTATCTACAGTTAAACTAATCAGTCTGAAAGTATTAAATAATTTCTACACCACTAGAAACTATAGCTTTATTCTTTTTTCGTTAAGTATAGATAAAAATATATATATATACGTACTTACTTAGTTGTTAATCAAGAAAAGTTCAATAACATAAATACTGTTATATATTATTTAGTATTCCCCGAACCCACGTATTTTTATAAAGACGCCGAAAATATGAAATTAATAATATTTTAACGATAATTTTTCAATAATAATTGTTTTTTTTTTTTTTCCACTGTATATTAGGCTGTTTTGGTCTTTATGATGGAAATGCGAATAAAAACAATATTTATTCCATTATTTTTCCCAACGTTTCGTAAGTTTTCCTTACTTCATCAGGGTAATTTTATTTTTTGTTGATATTTCAAAAAATTCGAATGCCGTTTATTCACCCTGTAGAGCACATATAATTTTAATATATGTGTGCAGGGTGACAAAGTAAAAGAATACAATATTTTATAAATCAATTTTTATTTAATTTAGGAGCAATTGTCATTTGAATAAAAAAGGGAGTTAAAGTGGACGGATCGTACACAAAGTACGATCAAGAAAATGTATTATTTTTGATATAAGAGAACATTTCACGTTCTCAGTACTTTCTCCCAAAAAGGTTTTTTTTTATATATACAGTGAAAGCTCTTATGAGCGGACACTCATGGTCCTCCAATTTTTGTCCGGTTATGAGAACTGTCCGGTTAAAGGAAAGATATTGAAAATTTTTTTTTTAAACTTCATACTTAATTTACATCACTGTATTTCAATTTAAGAGGAATTTTCAAAAAAATAGGTTTGAAATTTTTTCTATAACGGTTTTTCTATACGGTTAAAAAATTTTTTTATAAAATGTAAAAAAAATGCCAGAATTTTTGTTTTACCAAGTTTAAAGAAAATCGACCCACCTCTTTAGGTTACAGCCAAAAGAACAGACCGACATATACGGCCAGAATTGTGAGACCCACTTTTTTTTAACTTCGCTATCATCGTTAAGCCTAGTACGCTGCTGATGCGAAAAAAAAAAAAATAAACGGAAAATTTCGTTCTGCTTTTCGTTTTGCAGTACGCTGTTCGAAGAGCGAAATTTATAATTGTAGCAGATTATTTGGAGAAGTCTCCGCTCCTTTTTCGCACTGATTTAATTATACAGACTATTTGTTGTGTGCGGAAAAATGACATTTGAGTTTTATTTGTGTTTTTTTTTTGTTTATCATTTTCTTACATCATTGGTTTCTCTGATTTTTAGCGTTAATGTTTTATTTTGTTTTTGGAATTAGTGAAACTCTCCAAGGATATTTTCCGTTGTGTTTTCGCAAGCGTTTCGTTTCTGTTTGGAGATCACAGAAAAATTTCGTTTCGCAGCGTACTAGGCTTAACTCGAGATTTTGGATCAAACTTGACATTAAGATGACAGCGAAGTCGAAAAAAGTTGGTCTCGTAATTGTTTAAGAAAAATCTCGTTTAACTAATGCTACAATTTTGCTTAAAAAAATGTATGGGAGTTATAATTAGGGCCGATGATTCCACCCGGGTAATCTTCTACCCGGGTACCCGGTTACCCGGGTTGCTTTGACCCGGGTAGTAAATTACCCGGGTACCCGGGTATTCGGGTATAATTGGTAGTACCCGGGTAGTTAAAATTACCCGGGTACCCGGGCAGATGATTACCCGAGTGGAATCATTAGAACTAATTCAATGTCTCCAACATCTTGATGAGACATAAAATTAATAAGTTCCGCCATTTGTAACGCTGTGGCTCGCACCCAGTTCCTATTTTTGTTTTCTTTTTTTTTTGCTGTACCCGGGTAATCGGGTAGTCGGTTAGTTCGGGGATTACCCGAATTACTCGGGTACCCGGGTACCCGGGTACCCGGGTACCCGGGTATTATCAGCCCTAGCTATAATATCAGTACGATTTACCATATTATTCGACAAAATTTTTATTAACTCTTTAGTAGGGTAGGGCGGGGCTAGTTGGGCCACGGGGAAGTTGGATCACGCGAATTACTCACAAACTAAAAGTACAACAAGAAAATGATCATACGACATACACGAAGAAAGTGTGCTCTCTTACCAGCACGAGGCATAACGGTTTCAGTTGCATTGTACCGTACCCTCAGAAGATAAACTACACATAGATTTGTATTTTTCAAGTGTAAAAGTAAAAAATACCGATAAGACAGTTTCCCAAGTGAAAAATCCAGGATTAAGGACTTAGTTTAAGTTTTGTATTGTATTTTCATAGTATTTTCATATTTAGTGAGATAAATTGAACAGTTTTGAGTATTTTTATATTAATGACTAAATATGAATCTCAAACCAGGTGTGGTTATAGTTGGCCCAGGTGTTTTTTGTTACAAAAATAAATTTCTAAAGAAAAAGAAGAACTGGAATCATTCGCTGAAAGATTGCCGGGTGAGAAGTGCATACAGTCGTCTCATACAAACTAAACAGTATCCGGTGATGGGTCCTTCGTCAATTACAACAGCGATTACGATTTCAAACTTATTTTTATTTAATTTAAAGTTTTATTTAAAAAATTGTTTCTTAGTTTGTTTGACCGTTTTAAATAAAATTCTTTATAAAATTTTGCATTTGTTTCCCTTTATATGAGACTTGTTTTGCCACTTTTCAGGGCTTTGTCTAACTAACCGCACACATTGGACTTGATCACAAGTTTGACTCTGAATGTGTGAGTCTAAATTTCTATTCTGTTGTGAAACGAATGGAATTTATTTGATTTATTTTTTTTTTGTAAAAAAAGTTAATTTTTTTAAATCTAAATTTGTTGATAAAAATACAGTTTTTGAAAACTTCTCCAGAAATGTTAGATTTACTTAACATTTTTTACAATTAATACACCCCAAAATTTGTCTACTAAGGTTCTAAACCTGCTCCCAAGTCACTTTTTCAATACTTAGATCTCTTTTTATTAGTTAAAAAAATACTTTCAAAACTCTGATGCTATAAGCCACTTAATAACCTTGAACTAAAAGAGCAATAAGTACCTGCCCATACCTCAATCTCATAGGTCAAGCATTTTATAAAACACAAAAATAAACTTTTAATGAAAACAACTAGTTAGGTATTATTTTTTTTTTATTATTTCATATAAAAAAATAACGCTTTATAAAAGCTTTAAATTTTCGCCAGTTTAGTTGTAGTTTCTGAACGAAATATAAAAGATTTTTTATACAAAATTATTATAAAGTCTATATAACTTAAGCTTAACTTATATTCCAAACACACAGCACTTCCACAATTTAAATGTATCACATTCTCTCTTAATTATTACTCCTTAACATTTTAAAACTCTAATAAAAAAAAATAATTTGTCCTAATGTGTTTACTGTATATAAGTAAAATGAGGTGTTATGGGACAAATTTCGGTTGATTGAGTTTTTCTTTTGCAGACATTTCTTCAGAGGTTTGATGATGTGGCCTTGGTAGGCTGAAGAATTTCTACATAAATAAAAAAAGAATAAAACAAATTAAAATTTGTACATTTAAGATTTTAAATAAAATTTATATTACTTGATTCTTTCCAAAAGATTTAGCTTCTTCAAGGGAATCGGGAAGTTTATTGTGTAATGTCTCAGGAAGGAATAATCCACTACATCCACCGACTAAAAATATTATGCCCAATATGAAATATGGATACCGAATGTCATATTTTGTACCCAAATGTACCAAATATGGTGCTAATATTCCAATGGCATTGCACAAAATTGTACCCAATGCAATTCCTGTTTGTCGTAAGCAAGTCGGATAAATTTCCATTGCTTGCAAACTCACTAAGAAAAATGTCACAGCGTTAAGGAATTTGATAAAAGCTGCAATTATCGTTGTCAAATGTTCATATTGAGGTTCTGAAATAATATATAGTTGAGCAAGAAGAATTTTTAAATTCATGTGATGATTTTTGATAGAAAATTATACCGAAACTTACTTTGGGCGAACATTACAACTGGAATACATGAGAAGAAACATATTAAAAATGAAAAGCTGTTGGTAAGTCGACGACCATACTTGTCACCTGTGAATCATGTAGGTATAATCATTATTTTAATTTAATATTTTTATTAAAGAAAACAAAAATGTTCCTCTACACATTTAAGACTATTTCACATCGCATTCACTTACCCAAATATTTTCCAACAATATAAGCAGGAATTTCAACAACACTCTGCAGTAAGAAATTCAAGAAAGGATTTCCACCCATACGTGAGCTAAAAAGTACCAGGGTAAAGTACGATACAGCTACCACACACCTTCTCATCCAAAAATTGTACAACAACATAAATTTCACATGAAAAAGAAAAAAAAAACAAAAAAAAAAAATATTAAATACACGAAAAAGGACCAAAGGACTATTTTTTTTTCCTTGGCCCCAAAATAATAAAACCCGAAACAATGAAAATATTTACAAGAAGAAAAAATAAATATGTATATAGTTAAACGACGAGTATATACACAACCAAAAAAAAAAGAAACGAATAAGTGTTAAAATTCATTGCACTTGAAGAACTTAAACCCTCTGACATGGAAAATTGTTTCAAGGACAAAGCGTATGCCGCAATGGTATAGCGAGGTTTGTATTCCTAGAACAAACGAAATTCGAAGCAGAAATCCGTTCCAAAAAGAAAAAAAAAAAAAATACCAACAAAAATAAATGCCTACAAACGTTAAGGCCGCTCAGGAAAAAAAAACACGAAAAAAAAAACATAAAACTTTAGTTAAGCCTTTTCCATTCCGTTGAACAATTTGCCATGTTACAATCGACTTTTGGTTGTATGTGGGTTTATACGTACCAACTGAAGCCCATGATCATTGTGTTCTTTGCTATCCGCCAGCCATTGAACAAGGACGCCACACCAAACACCTTCTCCTCATCTAAATTGCCATACAGCTCAGCTAACTCCTTTTCGGTAATTGTGAAGGTCCTGCTATTGAAGTGGGCGATTGTTTTGAACTGCACCAGAGCTTGGGCGTAGCGTCTCTTACTAATCAACCATCTCGGTGATTCGATGACATATCTGATGTACCCATAATACACGTAACGAAACAAAAAGTAAAAAACAAAAAAAAAATTAAATCAAATCAAATCATGGTACGTTTAATTTAGGTGAATTTTGCCAGTTTCAAGTTTGAAAGTTAAGACAATAATAATTATTTTTCCAATCAACTCCTCTTAAAAATTAAAGGTTTCAAATATTCAATACACATATCAACGGTTAAAGTATTCGGGACCTCGTAAGTCGAAAAAAAAAAAAAAAAAAAATATTAAGGAAAAAACAAATCAGCAGAATCAGAGCCACCTTTTGGCAGTTTCAGCGTAACAATTTACAGACGCCGAGTTCTAAACCTCTCACTTTAAATTAACATAAAAATTCGGCAGGTTTTTTGTGATTTCTGAAAAACATTCTAAAACGACAAACGAGCTTTTACACTTTAACCGTCGCGTGGATATGTAAAAATATAGTTTGTTGCCTGTCAAACTAGGTGGTGCAAAAAGACTGGCAGCATATCATGTTGTCTCATTCTTTTCTCGGCGAGCAGTTAAACGTCGTAGTGTTTGCCCAGTTAATGTCGGAGGACCAGGAAATCTGCGCTAAAATACACAATGCGCTAACATCACCGACGAATTATTTCGCAAACACATCGAAACAATTACTCCACGTTCTTTTGAGTAAAGTAAAGAATTCTATCTGTTGTAACGGATGTTCTTTCTACAGGCCTGTACATTGTTTACTTCACAATTGTCAAAGTACCTATAAGATAGCCATAAATACTGATACAGTAAAAGAGAAACCCGCTTAAGAGAAAAACCCGCTTATCTGAAACATTTTTTTCATCCCCGAGTATTTGTCGACCAATAACCTTTATAACACTCCGCTTAAGCGAAACTCGCTTAAGTGAAAAATCCGGATACCTGAAACATATTCTTGTGAAAACCCCACTTAAGTGAAAGAAAGACTGTGGCATTTTGCAATTTCTCTTAATCGGATTTTACTGTATAAGGAAAAATTAATGCCAAATGATAATGTGCTGATATTTTTAAAAACTTTGTTGTATATAACTTATTGGGATCAATAGCTAGCTGCCAGAGTTGTAAAAAATGCAGTCTTTTCGGTACTGCAGTTAATTGACTAAAAAGACTAATTTCCATAAGTCTTTTAACTTACAAAAAGACTGTAACTGTAATTCGGGCAGTCGTAGTCAATACTCATATTAGTACTGTGCAGTTAATGAAAGCAGTTAATTGACTAAAAGTTAATTAACTGCAGTACTTTTTAACTGGTTTTAGTTTTTAGTCACTCGAAAGTCTTCAGTACTGGCCTTGTTTTGGTTTTAGTCAGTAAGTCTTTTAACTGCAGTTAATTAACTGTAAGTCTTTTAACTTATTTTTAGTGTTTTTTGACTAAAATACTTCGGATTTGTAATAAAAGAATTGCAAAAAGTAAATAAAATGCTCACAATGCATTTTGGTTGATATAAGTAGCATTAAGGATCTCCCACACCAATATATTTTGTTGATTGACAACCACGTGTTGTTATTATTGTTTTCGTCGTCTCCACAAAAGATTCGCGTTGGTATGGGGGATCCTTAATGCTACTAATATGCATTGTGAGCATTTTATTTACTTTTTGCAATTCTTTTATTACAAATCTGAAGTATTTTAGTCAAAAAACACTAAAAATAAGTTAAAAGACTTGCAGTTAATTAACTGCAGTTAAAAGACTTACTGACTAAAACCAAAACAAGGCCAGTACTGAAGACTTTCGAGTGACTAAAAACTAAAACCAGTTAAAAAGTACTGCAGTTAATTAACTTTTAGTCAATTAACTGCTTTCATTAACTGCACAGTACTAATATTAGTACTGACTGCTGACTGTTTATTTTGCAGTTAAAGTACCCATGTACAGTACTAACTTGTATTCAATTGTTAAGTTAATTAACTGCAACTTTACTAACTGCATTACCAAAGTACTGCAGTCTTTTACATCTCTGCTAGCTGCTGACAATAAAAAACATCACTCAAAATGGCCGCCATTTTCCTTAATACACGATCAAGAAGCCCTGGCCGATCATCGATTGCAGCAGAATTGTTCGCTGTTTAGACAAGAGTTCACTTTAATGACACAATATTTAAGTGTCTGCTAGAGGAGGTTATTCCCTCTAAAACGTACAGCAGTTTTTAATCAAACGGGTTGATGTCTGTACTACTAGTTGGCTAATAATGCGGTATTATAAATATCGGCACATTGTTTTTGAGCCATTCTTGGGTGGTTTTTGCCTTCTAAGCTGGTGCATAATCTTTTTGGAATGTCTATTATGGCGAACATTGTCTAATTGAGAAACTTAACGACATCTTCTAAAACAGTTGTTTGGTAAATTTTCGCCGAAGTTTGGACTTCTTTCTCACAAAAACCCTCGGAATGAGTTCTGGCCGTTCTTTTAAAGTTCAAGCATATACACTCGATCATTTCGTTTACTAAACGATTCTTCGATGGTGAAGATTTTTTCTTAAGTGAACAGAATCTGTCTGTGAGCATTCTTCGCGTACCGGCTAAGCAGATCTTTTTTTTTGTTTCCGTTGTGTTTTTGGACGCGCTGAGTCCCAAATCTTATTTAATGGTGAGAGATATGGATTTTTAAGAAATTCTAACGGTACAAATTTCTGTTTTGTCACTGTTTTTCGCCCCTTTCAAGCCGCCAAGGTTTTGATGGCACGTGAAGTCCTCATTTGCTTAGGCTGCCAGATCTTTGGCGGCCACGTATACGCCAATAATATTCTTAAATAACTTTACCATAAAATTCTCAAAACAACGCGTGATTCCTAGCGATCATAAGGTCCGAAAGATATCGCCTTTTTCCTTTGTACACTTGTGAAGCCAAAAAAAAAAAACAATTAAGTACTTTTTTCCAAAAAGATGAAATGTAGTTAATAAGGTTAATTTTTTTTAATATTTGCTAAAAACCGGATGGTATACAATTAATAATTAACATAAGAGCATTGAATTTTGAAAAAAAATTATACTTAATTACATAAAATTTTGAAAAAAATTAGTTTGAAATTTTTAGGAAATTTTTTTTTCAAAATTTCGAGTTTGAAAATTAATTTTTCAAAAACTATTCACTTACACAACTTAATTTAAAATGAAAATTAAAGAAGAGATTTCTGACTTTCCTAAAAAAATTTAAAAAAAATTAGCCGTTGTTTTTAAATAATTTTTTTTCCGTTTTAAGTAATTTTTTTTAGAAAATTGCCCCTCCTGCCAACGGGGGAAATAGACCCCCCCTCTTCTTGTCGCAACCCAACCTACTCACTCTGACTTTTTGGTGCACCTTATAACAATCACCCAGTATGTATATGATTGCGTTAAGATTTGTAACAGTAGTTAAGACTTGACTAGGTAGAATTGACATTTGCCACCAATTGCAAAATTTATAGCATCTTCCGATAGGGTTATGACTTTTGCCCCACCTTCTTTAAACTGTCTAATTCCATTGATGATCGGAGCTATCCTTGAGTAATGTGAAAATTAAATAATTTACCGGTAAAACTTATAAATTTTCACCAACATTGGTAAAAGTCCGATTGATTTTGTTTTAATAAATTCAATCCGGTGAAACTTGCCACTGTTGTCCAAGAAAACTGTTAATATTGTCGCCTGTCTGCTATCTGGTCATACCTTATGGAGTAGCGAGTGTTGGACAGAGGAGACATTAAGTGAACTAACTGCACTTCAAAAAAAAAACTATTGGAAAAGTACGGAATAAAATATGAAAACATAACATTTTGAACTTTTACCAAAGTTTTTGAAAAATTTCATAGTTTTACTGTAGTTTCGTAAATAAATTGTTAAAATTGTGTATAATTCGTGAAATATCAACACTCAAACTGACAAAATTCACCTGTAAATTGAGGTATAGACCACAAGAAATATCCGTAAAAAGAAGGATGCTGCACCGAACGAAATGCTAGCAGTTGTAGCAGTAGAAGCATTAAGATATAGATACGTACTTGTAAAAAATGAGCACCAATGCCGTTGGTAAAGTTGTTAGCCACATGAAGGGAACCCAGTCTCGCAGCCACCAGAAGAGCAACGGCATCAATGTGGTCCCAATGGACCATCCAAAGCTCTGATACATTGCAATGTTGGTTCTATCGTCTCTTTTTTTTTTCATTTTGTTTTGTTTTGTTTGTGGTTTTGTGTAGTAGAACAAAAAAAAAAGAAAATGAAAGAAAAACGGAAGGAAAGGAAATAGAAGTAAAATATGGAAGGATTAAACTCGTTTGTTGGTGCATTTTTGGGGCATGAATGGAATGGTTTCCGCTTTAATGTTATATTTTTCGGTGATAAATGGGTAGATGCGGTTTAATGCCAGGAAAGGAATGAATACATATCTATTCATTTGCCTCCCTTGGGGGGCTTATATGTATATTCTTCTTCTTCCTTTTTTTTTGTTTATGGTCAGTGAGAGAAAATGAATGCGTTTTTCTTTTTCCATTTCAAAGGACGTAGGTATAATATGTATGTATGTTACACTTACTCGCCTGAGATTTCCATTCCGACAATGAGAGGTGATTGGAAGAGACTATTGACAGTAAGTGCTACCAAGCTAGACGTAATCAGGAACATTGTAAATGATGAGGTAGAAAATATAGAAAAAGATCGACCAATTGTTGCTAATACAACACTGATGTAGTAAACGGGACGCCTACCGAACCTGGAAAATAAAAAAAAGATATTTATAGGTAAGTTACAATAATTAAAAAAAATCAATCAAAATAATAAAAATCTGTTTTTTTAAATGCCTGCTATCTTTTTGGTCACAGACAGTTTGACCTCATATGTGAAGAGTTCAGAATTTAATTTTAAACTAACAAATTAGGTTTGTTCGCGTACTTGCCCGAAACTGCCAGATTTTACCAGATTTTTTTTTAATATGAACTTTGACAAAGTTTTCGGGTTAAAATAGAAATGGATAGGTTTGGGAAGTAAACGATCAAGGTTATTAGGTTAAAGTCATTACCTAGTTGAACAACCAGAAAGGTATTATACGTAACAACTGTGGGGGTAATTAAAAAAACAACAAAAATTGAAATACAGGATATATAAAAGTGCTACTTCTGATGTCACCCTTAAGATTCTTTATGGGTTTTGAGCCATTTTGGTTCACTTTGTTAAGGGTGTAGAAAGGCCTGTACTTTTTTCTAGCTACACATTATTTGAAAGCGAACAGAATTATTTCCAACTACACATTTTTGGCGTTACAACATTTCACAAATATGTACCTTTATGGAATAAAATTGAGTTTATTCAGTGACCACCGACCAGAGTTAGAAACTCAGTATTAAAATTTCGGAGCAGATTTGTAAAAAAAAGTGGAGTAAATCGAAAATTTCCAGAGTGGATTTGAAAAAAAAAAGAAAATGTAAAACTCAAAAACTTTAATATAATGTATTTATATAAAAAAAATAATTATTTAACAAAAAAAAATAAATCACATAAATTCAATTGGTTTCAGATCAGAATATAATTTTAGATTCAAACATTCAGAGTCAGAGTTGGTTAGAAAATTTATTAACACTCAAAGCTCTCATTTACTTTTGTGTGTTTTGGCTAAAGAATTTTTTGGTGTGGAAAAAAGGAGAAAATCTTAAAAAAGCCGAGTGGCGATTGAAGTAAGATTATAACGCTGCCACCAACCACTTCAAAAAATCTTAAGTCCAAAAAAATCATATCCAGCTGTAGCATTGTAAGGTTAAAGAGGTAAGTATAGGAGTGCGTGAAGTTAGCCCCCCTTTTTTGGAATTTGCTATTTTTGAAAGTTGTTCCAGGTTGTTCCCGATTTGTTCCGCAGTGTTCCAAGTTTTTTTTTTTAAATATTCAAAAATGGGGGTTTTAGAGCCAAAAAACCGTTTTTGACCTAGCCCCCTTTTTTTCGAAAATCAAATTTTTGAAAGTTGTTCCAGATTGTTCTAGTTGTTCTGAACATTGTTCCAAGTTTTTGGACCCCTATATTCAAAATTTCAAAAGTTATGGGCAAAATTCGAAAAAATTCTAGCCCCCCTTTTTTCGAAATTCTTAATTTTGAAATTTTTGTCGGGTTTAAAAAAGTGTTCTAAACATTGTTCCAAAAACTAAAAATTGTAGGACGTATATTTTTAAAGATAAAACCATCCGAACATTTTTTCAAAAATCCAAAAAAACGGCTCTCTAATATTTTATTTTTTTTTTAATGCATTAACTTTTGAAACCTTATGATAAATGCATGTATTGAAAGAAAAGTTGTGACCTTATATTCCTACTATCAGCTTAAAAACTAACTTTAAAAAAACATCTCCGATTTTTTTAATTTTTCAAAAACACTGCTGACCCCCCTTTTCCAAAAATCCAAAATCTACAACTTGTTCCAAGTGCAGAATCCCTCAAATCCAATTGTTCCAAAGAATCATCAAAAAATATTGAAAACTGAAGATTTTAAGCCCAAAAAACACTTTAAATGAAAATATCTTATTATCCTTGCTTTGGCCCCCCTTTTTAGAAATCCAAAATTCAAAAAGTTGTTCCAGGTTGTTCTAAAAATGCTCCCCTGCCCCCCCTTTTCCAAAAATCCAAAATCTAAAATTTGTTCCAAGTGCAGAATCCCTCAAATCCAATTGTTCCAAAGAATCATCAAAAAATATTGAAAACTGAAGATTTTAAGCCCAAAAAACACTTTAAATGAAAATATCTTATTATCCTTGCTCTGGCCCCCCTTTTTAGAAATCCAAAATTCAAAAAGTTGTTGTTTAAAACACATCAACATAAATTCTATTCGTTTCAGAACTGAAAAGAAATCAGATTCAGACATTCAGAGTTAGCAAAATAATTACAGTGATACAGTGCTATCATTTACTTTTATATTTTGGTTTGGCTAAAGAAATTTTTAATTTTTCAGTGTGGAAAAAAATTAATAGATCTCAAAAGTAACGGAGTAGATTTATTTTCCTTCTTAAAATTGAAGGAAAATTGCAATTATTGACTGTTACCGCTTGAAAACTCTTAAATAATTTCTTTGGACTGATAAAATGTATCCATGTGAAGAAAAATGGATCCACATGAAAATAAAATAAAATAAGAAAACAGGCGTTAGGTGTTTTGATAAATACATATTTTTAAAAAATTGCCGCCCCTTGCATATTGCATCCCGGATATACTTAAAAATTGCCACCCCCATATTTGGGAAACAAAAAGAAGCAAAGTGCCACCCTGGGCCTGTGCCCACTTTGCCCCTGCTACGCTACGCCACTGATAAGCCGGGTAGGCAAATGGAGCATTTTGAATCGCTTCCGCGTTTTCCACTAAACGAACTTAATGGAGTTTCCGATGACGGCAATAACTATATTAATTTATTTTCAAATAAAGTGAAGTTTTTTTTTCAGAAAAGTTTTTTCTTATCCATGAAAGGACTCAAAATACCCGTGCTTTCTTGTACGCTTCCAAGGGAAGAAAGTATTTGGGGAGAATTAGTTTTAAAAAAGCAAAAGACTAATTTTGACTTTTAATTAATTTTTATTTTCGTGTAAGGCCCGCTGTCTCTATGCTTGGCTTCGACCTTCAAAAGTTATGATTGCTTAACTAATTCTGTCATTTTCCTGATCATCCTTTGCTTATTTATACCGAATTGAAAAGTTAATTTCCATCCCCATCATTCAACCACTTGATATTAATATTCGGCATATTCCATATGAATATGCATTTTTACGAAACCCCATATGAAAATGCGCTATCATCACAACATAACATAATAATGTAAGTGTTGCCGTTGTGTTTTTATATTCATTTTATATTTTAGAAAAAAAAATTTAATTTACCCCTCCCAATTAAAGGGGTGGACAAATAGAGTGGACCGATATCTTAAATATCTTTTATCACAAAATGCACAATTTTGGAATTAAGTCGTCCAACTACATAGAATAGTAAAACCCTTAACTCTTCTGATTGGTTTATTTCAAAAACCGTCATTTGTATGAACAAAAAATGTTCTACGTTTTTGTAGGAAATATTCCAAGCTAAATTAGCCTTTGACACTTTTTTTGTACAACTTACCATTTCTGAGTTATTCTTGAAAAAAAACATTTTGGGGGGCCTTCAACCCCCCGTAAAATTGTTAGCGGCGCTCATATCGATGGGGACTTTTGACAATTTCTTAACAACACAATGAGGAAGCTATATACCAAAATCCAGCTTTCCGGCGATTATTTCCGAATTAAGCTATTTTTTTCGCTTCATTGACTGGACTAATATCAACAGTTTTTTTTTGGACAACGTATAGATACATTATGATTTGAAGACATAATATTTCATTCGTTTTTGGGGATTTAGTTCATTTTTGAATTTGGTATACTTATTTCAAATTCTAATCTAATATAAAAGAAATCCCCCATTTGGGGATTTATTTATACTATTTTGATTCCTGTCATTATCTTGAGGATTTATTTTAAGAACTTCAAATCATATATTTCATATACATAGGTTTTTTCCGCCTTTGTGCCACAAGTCAGATAATATTTTGAAAAATTCTGGAAAGATGGCCATGACAGTCGCCAACTGAAATTTGACGGAGTGGAGATTATTGGTAGAGAGATAGGTAGGCATGCACCGCAAGAAAAACATATACATACCTAGGAACAAAACATTACAGCGGCTTCTTTTTACTTTTTGATAGTAATTCAAAATTTGTCTAACCTATACCGAAATCTCCACCGAAGTAAATGAATTTTTCTTATTAAC
Organism: Epistrophe grossulariae; assembly: GCA_929447395.1. Classification (NCBI taxonomy): domain Eukaryota; kingdom Metazoa; phylum Arthropoda; class Insecta; order Diptera; family Syrphidae; genus Epistrophe; species Epistrophe grossulariae. The sequence goes on from OV839567.1 coordinate 111,093,642, forward strand.
AACCTTGATGTAGGTAAGTTATATCGTATAAGCGCACATACAAACACTTATGTAGACCAAAAAAAACGGCAAGCTCCACCGAAAAGTTCAGAAAGAGGAATTAATTTTTTTGTTTGATTAAAACATCATATCGACCATAAAAGACAATGAAAAGAAGCGTCAAAAACTCTCTTTTAAAAATCGATAAATATTATGATAATTTATCTTTAGTGACTTGGTTCATAGCAAGTTATTCCAAATCATTTCTTCCATTAACAAATATGTTTTCTGGATATCAATTTTAAAAATTTAAAAAGTATAACTTCAATGTAGTGAGAAATATCGTTTTATTTTTAAAACAATTTTCTCAAAAAAAAAAAATCATATAACCAAAATGCCTATATTCACTCAAGTAGAATGTTAATAAAATACCATACAACGCTCAAACTATTTGATTCCTATCACAAAATTCACATTCACAACTGAAAAGATATATAGAACATGTCTTGAGTAGATCCCAAAGGATATGTAAGCCCAATTGAATTTATTTGATTGCATGTGAATAAGAAAAAAATAAAAAAAAATAAAATAAAATAAAAATCATATAGGAACGAAAAATGTATCTAATTTGATAGAAATACCAAAAACCGCACCACACTTACGTGTCACCCATTTGGCCAAGGACAAATGAACCAATCACTTCGGTCACTCGGCTAACCACAAACGTATTGGTAACGTACATATCCTTGTCACAGACCCAATGCTCTTGTGTCGGAATCGTCCGCTCGTACCATGTCTTATCGTAACTATAGCCATAAGGACATTCTGCAAGGATACAAAAAGAAAATAATGAAAATAAGAAAGAAAACAAAAAAAAAATAAACGAAATCAGAAATAAACATAAAATAAAAGAAGAACAAGAAGATGAAAAAGAAAGAATAGAGAAGTTGGAGAGAACGATTGCCGGATATATATGCGGATACCAACTCGGGTCGGCTGCAATAAATGTGGGTGTGGGTGTGGGTGGGTGGCACCAATTCACCTTATAGTATTACCAACCCACATCAGGAGAACAACTGGAATGACAACGATCAACTTCAGGGATTTCCCTTTTTGATTTCTACCATTTTATTCGGATTTTTAATGATAAGCCTGGCCATAAGTTTCCTCCCAGGTTTTCTTTATTTCTTTATTTGTTTTCTTTTTTTTTATCTGTGTTTTTATGCTACAGTTGCTCTCTGTATTTACTTTAAGGACTTATTTTTCTACAACAGGTTAAGTCTTACTTGGTTGAACTGTTACCAGAGTTACAGAATTGAATCGATTAAATTATTAATGTCGTAAGATTTTATGGCAATCGGTTGTAATAATTACGGGTTGCTTAACTTTGCTTTGCTTTGCTATACTGCGAAGTGCGAGTATATAGCGCATACAGTCACTAACCTACGGATAAAGAAGTTTTAGAAAAAAAAAAAGAAAAACAATTTATGCAGGATTTTACACAATTCAATGGAGCGCATATTTTAGGGCTTAATGTTTTTTTATTATTGGAAAACTGGATAAAAGTTTGATTTTATCTTAAAATGTAGGCAGGTTTTATGATCAGACCACATTGCCCAGAAGAAAAAGAAATTGTCTTTTATTTTCAACAATATATTTATACCTATACGTGGTATGGTTTCTCTTCTTAGATTAGCGGTATATAGGTAGGTAGGTACCTATAGTATACCTACTGGGTATTGGTTTAAAAATAAATTTAATGATACCGGAACCGAGTTTTTTTTATTACTAAAAGGGCAATAATTTTTATTTATTTTACGTGGACTCAGCAAATAATTTAAAAAAAAACAAAGATTTTTTTGTATCGCATTAGAATTCTTACCTGTCTTTCTATAATGAAGGACAAGCATCTCTTATAATCTCTTATAATCACATATGATTATTTTTAAAAACTACAAAAATTAAGAATGTTTCTTCAACAAGTGTGTGTCCTATATATTCTACTAATCTCTTTCAGGTTTTATGAAAAACAGCAATAGTTTGCAGGTATCTTTATATAAAAGACGAATCTTAGTTCCAAGGTCATGGAAAACCATCAGCTTAAGAAATATCTTGAAGAACGAAAACTCATTAATATCCTAAATAAATTCCGTTGCAACAGGTCCGTCCACTGCAATGATCTGTGGTCTATTTCACCACTTTACAATTTACAACTACAAATTTGTAATAAAACTGTATTTATTAAAAGTAATTGCATTTTAATTTTTTTATTCTGCACTCAAAAACGCTTCAGAAAAATTTAAAAGAATACAAAATTGTAGAAAACTTTACAGATCAACTTTCACCTGTAAAATTTTCTTACAAAATTGAACAAATTTCTAATATGACTAATTTATAATGCATGCAATTACTTATTTTTGAATGCAAGATCAGGACAAGTTTGAAATTGTAAATTGTAAAATGGTGAAATAGACCACCAACAATGAAATCAATTTTGTTCATCATTTTAAAGAGAATAAAATTAATGTACTAATTGCATATTTCAAAAGCGTTTGGCATCAGAATTTTTTTTATCGAAAATGCATGGATTTGGAATCAATTAAATCAATTATTCATTAGGATTAGAATTTACCCTTCGGACGGCTCAGTGGCTCAATTAATTGTCACATAGTATTGAATGGTTTCAAGTTTGAAATTCATAAAATAATGAACGCAGGTGTTCCACAGGGCTCCGTTTTTTTCTCCAATTCTCTTCCTCATTTTTCTCAACAATCTCCTGACATAAACTTTTGATCCATTTAAGTGATTTTTACAACACAGTATCCTCAGGTTTTTACTTCATTGACAGCGTTATTCGTTCAGTATAAGTAGATAAGTAAAAACTGCATCGAATTTAATACTTCAACAACTCAATGCCGAACCTAACTCTATTTCACTTTACATGAGGGATCTCCTTGCATCGAAGAAATTGAACAAAACATGAGTATAACAGCTCTTATATTTGGAGAGAGGATGTATAATGCATATACCCTTTTGGGTTTTCTGGACATAATACAGAGAGAAGCTTTTAAAATGATATGTGATAAAAATATAATAGAAATGTTTGGCTCTCTTTTTGTCTTTCTTTATTTTTCCACTACTTTTATAAGCAATGATCGAATAAAAAAGCCATGTTGTATGATTCCAGACCACCGCAATACAAGTGCTTCAAGGAATGCTCAGTTCCCTTTATTTTACTCGGGTTGGGGTCATTATTCTGTAAGTGCCAAAAATTCAGTTTCCAAAATTCTGTAATTTAAAATTCTGTAAATCTGAAATTCTGAAAATCTAAAATTCGGTTTTTCAAAATTCTGAAAATCTAAAATTCTGTTTTTCAAAATTCTGTATTCCAAAATTCTGTATTTCAAGTGCGCACTTTTTTTCATTATCAAAACAATTTTTCTTTTTATAATTTACAGAATTTTTGAAATTCAGCATTTTGGAGTTCAGAATATACAGTAGGTACCTATATTTATAATTTTCCAGAATTTTGTATTTACAGAATTTTTATATACAGAATTTTGATATACAGAATTCTGTATTTACAGAATTTTAGAATACAGAATAAAAGATTTACAGAATAATGAAATACAGAATTATGATCATACAGAATTTTCAATTCATTTACAGAATTTTGGTCATACTGAATTTTGTAATACAGAATAACGACCCGTTCCCATTTTACTCTTAAGTGTAATTTCGGACGTAATTTTAATTACCTGTACCTACAAAGATTCTATTTTTAGCCGCACTGTACGAATGTGTGAATTCTCTATATTATGAAGCTTTATTTTTCCTACAAATTGAAAAAAAATCACAAACTCTAAATTTGAAGTGGAATTTCTCTCGTTATGGCGGGGGTGAAAATATTTTAAAAAATTACTTATAATAAGAAAAAAAATAATTGTAGGGTAGGGTGGGGCACTTTCGACGGCGGAGCACATTTGACTTTCGCAATTTTAAAAATATAGTTGGCTTTGAAATAAAACAAATGATTCCATTGTTGGCCACACTGCTCTCATCTATCACATACGTGTTTTCACAGTTCTCTTTCAATAGTTGTGCAGTATAGACTTATTTTTCAATTTTCAAGTGATTTTGTGTAACTTTGCTCAGGCACGAGGTAAGCGATATTTTATTTTATAATAACGGAATTCAATGGGTGTTCAATTTTAGTGGTGGTATGTATTATTAACATAAGATTGTTTTACTTTTCGTCAATTTGTTTTTTTAAATTTTGCAAAAAATAATATTTTGTATAAAAACAAAGGGTGGGGCACTTTCGTCGAACGCACGTGCGGGGCACTTTCAATAAATGTCGAATGTGCCCCATGTTATTAGAAAATACTTCTTTTATTTTAGAATGGTTCGCTCATATAAGAAGAAGACTAATCGCTGCGACATTAATGAATTCAGATAAGTCAGTTGGACCATATCTGGAAGATGAAATTTCTGATTTTGATGAATCAAACACAAATGACTATAAAATTAAAAGTGATACTGAACTCAACATTGGTGACTATGTTTTGGTCAAGTTTGACGCACGAATTGCGAAATATTATGTTGGCCAAATAATTCGATTTGAAAATGAAAACGAATTTCATTTCTATGTTGACTTTTTCCGAAAAAAATCGATGAAATGGCAGTTTTATAAGCCGCTTTTTTAAGATATATCTCTTGTTTTCAGAAGTGGTATCGAGTTGAAGCTGCCATTGCCAGACCTTATCTTTTTTAAAGACGCCGACATGAGCCAATACAACGTTCAATGATTTTTTTAAGTTTACTTTAACGTTTACAAATCGTTTACTTTAACTTAAAAGCTTCAACATTTATTGAGTATGTATTATCTTATTTTATGTTCTCATATCTATAATTTCAATGTTCCTTATTGACTGAATAATTTAAATAAAGCAGTTTGCTATAGCAAAAGACAAAATTAATCATATTTGTTCTTGTTTTTGTGAAAGTTGATTTCATGGTTAAAGTGCCCCACTAAGAAGATGAAAGTGCCCCACCCATGGGGCACTTTCCACTTTTGGAGGTATTTTTTTAAAGTATTTTTTATAAACTGTTACGGTTGAGTAATATCTTAAAAAAATATCAACTTCCTTAGTACGATTATTAAAGCTTCAAATGAAATAAAAACATAGATTAAATATGCGTTTTTAAAAAAGTTGTAGGGAATCTACAGAAAATATGCCGAATCTGCCCCACCCTACCCTAAGTTTTTAATTTTTTCAAAATCTATAGATAGATATAAAAAACATAAAAGCATCTATTGCTATCATCAAATATGCAATCGTCATGCTGGCATTAAATTTCTATTTTATTGAATTGAATTTTATTTAAAATAAAAATAATTTATTCAATAAAACAATAATTGTTTTTTTTTTTAAGTCGATAAATTAAGATTCTAATAAATAGTAAGTTTTAAGTTATAAATTGTAAGAAAATATAAAATAAAAACTATAAAATGAAAAGTATTTTGTTTTGGTTGTATGTATGTAAACAGAATCACAAATATTAATTATTCAACATGAGTTGTCGTGTTATTTCGACGTGAAATCACTTCAATTTAATGGAAGTCTTAATTTCATTCAACAGGAATTTTCGTGTCATTCTTACATGCCAAGTAATTAGTTTAAAAGGAATCGTCATATGCGGTTTGACGTGAACTTATTTTATTTTAAAATGTGTATAGTATTGATTTAACATGGAGCTTCGTGTTGTTTTGAAGTAAGGTAACTTAAATTCAATTAGAATTTTAATATTGCTTTAAAGTGAGTATCCTTTTAATTTAAAAAGAATCCTTGTTACATTAATATGAGGATCATTTTGATTCAATATGAATTGCGTATCATATTAACGTTACAGTAAGCATGATTTAATATGATGGTGGTGGTTTCAGTTCAATAGTATTAGGTACACTTATTTTAACAGGAAAATAATTTTGGTTTATAATAAACGAAAATCATTTTAAATCAACACAATGTCATTGGAGCTAAATTATAGCCAAAAAATGTTGAATCATGTTTATTTTTTTTTTATTTTACATATTTTTTTTTTTGTGTGGAGCGAAGCAACATTATGCACGATATATGGTCGTGCGGCGCGGTGGGCGTAGTGGTCGGTATCAGTGGCATTCGGGACAAATGAAGAAATTTAAAAAAACTGAAACTTCGGAGTCAAAAACGTAAACAACATATTATGCATATAATATGCTTGTCCGTTTTGCAGGTATATACCTACATACATTACGACTACAATTAACAAACTAACATATTACGTCCCGGGAAGAATTTGCGACTCGGTATTGCCTTTTTCCCAGCTAGTTTCGCCTTGTTTATGTCATGGGCCTATCGAGCAGTAACTAGCTTGGCCCTTGCTAATTTGTTAATGCTTTGTATTCCGTGGGCCTTGCTAGTGGTTCCCATACGGGCCCTAGATAGATCTTCCAAGTCAGGAATGGGCCTCTTGACCAGTAACTAGCTTGACCCTTGCTAATTTGTTAATGCTCTGTATTCCGTGGGCCTTGCTAGTGGTTCCCATATGGGCCCTTAATAGATCTTCCAAGTCAGGAATGGGTCTCTCGAGCAGTAACTAGCTTGGCCTGTGGGCCTTGCTAGACAGCACCAATAAGGTGGCGACACTAGCTTGGGCCAAAATGACACCAACAAAAGTTTTCATATCTAGGCTATGTCAAGTTAAAACTATCTAGGCCCAGTCTAAGTTATATCTGACAAAGCCAATAAATAGGCAATTCTAGCCAGGGCCAAGATAAAGCCAGAATAAGATAAATTAGTCAATATCACCCAACCTGCGCCTGTCTATGCATAGGATTTACTATATAATGGCCAATCTAGCTAGGGCCACGCTTAAAAATAGTTTTTCCTAGATAATTATCTAACCGGGGTACGACAAAACATAAAAGAAACCAATTCAAAAGAAATGCTTTACATGCTTTCAGCTTACAATTTGTTAATTATATTATTTTGATTTTATTTTATTTAAAGTTCAATTATATGTATATAATATTTATATGTATTTTATAATTTATATTTTAAGTATATTGAATGTTATCAGCAGATACATATCCACGGATATTTTTTGTATATATTATATTTTGTATTATATGCCAAAATCTGGAGTTTCCGACACAACACAACGAAAGTATGAGTTATATAACTATAAATGAGTCCAAGTGAGATCCCCGGGACGAAACGGCAAAAAAAAAAATGTCTCGGACAAAAGGCCGTTAAAAGCTTTTTTGAATCAATAATTCAAAAAGTTCAACAAATAAAATAGTGCTAAGTCTTCTACTTGGCTGATGTATTTCAGTAGTATATTATAGAATTTATATTATTAAAAAAAAACTTCTTAAGGGATGAGTTATTTTGTGGATATAAGACAAAATACATACTGATTTTCTCAGTAACGGTAAATGATAGGTCAATGCATAGATCAAAAGGGACCCCCGAAAACATAGAACTGCAGCATTTTGGCGTTTACGACAAAACAATTCTCGGTCAACGATATGCGCATAACTGGATTGCACGAACTTATAACCATTGTTCAAGGCTGGATATTATAAATTTACGGTAATGGTTCCATAATGTAAGGATAGGATATATCATTAGAGAGAAAGTTATAGAAACAAATCAAAAGTATTAAAAAATGGATTTTTTCAATTTATTTTTAAATAAAAATAAAATATTTGTAAAATTTTTAAATGTAATATTTTTTACCCAATCAGAAGTATCGGTTTGCTAAATTATAATAAAAACCAGTCCAAGGTCAGGTGATCGGTCCATCCCAATTTTATTGTTTGACAAATGCATTTGAATCAACCAGCATTTTTAATAGCCAAAAACCATTATATTGTCTTGTCTAAATGAGCAAAACTAAATTTCGATTTTCCCCTCTAGGGAATCACATATAAATATTCTACACCAATTGTTATTTTATGTTCTAGTTCAAATTACAGTTGGCTCACGGACGAACAGACGCACATACCGACAGATAGTACCTATAAATATACTACATATGCACATTGGCGTAGTTAGGAATTTTGTCTAGGGGGGGCAGCCAGCCAGTTGATATACCACCGGAAGTTTTATATTTAATTTTTAATAATATTTATAAAAATACTTTCAAAAGTATTTACTTTAAATAGAAAATCATTAGGTTTTGTGGATAGAGCTTTTTGTCAAAACCATAAGTATTTTAAAAAATGAGTAAGTTCACTCTCATACGAAGTGACACCACACTATACTCTGCTAAATAAAAAATGTTGTTTTCTAAAAAAATTGATATTTAAAAAAAGAATTGGTATATTTCATCAAAATTTATTGCATTCACTTAATTAAGATTTACAAAATAACCAAATTTTACTTTTGCTTATTAGTTTTTGATTGTGGGTGTATTTGACAGTGCGGATTTTCTAAAAAATGATCGTCTCTATGTTTCTTCATTTTTACCTAAGCAAAAAATTGAATCATAAACTAACCCATACAAATCTGAAACTGACTAAGTAAACATGCAAAATACATACTGTTGATTTAATAATACAGTAGAGAAAATCAAAATTCTTTTTTCATTAATTTTCTTCAATTTTTTAAGCTTTTACAAACTAAAATCAAGTTATTAAATTAACCATTTCCATCGGAAGCCGCTCTGCATTCTGCGTGTGCCGCGCATAGATAATCGGATTTAAAAAATGCGCATACAAATCGATTGAATACAGAAAAAAAAAACATAGGAGACAACAGATTTCAGAGTTTTGAGCAGAGTCTATAAATACATATAAAGATAGGCTGTCAGCTGTCATTCTTGTTTGGCTTAGAGCTGAAAAGCAAAGTTGAGCGTGGTGAATACTAAATTTTTGCAGTAGTATGCTGCAGTAAGGCCGTGTCCGAATTGCGTTAAAATGTTGGTTAAAACTTGACGTTTGGTTAAATTTTGACACTAGCGTGGTGAATAAAATGGATTAAAAATTACCAGGTTAAAATTTGACACTATAGTGGTTAAATTTTGACGTTTCTCAAGAAAGAGAGAAAATTGAATGTGAAATTATCTTTAAAAGTGCAACAATGGACCGGCAAACAAGTAAACCAAGAGCTTCTGGAAAACCATACTCTAAATGTAAGTTTGAACAAATTCAATAAAAACAATTATTGTATTCTTGTTTCTATAGGGTCGGAAGGAGAAAAGTTGAGGCTTGTAAAAACCAGAATCGAGTTCGATCATCTTTTAACATCAAAAAATGCAAACATTATTCTTCTTTATTATATACTTCCTCAAATTCATCTTGCAAAATTAATGCCAGTTGGTTGTATTATTTTTTTTTTTTTTTTTGTAGTTTGTTGACCTAGTGTTCGCAGACTGCATAATCAAGCAATACACAACAGGATTTTTTCCGTAATGTTTGGGGATATAATCGATGCAAAATCTTTATAAGTAAATCAAATTAAGAAATTTGTACTTTATCGCGTCGAATTTTTATTTTGATACATTTCAAGCTGGATTTTGTATAAAATATTTCTTTTCTGGAATAATAAAATACATTTGTGGTTAGGGAAATTTCTTTAATCTTGCGGGAATTTGAACTAAAAATCCCATTTAACCCATCCTATTTTAATCCAGTTCGGACAGCAAAAATAAAAAAATTATCCCATTTTAACCACACGTCAAAATTTAACCAATGGTAGAAAATTTTAACGCAATTCGGACACGGCCTAAGAGCTGAAAACATAGATGAGCGTGGTGGATATGACATTTTTGGACTGGTATACCTTTCTTAACGCATACTCCTGCAAAACCTAAATGACACCACATATTTCCTATCTATAACTTATAATATCTGGTTTATATGCAAGAACGAAAGATCGAGTTGGATTAGGGTCGGATTTTCGATCCTGCATATAAACGAATTACCCGTTTGTTTGTAGGTATTGTGTTTGCAATTAGTTTTCACGTATTGCACATACGTATGAACATAGTGATACGTTGTTATAATGTCTGCGTTTTTTTACACATACCTTGAGAAAAATACGACGACCAGCTGGTAAAAAACCTTAATGTAGGAAAAATATAAATTTTGTTGTCTTTATAATGAATGACAAGTTAGTACTGTCGATTTTCTAGGGTGGGCATTACGATTTCTAGGGTGGGTGCCGACCACCCTTGCCCACCCTTAACTACGCGCATGCATATGCATGTAATCCAATTTTTTGGATTTCTCCAACAATATCAATGTAGTATTATTTTTGATTAGAACCTTTAATTTAGCTTACACTAATCCAATACTTGTCTTATAAGCAAGTAAAAAAATAAATAAATCAATCATTCTGGAAAGCATTTCTTTGGCGACCTGACAGTTTGTAGAATTGAAAATCAAGTACCTGATCTCTTTTTCAAAATACGATTAATTGAAAACCGAAGTCCAATAAAAGAGTGCGCTTCGCTTAAAGATAGGTTGATGATGAGGTTTCATACGAAATAACTATAGGTGTTCATTAAGAAAATATAATGGGGCATCAATCCTACAGCACCATGCTGTCAATCTTTGCATTAAAGCATTTGACTAAAAAAAAATCGACGGAAAGCTGGGGTTTTGGTATATAATAACCTCCACATGGTGTTTTTAAGAAACTGTAAGAAGTCCCCAACGATATGAGAACCGCTAAAAATTTTACGGGGGTTAAAGGCCCCATATGAAATGTTTTTTTCAGGAATACCTATATCTCTCAAATTATTAAAGTACAGAAAAAATGTCAAGAACTAATTTGTGGCTTAGAAATTTTGTTTACAAAAATTATCTTTAATTTTTTCTTCATTAAAATACCTAACCATTTACGAAATAAACCACTCAGTAAAATTAAAGTTTTAATTTTTCAATAAAATAACTTTATTTAAAAACACAAATAAAGATTGAGTTCGTGGCTTTAAAAAATGTTATAAAATAATATTGCAAGAGTTGCCGATGTGTTTTGATATGTTAACTTTCCATTTTAAATATTTTTTTTTTTAATTTATCCCTCCCCCGTTTCCCCTTTTGACAGTTTATTGGGTAAACTATAGGTGTTAGGTAAGGTATTACTTGCAAGAAACCTATATAAAATTTAACTATCTCCAATAATATCTCAACTGGATAATATTTTAACCTATATGTATGCAACTTTTGTTGATAAGCCTTTTCATGATTTGCGATATAATTATTAACATAAATGCTAAAACACACACTCACCTTTTGTATTGGTTTCAGAAACATCAAACTCACTGTTGTTTAACATCACTGAAATATTTGTGAAATCCCTATCATACATTTTACACTTGCTAAAAGTTTCAACTTTTCTATTATCCATTTCTCTATAAGAATTAAAAAAGAAAAATATTCATTTTTTTATTAATTAATTTAAAAATCATGATAATTTGAAATATTTTACCTTGGCAATGTAAGATCCCTCCACTCGTTCAACGTTAAATTTGTTTTCTCTCGTCCTGGTACATTACACCAATGCTCTGGCACATTCAAAGCCAAAATAATATTCATATAAATCATCGCACCAAAACACGATAATCCCATGACGAATATACAATTGTATATTCTTTGAAAATGTCCATTGGATCCGACTTTTTCCATAATTTTACAAAATGGATCCTCCTGCGTGGTGTCATTGCAAGTAGAGTTTTCATTTTTCATCCTAGAGCTGGAACTCGATCACTGTGTACCGTCGTCGTTGTCGTTGTATGTTACGTTTTGAGATTGCACTCTTCGTCGTCGTCGTCTATGAGTTGAGCAGCTGTGGAGCAAACTTGAGTCGGTTTGCTTTTGGATCTTCTGAAAAACAAGAATTGGAAAATGTAAGCAATTTATTCTACAGCGACACCTCCTCATGTAATCATTATTATCAACAAATAATAATAAGTTCATTTATAATTTTAATTGCAATAAGATTAAGCATCACAATGTACAATTACTATAAACAAAATAGGGTATTCCCGCATGAAACCAACGATAACCTCTAAGATTTTTCGAATGTCTATATCAGCTATCCACTGTCGTGGGAAATTTTATTTGATCTCAATAAAAAGCCAAGAACAACTGGCAGACTAAACAAATTTGTATAATGTTTATGGGACATTTGAAGCAACTTGAACTTTTAAACTGTCTTTCATCCCTACAAATTTTCCTTGGTTCCTTGTCAATGGCTCATTTAAATCAAAGTTAATTCACTTCTATAGAAATATATTCAAAATAAGTTAGGATGATTTTTCATGCGTTTTCAATCATTTAATGTAGTTCTCTTCATTTTTTGTTTGTTCACTGCAGGAACACCCTTTAATTTAACACAAAAAAACATAAAATAAACAAAAACTTGATCTTATAAAATAATTGTTAAATTCAGTTGTAATTGCAAGGTAGTAATCACATATAAAATCCAACAATCTTACAACTTCTGTATGGTGATCGTGATTGGTAGAACAAACTGAAGATAACAATCTTCATCACTACAACAATATAATATAATAATCAGTGATAACGATAGGATTACTACGCGGACTATGACAATTTTTTATTTAATTAAGTTTGTGGACACTGATTGATTGCATTCTAAATGATAAAATGAGAATTTACTGATAAGATTGTTATATGAAAACAAAGAACCTCTCTACAATATTTTTTGTTTTTTGTAAAGTATCTATATTGGAATTTAGTTGCACAATTTGTAGATATTTACAGTGGAAGTATAAGGTCGAATTTCATTGAAAACTGATGCACTTGAATTTTTTTTTTAATCAATCTGAAGAACTATACTTCACTATTACTCAGCTGTTTAATATTACAGAGAACTCCAACCATACATATATACATTTACGGGTATAATAACAAACATGAATCTGAACTAGTCGGAATCGGAAGAATATCCCAGATTGGAAAGGTGTGAAGGATAAAAATCTTAAACGCAGCAATTAATACCGATACGTCTAGCAAATATTTTCTATACTTAAAGTTCTGTAAACATTTTTAATAAAAAAAAAATTCGTGTGCAATTTTTTAGCATTAATTAATGCGGATCATTAAAATTTATTAAAAACAAAAACACATCTACCCATTTTCGAAATATGTAATTTTCAAAAACTGATTTTGAAATATTTTTATGAAAATGCTAAATTTATTTTTTTCTGAGAAGTTATGGTTTTTTGCAAAAATTTGTCGCTTTAAAATGGTAGATCGAAGTAATATTAGTATACATACAAATTTTAATCAAAATCGTACGAGCCGTTTTCGATAAAATAAAATTTTGTTAAATGGTTTTCAAACGGTTGTATATGGTAGGTACCTACCACCGTAGATTTTTACTATAAGAATAATTATTGTTAAAAATATCAAAACAAAAACATAAATGTTAAAAAAAGAGCCAAGTTCTTCTATAAAAAAAACCTTTAGTAGTGTAGTGAGTAGTGAGATCTAAAAGTATTCCAAGTTCTTACTTTATAAAGTTTTAATGTCAAATATTTAAAGTAGATTACTATTGAAGCAACTCCAAGTTATGAGAGAAATTTATTATTTAATGACTTAAATTTGGCGGTTCAAAGGTCAAGTTTTCAAATAGTTTTGAATTTTGAGTAATAAAAAGAAAACTTGCCAAGTAAACTGCCAAATTTAAGTCATTAAATAATAAATTTCTCTCATAACTTGGAGTTGCTTCAATAGTAATCTACTTTAAATATTTGACATTAAAACTTTATAAAGTAAGAACTTGGCATACTTCTAGATCTCACTACTTTTCACGGCTGACGGCTGACATAAAAGTTTTTTTATAGAAGAACATGGCTCTTTTTTTAACATTTATGTTTTTGTTCTGAATTCACTCCTTTTTGCAAAGATTTTAATTTATCCCCACTTCAAGCCCTACCGCTCTACCGAATTTCATCATTCTACAGCAATCTGAAGTGTTCTATATAATTGATAACAATTCTGGGAAAGTGGGCGGATACGACGCCCCCTGAATGGAAAACCTCAAACCGCTTTGCGATTTAACAAGTTTCTGCGGTGTCGGGAAGTGCTCCATAATTTTGATGATATGTCAGTGAGTGAGTCAGTGAGTCACTTACGGTTTTCTCGATTTTTGACGTCTTATATCTCGGGAACCACTAACGCGAAAGAGTTGAGATTTGGTGTTATGCTTTTGCTTGGCTAGCCTACCAAATGTTCCGAATTTGAAGTTCCTGACTTTATTGGTACTGAAGTTAGAGGGGGGTCAAAAATCGCCTGAGTTTGTTCCTGTAAAAAGGGTGTAGTGCCAGAACTTGGCTGGGCACTACCGTGCCCTTTGATTATATTAAAGATTCTGTTAAAAAACTGTAAGTTTTTCCACCAAGTAATTTTCGAAACATGTATTGATTGCTAACCACAAAAAAAATTTAAAATCTCAAAAATATTTTTTTCGAAAATTTTGGTACCTATACACAACACTTTTTTGGAGAAAATCAAAAAAATGATTCAATTGGAAGTGCCATTTATAACCATTAAAGTTACCCAAAAATAAGCATTTAAATAAACTGAATTTTGTTTGAAATATCTTTGGAGCAATTTTTGCAAAAAATAATTATTCAAAAATGCTAAAAAAAAATATATGTCAGGTAGGTAGGTATCGTTATTTTTGGTCCTAAAAAACAAAGTTTTTGAAAATCGCTGGAGAGGTTTTTTATACACTCAGCGGCTCGAACTCTTGGCCACACTTGATTTTTGTTGTAACTCGCCCTCAAAGAGGAGGGCATTTTCTACCCATCACCACCACAGAAACTATGGGTTTTCATGGAGCCTTGATTATGGTATGGGGAGGTATAAGTTCCGAAGGATGTACGGAGTTGGCCATCGTTGATAATCGATTAACAGTAACGCGATACGTACGATCACTTCCTCAATGCACGACCAAATGAGGCGCGTTGCGTATATAAATACCTTCAATGCACTTAGTATTCAAAAAATGCAGTGGCTCGTCCGCAGTACGGATTTAAATCTCATAGAGCATATCTAGGAAATGCTAAAAAAAAAAAAGATATAGTGCTTATCCCACCCCCTACAAACACTGGCCGAGCTCAGGAATGAAGAAAAGAGAGAACTGACATCTTCTACCACAGCTCTAGGCAACTTTATGCAACTGAAATTTTGGGATTATGCAAAAAAAAAATATTCAAGGACTTTTTTTCAATAAGTTTGACCTGGAAAAACCCTGAACTGGAAACCCTGTCGTATATGCTTTCAATTTATCATATTTGAAAAACTAGCTTAAACATGCTTATAGAGGTAATATTTCAGTTAAAATGTTTAGGTAATATTCATATCAAAATCTTTGCAATGCTAATTAATGTCAAATATATAATGAACAGCATATCGTCATTGATAAGAGTCCCAATTATTTGTCCTATTGAAACATTGTGAATCATTGAATCCGTTCGGATCTCGGAATATTATTTAAACAGTCAATCATTGGGCGCATTGGCACTATATGACTATCATAGGCCATTATCATGCCATTCATGTGCAAAAAAGTGATAATAATTAATCATGGCGTAGATTACTGATTAGCACTGTCTATATACAGGTAATATTTGATCTTCAAATTATTTCAGGTAGAAATTGAATTGAAAATCCCTTGACTTAAGAGAGAGTGGCAATTTTTTTTTGGTGAATAATTGACAATTAATAATAATATTGTAAAGCTTTTTAATCGAATAATTAGTTAAGAGAAATATTCACCAATTAAAAAATAATTATAAAACAAATATATTTATGATTTTGTATAATTCTTAAATAAAATTGTTGAATAATTCCCTTAATTAACTTTTTGATTAAAAAGCTTTTCAATAATATTATTTATTTCACTTACTTAATTATTACTTATTAGTAATCTTTATTTTCTGCTTCTTATATAAAGTGCAAATGATAAACAACATTGTAAACAACAATCCTATACCTTTTCTATAATAATAATGATGACATAACGATTTGCAGGACAAAGACCGACTTTTCCAGCAAATGATGTGACGGAATATAGATAAATTTTGATATTTTATTAGAACAGAAAATAAACTTAAACTATAAATTGATAATATGTCTTACAATATACAAGATTATTAGATAAATGAAACGACTTAATCTCAGCTCCGCTTAAGACTAAACATTTATTACAATGATCTTACAGATAGGAGTCACATTGCTTTAGTTAATCTAAATTCTAAACATACATCTTACAGGGTAGTATCTAAGTGTGGATATGTGTGCATATAACTTAACTTAATTTCAATATTTTTTATCTTCATATCTAAAGTTTATGCAGAGGGTTTTTATAAATCTATATAAAATTAATACATTGGCACTTTTTTTTTAATTCTGAAATTCACAGATCATTGGTCTTATTTTGTTATCGTAAACAAGGTTATACAAGTATTTAATTGACCTATGAATAATTTGATAAGAAACTTCGTTGCCGCGAAAATTATTACTTTGTTAATTCATTGATATATTATAGGTAGGTATTTTTTGTTTTAATTTGTGTTTTATTATACTCATAAAATGTTTAGATTAATGGTTATTCAAATGAAAACAATATATTTTTTGCATTATTTTATTGTGTTGTGGAGATTATGTACATATTATATCATTATTTATATTTAGCAGCCTTGATCTTTATATAGAATTTTTAGATAGGCTATAAATAGTTAGATTCATTGATTAAAACACATGAAATTAATCATTCAACTATTACACGCTTATATGGAAATAAATTTTGGAAATTTCCATTAAAAATTTAAGTACATTTATTTAGATTTCTGTTATCATACGTAGAAATTGTATGCAATGTCTTTATCCGTTGGTTATTCCATAATATTTTGATTCCAAAAGAATCAAATAGAAATTTACACACACTTAAAACACCAAGTATCGTCATTATACCCAGTGCACGGTAATGACACCTATAACATCTAATAGGCTTGGACTATTTTTGATGATTTATGCAGAAGCTGCATAAACGAGGAAGGAAGAATTGATACCTCACCTTCTCTTTACATGTCCTGCTCAATTTCAAAGACGTAGGCTCTATCTGGAAGAGTTCTACTACAATAATTCATTCCAGTTATCTGGAAAATCAGGGCACGCTTCTTAAGGAGATCTAAGTGGTTCAACGAGTAGGAAGAAAATTTTTCATAGATTCTTACGGTATTACATATAATGGGCCAGTTTATGTTCTAAGTGACTTGTCACGCGTTTCTACTTGATAGACATGATAAACCCAACATGATGAACCCAACCTAACTTTTACTAATGTTACAGAAGAATTCTAAGTTTTATTGGTAAATTCTCGAATTACCATATTTTGGGCTCTTACAGTGACATCTGTTCAGAGTATACACTCCTTAATGAAATTGTAAAGCGAAAAACGCTCCAAATAGTCAATGAAAAGCATTTGGAGTTTTGGCAGTACATTAGTGCATGTGAAAAAGGAGTGCTTGGAATTAAAGATAAAAACTTCATTATACATTTGTCAGATTTACAAAAACAATAAGAAATCAAAACTCAAAATTACAAATTTATTTATTAAAATGACAACAATAGTTTTCGTAATCTCAAAAACGTTTCAAATTCAATGCAATTTAGTAGTAAAACACTTTTTATATAGTTACCGGAGATAAAGGTGCTCCATATATTTATTTACACTACTGTATCTTTGTAACTGTAAACAAAGATCAACACAAGACTCTCTCTATAACTTAACAGAATCTATTTATTATGTAAATTTGTGCATAACAAATTTTTTTTTTTATGATGCTCTACTTTAGCTATGTATATCATCACAATATCAAATCATATTAACACTTGCTTTCAATACATTTTACATTAAAAACCATTTACATATTAGTAGGTACCTGTTGGCTTGTTTTTTTTTGTGCAACGTGTTATGAGCTTTGTCTAAATTAAGGTTCTTAAAATAACAACTTTGGCAGAAATTTGGGCAAAAATGGGTAGAAAGTGGCAGTTTTGGGAAGTAAAGAAACAGACCTATTATTTTTGAATCCAATTGGAAAATTTTAGTCGTTCATTATATCTGTACAGGCTAGAATTAAAGCTATTTCAAAACTGCCAGGCTTATCACCAGACTCCTTTTAGTGGTACTTAGTTTTTTAGGATGGACCTATGGCCTATTGCACCATCTTACAAAATTGTGATTACAAGTATTTTTTTTTTTAATTTGTAAAAATTCGAGATTCTGTTTTTTGTAATTTCTTTTTTTTTCGGTTTACAAGTACATATTTGTGAAAATTCGGGTTTTTTTGTAAGTTTCTGTTTCACCATACATATATGTAAGATTTTTACAAAATTTGCTATATTAGGGAAAAAACTTACATAAGATATAATATCATGTGTAATTTCTTTTACAAATTGATTTTAAACATAAAAATGTGTAAAAAATTTCTGATTATTTCACTTTCAACAAAGTTAATAAATTTAAGGCTGAGGGAATATACTTCGGGTTAAAACTTGCACTGGGTTTAGATTTTTGCGATTATTGCGTTTTTATCTCGTTTTTTTTTTATTAAAATATGAAATTATTAAAAATTGAAATTATTTTATATTATAAGTCATTCGAAACCTCTTTGGCGTAATTTTATTTCAGTTTCGATTAAAATATCAAGCAGTGTTGCCATAAATAATTTTTTTAAGTTGGGAGATTTCCACAACAGAAAGCCATGTAAAATGGAAAACATAATAAAATCTTTGTTTACAAAAACAAAGATTATTATAGGTTTGTTTATTATTTATTTTTATTTAAATTATTTTATAAATTTTAATAACACAAACACATTGGATATATTATATTGTTTAAATGGAGTAGATAAAACCTTTAGATTAAAACTAAATATTATTCCTCTTAATTTTGTTTTTCTTCATTAGAAACCTTGAGGCGCCTCAAAATACGTTGAAACAACAACAATTTTGACATTCCTCATATTTAAACAACAAAAAATAAGACTCTTAAGTCCGCTTTTTATATTATTTTCGGGCCTCACGAGGGTCCTCAACCCGGCAATGCACTCAATTAAGTCAAGCTTTTAAAAGCAAAAAATGTTTTTGGGTAGTGGAATATTTATACAGGGTGCTTTTTCAAACGTTTCAATTACAAATTAATTTTGACCACCATTTAGGGCTATCGATTTGTTTATAGCTATATGGTGAAGATAATTAAAAATATTTCTTTATAAAATGTTAGTCTAACTATATTAAGCAGTATTAATAAAAAGATGATAAAAAATAAAAATCAATTTTGGACAGGGCGACCCAAAAATTAAATCAAAGTAGAGGTTTTCTTAAATTTAAAGAAAAAATGTGTTAACTCAAAAACCGTTAGGATTTATTATTAAAATATAACAGGTTATGAAATTCTTAAGAAAATAATTTAAAACAAACATTTTTGACGCACCCTGCACAATACGATATGATTTTTTCTACACCATGGTTATAGTGTTTTTTTTTTGAAAATATTGTTTAAACAAGTTTAAGCAAGAACAGAACTTTGGCACAGGTTCCTGGCTCTTGGTCATTGAAATGCGTTTTCGGTTTATCTAGACTTAATTTGATATCAACACCAAGTCCCAGATCCCTTGTGGTTTTTTCTGTAGACGTTTTCTTCTTATTTATAAACAAAAAAAAAAACTATAAAAAAAGTATTTCAAAAATTAATTTTTTAACTGAAACATTCCCTGAAAATTTCATGCTTTTAGCACCAAAACTCGTTATGTATTAAGCTTTTAACATTTCAGAAAAACACCGATTTTTAAAAATTCTAAAGCAAAGTTATTGAAAAAACGCTGGTCGCGACCTCTAAATGGTGATCGATTTTTATTTTGTTGGTCTTAATTTTTTGGTTTCAATCTTAGCTTCATAATTTCGCCCAGTCCCGGTTGAATTTCGAAAAAGGTGTTATTTTGAATCATCCTAATACTATATACATATTTTTTTTTATTGGTGGTCAATAATATAAAATATAAAAGTCATCACATTTTATTGATCAAATATTATTATATTGCAAGTTTATCCGTTTAAAGCTATTTTTCGACAACTTTCGTCATTACTATTTTAAGACGTATGTCAGAACAAAGTTCTTTTGTTCATTTTTGCCATCAGATTAGTTAAAAAAAAAAAGATTTGAAAACAGTTATTTTGGGTTATTATGCTCAATAAAATAATTTATTACCATCATATTTATTGATAAGAAATTTATTCTCAATTGAAAAAAAATGTCCTCTTATTTAGTGACAATAAAAACGAATATGGTTAAGGAATAGATTAAAAAAAAACACAGATGATGACTATATTTTTCCAAAAGTGTTTATCTAACTAATTATACGTTTTAAATTGATAGAAAATAAAAGAACAGAGACTTATAAAATGGTTCTGAATAGTTTGACAAATGCTTAAATCAAATAAATACAATTCTTATTTATTCAAGGTTCATACAGTATAGACAATCGATTCCATTGTCTAAATTAAGGCTATATACTGTAAATTTCAATTAGATTTAAGTGAATTTAAAATCCAACAATTAAATCAGGATTTATTAAATGTAAACATTTAAAGATTATTAGGCTAGGTAGAAGTGGCTGTCGGTGGAGAAACCGACACATTTAAACCAATTGTTGACCCATTGTGATACCACATGGATGGGTTCTAGGAAAGCTTTTCCCTACTCGTTAAACCATAATTTTGAGCTCCTAATGAAGAAAGTACGATTTCTTATAGCAGTATCTGCTAGATCTCTCGGATCTTTGTAGAATTAGAAGTCTCCCAAATTGAGTCTACTTCTTTCTGATAACGTAGTCTACTCCTACTACTCCTCCTATAAGCCGTAAAAAGATATGTATACGTCATCACTTAAGCTACGCGCAAACCGACGCGATGGCGGTGGCGATGGCGATAACAATGTGGATGCCGCACACGTAAATCAATGGAGGGGCACACATCGGCGCGATATGTAGATTGCGTTCACATTCCACTGCTGCGTTCAGTTAAGCGACTTTTTTGAACGCAGCAAGCACCATTTAATCGCTATATCGCCTGAAGAAAAATTACAGTCTAAATAAGAAAATTTGAAAAACTGAAAAATTAACCCTTTACCGCATGAATTATTGTTTAAAGAGGAAAAAAATAAAATACGCTTAAAATGACTTCTTTAGGTTGTTTTAAGACGTTTTTTTATTAAAAACCAAACAAAAAATTTTTCGTTTGAATAAAAAACTCAACCAAATATGTATATTTTACTACATACGGAGCCAAATATGGCTTGTACACTTTTACCTCTCAAACGAGCAAGTTAATAATTGTGTTTTAATAAAAATGTATTCATTTCAAAGAGAATTAGACACACAATCCGAAAAATATTTTTATGATCACTTAACTCACCTAACAGAAAAGTTATTATTATTTGAAATACGAAAATTTTTCATTGACAACAAGTAACACACTGACCTGCAAACATGAATATCTTCCTTTTTGTTTGGTGCACGTGTGCAAAAGCACAGCTATTTGTTCTCAGAAATGCACAGAAGAGGATCTTGTTGCGTTTTAATCATTTTTGTATTGAAGTCAGGAGAAAAGAGGACATAATTGTAGAAAACCATATTTGGCTTCGTATGCGGTAAAGGGTTAATAGAAAAAATTAGGGGATATTCCATTTTATATGTTTTTTTTTATTAAACTTCAAAAATTATTGTATTGTCGCTGACAACTTAGCTCGCTACGCAATATATCGTGTTGATGTGAGCAAGTTTTTGAACGCATCTTTATCGCGCGATAAAAGTTATCGCAATCGCAATCGCCACCGCCATCGTGTCGGTTTGCGCATAGCTTTAGAAATATCAGTCTGAGAAAGTAACTCAGACGAAATTATTTTAGAAATTTTTTTGACTTGATTTTTCAAAATATATTTTACTTCAAATAAAAAGAATTTACTTCCATTTTAAATATATTTTTGTGATCTTTCATTCGGTACTAAAATATTACATGCAATACTTCGGAAAATATTATTTATTGTGTCCAAAAAAACTGGTTTCTTTAGCTTTTAACTGCACACTTCAAGCTTAAATATCCCAAATATCTTAACACCGATTTTGGAAATATTTGGCAGATACTTATGTAGATTGAAATGAACGCCAGTTTTCATTTGATATACCTACTCATTTATGCACTGGGCGGTATGTGGTTGTTAGTGTTAGTTAAATTAAAATTAGTACCCGCTTCACAGTGCTTGTAAAGGGTCATTAATTTTTCGGTTTCGAAAGTAAAACTAAATAAAACACAAACAGCGATACATTTTTGATGAAAATTTTACTTCATTATAAAGTCTGGACTTTGCCATTAAGTGTGAAAAACAATAGTCGTGTTTTTTTGGGAAAGCTATTCACAGTACAGTAGTATTCTATACACGAGTTACAAATACAACATCTACAGTAGAATTACTGCCAATAAAAGCAGAAGTAGAATCCTAATGGGGATGGGTAGGCTACTGCTGATGGGTTATTTTTGGAATTTCTTACTATACTATATATAAAATTCCATTCCAATATCATTCAAATAGCCGCCCCGGGAAGATTAGCAGCATGCAATTGTTTTGAGGTAATTTTTTTAGAGTTCGGGGAATATTCGCGTAGACACGGTATTTTGCATAACTCCACATAAAACAATCTAACGGTTTCAAATGATATGATCTTGGTGGCCAATTGACATCGCCAAAACGTGAAATTATACGCGACCAGGAAACTTCTCAGGCAATAAAGCCATAATTGGTCTTGTTGTGTGACTTGTTGCCCCATCTTGTTGGAACCACATACCGTGCAAGTTGATCTCCAATTGCCGGTTATAATTCGAACATATCTCTCCGAATTGACTGTAACCGTATGCCCATTGGCATCTTTGAAGAAATACGGACCAATGACAATTTTCGACAATAGAAAACACCAAACAGTCACTTTGTCTGGATTCAAAAGCACCTCTTCAATAACTTGTGGGTTTTCTGAGCCCCATATTCGGCAATTTTGTTTGTTACATACCATTGAATGAGCTGAAGAAAATATTGTTCGAAAAATCGGTCTTTATTGTCTGTTGCTCCAACGCCCAATAAGCGTATCTACGGCGTTGTGAATGGTCAGCCGGCTTCAATTGTTGCGTAATTTGAACTTTATAAGGATGGAGATGCAAATCCAATTTTAAAATATGCCGTAGTGAGGAGCACGACACTTTCAATTGCTGCGAACGCCGGGAAATCGATAAATTCGGATCATCAGCAACACTTGGACTTGTAGCAGCAATATATGCACAAGCCTTACGACATCATAAACGCTTCCACTTTCTTCAAATTTCTTCACAATTTTACCGATTTCTTGCGTAGTTGGTCGATTATGACGACCATAATCATCGCGTAATGCGCGAAAAGTGGCTACGTTTGAATCACCACTTTTATATTAAGTTTTAATAATTTTAACGCGTTGTTCGATTGTTAAGCGATCCATTATCTTAAATGGCAAATATTCAACTAATATTAGGTGTGTTTTATTCATTGCTGCATAGCCAGCGCAGCAAAATTTCCCTTGGAAAACAAAAACAATTTGATTGCTGGCGAAAAAGAAGTCAGTAAAAATAAAGATGGCTGTGCTGGCGATAGAGCTTTCAATTATTGAAATTAACGTATAGAGTGAGCTTTCGTTTTATTCAGACTTGTGCTGCGCTGGCTATGCAGCAATGAAAAAACACACCTATTATGACACTTCACATGACAGCTGAGTTTGACTATGTCAAATGCCAGCGCTACCAACTTGAAACCACGAAATGAATCACCCTTTATAACTAAATTTGCCGCACTCAATTTTCTCATATGTTCCACTTTAGTACCACTTTCTCAGACTGTATAATATTAATAAGGATGGGCACCGAATCATTGCAGTTAATTTATGTACTTTTTGTTGAAACGCTTGAATCCACAAAGTATTTATACATAAATATGTATTTAGGGAAAAAATTGATGAAGAAAGGGTTAATATTTCCATATGCAATTTGTATGATCGATTCATATTGAATATATGAATAGGCTTACGCTAGCATATAGATACCTAACCTAGCTCCCTAGATCAAAACCTTCAATGAAAATCCCGTTGCGCTTAGCATTTTTCTGGATTCATGTAAAAAAAACTGGCACGAAGTGAACAAAAATCCAATGTGTATCTTGAGATCATTTGAAATAATAGCCTACCTTGTGTTTGCCACAGCGGGAAATAGGTGTTAGCATATCGCGTATCTTAGAACAAACTTTGGCACGCATGAAACTCTTAATAATACGCACCAGTTTTACTATTTATTTATTAAAATGAAAACAAATTATTAGCAAGATAATTAATAAATTATTCAGTAAAATGATAAAAATGTTTATACCGTGTTGTACCTAAAGCAAGCTTATTTACTAAATCAATTGCAAAATAGATATTGTGAATACACTTACCTATCACGTTCACGATAAGAATTCAAATAGGTTAAAGCTTTTGTTAAGATCAGATAGATAAATTACTAATTTTTATTAGATTATCAAAAAGCACTAACTAATATACTCCATATATAAAGATACCGTTGTTAAATCATTCAATAATAATTCATTCAGCAAAATTAAGGATATCTTTTTGATTCACTTAAGAAATTTGTACGATCTTTTCCAATGGTGTTCTTCATAATATAACTATAACGATAGCGTTCACAACGGTAACAAGAATTTAACTAACTGCTTGAAATTGATTTAATGATTTTAAGACCAATTATTGGAATAATTCTTATTGTATTTATTTTTATTAATTTAAAGATAATAAAAATGTAGCTCATAATCGTAGTAGAAACAAAAAAACAAGAGCTATATTTTTGTTTTAATTTTGTTAATTTTCTTTGATAACGATTTTAATAACATCCTCAAAATATAATTATTGGGAATAGATTAAATAATTTTAGGCAATTAAAATTCATAGATATAATGTAGATAAAGTTAATCGGAGGAGTATAGTATATTTTACAAATTTAAAAAATAAATACAAAAATTGAAAAAATTGATTTCCACAAATACATAAACTGAGTTAACTACGAAATCCTTCTTTTTACAATACCGAAATTATAAAATATCGTATTTGTGTACCTTGGGTGGCCCCACAGTCCATTGAACTGAACATTGACCTTTCATTTTAAACTGGACAAGATTTTTGTATATGTGTTGAATTTTTTCATTAAAATACAGTAAAACCCGGTTGAGAGAAACGGCAAAATGTCACTAAAGCGGGTTTTTCACTTAAATGAATCCCGCTTAAGTGAACAAAAATTTCATTTAAGCGGAGTCCGGAAAAAAAAAAAACAAAAAAAAAACGAAAGTAAACGGTTGTGACTATCGCAAATTCAAATGTCATTTTCGTGATGAAAAATTGGTGGAGATGACAAATAAAAAATAAGTGAAAGCGATCAGCAAATTTTTTTTCTGTTCGATTAAATTTTTTTGTTTACTATAAGGTGCCAGTGAAAACGATCATTGAAAATTTTAATTGTTAATTTTGAGGCGTTTAGAAAGAAAAATAAGTTAATACTTTGATGCCAATATAAAGCAATTATGGTTCAATTATTATTTCTATCCAAAAAAAATTCCATTTCGGCCCAACCTTTCACATGCAATAATTTCAAATTTTTCAATGATCAATGGTAAGGTAGTTCAATCATTGAAAAAATAAAAAAAATTTTCGGGCCAAAACGAAATTTTTTTTAGGGTAAATATAATAATTGAGTCATAACCTTCATTTTGGCATAAATAAACACTGATTTTTCTTTCTCAAGGCCTCAAAATTGACAATTAAAATTTTCAATGATCGTTTTCAATGAAAGCTATAACTGGCCCCTAAGACAGAGTTTTTTCAATGAAAAATATAAAATTTAACTAAAAAATTGTTTCAAGTATCCGGGTTTTTCACTAAAGTGGAGTGTTTTATAGTCAATTGGTCGAAAAGTTTCTCGGGGATGAAAAAAGTGTTCCAGATAAGCGGATTTTTCTCACAAGCGCGTTTCTCTTAAGCGAGATTTTATTGTTTTCTTAAAGAATGAATTATATTTCTTAACTTAAATACTCACACGGCCGGCCTCAGCCAAACTTGTGCCCTGTGCAAGATTTGTAGAAAGCGTCCATTTTAATATTTGCAAACATTCATACACACTAGAGCCTACGATTCAGTCCGTGTATTTGAAAAAAACACGGGTACACGGACTCTGTGTAATTATTACACGCAAATAAAAATCCGTTCTCTTAAAATACGTGTATTTATATGCTTAATATTCGTGTATCCAGATATTAAGCATACACGGATCTTTATTACACGGATTCTTAATACACGGAATGGTTTTTGATCTTTATTCTTTCGAGGGGTGGGCTTACAAGCTCAAAATTTTGAGGGATAATGGATATTATAGATTTTTATTTTTGGTGATTTTCCAAAAAAAAAAATCGATTTTTAAAGAAAAAATTAAATAATTTTAAATTTAAATCCACTGACAGATTCGACTACCAAGTCGTTGTTGTATTTTTATGAAAAAAAAAATCCCATAAATTTGGCCCTCTCCAGTGATGATTGGATTATTTAAAATACACGGATCTTCGGATACACGGATACACAGACACACGGACGCACGGATGCACGGATACACGAAATACACGGATTCAAATTCGGATATTATAAGAACACGTGTATCCGTGTTTTTAAATATCCTTGTAATAGGGAGCTCTAATTTATAGACTGCTAGTAACCAACTTCACTCGTGTTTACAGTTTACAGCAGCGCTCTTGGGTCTTGGTGGTCAGGCCATGAAACTCACCATTACAAGCAGTCAAAGATACTCCATTATTGATGTATATTTTAAGGTAATAATGCACTACATTGCCAAAAAAAACAATGGGAAATATCAGAAAAAGTAAGTTCGATCAAAATTTACAAAAATTGTTCAATTCGTTGGCCAATAACCCGAAAAAACCTAAAGCAAAAATGTCTTTTATTCTTTTAAATAAAAAACGAACTTATTCGAATGCCATCTACTGTCAGTTCTTCTTAAATATTTGAATTTTAACGACTTAAGATTTGTTAGACCTGGACATGGTTTTTTTAAGATTCAGGAAAGCAAAAATTCGCAAAGTGCAATTAAAAAAAAAAAAAATATAAATAAATGTTATTGTTAAAAAAAAACATAAAAATTGTGAGCGCAGTTCACATTATCTCAGTTTTTATTGTCTTTTAATTTGTGTCCTTTTTTTACAGTATAAGGTACGGCAACCATCCGTTCATTATAATAATGAACGGTTCTGTATTTGAAGACGATGTTCATTATGAATAATTTGTTATACAACAACACATAAATGTTCTATATTTCACAGGTTGTTCATTATTTATTCTGTATTTAGTACAAATTCTTAAAAGTAATAACATAAATATTAGAGCAAAATTCAATGACAAAAAAATAATACCTAATGCTAAAGTTCCCTAACCGATTAAAAGAACGAACAAGACATCTAGTATAGTTTTATTTTGTCAAATGCTCTTACAGAAAGAGTTTTTTTCTATTCTAAATAATATTTGGACAAATTAAAAAACCCAAATGAAGGTCGAAACTGTAAAATTTTTTTGATAACTAAATACAATAATTACGAATTCAGTTGTTTAGTTCAAAGAATAATTTAGAAAAATCCAGAACTTAGTGAAGGAAATTTACTCTTCAGAAGAATATCAAAATCCGAGAAAATGATCTACATATTTTAAATTAGATTTTAAGTTGTTATATTTTTTTTTTTTTTGTAAGACTTTATTATCTAAGAGTTATTTTGTTTTTTAAGTTTAAGTTTGATGCAAACAAAGACCCCCTACGTTACTACGGCGGTGTGAACGGTCCAATTTATATTGGGTTAATTATACTTAGCTGAATGATATTTTTTTTTATGTTGAATGAACAAGGAAGCTAACTTTTGATAAATATTAAATTTTAAACTTTCACCTTAATTTACCCTAGGAATATCTATATTTTGAAAAGTATTTAGTCCTCAAATGATCATTGAAGTTCATGCTCTAAAATATTCCCTTTTAAAAACAACAAACAAAAATACTACCTGTCACCTATAATCTATATACCATTTTTCGTGTTTATCCCAGTTCACCTTTTACCTATACAATCTACATAATGTACCTATGCGTACGCAGTAAAATTATGAAAATATTTAGCGCTTAAATGACCTCCGAAGTTCATCCTTATAGTTAAATAATTACATTTTAAACACAAAATGTTTTTTTGTAAATCAGTTTTAATTACATTTTTTTTTAAGTATTTTGACAAAAAAACTGAGATATTTTTAATAAGAATCCCATGCATCTAACTGAGATTGCCGAGAAAGAAAATTTTCAATGGGTTGCTATTTTTTTGGTTTTCCCTATTTTAACCCTTTGAATAGCTTAATTGAAAAAAATTTTCGAAAGTAGAAGAATTTTTAAAATCTGCCGGTATTTTTTTTTTGTAAGTTTTTCTTTTTACCCATTTTCAAACACAAATCGAATTTTTAAAATCGAATGCATTTTTGTTGTTTTTCCCAACTTTTCCCTATAATAAGTTACATTTTGAGAAAGTGATTCATGTTTTTTCCCTTAGTATTTTGATGAACAAATCCTCTTAAAAACTCTTCCTGAGATCTCAGCCCAGGGTTTGTTTGGTTTATGCTCAACAGATGACGCTTTTTTTTTAAATTGCATTATGGTGTCAAGATTTCAAAGCAATAATTGATAAAGAACAAAACAATTTTTTATTTTAATATTATAATAATATTATTTATTAAAGATGCATATACAAGAAATTTTACATTTAATGGATTTTTTAACATTTTCAGTAATACACATAAAATGGTGCGCGAGATTTATATTCTTCCGAGGCCAAGTTATTATAGGTACCTTTCCGTATGAAAGCACAGATTGATGATAAAAGAACAATCGAAAACAAAACTGAACAGAATATTAAAATAATTAATTTTGCATCATGACGAACAATTTTTGTCAAATAATATGACACTCCACTGCCTTCTTCGTGATGATGATGGTTAGATGATGATCTATCCCTGGAATTATTGTTGTTGTATGCCATGTTAATTGGTGAACAAGTTCCATTTAGTGATCTGGCATATCCATTGTTGCACAAACAAATTTCTGGACGGAAACAATATCCATTGGGGCAGCCATCTTTGCATATTGGCTGACATTCACCATTGATCATGGTATAACCGGAGGGGCAAAGGCATTCCAACTGCTTACACACAATGCAGTTTTTTCCCGGACAGCTAGTACTGCATTCACGATTACACTCTTCATCTTTCAAATATGGTACTTTCTTACTACAGCAACAAACACTGTTATATCCCAAGCAGAAACTCATCTTTGCCGGACATCCTTTTGTAAATATTGGCTCACAAATATTAGCCTTAGACAGAGCGAAGCCTTTAGTACAGGAGCATCCCGAAGAATTTGAGCAATGCACTCCCAAAGGATTTTGGTGATGCGATGCCAAATTCGATGTAATAAAACTGACAAATATTATAACTGATATTGTGACTAAAATCATCTTATATATATTCGAATGTTGAATCAATAATCTTCAAGGAACAACTAAATTTAAATATGAACTTCTTTTATTCTGTGCTGCGCTGATATATTATTGAAATTGAATTTTAATCAGAAATTAATGGATGCGTTTTTTGTTTTTGTATATTTTGTTGAACTTTTACTTTGACATCTCATTAACAATTGCTGATAAAAATGTAATAAGCTCTATATAGATACTTTTTTCTTTTTTCATAAAAACAAAAAAAAATTGTATCCAACTTCAGAATCAGGCATATAAACAGCAAAAATCTGAATAACAATTCTACAAAAATGATTCATATAGGAAGATAATAATGTATACGATGATGGTCCGACTTATCAGCGTTACGAAAAAAGAAAAATCCAACTAAAATACCATTTGTCTAAAGAGAAAATTTCATATTATGCGTCACATCCACTTTTCCAGGACTTCGAATATAAACTGAATTAATTTAAATTAGTAGCCCAGTCAATAAAGCCGGAAAGCGCGATTTTGGTATATAGCCTCCTCATGGTGTTCTTAAGGAACAGTCAAAAGTCTTCATCGATATGAGCTCCACAAACAATTCTACGGGGGTTAAAGGCCCCCCAAAATCGTTTTTCCGGAATAACTTCTAAATGGTAAGTTGTACAGAAAAAACCTCAAGGATTGATTTGTAGCTTAAAAAATTTCCTACAAAAAATATAAACATAGTTTTTTCATAAAAATTACTGTTTTCGAAATAAACAAATCGGAAGAGTTAACAGTTTTACTTTTCTCTATAGTGGGGCGACATAGATACATAGATGCGGCATAAATGCATAAATTTTTTTATTGTTGGTACATTAAATGTAGGATTATATTTTCTTTTAAAAAACAAAAAACTTAATATATGGCATATGGGTTCAAATACGAATCCCTTAAGGGTCGATGAGGTAGCGAGTGTCGAGGGTACACCTTTTTAGGTGGGAGGGACAAATTAAAAAAAAATATTGAAAATATAAAAACATAATGGCAACACTTACCTGCAATATCATGTTCTAGCTTTTTATAAAGCTTTAATTATACTTATAAATGTAGTTATTTTAGTGCTTAGTTTTTGAATAAATGATTTTTAAACTCAAAATTTTGAGAATTAAATTCAAAAAATTTTGAGCTAAAATATCATTTTTCAGTGCGACATCATGCCAGTTTTGGAGTTAATCCACAGTTAATTCGTGAAATTTACTGCCAGTCAATTCAGATCCCGAGTTAACTCATCAAAAGGAATGCCCATTTTACTATAGAGACTTGGCCCAGAGTGTACATGAACGAATTTAGTATCAAATGAGCTTCTTATATGGGTCCAATAATTTTAAAATCGTTCATGGAAAGTCGAGATATTTAAGCTTGAAGTTTCCGATTGCGTCACCTTTCATTTGATACCAAACTCTTTTCTGTACACTCTTGGCCAAAAATGGGCAATTCCTATTGCTTAGTTATCTTTGGATTGACTCAAAGATATTTCTGTAATTGTTTGTTAAAAACAGTGTAAAAATTAAAGCCCCTTAATGCACGTGTACCCGTCTTACACGTGTATTTAAATTATTCATGTATAAACACGTATATTTGTATTTGGTGTGACATAATATCAAGTTAAACCTAAAAACCGTTCCCTTATACTATAAAAATATCTTAAAATTGCTTTACTACAGTTATGAAAAAAATTATAAATTTATAAAAAAAGTTACGCTTTTATAATTACACGTGTATTTAGAACATACACGTGTACACATCGTGTTGAATTCTTTTAACTACACGTGTACACATGACACAAATACACGTTTAATTAGATACACTCTTAAAATCGAGAGCTCTAATCAAAATAAATAGGGCTTCACTATATGGAAATCGCCCATTTTCATACTGCCGCATAGTGTCGCCCTCTTCGTTTCGATAGTGAAAGCGCAATTCTTTAGTGTCACACTTTGATTTCGATAGATTTTTGGCAACTGAAAGTATGAGTTAATCCTATAGGTAAACTGAAATACTGCTTCCGATTTAACTGGGTTTTAAATAATTTGCAGTATTAACTAACTTATGGTTTAACTAAGTGTTAACTCAGTCATTGAAAAAAAATGGACCTAAGATGACAAAATTGGACGACAGTATATATAAGATTATATTTCTATAAAATGTACATTTGGACTCCCTCCAACTGTAGTCAGATTTTTGTAGGTATAATCTTATACAAAATAGTCCAGTCAATAGGACATTTGACTCGGAAAAAATCGCTAAGAAGCTGGATTTTGGTGTAGCTACTTCAATTCCTCATGGTGTTTTTAAGAAACTATCAAAAGTCCCCATTGATATGAGCGCCGCTGTCAGGAATTTAAAACCCCTAAAATGATTTTGCAGGAATATCTCCCAAATGGTTAGTGGTAACGAAAAAAAGCCAAGTACTAATTTGTAGCTTAGAAAATTTCATACACAAAATATATGAGTACTTTCATCATAAAAATTACCGTTTTTGAAATAAACCAATCGGTACAGCTACATATGTGTTTAACTTTTACTATATAGTGAAGCGACTTAGTTAAAAAATTGTGCATTTTGTGATTAAAGTATATAAATTAATAAATTCATTGTTGATACATACAATATGAAAATGATTTTAAGATATTGACCCACTTTATTTGTCCCTTAAGCTGGGAAGGGCAAATTAAAAAAAAAAGTATGTAAGGGGCCAGTTATATAGCGATCAGGAAAACGAAACAGGAAAAACTTTCAAATATTTAGATTATATTTAATAGGTTTTCATTCGATTTGTAACGCAATTGATGCACTTAATCGATGGCAAATAACTGACGGAATTTTTTGTGTCAATAAAGTTTTCAATTTAACAAATATTTTTTGTGAAAAATGTACTTATTTATTTTCCTGACTGAATTTCATTTTCCGTACCAGCTGATTGTCATTTCGATCAAAATGAAACAAATCGTTCCAATTATTAAAGTGTTCCAGCTTTCACCATGGTTCCACTGAAAGATTAGTGGAAGGAAAAAAAATTCGTTTGCATTTCAATCAGGGAAACTTGATTGGGCTTTTCCACCAGCCGTCAGTTTCAAACAAGCAAACAAAATAGGAAACAGCTGGTCTGAACTTGGAGAAAGGTAAACAAACGACAAATATTTTTATAATATAGTGCTTGTTTGTTTTCCAATAAAAACGTGTAAAACGATGGTTATAACGCCAATTTAACAAAAAATCAACTTCAATAACTTATCAAGCTTATTTATATAAACAAAAATCACAGAAAATATTAAAAATCCACATTGCACTGAAAAAGCATTTGTTTACATTTATCCAAGTTCGATATCACATGTTTTGTTTTTGTTGTTTTGAACTGTCAAAATTAGAATGAGAAAAGACAAAGATAGTTTTTGGAAAAGCCTACTCACTGACGTAATTTTCATGTTCGCTATTAGCGTTCATAAGGAAAAAATTCCTATTTCCATCTGTTTCAATTTTTCCTGGTGGTTTTTCCTGATCGCTATAACTGGCCCCTTACATAGAAAATGAATACTAAAAAACAACGGCAACACTTATGTTATTTTTTATGTTTTTTTTTAAAGCCAGGAACTCATTCTTATTAAATATGTTTTTAAATTAAGTTTTTTAATAAATTATTTTCATACTCAAAATTTAAAAAAAAAAAAAAAACTAAAAAAAAACTAAAAAAAAACTTACCTATAACTATTTTTTTTTTCAAAATTTTACGATAAAAAGTACTTATTTTGTTTATAATTTTCGTTACTGTCATTAATTTTTAATTAAATGCTAAAAACCAGATGGCTGTAAGTCTTTTAGTTGTATTAAGAAAAATTGAAAATTTCGCAAATTATTTTTTTCTCAGAAACAAGCTTTTGGCTATTAATTGGATTGGGCTGTTTTAATGGCTAATATGACTGAACTACAATCTTAAAGGAGTTAAAAGGTTTAAAAATGAACCTTATTTATGCGCTTTTGAAAAATAAGTTATAAGTCAGAATTCTTAAAACTCGATTTTTTACTAGAAAAAATATTGATAGCTAATTTCAGGTGTGTAGCTGTCTTCGTGAGCTACAAGTTAATTTCATAATTGTGTCTACTCTTGAGTTTTGAGTTCAAGAACGTCTGAAATGGACACCAACCTTTAAATGTTTTCTTGGATTGTAATACATATAATATAAACACAGTACACACCCTCTTCGTCTTTAATTGCACTTTATTTTTTGTATTTTAAATTTAAATCCAGTCAAACCTTATCTCATTATTATGTGTTACTATTTGGTATAATATATTAATTTTCTTAATTGTAAGCAAATCAACAATTGAGATAACAAAGTGACGTCAGTTAATCTAGCAATTATTTACACAACATCCATAAAAATCAACAATTTGTTTAAAGCTTTGTTAGTGTAATAAAAATACATATACCTACATATGTATTTCCTACATTGCCTCTTATATTATTTACTGACAGAAAACAGTTATGTATTAGTCCGATGACTAAAATAATATCCACCTTGCCGGTTGTCAGTTCGAACAGTACCTCTATCATTACCTTATCATTATTTTGTGCAATATTATTAGATTGAGAGCAAGATAGTGTGAATAAAGCATCCATTTACATAGGTATAGGTACATCTGAAGTAGTTTTCCGACATTGAGCGATAGCCTTATCATCGACAAGTACCTATAACGCAAATAAAATATCCATAACAATATAATAGTCCGAGAGGTAGAGTTACTGTCTAAATATTTATGTATTGTTATTGAATATTTAACAGAAATATTGATAAGGTAGGTATTGTTGAATCATTTCAGAGTTGACGAGTTATTGAGGCTAGCTATATAAGTTGGGATATAGGCAGGTACTAAATAGTACTAGAAATCAGGGTCAACGTGCGTAATTTTGTTAACAATTTCCGGTATTTTAAAAAATGTAACCTTTATATTTTTATTATAAGAAAACTAAATAACAAACTATAAATAAAAATAAGAAAGTATAACATTTTGTGAATTTAAGCAAAGTTGAATATCGAAAAAAATTACTTTTGTATTGATTTTCGCTACAGTGACCTTAGAATCGGGATCTCTTTTCATTCACCAAGCATAAATTAGAATTTTTCTTTACTCACGAAGTCAAAAATAAACGGAAATTGGACTAAATACATAAATATCCAAAACTATGGCCCCATAATATCGCCCGCTATACTCTGTTCAATTTATATTTGCAGTACAGGGATAGATAGGATATTTGCCTTTCAGTCTCACCATTACGGAATTCAATAAGCTATCTTCATTTTAAAGCTCTTAAAGGGTTGCAGTAGTGAGCATTTAAAATTGCCGCAAATCTCACAAAAATATCGATAGAGTTACCAACTATTTATTAATATACGCACATTTTATAATCAAAAACAATGATATCCTAAATAAATTTAATCTATCTTTTTCCACACCTTTCTGAAAGACAATAGCCAACAGTTTGTATAACTGCATTTTAATTTTTAACTGTTTTTCCATACATAAAAGGAAAACCTAAAACATGAAAACAGAAAAACACCAAGCGTCAACACTTTTTTCTCTGAAGTAGAAATACTTGCTACCAAAAGCTCTAAAAAAGCTTAAATCCTGAAAGTTACATTGCAATAACCTAAGAA
Organism: Epistrophe grossulariae; assembly: GCA_929447395.1. Taxonomy (NCBI): domain Eukaryota; kingdom Metazoa; phylum Arthropoda; class Insecta; order Diptera; family Syrphidae; genus Epistrophe; species Epistrophe grossulariae. Next base: position 111,129,057 of record OV839567.1, read on the forward strand.
TATGCCATATGAATTTCCATCAACTGGGCAATGGTAACTCTGATTCAAAGTATTTTTTTTTTTTTAGTAATAACAATTTCAACAAGGGTTTGTTGCAAATTTGCGATCAGTCTCCTCTCCTTTCACCCGGGGAGCAGACAGGTCATGGAGGGATGTACGTGAGCTCAAAGAAGATTACACAAACAATTTAAATGTAACTCAGTGATTCTGTTTCTTATTTCAGTGGCAATTTCTTAAGTTAAGGTGCCATGCAAGCAGCAGCAGGCACCAGTGTTTTTGAAAAAGCTCTCCCATAAGGCCTGTACTGCAAATATAAATTGAACAGAGTATAAATGCGTAAAGCTGCTAAGTTCACTTTTGTTTGAAATTGAGGTTTTCTTAAGAAAAACTTTCTGACCAAATTGCTTTATTCACTTTTGTCCAATGTAACTTATACATAGTTGGTGCAGAATCTTAAAAAGGAAATCAGTTTTTACACAAATCATTTTTTTTTTTTGCTCTCCTGTAAAATTTATCAAAGTGAACTTAGCAATTTTACGTATTTAGCGTTAAACTACGAGCACTTCTCGTCGTCTTGATTCGATATTGAATTATTAACAAGAGCCACCATATAGGGTTGATGTTAATAGAGAGGCTTTTTTTTAAATCTAGTAGATTAAAAAAAAATTATATTGAGAAAAAAAAAATGTCGCATCTATTAAAAAACATCACAACAAAAACATAAAATGTTAAAAATACAGCCAAGTTCTTCTATATAAAAATCTATATATTATGTAACAACTCAGCCGTGAAAAGCAGTGGGATCTAAAAGTATACCAAGTTCTAACTTTATGAAGGTTTAATATCAAATAATTTTAAGAAGAGTAATATTGAAACAACACTAAGTTATGAGAGAAATTTATTATTTAATGATTAGGTACTGACTAAAATTTGGGGGTTCACATTGTCAAGTTTTCAAGCGTTTTGAATTGTGCGTAATAAAAAGAAAAATTGCCAAGTGAACCCCCAAATTTTAGTTAAATTTTGAAATTTCATCATTTTACAGCAATCGGAAGTGCTCCATTTAAACGATTGCAATTCTGGGAAAGTGGGCGAATACCACGCCCCCTGAATGGAAAACCTCAAATTTTCGATATTTCCTTTGTATGCACCACAAGGCCTACCGTTGTGCGAAATAACAAGACTCTGCGGTGTCGGGAAGTGCTCCATAATTTTGATGATCTGTCAGTAAGTAAGTCAGTGAGTCAGTCAGTCAGTTACGGTTTTCGTGATTTTTGAAGTCTTATATCTCGGGAACCACTTACGCTAAAGATTTGAAATTTGGTGTGGTGCTTGTGCTTAGCTACCAAATATTCCGAATTTGACTTTATTGGTACTGAAGTTAGAGGGGGGGGGGGGGGGGGTCGAAAATCGCCTGAGTTTGTTCCTTGAAAAAGGGTGTAGTGCCAGAACTTGGCTGGGCACTACCGTGCCCTTTGATCAATTATATACCTGATTTTTCTGTGGACAAGCAGTATAAGAACTCTTAAAGTGCCAAGATGTCAGTTTCTTTCACAATTTAACTATCGAACGAAACTTTAATTTTTTCTTCTCGTGCGAGGCCAGGACGGGCCAGATAGTCTATAATTTAGATTATTCAAATATTTTTTTCTATCATAAGGTCAAATCTTAGAGTAATTATAATTGGTTTTGAATTGTATAAAAGAGACTAAGGGCCAGTTTCACAGTGCACACTAAACAAAATAAGTGGCACTTAATTTTCCCATTTTGGCATTTTATGCACAGTTTTACAGTCTGAGTAAGTGACACTTAAGTGGCCAATATGGGAGACTTATGTGTCGCTTATTCCGATAAGTGTTCACTGTGAAATTGGGCATTATATTTCCATATTTGGCACTTAAGTGACACTTATTCGAGTGTGAAACTGGGCCTATAAGGTTCTTAAAACAATGTCCGATACCAGCGTGGCAGCATCATATCCCGCCCTATATGCGGTAGTAGATATATAAAAGATAAACTTATTGAACAAAACAGTCTCTTATGAAAGTTATATAATAAATTTATTCATATAATAATTTTTTTTATTTACTTGTCCAATAATATGACCAATTTAATCTTGTTCAAAGTCTTTTTGTTTTGCAATGCAAAGAAATCTCGTGAATCTAATCTGCAGTGGTGATAAAATTTTTGTCAATAAGACTTTTCTTAAAAAAAAAAAAAACAATTTTCGAGTGCCTGAGATTTGAAGATTTGGTCATTTTGCAATTTATCGCTGAGACGATACTTGACTTATTGAGTTCAACAACAATTTCGGCACAGTTTTCTCAAATTATTTCAAATTTCTAAATGTTCAAATGTAGATAACACAGAGATACAACTTATCATTTGAGGTTCAATATATTTATTTTTATTACGTATTATATACATATCCACTTGAAATACCTCGAGTGGTTCGTGCTAGCCACTTAAATCGGAAATACTATTCGGAACTGACAATTCATTGATCAACATTCCCTTGTAAATCATCCCTAAACCCAAACCAACCATCCCGAGGAGACTATCTTCCTGAGCTCCTTAAATACGTCTGCTCGACAATCACCAGTAACTGGCTGAACACAATGCCCTAGCCCTGCTGCAACTGGAATCGGAGCCGGAGCTGCAACTGCTTTCAAAAAATGTCGTACGTCGTTTTTTTTTATCTGTCCACAATTAGCTGTACAGCTTTTTGTATATTTCAAAGAAAAAAAAAACAGTCACGAGTTTATTATTCACTGTTTTTATTTCCAATATTTTTCTTTTAATTAATAATTATTTTCGCGACACAAATAATAATAAATAAGCACTAAAAACTTCAATATATTTTTTCGGCTTTTTTTTTCTTCATATAAATTGAAACGTCAAAAGTGCTGTACGTGAAAAGTTAAAAGTTCGCGAAACTGCGACTCCGATTGCAGCTCCGTCTGCAGTTGCGTTCCATTCTGCTAGTAGCATTAATTTTGTATGTATTTAATATTTTGACAGAATATGTTCCAGCTTCGACTCCGGCTGCGGCTCCGTCGCATTGTGTTCAGCCAGTAACTCAGATCAAGAAGCCGAATTTTCAAAATCAGATCATCTGCTTGATTTGTGGTTGGATTCATCAATTACTGTAGTCAAAGCTATACGTAGTTCGACATCCAGAGAGATATTGACGAGTTAATCATCCTATACCTCTGGTCAACAGAAACCTCCAAGATAATGAAATAGATGCTGCTATAAATTCCCGTACAGATTCTCCTGTTTGCCTATAACTCCTTCGCACGTACGCCAAGTCTATGTCACTAATATTGTCTGCTAGAAGACTGGTAGCTCATACATCATACGTCTGTACGAAAACTACCAACGCAGGGGTTTCAAAATCATCTCAGTCAAATCAGGACTGATCTGCTTCAGACGACCAAGAAGCTCAAGAAACGGAAGAGGGCGCTTAGCCGCTAACTACAGGAACACCAAGTCAACCCTACCCGATGGAACTCAATTGTCAGTCAGAAATAATATGAAATACCTCGGAATATTCTTCAACAAGCTACACCAGTTCTATTCTATGAGACTATATGATGAAGCCAACATTGAAAGACTTGACAGATCAACCACTGAACCGTTTGATAGGTGGAGTATAGTAAACCAGCGAAGACATCCTGACCAGCGGTGGTACCTTGAAGCAATGGAAATATTAAATGAGGTTCTAATATAAATAAACGACAAGATGGCATCCCCTTTTACGCCGACCCAGGCTAAAATCCTCACCTAACTAACAGTCCGAAGTAGACATTAGATTAAAAACAAATAGTTTTAGTTTTAATGACTAAAAAACAATAATACAATATTTTTACAATATTTTTTTAAGCACAAAGTCTTTAGGTTTGGCAATAAGCCGTCTTCCAGATTGACATTTTTGTATTAATAAATGTAATTTAAACAAAGATTAATTTAATTCAATCCAAATTTATAAAAGTAAAATAGGTACATAATGTTAGTAAAAATTTTAGAAATCTTCTTCTCTAATTCTTTTCCTATACTCAAGAGCACTTAAAGTATATCTGAACACAACATTCCAGCCACGATCACCATTCAAAACTCCCATCAGTTCCTCTTTTTGAAACGTCCTAGCTCCAAAGTACATCAGACGAAATTCATTCAAAAGAGGGCACACAGCTATAAAATGGTATACATCTTCCCTCTCATTACGGTTGCAGAGGTCACATAAAATAGGTAGCTCGGGTCGATGTGGCACGAAGTTAAAGTTAGTTAATTCGCCTCTTAACATAAATATTGTTCTTATCAACTCAGTCTTATTTCCATACAAAAATTATGTATTATTTTGAAGATTATATTTGATTTTACTGTAGTACATCCGGTGTAGCGACGATTTAGCTTCATGTACATATTTGTTGTAAAAGAACGATCCTGATTTTTCCAATATATTTGGCGTTTTTCTTTTCTGGCTCTGAGCAACGCTCTGAGCAGAGGTTGACCGATCAGAGCAAAGCTCTGAGCAGATTATGATCAGAGCCCTCAGATTTAATTATGAAACACAATTGAGCACTGAATATGTCATATGCCTAGTAATCTGTCAAATTACATAAAAATTGTATGAAGTTGACTTCGCTCAGCGTTTTGCTCGATTTGCTCGGTCATTTTATTCTGAGCATACAGATCATGCTCCGAGCTAGCTCAGATGGAAAAAAGAAACACGACTTATATGCTCTGACTTGTCTGAGGTAAAAAAGAAACATAGAATTTATTTTTGACAGCTCGGTGATCTGCTCTGAGGTAAAAAAGAAAAACGCCAATTATCAAATTTTCTCCTCAGAATGGTAGCTCCGTCACTTGGGTAAAAGCTGAGGTCACAACCAGAAAGACTTGCAAGTTCTTGCCACTCTTTGACGCAATGTTCCCCTCTTTCTAGCATATACTTCAGCACTATTTTTGGTAGGCGTTCCTCTTTCATTTCCATGACTTTTACTACGTAGTCAAAATGCATTTTCAACGTTTCCAAGATAAGAGGTGAACAGCCTGTTTCTAGGTGTATCATATAATTAGGGGTACTATTAGGTAATCTAAAAATACGATTTATACAGTACCGGTTGTATTTTTCCACCCACATAGACAGAATTTCCATATCCCCATACCTGTGCAGCATACAGAAGAATAGTCTCGGCTGTCGCTCGGATAATTTTGTGTTTAGCACTATGTGTTACAAATTTATTTTGAATGCAAGAACTCCAGACTGAATTTATTGCTCGTTTTGATTCGGATAATTTTATTTTTAAATGTTTTTCCAAGTTAAGATTAGATGTTATCAGAACACCAAAATACTTGTAATCTCTTACAACTTCAACAGGATCCGTTCGGTAAATCCACTTTTCGTGTTTCGAGAATCGTCCCCAACCATTTCTAAACACCAGAATTTTAGTTTTTGCTAGATTCACCGATAAATTCCAAGTCTTGCAGTACCTTTCTAGACTGTTGATTTTTAGTTGCATCCCATTATAATTGTATCGGATAGGAAGACAATATCATCAGCATACATTAACCCCGGAATCATTACTCGGTTTACTTCCACACCACCCCCAATGTCATCTGTGATGTCGTTGATATATAATATAAATAATAGAGTACTTAAAATACAGCCTTGTTTCACACCCATAGTCGTTGCAAACTCTTCAGGCAGCAAGTTACCATCCCATACTGCAGCCATATTGTTCTCATATAGAGCGATCTTATGATGTTGACTATTTTCTTACTTATACCCATCTTATATAGCTTGTAAAAGAGTGATTCACGTGGAATAGAATCAAAAGCTGATTTGAAGTCTACAAAAAGAGCGTATAGTTTGTATGTTTTTGCTTGTATATTTGAGCAACGATTAACAAGATGAAAATTTGATCTACCGTTGATTAATTTTCTCTAAAGCCGGCTTGAAAAATTTTGTAAGCCTTTTGAAAATAAGAGCAGTGAATAATTTAGAAGCGGTGTTTAGGAAAGATATTCCTCTGTAATTTTCTGGGTTCGAATAGTCTCCTTTTTTATTATTTTATTGATTTTTTAAAACTCTTTGGAAAGTCAGTGCTCTCAAACAGTCTATTGAACTCATCAGTAAGGGCTTGAGCGAATTCTATGGAACAATTTTTGTAGAATTCAAAAGAAATTCCATCTTCTCCTGGGGCTTTGTTGTTTTTTGCGTTTTTAATTGCCTGAAGGACATCCGCAAGGTCACATATATAATGACAATTAAATGTAAATTAAGCTAAACATCATCAATAACTGTTGCTTAAGCGGGCATGGATGATACCTATTTATATTGCATTTGAAAGTAGAATATTAACCAAATGCAAAACTTAAAAAAATCATTCAACCCATTGTGAATGGTTTGCCCCTTTAGGGCGTAGCAGTGGGCCGATTTGATTAAAACCAATTTTAAATACTTTTTTTTCGTTCATATAAGACAAAATAACAAAATTACATCAAAATAGTTAAAGCCATTTCCGAGAAACCAAATGTATATACATAAATATATAAATAAAACACAAGAATAGCTCGTTTAAAGTAATAAGATATCGATCCACCCGTTTTGACTGTAGCCGAAAGGACAGGACTTCGCCATAACCATCATGTCAAGGTTGATCAAAGTCTCGAGTTCTATTTTTTTTATACGAATTCATAACTTGCCGTATAGTATAACCTATGTATGATAACGAAGGTGAAGAAATTTAGAAAACTATTTCTGTCGTCTGTTAAGGTGGAGCGATTAAATATAATTCAATTAATAAGTTTAATTGACCTCAACTCCAAAGATTGCGTTTCGCCCAAGTACGACAGTTGGGCTTATCAGTTAGATGCTGTCGTACCCTTCTAAAACGCAAAATGCAAATTATGTTCGATGATTCCCTTAGTTCACAGTATATTCATGCTGTGAGTTTTATAAGAGTCGGTAATCATCGACAATAATTTGCATTTTGCGTCTTAGTAATTTACTAGCTGTTGCAAAATTTTAATCCTTTTTTTTTCGTTTTACTAACTAGTAAAATACTAATTCCCTTTTATTAAAAATGGTGCAGCTGAACACGTCCAAACAATGACAGTTCGGAAAGAAAAACAAAGCAAACAAACCTAAACCTAGGGAACGGACCTAATAATTTGCAATGTCAGATGTTAAAGTGACAACCTACAATTTATTTTGTTATTTTTTTTTGTTTTTATTTGTGACAACAATACAACTAGTTTGTTATTTTATTATTGTAAAAGAAAAGTTTCAATAAAGTGAAATTATAAAATTGTTATTTTATTTTGTGTTGTTGCTGTTCCTTATTAAAGGTTGCAATGAAGAAAACACAGTACGAGCAGCCGCAGTCAGGACTTTAGCAGTTTATGTGCTTTTCCCATCTTTACGTGAAAATTGGGTTTTTGTTGCAGATTCAATTGTAGGTACAACTTATTAAAGATTAGAATCTATACCTGGAGTAAAATTCTCCATTGTCCAGCTCTTCGAAGGGATTTGCTCGGGACTTAAGACATCGCACTTTTCTGCACAAAGCTGAGTCTTTGAACTTATCGAAATCTTCATCTTCCGAAAACATTTTTTTTTTATTTACTTTAAAAAGAATTAGCACACGAAAAAAAAAATACAACTTTAAATCTTTCAAATAAAATTGCCAAGAAATCATTTTCGAGGACAAAGACAGATTTCATATGGATTTAGCAAGTTACTAAAATTTAAAGTAGCCATTTTCTGATTTTAACTTTAGTAAAATGTTAAGAGTTAGTAAATTGCTAAAATCGTTTAAAATTACCAAAATCTTCTTTTTAACTTAGTAAATTACTAAATTGGCTTTAACATTTTACTAAATCGTTTAAAATTTTGCGCCAATATCTCTATGCAGGTAACAGGTTGGGTGCATTCACTAAATCATGTACATTTTAATGCTTTATTTTACGAAAAAAAATATCTATCCATATTTTATTTTAATCTTTAGAAAAAAACCGAAAACTGTTATTTGATGCTCTCTATTTGTATTTCCACTTACTACAGCGATTTTGATCTGGGACAAGAAATATTCAAAATTTCAAGTTGGACATTTTTCCATCCCCACTATAATAAGAATAGAAATTCAGCCTAGCTATTTTTGAAAGGGAATTTTGTGTAATAACTGAAACGCAGTTAGGATGCCAAGCTTATAAATTAGCGTAGGTACAAATATTTTAGGTTTTGAATAAAATAACCGTTATTCCTTAAATCGGACAAAATGGGGACAGACTTTTGCCTCTAAGAAACAATACAATAAAACGTTCAGCATATTTAAAATTTGTGTGTTCTAGCTACCCCAGATTTTGTTCATAATTGACTTATAGCTATACTCCAATATATTTTAAATAATTATTTGTGTATAGTTAGATGTGCTCTTTTGTAATTTTATCTCTTAAGTGATATCTACTTCATTTTTGCATAAAATTCCTCTTAAATTAAAGCTGCCAATTACAAAAAAATAAAAATAAATATATGTATAAATTAATTCACCTGGTTTTAAGGACTCTGCATTATCAGTGACCTAATTATTTGAGTGAATGCATTCACGTTTGGATATTCGTTTGTATATGCGATTTCAACTGTACTATATGCTGTGTGAATAGTTTATTCAATTAGTCTTGGTTCAGTTTTAATAAAATTTAATATAAAACCCATTTTCAAAGAGAAAACTCCTTCACTTTGCGGCAATTAAATTATAAAAGCAATGCTAGTGCACTCGCCGGTATATATGTATGTATAATAAAATTAAACAGGTCTCTATTTAAAAGACAAATCAACAAAAAAAATAGTGAATTAACGCTAAAATAGTTCACAGGTTTTCAAATACGCTGAGTTTATAATTTTGTAGTATTTTTATTTTTTTTTGTATGATAACATAAAGCAAAAACATATTATGCGGAGATGGATGGGGAGAGTGTCCCCTGAAAATGTATTTAATATAATTTTTAGTCAATTACCTACACGAGTGGGTTCATTTGACTGGGTGACATTTTTATGCAATCGAATTTATTTTCAAAATTTTAGCAAATTGTCACAATGAAGTGCAGGATACTTGGATTGTATTTCAAATGATTCATAATAATTCATAATAATATTTTTGTTAAAAAATATTTTGAGTATCAAACGTGAACAATAACAAAAACAGAGATTGTGTATACTTTGTTATAAGTTTGTAAAAAAAAATAAAAAATTTTTTTTGTTGTTTGCGTGTAAAATGTAAGATGCTAAAATGTCTAAAGTGCTTTTAAATATTCATTGCTTCGTTAAATTTTTAAATGGCATTTATCGGTTGCACCAAACAATTTTAGTTCTGAAAGGCCGATAAACAAGTCAATAAACTAAAATGCCATTTTCCTCCAGTTAAATTTTAAAAGCGGTTTTAACGAAAATATCTTTAAACAAAATATTTCACTTTTGATAGGACATTTGAAAGTTACAATAAAAAAAATATTCAGCATTAAATAGATCGTTGGAGATTAAAAATAAATAAAAACAAAAATGAACAGGTAAAATGCATTATTTTTCTTATTAATTATTTCCTATTCAAGCCTAGTATACAGTAATACTTTTTCTTTTTTCCGCAAGAAGAATGTGTGTGGTGAAACAAAAAAGGATAGGACTCCTCTTCAGCTATAATACATGTTTCATAAAGGTAATCACTCACTTCCATTTTAAACCAGGTGACATCTCTCTTATTGCTATCTTACTTACACTAGTGAAACTTTTTCGTTCAGTTGAAAAATTAGCTGACAAAATCCAGGGATGGTTCGCAAACAGCATTTTAGCTAAAAAATCAGAGAAATATACATTGGTGCAACCCAATAAATTTATCAAGCAGATAAATTTTATAAGAATTTTAGCAAAGACTGGTTTTAGTGGATTTTGGTGCAACTGGCCATAAGTCTTTTAGTTTTTGAGAAAATTGAAAATTACCAAAATTATTATTATGAAATTTATTTTTAAAATTTTGAGTTTAAAAATAATTTATTATCTTTTGACAGTTTCTTAAGAACACCATGAGGAAGCTATATACCAAAATCCAGCTTTCCGGCGATTTTTTCCAAGTCAAATGCTTTATTGACTGGACTAAAATGTCTTTTGAAGATTTCCACCTTTAGGAAGAACCAGTGTTGTTCGACTTTTTACTTTACGTTTTTTACATTTTTTACATTAGTTTTTTACTTGCTGTATTTTAATTATGCTTACGTAAAAAACGTAAAAAAAGGTAAAAAAGTAAAAAAAAAACGCAAAAAATAATCAAAATTAGTTGCCTTCATCTTTCAAGATTGTAGATGACAGTTGGATAAAAAACTATTGGGTTTTTATTTTATTTTCGATAAAATGAATAAAAAACAGATTCTCTGATTTTTTCAGTCCAAGTTTTTCATTAAAAACTGCTTCAATTATTTATTTAAATTTTTACAGATGCCTCTCTTTTTCTCTCTTTTTTCTCAGTTATTTCCTGTTTTTTACCTCTTCTTTTTTTTACGAGATATTTACGTTTTTTACGGGATTTTTACGATTCTCACACTTACTTACCCGTTTTTTACCTACTTTAACGTAGAAAAGGTAAAAAATAGTTTTTTTCACGGATTTGAACAACACTGGGAAGAACAGATTGAACGTTGATTCGTCGGAATCAACGTTCAATCTGAACTCTGATTTAGAACAGTGTTGCAATGAAAATATTTACGAAATCTGCAAATCCGATGAAAAAAAGTCTGCATTGCAGATTTTTAAGACACTAAATTAAGGTACTTCATAAATATTTTTATTTATTCATTAAATAACAAAAACACCAATGCAAACAAATGGAGGAAGGAACGTACGAAAAATTCCTATCTTTATAATTCATAATCTCTGCTATGTTCGTAAACTATTATTAGGTACTTACTTACTGATGTAGTTAGCATACAAATCTTAAAATCACAATGTTTTCAAATTCTTTTTTTCTATTTAAATGTCCACAAGTTTGTCAATTTGTTTTTTTTTACGAGTGTGGACAATATCTGAGGTGCAGATTTAGCGATTTTGGAAGTCTGAGAAAAGCAAAAAAGTCTGCGAAATGCAGACAAATCTGCATTTATGGCAACGCTGATTTAGAATCAAGTGTTGACTTTTGATATGTTCATGCGAATTACAATCGCGCCTTCTAATTTTTTTTTGTGTGACCAAAGATTTTTTTAAATCAAGCGGGTCCAAGCATCATTTAAATTACTTGAGTGGTGCTTCTACTTACATTGCTGAGGTATTTTTCATCGAGTTCTCAGATGCAGGTTTCTTGATATCTTTTGTAGACTTGCGTTTGATGATTTTATCAATGCGAATCGTTGTTCTTCGTGTTCTACCATATCATGGAAGTTAACGTATAATCTCAGAATAACTTTTTTTTGTTTTAATTAGGATGCAGACGAATATAAACAAATCAAATAACAATCTCGGTGGAACTCTCGGAAATTTTAATATTAACACCATAACTTTTACACATCAAGGTACAGTGTACACAGCTCTTGTAGCTGTGCACAATATCCCCGAAAATGAATAGTATATAAGTCTATGTTGAAACGCTTCCTTTGTGTCCATAAGGCTTAAGCCTTGTTAACTCTTGAACACAATTTTGAACGTATCTGTCAAATACAAAGATTCTTTTGTTTAACCGTACTACAGGAATGTGCGGAATGCTTGATTTAGCTTTAAATAATATTTCTCGTTATTTATGGAAATTTAGTAGTCAGGCATTCAAAACAACAACAAGAGGAAACTTTTTCCGTTTTTCTATAGACAAACTAACTTTTTCACTATCCGACAAAAGTACAGCACAACCCGCTTATAGAAGATTTTTTGTGGTTGTCTTCTCCGTATGACAACAAGTGGGTTTTAGTGTAAACGGTAAAAGTTAAATGGTTGGAGCGATGCGAAATCCAAATATACAAATCTACCAAACCAACGCACCGGTGTGATGATCATGTCGATTATTTAAATTGGTCTTCCTATATAAGAACAAAGTGGTTCAAGTGGATAAAAGACATAAGTATAGTTTGAAATTGAAATTTAATGAACATTCAATTCAATTACATAATAATTTAAATTTAAACATCCAAGATTACGGTATATTGTTGTCCACATTCAATTCATATAATATAAGAACTTGCGAGTTATCTTTAGGTTCACCGAAAAGTAAAGAGGCAAATGGCTTGTTTAAATTATTTAATTATATCTTTAAGCTCTTTATAATTGAAGAGACAGTATACACATCATAAAATCAACCCAACCAAATATAAATATACATATCTACATCTTATACAGTTTGATAAACATAAACAAATTAAGTTTTGACAATATTTACCTTATACAGTGTTTTTGAGTTTAATTATATTCTGGTTTAATATTTTATTTCGATTGTTGGTAGAATCATAAATTACTTCCAATTACTTCCCGTCATGATCTTATGTACCTACAAACACTTCTGTAAGAATAAAATATATGTATTTCCACGTGCTTAAGGGATAAAGAAAATCTTCTTCGAACTGAAACTAGGTGTATTGCACTTAAGAGAATCTTATCGAATCCATTTCATATATGTAGTTAGAAGGATACAAGAATATCCTTAGGTATGTATTGATCACTTTTCGCAGGCCGAATTTTATATTAATAATAATAATTTCCACTTGTATATATTTGACCAAACGATATCAAAACAATTCCGGCACACGAATCGGTTGCTACTGATATATATTTCAGCGATTGTGTCCATTCGCACGAAATACCCCTAAACAAAGGAAGTCTAATCAAAAAGCTAAGCACATCCAGCCCTATTAGTGGAACCACTTGAGTAGCACATTCTGCTTGTTTCTCTCCGAACACACTTGTGCAAACTACTCGTACCTACCTAACCTCTATATGTTGTTGAGGGTATAATTCGCCCCATTCGTCATCATCATCCATCTCATCTCAACCCCTGTGCGGGTATATATATATCATCATAAGTCCATTGGCACAGCCGCAACAGTAAGCGGCTGCGGGGCGGCTTGTCGCATCGGTCAGCCATCAGCTAAACTTCGCGTTGATTTTATAAGCAACTATGTATCTCATGGCGCATATACATATTCACACATCTCACATCATCTCGACTCAGTTCACATCTTAAGCCCCCACAAGGTCTTCAAAGTGAAACTGGGAAGAAATTCAATTAGAAAATTTGACACTTCAATGAAATGACGAAATGGGAAGAAGAAACTTTTTTATATATCATGGTTACTTTTTTTTTGTCTGTACACCTACCTAGATAATATTATATTAAACGTAATTTGATTAGGAGATAGTAAGTGCATATAATAAACACCACCACCGCTCACATCATACTGTAGAACAATAACAGTTTTGTTTATTTATTAATGCGCGATAGGGTGAGTTTTAGTTTATCACTAAGTAAATAACAAAGAGTTCCAAAGTAAGTGGAAAAGCTGTTATATAGATTCAAGCTGTTTTCAAAATCCTCCACAAAGATATAATTATTTTATTATTTATTATTTACTTTTAAATTGTAATTAATATTTTCCACTCACTATTTTGAGATTAGAAATTCAAATATTATTATGCATTGCTGAAGTTGTTACAACAGTTTTTATTTGATTTTGTTTAAAATAGAAATCACGAGCTTGTAAAGGCTTATTGAAATAGCGGGGTTTATCAATAAAACTGCACCTGAAGACTGAACTGAACGTATTATATATTTAAAGGATTTGAGAATATTTGATATTAATGTATTGAAGTTTATAGGATTTTAGTCCTTTTTTCAGCAAACACGTAAGCTAGGAATTTGCGCGTAAGACTTCCAAATTACAGTTCTTTTTGCACTTCAAGAAAAAAATTTACCTAAATTTTGAAGTCGTCATTTTAGAAACAAAAAAAATCGTAACTTTTCGTTGCATATGAATTTTTTGATTTTTTCAAAATTTTGGTAAATTTTCTTCTGGAACTGCAAATTTGGAGCTTTATTTTAAAATGAAAGCCTCTTTGGTTGTTCAAAAAAAAATAGTATATCTATATACTGCTAACATCACAGTGAAGTGAGCAGAAAAATTTTTTTTTTATTGATTACTTTAAATTTTTTTCAAAATTTTAAAATTTAAATTAAAAAAAAAACATTTTTAAATAAAACATTGACAAAAATTGAAATAATTTTAATAAAATAAAATAAAATAATTTAAAATAAAATAAAATAAAATAAAATAAAATAAAATAAAATAAAATAAAATAAAATAAAAACACCATTAGCATCAGAATTTTATAAATTCAGACAAAAATTATTATTTTATAAATTAGGTATTTATGGTTTTTGAGGAGGTACTTAGTTTGCTTAAAATTTGGTTGCCAAATTTTAAAATTAGCCATGTCTTAAAACTGTCAATTTTCTATCAGATTTGGTGTAATAATCATTTTCAATTAAAAAAGCAATTTCACAAAAATAGATCTAATCACTTGGAAATATTGTCAACACTTTTGACTTTTTTTTCTCAATTTGGTACATATCTGCATTAGAATAAATTTCAACGAAAAGTATCTACACATTCAAGTACGGCATTTTTAAGTTTGACTAAAAATCTGTCATTTTTTTTTTTTTTGAAGATTTAAAATTTCTTATCATATTTTGACCTGAATTACTAACACAACTGAATTCAGCGTACCGATTCAAATAATAAAATGTATGAAATTGACATTATAGTCAAGTCGTTTGACTGAGAAACAATTACCGGAAAGCTGGATTTTGGTATATATAACCTCCTCATGGTGTTCTTAAGAAACTGTCAAAAGTCCCATTTATTTGAGCGCCACTAACAATTTTACGATGCTTAAAGCCTTCCCAAAATGGTTTTTCAGAAATATCTCCCAAATGGTTAGTTGAACAAAAAAAAAAGTAAAAACTAATTTGTAGCTTAGAAAATTACTTACAAAAACATTTGAATACTTTCCTTAATAAAAATGACCGTTTTCGAAATAAACCAATCGGTAGAGTTGAGGGTTTAACTTTTCTATTATGTTGGAGCCGCTTCAAATTATAAAATTGAGCATTTTGTTATGAAAAGTATATAATTTTGCTCATTGAATTGGTACATTATATGAACATGAAATGTTACTTTATAATATGTATACGGGTGATTGGTATAAGGTGCACCAAAAAGTCACAGTGATTAGGTTGGGTTAAGTCAAGACTAGACAAAAATCGTATAGAAGGGGGGTTTATTTCCCCCCGTTTAGGCGGGAGGGGCAATTTTCAAAAAAAATTGACTGAAAACAGAAAAAAATTATTTAAAAACAAGGGTAAAATTTACAATGCCATGCTATACCTTTTCGAAAAGCGCAGAAATCTTTTCTTTAATATTAATTTTAAATTAAGTTGTGTTAGGAAATAGTTTTTGAAAAATTAATTTTCAAACTCAAAATTTTTGAAACAAAAAAAAAAATTTAAAAAATTTCAAACAATTTTTTTTCAAAATTTTGACAACAATTTTTTTTCAAAATTTTGCGTAATTATGTATAAATTTTTTTTCAAAATTCAATGCTCTTTTTAATTTTCAATAAAAAAACATAAAACCGGTTGCTAAAATGTATCATAGCTAGTTTTTGAGAAATTTAAAAAAAATGAAAAGTATAGTAAAGGTGAAATCTAGTTAATCCAGTTTTTTTTATTATTTGCTAAAAACCGGAAGGAATGCAATAAAAAATAAAAAAGAGATAATCCGCTAATTTAATAATTTACCTCAGCAGATCAAACTTGTCATGTTTTTCATTTCTCAAAAACTAATGTACATTTTAGCATCCGGTTTTCTAATTTTTATTGAAAATTTATAGAAGCATTAAATTTTGAAAAAAAAATAGTTTTAAATTTTTTTAAATTTTTTTTTTGTAAATTTCGAGTTTGAAAATTATTTTTTTTAAAAACTATTCACTTACACAACTTAATTCAAAATGAAAATTAAAGAAGAGACTCCTGGCAAAAAGGTATAGAATGGTAGTTTTACTGTATAGTTTTATTGTTGTTTTTAAATAATTTTTTTTTATGTTTTAAGTAATTTTTTTTTTAAATTTCCCCTCCCGCCTAAACGGGTGGAAATAGGCCCCCCCCCCCCGAACAATTTTTTTCTTTTCTTAACCCAACCTACTCGCTTTTTGGTGCACCTTATAAAGATCACCCTGTATGTATAGGGAGGTGGAAAATAAAAAAAAATTATCTAAATAGAAAACGAATCTTAAAAAATACCGGAAACACTTGGAATATTATTTTATAGTTTTTTTTTTTTAACACAGGAACTCATTCCATTCTTTAATAATGTTATTAAATTAAGGGTATTCACGGAATGATGTAAAACACTGGATAAGTTTACTATTTGGTTAATGAACTGTCAAATTTTGGATGAGAAATGATTTACACCATTTGGTTAAAATTCTCCAAGGATTTTGCTGAATAAAATTAACCAAATTTGTTTGGTAAACTTAACCAAAGTCATTGTGACTTTTAGAATAAGCGTGTTCAGAAATATGATAATTAGGTATCTCAGAGTACTAAAAAAAACTCTACCCGTGTTCTGTAACTATCGCATTGAGATTAGTTGGCGATGGAAGTTGTGAATAAAAAAAGTTGTTTATACAAACAAAATAATTACGACATCCACATTTTCTGACTATTGATCAGCATTGTTTATTTACACAAATCCATATAATGGGCCATATGGATATACAAAAGTAAATGCTTTTACTTGTATTTGTTATGGTTTCCGAATTGCCATCGAAGTGAAAGGAACCATTTATTCTTTTTATTCTTCTTTCATCAAATTTCAGTTGAGTTGAGCTCAGGACAACTTTTACTGCTGAAAACGAAAGTGAACTAAACTGAAAAAGTAGATATCCTGCACCATTATGGGCGTGCCATATGATTTTTCTTGTATTCGCTCATTTTCGTTCGATCAGTGTCGTGAGTTTGCGACTATTACAGTTCTACATTTAACCCCGAAATCGTTTTCTCATATAATTCCCGTCAGGCTTAAAAAAAACCGGGTTTTTTCGTGTACCTTAAATTTTTTTCCGTTCCGAGACATTCTGCTCCGATTTCTAAGTTAGGTAGTTTGGGAGAGGTTCTACATTTAAAAATAATTTCGAAATCTGAACACGCTTATTTGTATACATATTTTGGAGTTTTATATTTGACGTTTAACGAACAGCTGATGCCATTACACCTCATTTAACCAAATGAATTAAAAGGGCGTTCACGCAAACTTTTGTGTAAACTTATAATTTTACACAATTGGTAAACTTACGACCGCGACGTTGCGTGAATACCCTTATTAAGTTATTTTAGTCCTTAAATTTTGAATAACTTATTTGTAAACTCATAATTTTAAAAATAAAAATTGAAAAAAAAATTTAGAACTATTTTTTTTTCAAAATTTTAAGTTATTATGTATTAATTTTGGTTATAATTTTAGAAAGTCTTATTAATTTTTAATCGAATGCTTATCAGATGGCTGTAAGTTTTTAAGAATATTGAAATTTACAAAAGCTTTTTTTCTATCATGTAATGGCGCTAAGTGTACTTGCGGTACTTGCGACAAAACACAAAATTCAGGCACTGTTGAATAATAAATTGTTCTCAAATATGCCGGTATATCAATTTTTGAATTTGCCCTCTTTTTTTGGGCGACAATATAGAAGAGTCTTTTTATGTTAGAGTAGTTTTCAAATAATTTTATTAACATTTTTACAAAATTTTCAAACGGGACCAACATTTCGATTTTTTTTTTAAGGAATCCTATACATGCGTTTAACACCTATAATATTACACAAACTTATTAAGATATCTCTTCAGTTCAATGTAATTCTTGGTCTTATCCAAAAAAACTTACAAAATGTTCTAAGAAAGTACTAAAAATTATCTTTGATACCAACACAACGTTATTCATTTGCAAACCTTTAGGTTATGAAATTTACTTCTGAAACGCGTAACAAAATAAAACAATTTTAAAAGCTGTTGTGTTAGTAAAAAACTAAGTTTTAAATATAAAATAATTAAAGAAAACAGAATAGAAAACTAAAATTAATTTTTTTCCTCATCTTATTATTATTATAATTTTACATTCAATTTATTTTACAATTTTATACTCAAACAAAAGTGAAGACGTAAAAGCCAAAATGGAACCTCTATTGCGTTATACCTGCGGGTTAGATTCGAAGACTCTACGTTCTACGAATTGGATGAACTTTGGCTAACAAGTAACAATTCATGCCTTAACCATCTGAGCCGGTGAATTCGTATAGGTACACTTTATTTATGCGATGTCACTGGGTACGTTCAGTGTATAACGTTTTACATCTGAATTTGTAGAGCTTCTGATTGGTCAGCTGTCATAAAAAGTAAGATGAGTTTTAGTGACTTTTAATTACGTTTTATCTGAATTTTCAGACAAGAAATTCTCATTTGAAAATTCAGATGAAAGTTGTTTATGGTGGGGGAAGTGCCAAATCAGCTAAAGCACTGCACATAAAAGTTGAACTTTATAATTTTCGTCTTGTTGGTGGTTAATTTTTTTAGTTTTCGTCATAAAAATTCTATATTTATTTAAATGAACGAACTTTTTGTTTATTGTTTAGTGGATTTTTAAATCAACAATTTTTTATATAGATGTTAGGAAAGTTTTTCTATATTTATTTGTAGGCCATACATATTAATAAAAAGACTTTTAATGAAAATAATAATAAAACCTGCTGCTAATTTAGTTACAAATAATTTCATCCTCACAACTACCCATGCTCAATGTTTAATTTACGAAAGTTCTATTTTATTTCGCTCAATGTAAATCTTATAGGTAAATGCATGAATTTGCCACAATGATTTTCGACTAAAATTTCAGATTTTTTTTGCGTTCGACGACATTAAATTCAGAAATCTGAAAATTCAAATGTAAAGCGATTTTTATTGAACCTGCCCATTGTGAAACTCGGAAAGTTCCTCGGAAACGGGATGAAAGCGATATATCTTAACCCACCTTTAATAAAGTTTGTTCATCAGCGCTGTAAATAAGAATTTGGACGATAAAGGTCTCGTTCTTATGGGATATGACCTTTTACGGTTCAATTGTCATCTTAGCCTAAAAAAATGATTTAACTAAATCCATTCATTTAAGAGCCATTAGTCTGAGAATATCACGCTAAATATTGCTTTGGAAAGAAAGATTTATGAAAAATTATACAAATTTACAACACACCACACGTTCAGCCCTTGAAATAATTCGTCTTCATAAAACTCGTGGCATCTGGACTGAAAGTAAACAAAGATAGATATAATGTATAGGTTCATTTATTCACTTGTAAAAATGAACCAGATCAAATATTACCTAATGGTTATTTTGTGGTATGCAAAACTCTTTCTGGATAAAGATCCATGATGCCGTCTCAATGACATAATAAATTAAAATCCTCTTTTCTCATAAGATTCTCGTACATTTATAGTATACCTACTGCATATAGTTTTACTGTATATGTTTTTGCAAAATTTTATTTACCATCAATGTTTTGAACTTAAAATAAAAAAACAAATAAAATAAATTCTTGCGAGCATTAACTGAGAGTTGTTAGCGCATTAACAAAGACTATAATATATACATACATATTTACTTGTAATTGACACTTTAAACTTAACCTACTGATGTAGTGAGCTGAGCATAACAATTTATTTTGTTGTGTTTTTGGAAAGTTTTTGTGCAATTTTTAGAATGAAACATTTTTTCCATAGAAATGAAGATTTAAGACTGGAGCAAAACCGAATTAATCTTTACATCATAATTTTACCACAACATACAGATAAGAGAACATAAAAAACACCTACACACACATTCTATTTAAAGTATTACTGTGAAGAGTTCGACATTTTTTAACAGGCATCTCGCATCTGGTATATTATTTAAATTTTATGTGGGGCTGAAATTTTATTGGTTTTATGGTTTAGGGGTTTTAGGGTTTTTTTTTCTCCGGTAAATAGTTTGACCGTTTGATAGTTTATTTTATATTACAGTATATATATCTTAAGGTAAGCCATATGATGATTCCGTGATAATTTGTTTTAACGTACACACATTCCCATAATGCATATTCTAAGAGCTTAAACTTAACTGTTTAAAATCAACACAATTAGAAATTAACTGGCTGAACACAATGCCCTGCTGCAAATGGAATCGGAGCCGGAGCTGCAACTGCTTTCAAAAAATGTTTCACGCCGTTTTGTTATCTGACCACAATGAGCTGTACAGCTTTTTGTATATTTCAAAGAAAAAAAAACTAGCCACGAGTTTATTATTCACTATTTCCAATAGTTTTCTTTTAATTAATAATTTTTTTCGCGACACAAATAAGCACTAAAAACTTCAATATATTTTCCGGCTTCTTTTTTCTTCATATTAATTGAAACGTCAAAAATGCTGTACGTGAAAAGTTAAAAGTTGGCGAACCTTTGCGGCTCCGAATGCAGCTCCGTCTGCAATTGCGTTCCATTCTGCTCGTAGCATTGATTTTGTGTGTATTTAATATTTTGACAGATGTTCCAGCTCCGACTCCGGCTGCGGCTCCGTCGCATTGTGTTCAGCCAGTAAATTGATTGTTTTTAGTTTTGACACCCAACGCTATTGCACAAAATAATTTAATTTTTTAACAGTTGTATATAAGCACCCAAAAAAAAAAACTATGACTGTCAAATTTACATTATTATGTATACTGCGTTCACATTTGCGTTCACAATTATTTAAATTCAACAAAAAATAATTGAAATATTTTTTAAATATCTGCCGTACAACAATTTGTTTGTTTTTTTTTCAATTTTTATGGAAAATGGTGATTAAACTTCATACTTCAATTTAATAAGGCGATTGATTGTAAGAAATACGCATTTCAGAATTTTTCCAAAAAAAATCGCATTATAGATTTTTCGTTTTTTCAAAAAATTACCATATTTTGTAGTTTTACACCTACTGCTTTTAAATAAATACCTTGGTCCATTTTGTTAAGCAGTCAATAGTTCAAACAATAATTCAATTTTAGAAATATGTTTTTAAAAAAAAACAAAAAAAAAAAAAAAGTGTGAGTGCTTAACTCACGGTTAAGATGTGTAAACATCAACATTCGTCCGAATGCCTCATAGACCGAGAGCATACATCAAATTTAGGGTGTGGATGATAGCAAAAATTTACTGGTATTTTTATATAGATCTTAACTTTTCATAAGCAAATTTGAAAATCGGTAATGATGCATGGAAAATGCGTTTTTAGTTTACCGACAAAGGCCCCAACCACGCTTATAAAAAGTTAAGATCTATCTAAACATACCAGTGAATTTTTGCGATTACTCACACCCACAAACAGCAGTGGGCTCTTAGCCAATCATTTAAATTATATTTAAAAATATTTTCCAGTCAATGACCTTATTTCGTCTAATTTGCCAAAAAAGGCGGCCTTCTATGTTAAAACCCTGCAGCCATGATGAAAGCGCAGTCTATGTACTATATGGTCGGTCTAAGCAACCAACCACATTTCAACTCAAACTGAACTCGACTTTTTGATTTCGTATAGAAACACTCAGCGTTTAGTTACTGAGTGTACATAGCGTTGAACGCACTCAATTTTCGTGAAGCTCAGAACAGAGATTATGGATAATTCATAAGTCTGCTATTACACGATGAATCCAGTTGCATGCGCCTTCTTCAAATTCTTCTTTGTTATTTCGTCCGCTGTTTCAAGCGCTATTACACGATAAAACCAAAGTCATGAATCTAATTTGACAGTTCTCTTTATTTTTCATTTTCGTGTTGGGCTGTGCTCAAGCAATAAAAAAACTTTTTCTGTTTTTATTTTTGTTTTCATAATTAGATATATTGAAGAAAGAAAGGTTTGTGTGCCTTTAAATGAATATCAGTCAAGAAAAGCAATAATTTATTTTATTTATGTTGTTTTTAAAGATGAATTTCTCATTTCTGGAAAGCCTATAAGGCTATCAATAACAGTACGTTGCATCGAAATTTACTCTTTGAACAACAAAACCATATGAAGCAGAATAGTAAAAAAACGGGACAAGAGAAAAGAGAAACGTCAAATAGTTGCACCGAAAATTTTACCCACGCGACACCGGTCACTTTTTTTCCGTATCATCTTTTCGATTTTTTTTCTCTTTTGCACTTACGTAGTTCGAAAAGTCGCATGCGTCTAGATGCATCGTGTAATAGCAGACTAATCTTTGGCTCAGAATCAAAATCACGACCACGGCTACAAGATAAGAATCACGACTACGAGATGAGTGGGCGTAAATTTGAGTTTTTTTTTAAAATTATGCGTTTTCTAAGTTGACGCAAAGTTTTTCAAAAAATTCAAAATTTACACTGAGCCATCTTTGGCGTCTAATTTAAGGTACATACATTCATACAATGTATGTGATGTATGTTCCGTGAAATAGGCCCCTGGTCTCAAAGCAGTCATGTATAATTGAAAAAAAAGTAATGCAAAGAATACAAAATACGGATAAAGGTAGCTGCAAACAAACGCGATAGCGGTGGCGATCACGCTAAAATTGTGGATGCCATACACATAAATCGAAGGAAAGGCACACATCTACACGATTGAAGGGTGCTTTGATTTTTATATGAGGCATCCACATTTTTATCGTGATCGCCACCGCCATCGCGTTGGTTTGCGCGTAGCCTAATGCTAAAGAAGCTTTAAAAAGAGTCTCGTAAATCTTAGCCCACAACTCACAGGGCAACTGGTCTTCCATCTTATCTTTTTTCTCTTTCGCACTCATGTTCAAATAGAGTCAGACGCAAAGAATCATCGTGTAATAGGGGCTTAATATATCGTCTAAGCAGCCAACCAAATTTCAACCCGAACTGAACTCGACCTTTCGATTTCGTATATAAATACTCAACGTTTAGTTACTGAACGTACATATTGTTGAACGCATTTAATTTTCGTAAAGCTCAGAATCACGATCACGAACACGATTACAACGTTATGTTATGTTTTTGTTCTGTATAATTCTGTATTATTGTTATATTTTTATGTATATTGTATCAGCCCTATTAATAATCACAAAATAGATATGAAACAACACTAACACATGTTTTAACTTATAATTCTTAATAATAAACGTGTTTTAGCCTTAAATGACATTTGACAATGAGCGGATAACTTATCTCACCAATTTTGGTGTTCAACGAGCGGATAACTTTACCGTTCACAATTCAATTCAAAGCTGACTGATATGACAGATAGCTTCCAAAAATGAAAGAAGTACTTGAATATTTAGTACAAAATTGAGGGAAGTGCAGCCTACTTTTCGGTGTTATTCAGTTTATTAATTTTTGTTTTGTTTTATGTTATATTTAAACTCCTTCTCCCTTACATATTACCTTACCTTACACATGTTTTTAATTCCGTTCGAACGTCATCAGTTTTCCCTCCACAGTGGAAAAAAGCTAAAATTGTTCCCATCCCGAAAAAAACTACAGGAAATGTTGTAGAATACAGGCCGATTTCAATTCTGCCGTTTTTCTCAAAAGTTTTTGAAAAAGCTGTATTTTTGCAAATGCAAAAATACTTACTAAATATAAAACTTTTACTTGAAAACCAATCTGCTTTCCGACCAAAAATAAGTTGCAAGACTGCACTAATATCGGTTGTGGATGATACAAGGAAAGAAGTTGACAAAAATAATGCTACGATTCTTACTTTACTTTACTTTTCAAAAGCTTTTGATACAGTCAACTATACCATTCTCTGTACAAAGCAAAGGCAAGAGTTAAAGTTTTCGTTGCCTGCAACAAAGCTAATGTATTCTTATTTGCAAGGGAGAAGCCAACAAGTTGTAGCAGGAGAAGAGTAATCAGGCTTTTTGCCAGTAAAATGCGGAGTACCACAAGGCTCGATCCTAGGTCCCCTACTTTTCTCTTTATATGTGAACGAACTTCCTAAAGTTGTTAAACATTGCTCGATGCACATGTTTGCAGATGATACTCAAATTCATTTAAGTCGTCCTCTGAATTTAGTAAACGAAGCTACATTTTTAATGAATGAAGATCTCCAACGTATTTTTGATTGGTCAACGCGAAATGACCTACGTCTAAATGCACAAAAAACCAAAGCTCTTGTGGTACGTAAAAGGAAGCTTGATACATCTCTTATACCAACAATCCATCTAGACCAAAGTCCGATAGAATATGTTGAATCCGCCAAGAATCTTGGTCTGATTTTGAATAGGACTCTTACTTGGTCTGTTCATACAAATAACGCCGTTGGAAAGGTATATGGTGCAATACGTGCTCTCAGGACGACCCAGCTTTTTCTGCCCATAAAAACAAGGCTCTTGTTGGCGAAAACTCTGCTTCTGCCAACGATGCTTTATTGCTGTGAGGTGTTCTGTTGTCCAGATTTTTGTTCGAAACAAAAACTTAATGTTGCCTATAATAATAATATCGCGCGCTTCTTATTTAATTTAAAAAGATATGATCATGTCTCCTTCTTTTCCAAACAAATCAACGGATGTTCTTTTGATAATCTTCTCAAATATAGAGCAATGTGTCTATTACATAACATAATTTAAACAAAGCAACCGGAGTATTTATACAACAAGCTGCGTTTTCTTCAATTAGCAAGATCGTGTATGCTTATACAAACAAGTTTTGAAAATGAGTGTAGATAATTTTTTTTAATACTTAAAAAATACCGTAGGTACGATTTTTGTTCCTAAAAATTTTGACGAAATTATTCTTATAGTAAATTATTTTTTAAAAAACGGCTCCAATGGTTTTAAAATTTAATTTTCTCATATAAATTAAGAATTATTGAAGAAATCAGATAGTTAGGTATTGTTCATTTTTATGTAGGTACTCACATAGAATTTTGTGATTACAAAAAAATTATCAATGTACATATAGCCTTAAACTAAATTAAGTATATTTGGCAGGTGGCATAAAATATTGGCTCCCATAACTTATTACAATATGTCAGATAAACAGATTTCCAAATGTTAAGGCTTTAAAACCACAGTGTATCCGTATACTTTAAGAGCAAAATCGAAGCTACCTATAGTATAGTGCATTTTATTTAAATACTTTTACTGGGCCAAAATGCTACAAATTTTGTTTTTTTTTTTTTGTTTTAACTGTAAATTTTTTTTAATCGATTTTTATTAAACTTTGCAAAAAGCGTTTTTAAGTAGATTTTAAACAAAAATTATTCTTACAGTGGAAATTAACGGTAAAGGTATCTTCTATAGTTGTATACAAATGTTTAAACATTATGTCAGTACCTCTCATAGAACTGTTTTTTTTTTTTTTATTTTCTAATATCTGAATATTTGTCAACCCGATTTGAATTTATCTTTTCATACAGAAGCTTCTAATAAGTTTGAATAATATTGCATACGGGTATATCAAAAGAAAACAAGATTTAAGTTGATTAAAAAACAAAAATTGAAATTTTAAAACGAATCATGATACCGAATCCTGAAAAAATCCTAATCGTTCAAAAATTCTAAAATAAAGGATTTTACTTTCATACCACGCCAATAGTATTTAGAATATCCAAATCATGTTTTGGGGAGAAAAACTTCTTCGACGTCGATTTATTTTAAATACCAAAACCTTAACTGCATTTCAAAACCATTAATGAAAATCAAACTATATGCAAAAGCCACCACCATTGTATGATGGCTATACAATGATATGGATAAATAACTGACTTCATATACTATACACCTAACTTCGAGTCGTTCGTCGAACTGAACGCACATAAACACATCAGCGATGTGGGAAAATAAAATCGAATCGTTTGGAAACTTCGATCGACGACCATCAGACTTTTAGCATAGAACAAGGCTTAACCGGAATCCATTAATAAACCTCGACGCGCAAGCAATGTCTATTGTCTGAGTCTAATGCTTCGGGGCTGAACGTGTTGTGTCCCCAATTTAGACGAGACCTCCATTCCACTTCAGACCAGAATCAGCATCAGCCGCACACATTTGCAATGCATATATCTTCACAAGGATGTGAAGTACCAAATAGTCGACTTTGGCGGTGCGTTTGTGGTGTAGCGTAAATGGTGTGCAGTGGATATATATGATATCTGCATACCTCCGTGTCCGTAAAGTGCAAAATACTTCTAACCAACCAACTTTCAGTGATGGAAGAGCTGTCTTTTTAGGTTTGGTACTTCCACACGAAACTTGGACTATAGGTATATAGGAATGGTTGTGGTATCGAGGGGTTAGTACTTAATACGTGTACCGTTTAACCCAAATGCGGATGCATGACTTTGTGGTAGTGTTATGTGTGTCCTTGGAAAATTTTTCCAAAACATTGATTTGCGTTTTTTATTTTTAAATAGACGGTTTTGAGTAGAATTTAGAATTTGAGGGATGATGCAATATAAAACTATAAGATAAAACTTTCCTTATAGAAGATTTCTTAAAAAAAATTTTTTTTTCAGTTTTTTTAACTGACATACCATTTTTAAAAGATAATGTTCCAGAAGTTAAAGGATCAAATAGTTGTATTTGAAATTTTTTGGGAGACAAAATATTGATTCGCGTGCCTTAAATTGGTCTTAAAAGCTACGAAATGCTGTTTGCAAGTTAATACATGTTAAATTCATCAAATTATTCAATCAATTTCAAGCTGTTAAAAGAATTACACCGACCTTCACCTATAAGTGTGAGAAGGGAAGCCCAAATGGACATGAGAAACTCATTTTATGCGTCTCTCTATAAGCATCACTATTCAATCTATGTAAATTATATTTGATTAGAATCTGAAGATCTCTTGTTTTTACCAATTTACCTACCCTTGTAATATTTATGACCACATAAGTGCCTGATGTATCACAAGTAAAACCTTATACATTGAAATAATATTATTTTCAAAAAAATAAACATTGATGCAATTGAAATTGAATTTCCAATGCTCCACACATTGCTTTTACATTTTATTATTTTCCACGTCATTACATCCACCTGAATCTTCTCAAGCACTCTCTCTAAATGCTTCTCCAATGAATACACAATATTTTCTAATTTTTTACTGACCACTCTCATGTGCAGCAATGTTCAATGCGCGCACACAACAATTCTATATACTGAACAATTTTATGGTACTGATCAAATGTTGCCAGAATTATAAATTTCGTTGCAATAAATTAAAAAAAAATATTTAGATATTTTGTATAGGACACTCAAGCTGAGTATATTGTATGTATAGCACCGTGTTAGACCAATGAAACTTATACAGTTAAAACTAAAAAATTGTTCAAAATCAACATACGCAATGTTCATTGTTCACCATCTGATTAATTTAAAAATCTTTAATTAGGAGAACAACGTATTTTAAAAATCGTTGAAACGTTATATTAAAAAAATTATTTTGTATCAAAAAAAAATCATTAACTCGTTTTTGAAAATACATTGATATAGTTTTCAAAATATAGTTTATAAATTGTTTTAAAAATAAAAAAAATGGAAAAATTTAGAAGCTATACAGCACTGTTGTAATTTTCAAAATATAAAAAAATTGATCAAAATCAGTGGAAATATTTTCGAAAAAAGCGAAAATAAAAAAAAATGATTCTATGATATGGAAGGTGCCATTTATCACTATATTTTAAATTAAATGAATGCTTTTTTAATCGCATTTTTTAGAATAATTATGTTCACGCCATCTACATTCAGGATATGCATGGAGGAGTGATACACAACTTTTCATGCATATCCCTGTGCTGGCTCGAGTGATACATTTTCAACCGCATCTAACTTCGCTGCGATGGCGTGAACTTTCGACCTCCCCGGCGGATGTATCAGCCATTTTATCCATTCTGAATCATTAAGTCCCCTTTCACACGAGGAAACAAGTTGCTGGATATTTTTTTACGTTTTCTTTTAATTTTCAATTCCCACCAATCGTAGACCGTTCAATCCTCTTACTTGGTGCCCTTCTCACCCAAAAACTGAAAGTTGCTGGAAACTCAGTTTCCTCGTGTGAAAGGGGACTAACATGTGGCGGCTAGACATTAGCCAGGCAGCTTCTCTGCACATTTAAAATTGTTAACCAGGCAGCTTCTCTGCAACTTTAAATAAGTTAATTAGTCTAAATAAAAAAGTTGTATGTTAAAATTCAATTTCTTTTATTTCTCGTTGGAACCCTATCATCGAGTTTTATTGAAAAAAAGGGCCTTCAGCACAACAAATTAAATATTCCAAAAATATTAAAAAAAATAATATAGCAGGTACCGACAGTTTTTGTCATAAAAGAAATTAAAAAAAAGTTGCGGGAATGTCAAAAACGCTAAATAATAAGTTTTAAGAAAATCGACCCATTCATTTGGGCTGTAGCCGAACAGACACACATACGGATGGAATTGGGAGATCTTCTTTTTTTTTAGCTATATCATCGTAATGTCAAGTTTGATCAAAATTTTGGATTTGGATTTTAAAGAAGCCATAACTTGTCATTTTGGTTGACTCTCTGTTCACTTGGTTAGTCTAAAAGGATGAGTATATTTTCTTTGAATTTTTGTCACTTTTTTTAGGACAAAAAAAAATCGTTAGGTACCTACATACCGTAGAATTTGCCCACTGATATAATCATATATCATTATAATAATAATAATAATAATAGAACCATTTTTTTAAATTTCGGTGATGCTTCTAAAAATTCAAAATTTTTGTATTTCAAAACAAAATGCAAGACATTCTTTTAAAACAGCCATAGCTTGTTGACGATATTTTTTTTGAAATTTAATTTCAAATTGCATAACATTTTAGTAATTAAAAATTAACCCTAGTTTACGACACGCAAAATAATGCAATAACTAAACTAGGGGTTCGCGCGAACCCCAAAGACACATCTAATAATGTTCATTAGTCATTATACATATTTACAAATTGATAAAATGTTTTTGATAAAGTGGACAGTTGCGGTGTCTAATTCTAAGAAAACGTGTTTGGTTTTATCAAAATATAATACAAATTGTTGAAAATAGTGAAAAAAAAAATTATAAATTACCAAAAACTGAATTGTAAAATTATAATTTTAAGTTTTATTATAAATATTTGTAAAACTTTTTATTGTTTTTATATTTCAGTGTCTAATTTAGATCGATTTATTGATATAATAGAGGTAGTGAAGAAGATGGAGCAATTGCATTGAGAGCAATGTTAGACAAGGAATCTAATGAATAGGGCGATACTTATCAATTTGATGTTGTCAGCGATTGCATTGGTATCTTATGTTCCAAAACCAAATAAACAAGTTGTTTTACTACAACAGAGCACAATCTTGCAAAGGCTTTTTCCGGCTGTCATAACAAGCCAGACTTGATACTGGATTACAATCGAACAAAAGGTGGTGTCAATGTATTTGACCAAATGGTGTCAATTTATTCCTGTTCACGTCAAACTAATCGCTGGTCAATGGTTGTATTTTACAATTTATTATAGAATGGCTGTGGCATTATTTTTCGCAATTTAAATCTGCCAACAAGTAACAAAAATATATTTAGAAACGACAAACTAATTGAGCTGGCAGAGGAGCTTATGGAACTTGAATAAGATGACCGTTCACACACTTCAGTGCAAATCGCAATCTCTAAATCTTACTTGGATGCCCTTGGCATTATGGGAAGAAATTTGCCAGTTTTTCGAGTAGTTGACGAGAGACTTCCTCTTAAACAGGTAATTTATAATGTAAATCCAATATTTTTTTCTGAAAGATCTTTTATTTTCAGAACAGATGCCACATTTTTCCAAGAGCAGAGGACAGTAAGAGCAAAACCCCATGTGATGTTTATGGAAAAACCGTTGTCTTCGCCACCAAAATATCGTCTGCGTCAAACGCCTCCTCCCAGAACTACCACTGAGTCCAGAGTGATTGAGTGTTTCTCTATTATTTTCATCTTCATTTTGTAAATCACTATTCATTACATTAAAAAAAAAATATATAATATACAAAAAAAAAATTAAAGAAATAGATTCAAAATAGATTTTAACGACCTTTAGTCCTACAAAAATTTGGCGTTGCGTCCCGGCGATATCACTTGGAATTCTAGTCTTGTTGGATATAGTTCACACTAGATATTCGGCACGAAATCTATGTATGTCGAACTGAACTTAACAAAAAATTGCCTATCGACAAGGCCCTCACTAGTCAACTGATTAGTCCAAGTGATATCGCCGGGACGTAACACCAAATTTTTGAAGACTAAAGGCCGTTAAAAGCTATTTTGAATCAATAATTCAACCAGTCATAGTAAAATAGTGTAAAGTCTTCTACTTGGCTGATGTATTTCAGTAGTACAGTAAAACCCGCTTAAGAGAAACCCAAAATGTCACAGTCTTTTATTCACTTAAGCGGGTTTTTCAGTTAAACGAACCCCTCTTAAGCCTATTACGCTGCTGATGCGAAACGAAAAATCCCATAAAAAAATGGCACAACGAAATCATAAACGGAAAATTTCGCTCTGCTTTTCGTTTTGCAGTGCGCTGTTCGAAGAGCGAAATTTATAATTGTAGCAGATTATTTGGAGAAGTCTCCGCTCCTTTTTCGCACTGAATTAATTATACAGACTATTTATTGTGTGCGGTAAAATGACATTTGAGTTTTATTTGTGTTTTTTTTTTGTTTTTCATTTTCTTACATCATGGGTTTCTCTGATTTTTTGCGTTTATGTTTGATTTTGTTTTTGGAATTAGTGAAACTCTCCAACGATATTTTCCGTTGTGTTTTCGCTGTCTGTTGTCTGTTTGGAGATCACAGGAAATTTTCGTTTCGCATCAGCAGCGTACTAGGCTTTAAGTGAACAAAAATTTCACTTAAGCGGAGTTCGGATAAGTGACAAAAAATTGCACTTAAGCGGATTTAAAAATTCCAAAGGGGTTCTGATGAAAATTTGGTGGAGGTGAAAAATAAAAAATAAGTAAAAGCTTTCAGCAAATTTTTTGTTCTGTTCTATTAAAATTTTTTTTCACTTAGGAGAGTATTTTCAATGAAAAATATTAAATTAAACTGAAAATATGTTTCAGGTACCCGGGTTTTTCACTTAAGCGAGTTTCGCTTAAGCGGAGTGTTATAAAGGTAATTGGTCGACAAATACTCGGTGATGAAAAAAGTGTTTCAGATAAGCAGGTTTTTCTATTTAGTGGGTTTCTCTTAAGCGGGTTTTACTGTATATAGAATTTGTATTATTAAAAAAACCTGTTAAAATTGTAAAGATTTTTATTTCTTGATTTGAAATCCTATTAGGGGAAGTTTAAATGTTTAATATTTTCCATAGCATTTAGTAGGGGGTGCATGCGGGGTTTCAAAAGAAAATTTTCCCTGCCTTAATCACATGCGTGTTGAGCACACATTTGTCGCAAATATTTTTAAATGTTGTATTACTCATATGTAATATGTCCCTCAGGAACTTTGTTTAAACTTTGTGACAATACAAATACTTCCCGCCATTTATCACTTTTGTTATTTTTTGTTAATGAATCAGAAAAAGCGCCAAACTAAATAGTTTTGTATTCTCTTATTTTAGACAAGATGCCAAATTTTACGACTCATCTTGTAAGACTAACTTGTTCAACTGGCTCAACAAGTCGAGGGAATTTTGTTTGCATTGACAAATGTTGCGGATTTTATTGTGTTACAGAAATGATCATTCCTTGTTGGACAAACATATTTGAACAAGTAATTGTTCACTTGTTGTTCTGTGTTATAGGCCCAGGTTTGATTCTTCTTTTGTCGTACCTAAGAGTCACTGCTTTTGTCTTTTGAGGCACAGCAAGTTTTCTAACCACTTCTGTGACCATTTCTATTTGTAGATTACGAATCACGATGTTGATTGTTATATTTCTTAATTACCAAGGGGAATTTAAATTCTGTGAAATGCTTTATTTTGAAATGTTAGGATGGTTTCAGAATTTATTTTCTTTGTACAGTTGACGGTTGGAAAAAGGGATTCCTACTAATGTATTGCATTCTATACTATTTATTTTTTCCATTACGGAAGAACTGCTTTTTAATTAATTTAACTGAACACGAGAAAGAACAAAACAAAATAAAACCTAATAATTTTAAAATGTATTTTATTTACAAAATTTCACTTCGAAAATACGATCTTGTCTAATGATGCTTTAGAGCATTTTTCTTTTTGGCTTTTTTCATCTCATGGCCAGTTCTAGTACTATTTTAAATTTTTTTTGTTTACGTTGACCTAAAATTTATTTCTTTAGTAAATTTATAGTTAATTCTTTATGCAAACATGCCCAATATCTAATATTTCAATTAAATTTTTCCTCATCTGTGCCTGCATTCTGTAACTCTCGCATCGATAAAATTGATCGAGAAGCGTTGAAAAATTAAAAAAAAATACATAATTTACATAGATATGCCATTGTTTCGTTCAATCAATTTTAAATTTTGCTGTTGCCTTTACAACGCATTTATAAGGCACTAACATCACAAAAGTGGCCATGATAGCATTATCATCCACTAAAATATCCCTATTTTGTTTTTCAATAAAAAACAGTGTTGGTCCTAGGATACTTCCTTGTGGTACACCATATGCAATTTTCTTAAGCACAGAATAAACTTGTTCGTACCATTAAGAGTTCGTAGATATTATAGGATTTTAGTATTTCAAAGAATTCCCTTAGAAGATCCCTATGTAGTTTGGACTCATTACAAAATGTCAAATACAAAACCTTGTCAGACGCTTAAGCGACAAAATCAGTAGAACGGAAAATCCTTTTGTCTGTTCTTGGTCTATCGACCCCTGTTTTTCTCCAAATGTCTTTTCTTGGTCTATCGTGAAATATTTTTATTTATAAATTCAAACTGCTTGATTCGTCTTTTTTTTTATTATTTTATTAAGCCTTTTTAAGAGCAGATTTGGAAAATGCTTGCCAATATGGTACTTCTGTTGGTGGCTTACCTTTCTTCTGCAATTTTTAAATCTTGTGGGGTATATTTTATCGAAAGCTTTCGTTTAATAAAACTTTTTGTTTTTTGAAGGCCGTTGTTGGAATTTCTTTCAAAACCTGAAAAGTAATTATTAACTTGTCTTCAGGGCTGGCCCAAACCAAGATTTGTTGAAAGCGCCTTTTTTTTATATTTGCACACACACATACATACATACATACATATTACATTTACACATGGCAAATGGCAGCACATATTTGTTTGCGCAAGATCAGATTACTTTTTCTGGCTCCTGGTAATGCGCCCGCAGAATTTTGCGCCCTGTGCATTTGTACATCTTGCACATATAGTTGGTCGGGCCTTGCTTGTATTGGTACATGTTTCTTTCTCCTTAGAAAGTTACTAAGGAAATTTCCAAACATTCAAAAGATGTTACTCGAAAAAGTCAGCTTTCTGTTTGAATTTCACTACCCAGCTTCTTGAACTATTATCGGTTGATTTCAATTCAGATATTACTTTTTTAGTTCTTCGAGGCTTTTTTCCTTCAATATTAGCTTCTTTTTTACTACAGGAGGAAATCATACTAAATTCTGAGATTCCGTAAATAGTAAAAATGTCAAAATTGAGTCGGACCCTCCCCATTTAATTCATCAGAACAGATTCTGTAATCGGGTTTATTAAGATTACTTTTTCCTCTTATTTCCAGTTTACTTAGAGATCTAATGATAAACCAGTAATTAACTTTGAAATTAAGATTTAATTCATCTCATAATTAATTTTTTTCAGTTAAAATCAAATGAATTCCTTTATAATAAGGATTTAACCATAGTTTAAACGTACCTACATGAGATCGATATTTTATACGACTAAGATAACAATTTTCGTATATAAGTAAGTTAATCAGCCTTATTGTGAGTTTCGCCCGAACAACATTCCACCTAGAAAATTTGATATCTCACTTTTCGCCTATTGTGAGTTTCGCCCGAAATTTTGTGTTAAAAAAATTCCCCTTATTGTGAACATTCATTTCAGGCAGAATGTAATGTTATTGACAGCCTAAATGTTCACTTATTTTTAGTAGGCGAACGAAATTTCGGTGAAACTCACAATAGCTTTTAAAATTCCGGGGCAACAAATAATTTGAAGGTGAAATATTTTTCGGGTGAAACTCACAATAAGGCTGAATATTAATTAAGCTTTCAAGTTGAAAGAAATCTATAAGAGCAATAAAGGCAATTTATTATTTCGGTTGAATTATGCTGAACTGGCAATTCTGATTTCAATATGTGGGTAGATACATATGCAAGAAAATAGCAACAAATACATATACGACAACCCATATGATCGACATTTTACTTTCCTCGCAAATTGCATCCTCGGATAACATCCATACCTAGATATGTACTCCCCAATTCAATCTAAGCCAACACCATAATTTTTCCAACTTAACTTACTTTTCCTTTAGCTAAATGCTATATGGATGAATTTCACAATGAAATATCATTTGTATTTATCTTCGTGTTTTGTAAAATTGCAGAATTAAATTGACAACAAATCTATTGACATTTATAACGGGTGATTTTTTAGCTGGTTTGGTTTTGGCAACACTGGTTTTGACAGCTGACGTGTGTTTAGTACCTTGTGTTACTGTCAAACAGCTTCAGTTTGGTTTACAATTTAACCATGGATCGTCTTACAAATGAACAACGCTTGCAAATTATTGAATTTTACTATCAAAATTCGTGCTCGGTTCGAAATGTTCATCGCGCGCTGCTTCCATTTTATGGTCGGCATTCTCGACCTTCTGAGCAGTCTATTCGGAAGATTGTGACCAAATTTCGCACCAAATTTACTTTGTTGGACATTAAACCACCAACACGTTTACGTACTGTGCGTAGTGAAGAAAATATTGCGGCCGTATCAGCTAGTGTGACAGAAGACCGCGAAATGTCGATTCGGCGCCGTTCCCAGCAGTTAGGCCTTTGTTACAGCACTACGTGGAAAATTTTGCGGAAGGATTTGGGCGTAAAGCCTTTTAAGATACAGCTGGTGCAAGAACTAAAGCCAGCCGACCTACCACAACGCCGAATTTTTGGTGAATGGGCTCTTGGAAAGCTGGCCGAGGATCCGCTTTTTTATCGAAAAATTGTGTTCAGCGATGAGGCTCATTTTTGGTTGAATGGGTACGTAAATAAGCACAATTGCCGCATTTGGAGTGAAGATCAGCCAGAAGCATTGCAACAGCTACCAATGCATCCCGAAAAAGCCACTGTTTGGTGCGGTTTATGGGCCGGCGGCATTATTGGGCCATATTTCTTCAAAGATGATGCGAATCGCAGCGTTACTGTCAATGGTGAACGCTACCGAGCGATGATAACAAACTTTTTTTTGCCCGAAATGGAAGTTCTTGACTTGCATGATATGTGGTTTCAACAAGACGGTGCCACATGCCACACAGCACGCGAAACAATGGCGCAATTGCGAGGCGAGTTTGGTGAACAGTTAATTTCACGTTTCGGGCCGGTCAATTGGCCGCCTAGATCGTGCGATTTGACACCATTAGACTATTTTTTGTGGGGGTATGTCAAGGCTAATGTCTATAGGGACAAGCCCGCTTCGATTGACGCACTGGAAGCCAACATCCATGCATTCATTCGTGAGATACCGGCCGATATGTGTGAAAGAGTATGCCAAAATTGGATTCAGCGGATGGGCTACCTGAGACGCAGCCGCGGTCAACATTTGCATGAAATTATCTTTAAACATTAAATTGCAAGGTTCAAACTATCGATTCAAATAAATATTTCATTCATTTTTTCGAATTTTTTGTGTTTTTTTTTAAAAAAAAAGTTCTAAACCTCTTAAAAAATCAACCGTTATATGTAAAGAAAAAAATTTTGGTTTTTGAATTATGGCAACACGTGTTTCTAGTAACAGTTAATTTGACAGCTGACAGATGATTTGTTCTAAGTTACCATTTTTACACAAGTATTGGACCAATAATCTTAAGTAAGCTTACGAATTGTTAATAATTGCAGATAAAGTGATAGAAAAGTTTCATCTCTTTGCAAACGAAGTGAGTTGCTTTGAAGCTCATAATCTTAAAAAAATGTCGAAATTGTTAAAGTTGTTATCGAAATCCGTAAGATAGGATAGCAAAAAGTTTCCATTATTTTAATACTCTGACTACACTTTCAGCCGATGAAATTCTCCTCCCAATCGGCGGCGGCGGCGCTTCTTTCCAAAGAGCCCTCTTGCTCCTTTTTAGTTAGAAAATATAAGTCCCATCCGAGTGTTTCCACTCTGCGTCACATATAAAAATTTATGAGATCGCATTGAAGTGAAAGAAAAACTTTTCGCTCGTATTTTTTCACCGACCTCCGCCCCACAGCCGTACCACCGCCTGATATAGAAAAAGAAATTGGAAAAGTATTCCAAACAATATTTGGTCTTTTGCAAGCAAAACGTGCAGCAATGTCAAGGAAGGAACTAAGTTTTGTAACCAACAACCATCATACTTAAGCCAAATGGAGTGCGGAATCTTCCATATAGGTAGGTACCTACGTTACGTACCAACTCTTGGTCTCCACTCACACTATATATAACTCCAGTTCTGATATTTCCAAATAAACTTTAGATGGCGCAAAAGTTTACTTTAGCTTCATTGCGGCAATACACAAGTTTTCGCTTCTCCTGCTTCATTCACTCGTATATGGTGGTCTTGATTTCTTGAGTCTTGGTGATGGTCTTGGTCGGGCTCAATCTCCCTCAGCTGCTGCTAGTGGAACGGTATTATTATGAAAGTTAATCGAAACGTATAGAATGTAATTCGGGAAATGTTTTATAGATACTTTTATTTATTTTGTTCGATGTTATATAGTTTGGCCTCCGTTTCCCAAGTGCGGCCCATCTTTGACCTTTTGTTGAGGTGCTGAGGAGAGAATGAATCGTGATAAAGGGGGTGGATTGGATGAGTGTGTCCTTTATATACGTATAAGCTGCTGTTGCAGGGTGTCACCGGGATTTATGGGCACATAGTGCAGAAATCATTCGGATAATAGAAGACCACTACCGAAAATAGCCGTTGGAGAGTTGATGGTGTCTGTGTGTGTGTATACTGCGTATAGCTATGGCATATAGGACTAACTTTTCGATGTGGTTCTTTGAAAGCAATTATTTCATTGGACTGCTGTGATATATGATTATGGACTTTGCGCAAGATAGAAAGTTATAGTTGGTATTATATCTGAACTAATAGTGAAGAGGTAACATATGTTGCACGAAATGGAGCCTGAATGTGAGTTGTGGGGTTGTGGACATAGTTTTTATTATTTAAACAGATAATCGAAAAAGGTAGCTGATGTGGATTTTTACGAAGGAGTTATAATTTATTTCCTTAAAATAGCAAAAGTAATCAGGAAGATTGAGACGAAATTTAAATTTTATCGAAAGGCTTAAGAGACAAAAACAATGAAAAAAAAAGTTCAATGCAATAAAGTCAATATAACCAGAATGTCACTCGGTGACCTCGCAATTGTTTGCATAAATCTTTTAAAAATCGCAAAATCATTAAAATATTGAACAAAATATGGTAAATGATTTTTTAAAAATTTTATACTGATTTCAAATAGAAAAACTTCAAAGAAAAAAAAATGTTGGTGTGGTATAGTGGGGGTGGGTTCTTAAAAAAATGAAACCTGCCATATATTCCTGCTTCAGTTTCAAATTTAGACTTTTAATAGTAAAACTGGACGTGGCGGATTTCTAAAAATATTTAACATTATTTGATATTGTATGCTCAATAGAGCTAAAATAACAAATGTGTAGCTTTATAAATCTTATTGCCGCTAGTAGAACATTTCAGCAAAGTCGGTTAAGTAGTTTTTGAGTGTCTGTACTGTATATAGATGACAGCGGTTACCCGCAGCGTGCATTTCTGTGCCTAACAAAAAGAAAAACGTGTTATCTCACTAAAAAAAACAGTTGTTGGTAAACCGTTTTTGATAACTTTAACTTCTGTTTTATTTACTGGCTGAACAAAATGCCCTGCTCCAACTGGAATCGGAGCCGCAGCTGCAACAGATATCAAAAAAATTTGTACGTTGTTTTTTATATCTGCCCAAAATGAGCTGTACAGCTTTTTGTATACATATTTTAAAGAAAAAAAAAAAAACATCCACGAGTTTATTATTCACTTTTGTTATTTCCAATATTTTTCTTTTAATTAATAATTTTTTTCGCGACACAAATAAGCACTAAAAACTTGAATATTTTTTTCCGTGCTGCGCGTGAAAAGTTAAAAGTTCGAGAAACAATGAAAACGACTTTTATCTCTTTTATGAAAAGGTAATTTAAAGGGGTTTAAACAACGATCACCGATCTTAGACATGATAAATTATTTATTATTAAACTTAAATTCAAGTGCGAACTAACTAAACGTTGTGTTCATTTAGAGCAAGAATTTAAATCAAACAAATATAACGGCAATACAAATTATTGTCACGTGGCCTCATATTATATCTTTCTTTTTCTAGCATTTAAGTTACACTCCTAACAGATGGCGTCTCTTCATACTATGAGAAGGCAAGAAAGCTAGACCAAGAGGGGCTTATCGTATGACACGAAGTTGCCACCTTAGCACTAAAAAATATGTAACTTCTAAATGAATGGAGATCCCATCTTCAAACTTGGTATTTGGAATCTTTATTATATAAAGAACAATAAGAGAAAAGAAAAAAAATATCAAAATAGTCTAAGCTACTTAAAATTAAAATTGAATTGCCAACATCCGGTTATCTATAGGTATAAGAAATCTGTTTTTTGCACGAGGTCCACGCACTAAAAATTATGTATCTTCTAAACGTATGGATATCCCACTCTGAAACTTGGCATGTAGTTTCTCTAATATGTGGGCTTTATTTTGAGACTTAAAAAAAAAATATAAAAATGGGCTAAGTTTACTAAAATTTGATTTGAAATGTAAACTTCCGGTTTTATATACGTATATAAAAAAATTACATTTCCGGTTTAGATTTCATAGAACATCTGTTTTTCCATATATTCAACTATTAAAATTATTTTCATATTGCTTCATTTAATTTATCAACATTTTTCTTAAAAACCCTTACTCATTGCTTGTCGAAAGTTTACAAGCCCATATCTGGAGTACCAGACCTCAAAATTCAAAATCCTTCTAAATGTATTTTAAGATTTAAATGAAGTATAAATAACACAAAGATGAATGACTTTCAACACCCATCACATATGCCAAGTTAGGTATAATTTCTTGGCTGGTTCAGAGACGCATATGATTTAATATTTCAGAGAATTGTCCTGCACAAACATTTTTGGATGTGAACATTTATGAGACATAAGGTTTTAAAGAATGTCCTTGTTTTGGTTGCGGTACCGTAGCTATTCGTCCTAGAGCCATTGTTTCACGTTTAGGAAAGAGATCAAATTTTCGATCTTTACCTCAGAAAGTTCGTTGCGGTCGTTGAAAAATGCCTCACCAAATGACTACAGTTCTCTCTTTCTGGCCATAGGGGGTTATTTATACAGAGGAAATGAACGACTGTTTCCTTTTCCAGCTGGTAATCACAGCCCAGTTGTGGGGGATGTCACCGCTCATGCAATCCGATTGGCCAGTTTCCAGAACAGGTCGGAACTATATCTTGGCTATGTTTTGCCTGGGTTGGAATGAAAAAATTATATATTTCCCAATAATATTTTCAACTAAAATAATTTAAGCAGACAGACTTGTTTTTGTTTTTATATTATTGCTGTACTGAAACATTGAAAAACATTTTTTCAAATTTTCGCCTTTCAAAATTTCCCGCCTTCCAAAACTTGCCACTTAGGACTTCCCTGTGTAAAGAACAGTATGTTCTCTATACGTAATCCTTCAAAAATGGACGTGTGTCAAGGATGCTAAAACTATATACAATATTCTGCATAAAATTGTCTCTAAAGATAGGAGTTGTTATGTACAAAAATCAATGAAAAGTTGTAGATGTCCATTTTAAGTTCTTGTTTTTTTTTCAGATACCCACACTCCCATCCTCACCTATTTCTCATCTCTTGTTTATTTTGCAATTCTTTGCCTTATACCTGTTCCTTTTTTTTAAATTAAAATAATTGCAATTTAACTGCGAGATGCAGTCAATATACAGTAGACGCTCGATATAGTGAATCTCGGTAGAGTGAACTATCCAGTATAGTGAACACACAAAATTTTATACAGATAACTCTAAATAGTGAAAAAAAGGTATTTCGATATAGTGAACTCACTTTTTTTACAATGTTTAACAAGATAATGCCAGCAGCAATGCCTTTACAGCACTGTGGACTTTTTTTTAAAGATATTTATGAAACATTTACAAAAGCACTGCAAATCAATTTAAAGTTGAGAAACAAACAAACTGAATTGATTATTTTTTTTTTTTATTTTATTCTTATTTAAAAAAAAAAACTATTTTGTACCGGGAAGCTAAGAAATTTTTCGTTTTTATGAAAAATAAATTTTATTGTATGTTATTTATAATATTATGAAATATTAATGTTTTTTTTACACAATTTAAATTATTTTACGCTTTAATAATTAAAAAAAAAATTAATTTTGTATCAAAATCACATTGGAAAGCCTTTGAGTTTCTCTCTCGAAATAGTGAACAATCTCGAAATACTGAACAGGTCTGGTTTTAATTACTTCACTATATCGAGCGGCTACTGTAATAAAATATAAAATTCTCCAACACTTATGTATATTTAAATTTTAAACGCATATAAATTATTAAACAGCATTCGAATTTTTTGAGATAGAGAATTTTTATTTCCAAATTTGTGGATCTCTTAAGGCCCAGGGCTTCTTCTCATCCCTTTCCCCTCAACGAAAATGAAAATAATTAGCTTCCACTTTCCTCAAATTGGGAGTTAGTAAATTTTAGACTTAGTTCGTCTAACGATGAACTAATTCCCAGTTAACTTACTTCCAAATTTTTGAAATACTAAAACTGTTTTGTTTTGGAGTTAGTATAGGTACGTACATTTTTGAATCAACTTTTTTGTTTCCAATTAAGAGAACATTTGTGCAATTCCTTTATGCTTAAATTTGAAGGATGGTTATGCTTTAAGTGTTTTGTTTTGAATTATAAACATGAAATAATCTCAAAACTTTCTTTTAGTTTAAAAAAAACATATACCTTTCTTTTTTCTTGATTTTTATTTGATTCAACTTAAAAAAGCTATTATTGAACTACCCTTTAATTCTTTGTGTCATTTATAAAACTTTTATTCCAAATCGACTTCCTTAAATATTATGCACATATCCTTTCAAAAAAGTTGCAAAGCAAAGCGAGATGATCGATTATGATGTGGAATCATCAATTGAATCCCCCTCAGAAGAGCCGGAAGTTTTTTGGGGTTATCAGGGCTTTAGCATGCCAAAAACTTAAACACCAACAATGTGTGATATATATGAAATATACAATGTTGGTGAAAGGATAAAAAATCACTATACCTATAGAAATCCTGGCGTAAACTTCGCAAATATTTTTGTGATTTATATATTTTATGCAGTTGTTGGTTATGGAGGGTTAAA
The DNA here is from genome assembly GCA_929447395.1 of Epistrophe grossulariae. NCBI lineage: Eukaryota > Metazoa > Arthropoda > Insecta > Diptera > Syrphidae > Epistrophe > Epistrophe grossulariae. The sequence goes on from OV839567.1 coordinate 111,170,709, forward strand.
CAGTGAACATCATTCTTCGTATATATATATTTGAAGATTGGCCCGACTTTGGTCCTGCCTGCCATGCCTGCCTGCCCCAGCTATTTCCCACAGTAATGGGTAAGGTATCTCGTATCTATTTATATGTGTGTGCTCCTGTCTGGCAGCTGATATATTACACCATATCACTGGTATAGCTGTAGCAGAGCGAACTGCTGAAAATCCAACATCAAAATAAATCATAATAAATAACTAAAAAATTAAATTGATTACTTTATACAGGTTGGAAGTTGGTTTGGTTCCTTTTGTAAGCTATTTTGGGAGGCTTTGTTCGTTGTTATGTTCTACCGCCCGCCGCCGCCGAAACAAATCGACTTATATACGCGTAAAGTTTTGAAATTGTAGGATGATGATGTGAGGATAAATGCCCGTTAGAATTTTTAGATTCTTTTTATTTTCTTCTTTTTTGATATGAAATGAAATTGATTTAGTTGTGAACATAAATCACTGCGTCAACAGATTATGTTCTATCGCCAGTTCGTTTTGAAAAGTTAATCTGCTAAAGAGACTTTTATGGGGCTCATGACGTACGTACATATACCTATAAGGATGGCGTTGAAAATTGAAGGTTGATAATAGGATGCTTTTGATAAATGATTAGCTTTAAATTAGCTGGAAAAATGAAAGAAATAAATAAAATAATTTTATTAATAAGATTGCAAAGTTTGAGTTGCGTTTATATAGGCATTGGTTTATGGTAAAATATTTTTTTTTTAGGTTTTAGTGAGGACTGTCTGAAGTGCAGATGATACTCATTTCAAACTATGTATCATCAAATTCATGTTCATGAACTTGTGTAACAAAAAAAATTACAATACAAAATTATTTAATTGGGAAGAAGAATTAGAATTTGGAAATGATCTGTGTTTTCATGTATTTTGGATATTGCAGTTTTAAATATCTTAGCAAAATTCATCGAGCTTTATATAATGTAGGTATAGATAAAAGCTGATATTTGAAAATCTTAACTTAACATTTAAGGTTGAAGACCCTGATAAGGTCTTGGCAAATCTTGAAATGGCATTTTTCTTCTACAAAATAACTTTGGGTTTCTAGTTTCCAAGGGCACCAATGGGGAAGTTACCAGTTTTAAGAAAGTTATACCCACTTAATCTTTATTATAAAACGCCAAGATGCGCCGAAAGTCAGTCCAGCTAATTAAATCAATTCTACTGATTTTGAATTGCATTAGTCTGCTTCATAGAAAACAGCGTCACCGCACCTTCATGAGAGAATTAACAGCAAACCCTATGTTTTAAGCCTCCGCTTTAATACTTGCAAATACGCTATTTACGACTTCATTATATAATTATGTCAATATGATCAGCAGTTGCAAGCAGTTCAACGGAATTTCAAGAATCCATTTCTTTGGTAAAGCTTGCAAGCTGCAATTTCTTCAAAAGCAACGATAAAGGGGTGCGTTATTTTAAATTAAAGTTATTTAATATAAAGAACAAAAGCACTTCTCTAAAAATGAGATTATTTGGATAACCTAGATGGTAGCTATACTCTAGAGATGCTTATATAGATAAGAAAGAAGACTTCTTTCAAAATGCCTTCAACTGTGATACTTCTGATAATTCGGTCTGTGGTAAACTTGACGAAAATGACAATAACTTTCATCTTTTAAAATCTTTTCCTTACTTGACTAATATAAACTTTAATATTTTATTCTGACCACATTAAAAAGTTTATATCTAATCTGCAGTGCCGGATTCAGGATTTGGTCATGGGGGTGGAGGGGGGGGGGGTGGTCCAACTACAAATAGAAAACTTAAAGAAAAATAAAACTTGCTACATTTATTTATATGCGTAAAGTTAGCACCGCCATTTTCGATTTTCAAAAAATAGATACAAATGAGCATAAACTGTGCTTAAAACAGCACCCGTATGTAAATAACTTTTTAAAAAATCGTAATTTTGAAAAAAAAAAAACGAATTAAAAATAAATATCTCACAAGTTGAGCACAATTTTGTTTTCTAAATCGAAAATGATGGTGGTAATTTCACGCTAAGGCGCCAGTTAAAGCTTTCATTGAAACTAATCATTAAAAATTTTAATCGTTAATTTTGAGCCACTTAAAAAGTGAAATCAGTGATGAATATTTCATTTTGAGCCTATCGCAGGAAATGAATTTCTTTATTTCAATGATTTAACTATATATACCTTATCATTGATCATTGAAGTCTTAGAAATCGTTTTATGTGAAAGGTAAGGCCAAAATGAAATATTTTTTGACTAGAAATAATGAACGAGTCATCCTGTTTTTATTGGCATCAAAATAATCACTGATATCGCTTTTTTAAGGCCTCAAAACTGAAAATTAAAATTTTCAATGATGAATTTCAATGAAAGATATAACTGGCCCCTAAGTTCCTTCGCATCATTTGCGTTTGGTAGTAAAAGGTGCAAATATGCGATTTTTTTTATCTCTTCGACTGTATCATTTTTTGAGCACAACTTTAAGTTTTCTAAAATTTGTACATATATACTTAATTTTGGAAAAAATTTCATCTTCCTAATTTGAGAAATATTCAAAAATATTTACGGCACATATTAACAGCGCAAGTTGAGCACAATGCAATACAGTTTTTTTTTTAAATGGAAAATGGTGGCGCTAACTTCTTTTTGCCCTTATAATATTGAATGGTATTTTAATATGTTGATTTGAAGAGGTATGATAAATTGCCTAAGTCTTCAAAATTTAACATACCTTAAGCCCTTGAACTAAGTTTGCCTCATAAAACTGTAACGCAATCTAATGTAAGTATGTATACTCCTTTTTCCACTAAGATGCATTTGAAGTTTTTGAGATATACCTATTCATTACACTTGAACAAATTTTTAGTCGCAATTTTATAAAAAGATGGGCTCTCTGTAAATAAGTAAACGTAGACCAAATTTAGCTCGAAGAAAAATAAATATTTAATAAATAATTAATTAATATAAAAATATTTGGTTGAACATTTACATGAGGGGGGTAGGTCCGCACCCGAAACCCCCGCCCGTGGATCCGCCACTATCCTGATGAGTGATGGTATACCTTACTATGTTTTTATTGAATCTTTGAATAACAACAACAACTTAAAGGTGCTACCACCAATTGTATACGAATTAATTTATATGCTATTTCAAGGGTGCCAAGCCCTATCATCAGTCACCTTATTAGTGGTGCTGAGCTTTAATCCAATTTTATTATGAAAAACTTTCTGCACACCATGAGATTCGAACGCACGCATATCAGATTTGCTCATGTCTTAGAAGTCGTATGCACTACGCATTCCACTACTTTAGACCACTGACGTCACAGGTCGAGATGTGTATCATTTGTTTATCAAATGCATTTGGAGCATCAGAATTTTTATAAGCGCCTTTAATATGCTGTCTTGTTCCGCCTCCATTTTTCTCCATACCTTTAAGTTGTTGTTGTTGTTGTTGGTGTTGTTTAAAGATTCAATGAAATTGACGGAATACAGAATGGTCAAGTCCAGGGGCGGACCGGGCCACCGGGCCCCTGGGCGAGCAATATATGCACAAAAACTCTTGCATTACTTTCTGTACTTTTAAAAGAAAACTTTTTTATAAAATTGGATTTCATTGGGGCCTTACAGTAAATATACAGCTTTTGTGGCCCCAAAGGAATCTCAGGAGGCCCACACAGTCCTGTTAAAGGCCTCCACAATGAGTATAAAGCAGTTGGTTACTCACAACTCTATTGATGGCCCGTGAAATAAATATTGAGCCCCCATCGTACTCTTAGAAACTTTAAACGAAACTATAGTTGGTGGTTGGTAATAAATATTGAGCTTTGTGGCCCCATTGGTAATCTAAGGAGGCCCCTAAATTGCTCTATAAGTTAACTATATTCTGTAGGTTTTTGAAATAATTTAAGTTATTTTAAAGGAAGGCTTTCTGACAAAATTGAATATGAGGAGCTTACAAAAAACGAGTAAAGATCAAAAATTAATTGGATGTTGAAAGAACTCAAACGGCAGTTGATACATATTTCAGGGCCGCAGAAAAAAAAATAAAAAGAACAACTGCGATATTTCGATTGTTATGAGTATTTTTTTGAAGTTTCTGTAAAAAAAGAAAATATTAACTATAAAATTTTTATTATTGCAGCAATGTTTTCAAAAATCAAGTTACATTTTTCTTTATACTGCATACGAAGCTGAACATGACTTTTTATGTTTAAGCCTAGTATGCAGACCAAGACAAACTAAATTTTATTTCTACATTCTTTTTCTCGAGACAAATTTTGAAGGTGTAGAGATAAAAATAAAATTCAAATGAGGACAGTAACGTAGGTAAAAACATTTGTTTGGTTTTTGTAAATCTATGCTGCAATACTGAAATAACAAAAATAATCAGTACAAAAAAGGGTTTGCAGCCTTTATGTAATATAATGCGAGTTTATGTAATGATTCAAAAATTATTTCTATGAAAATGAAGTATATTTTCATGCATTAAAAAAAGTTGCCGCACTAGTATTTGGCTCTCTTGAACCCTTTCGTATTAGCTACGCCACTGACTGAGTGAGAACAGCTGTTTTAAATAATCTACTCTCGTAAATTTCTTTCATGTTTTATTTTAAAACCTTTCAATATTGAAAATACTTAAACGAAAATGTTTTTGGTTGATAAAAACCGTCATACTCATGAAGCGTCAATATTTGTTTAGCAAAATAATGCTTCGAACATTATTTGGGAAAAAATTTGTATGAGAATTAAAATTTTTCCCGAACTGCGTACTAGGCTTTAAGACTTAAGTCCTTTTTTCCTAACACAGATACGGACGCTGAAAAAGTGTATAGCCCAATTCCCAAAATGTAAGCCAAATTTTGAATGATTTTTAGTTAATTTAGGTAGAAAAATAGTAGGTGTAATGGTTAGTTCGATTCCCAGCCTTTTCCACTTTAAGTCGAAACAGAAATTTTCTTGCGAGAAATTGACAAAACTTCGAAAGTATGAAAAACTGCTTCTCGTCTTAGCCGCTTGGATTCGGCAGAAAATTGTAGGACCCCTCCATTCCATTATTTTGTGGCCCTTTTTCTTAAAATCCCGGGAGGCCCTTTGACTCCCAGTCCGGCCCTGGTCAAGTCTGATAAACTGACATTCAAGTATGAATAATACAATAAATAATAATAAATTACTATGTTTTTATATTAAATCATTTATCGGTGCAAATCAACATGGTTTTACAAAACGTCGCTCTACTGTGACCTTTTTAATGGAATTGGCAGAAAATTGTATTGATTCATTCAAAAACAGACGTGGCTCTAGGGTATCTCATTTGATAGATCTTATTCGGTTCTTTCCAATGGTTGTGAATCAATTAAGTTTGAGAATACTTTTGGAATATCGCAGGGTAGCCATATAGGAACCATTTATTTATTAATGTCTTACCGTCTGTTCTGAAATATTCAAACAATCTTCAAAACTATTGTATATACTTGCGATGGTTAGGAGTTGTAGTGTGATCTTAATTCGTTTTTTGATTGGTGTGTTCGTAATTGTTTGATTCTCAATATAGATAAATGTAAAACAATAACTTTAACGAGAAAGTTTTCTGTACTCCTGAAAATTATTTTCTTAGTGGTGTATTATTGTCACGAGTAAGCGATTTGGCCCTGTTCTATGGGTGTCCTGTTTGATCAAAAATTTGATTTTATGCAACACATTTCTTAACTAATAAAGAAAATTCAATTCTTGGGTGGATTAAGAGAGAGTCAAGGCAGTTTTCTGGTCCTTTTGTTAAAAATCAATAACTAACAAAAATGCAGAATTCATATTGTTCAAAAATTCACCTAGTCAAGAAAAAACAGCTTAAATCGACAATTTTGAAAACACGGGTCTTTTAATTTCTTATACGATTTTTAAAAATATAAAGCTTATTTCATAAAATCATCTTATAATTTTAGGTGATTTTTTTCTCCATCAACGTTTATTTTTAATTTTTTGACTTTCAAACGTTTTTAAATCTCTAGTTTTTAGATTTTCTAGAATTTTCTTCTATATGTATGACTTTCTTGTATTTATAAAATCTATACAAATCAACTGTGTTTCTTTTTTGGTTTAGAAATATGATTCTCGGTTTTTATCTCTGTTTATCCTAATTTACTCTATCAATACTTGGAATTACGAAAAATCCCACAGCAATAAATTTTTGAATAAAATTTATTGTTACATCATATTTTTTTAATATCAATAAAATCTACGAATGAGCTGACTCAGGTAATTGAATAAAACCAAAAATTGTCCCTTAAAGCTTGGCAACCCTATATGCATTGACCACATTTAATTAGGCAACTTTTGCGCAAATTGTTTGAAGTTTGCTGTTGTGATTTTCGGCGATTTGAAAACAGTTTGCAATCAGCTTTAGTTCCCCGTGAATAAAGTAAATATTTATTTAGTGCTGTCAATGCCAAAAACTTTATAACATGAAATTTGTCGTGTTCAGAAAAATCAGTTTTTAGAGATTTTTCTCCATCAAAAAGTGAGCAAGCGAATCCAAAATTTTTTTTTTCCTCAACATTTTGACAGCAAAGGTGAGAAATTTTTTTTAGCAATCCTATTTTGTAACTGAGATTGCTCGGGATCTCTCGTTAATGCACTGTCTAAGTTTACCGTGTCAACGCTGCAAAATGGACGTCAATGTCAATGACGCTATATAGTCAGGCAATTTTGTACATCCAAGATAACACGACTTGAACTGCAGTGGTTGACAAGACAACGTTGTCATGCTGAGTTTATCTGAATTTAATCCATCAATTTTAAAACGTTTTCGATTGGTAATCCCAAAAAAACTGTGTCAAAAAACAACATTTCACAAAATTCGAAAGTTTTGAAATTTTATTAGTTTGGAAAAAGTAATTTTATGGTTTTCGAGTGAAATAAAAAAATTTCTTAATATAGTTTCGACCCTCTATACTCTATCAGTCGTATTTATTAAATTTTTGTCTACTTAGACACTGTCTAACTTTTTTCAAATTGGTAGAAATATGCTTTATTTAATAAAACTAAATATGACATTATTCACGGTAAAGACAATATACTCTTCTGTCTAAGTTAGGCAGCTATAAGACAGCAATAACAAAGGTTTTTGAACACATTTTCCAAAGTTGGACAGTTGTCTAAAGTTAGACGACGTTTATAAATAAGACCATATTTGTTTAACTATATATAACCCGTCAAATTGAAAGAATTTTTTCCTTCTGTGAAGTCATTTAAAATCTCAAATTCAACAGTAGAATGGTTACGATGTCGAAGGATTAAAAAACCTGTATTAGATCTAAAAATTTTGTTTATTTGTTTATTTATTAACTAGCCTACTCGTGCGAGAATTCTCGCAATTATACATAAAAAATAAAAGACGCACAAAAATAAACAAATGCAGTTTTTGAACATATTATAAACATTTTTAAAATAAAATTATAATTTGTCAAATCAGCAGGTAATTTCGCTTCGTTTGACACCCCATTTTTCAAAATCGATTTAGATGAGAGTCGGAAAGTGAGTCTAGACTATAGAAATAATATAAAACTCCTAAAACTTGAGCAGGTAAACAAACTGACCTATTATGTCTACCATGAAGAACGTTAACGCAGGTTGCGTATCAATAAACTCCAGTGTCAACCCCATACTGTCAAATCTATGATGATCATACGACTTGAAAACTTTGAAAAAGAATTCAACAAGATTTTGTTGAGAAAATTAAAAATTAACAGTCTAATTGTTGCTTCACTAAAATTGGAATTGGTTAGATCTCAAAAGAATATATTGATCTATAAAAAATTAAGCAAGCGAATAGGTAGGTACATTATTTTTGTATTTTTTGAAAGCAAATTATAGAAATGTTTTAGATTGCATACATCTCTACATTTTATTAGAAGTCAACTTCGAAAACTTTGATGACTACGATATGGTATATTATATGTAGGTCGGTTCGGTTACGTAAAATTTCTTGTGAATTTGCACAAATTTTCACAACTTGCTGTAAGAACCAATATATTATGTAATAGGAAAAAAATCAGTTTTCAGAAAAATTTTTGAAAACAGGCTTAATACCTCTTGTCCTCTATTATTACCTATTACGTATTACGAACCGAGCGGGAAGTAAACGATATACACGACAAAGAACGATTTTGTAAAACGAGGCGTATAGGTAATAAAGAAAGATCGCGCTCAAAGAAATCGATAAAAAGCTTTTTTTGAAACACAACCAACTTCATGCCTAGTGCCTACTTACAATACAATTAGGTACTATCAAAAATTGAAAAAAAAAAAAACAAAGAAATCAAAAAAGCCCGAGCCCCGAGGTAATTTCAACGCTAATCGTTTTACATAAGCCCCAGACAGGGATGGAAAATCAATTTCAGCAATTTATCATAAGTTAAAAAAAAAAATGTATCGATTTGTAGGTACTCCATGATTTTTTTTCAAAAAAATTAATCTTGTTTGAAATACCAAGATAAGAACATCTTTTTATATAAAAAAAATTAACAACAACATTTACGTAATTATTACATTTATTTACACTTAAACTTCTTAAAATCTCGAAGATTTATCATAAAAATTTATTTCGTTTTTGAATAAGTCAAAGCAAAGTCAATTTAATCGTCAAATGATTGTCATTTTTGAAGCATATAGTGCTATCTTCAAATATGCAATCTTCCTACTAGAACACAATAAGTGTGATTAATTCATAAAATTATGCATCATGGAAACAAGAATACTCTGCGAAAACAGCCACTGAAATGAAGTGTTTAAAATATTGGTACTTATATTGCTGCGCTATAGCTATAAATTAGCAATAAAACGCAGCTGATATTATCGAACATTATTAGCCAAATTAATAAACGTGGAAAAGCGAAGGGTTAGGTCTTATTTCGTGAAAATTTCTAAAAAGTGACGTGTACTAAGTTAAACCACCGAAGAAGGTGGTTTAGCGAAGGAATAAGAACCGGATGTGTCAAATTTACACTGAAATAAAAAAAAATACCTAAGTGAAGATTGCTAATTTAACTTTAAATAAAATTAATAATTTATCGAGTTTTTAAACTATTGATTGTAATTACATATTTGACAATCAGCCATCAACCACCATAAAAAGAAAACTATACAAAAATACAAGTATGTATATGATCTAAATGGAAGTGCTAAGTGAGGAGGATTTGAGGAATAAATTAGATTTTACAAGGAAAATATGAGGAAACACATTGCAGTTGTTGACGATGACCTAAATGGGGACCCAAGAGGTGGACATATTTCTGTCGGTTTGCAAGTTATGGCTTCCATCAGATACATTCCATTTAAATACATAAAAACAAAACAGAAAAAAGACACAACACAAACAATTGAAAAATGATAATAATTTTGACAGAAATATATTAACAAGTCAATTCTTAGGTGTGTTTGGTAACTTGAGTTTTTTTTTTTTTTACAAATTATCACAATTTTCTGTCAGAACCCATACGAAAAATTCCCAAGTTTGCGAAACTTTGGGAAAATTTCAAGTTACCAAACAAGCATCTTATTTATTTTAGTAGATTTTCTTAAGGGATTTCTAGTAAACGTCATATTTACTATACCACGAACATTTTGGTTTAATTCATGGAAATTTTTAACCCATAGCTTAACTCTTATTCCCTGCTTTAGTTAACTCGTGGAATAAAGGTGGAATAAGCGTTTTTTATTAATTTGGCTATATGACTTTATCAAACTGGCATTATAGAAAAAAATGTTTTGCATACAGTTTTTATCAGCACATGATTGCCATTGAATAAGGTAATTTAAACAATTTAAAAGTGTCTTCCAGGTGATATTGAAACAGGCCGATTGTACAGAAATGTAGCTATTTTTTCATTTTTTTTTAACATTAAAAATTTTTCTTAATCGACTTAAGCCACTTTACCTTTTTAATAAAATTATTTAGTTAAAATTTTTCCAAAAAAAAAAAATAGTTAAAATGAATCACTTATTCCTATTTCTAATTTTACCTATAGGTATTGTAATGAATTAACACAAAATAGAAAAATTGTATCGAATTTTATAAAAGTGTATTTGTGCAGATACTGTAGCCAAGGGAATGTATGGAAAAAGTATAATTGTATTGACATTTGCAACCGTGGCCCCAGGTAATTTTGGGGCACGCTAAACTCTTATTTCCACAACAATATATGTATTACCACCACAAATTATCAATTTGATACCGATAGTTTTTTAGAAACATCTAAATAAGGTCTATCTCAAAATCCATCTTTGAAAATCCCCGAATGGATTATTCCAGTAAGAAGCCCGAAAAAAATGATTCACGAAATCCGAATGGAATCGAAAATCTGCAATGTTTAACCGATTTGTTGCTACCATGTACATATATGTATATGTATTTAGATTAAAGATTCAAGTATGTGCTAACTGCTCGGTAGAACCCGACATACATATACATATACATTCATTTTATTTATATTCCTGCAGTGATTTTACGGTCGGAGAACCAAAATAATAAGAAGAGAGTAGGTAGATTGAGCACTTCTGAAGATGGATCCCTAAACCCTAAGGCAGAACAGTATACCTACTAACGCACGGCACGTTCTAATAAATATTCTTAATGTTAAAAATTACAGATATTGAAGAAGGTAGATATGCAAATGTATGTAGGTTTCATATTTACCTTTCTAACATTTCCCATGGTAAACAACAAAATACACAAATAATTCCTTCAATTTTGTATTCCTCTGTGATTTCTACAGAAAAATAATATCTCCAGAAGACATTGCTCTTAATTAATTTCGTCTAATGCAAACGAAAGTCAATTCCACAATTTTAAATAAAACAAATACCATAATATTTATCGATATGTTCGTTTTTATTTCAATTAATTTTTCTTCCATCGTATCCATTTATTCTGTTTGTATGTTTTTTTTTTTTTTTTTTGTATTGTTAAATTTAAAAATGCTTTTCTCATAATAAGATGTTGGTTGGATTCATATATTCGACTAAAATACTTACAGGCGTTGTTTTTTTTTTTTGTTTTTTTTTTTAGATTTTTGTTTCAAAGATACAATTTATTGTTCCAAAAATTTACACATAACATTTTCATTTCTTTTTTCTTTAATTTATTATTCTACCATGATTACTCTTACTCTAATTTAATAAAAGTATCTAATAATATAAAATTAAATAATTAAACAAAATTTATTTACAAAACTCTGATAAGTATATCTACTAATTAATTAAAATTAATGAAACAAACATTAATTCAAACAAAAATATTTTTTTTTACATTCATATTGCTTAGTCACTAAACAAATTTTAAATTTATAATTTTTTAAATTAATAACAACATTTTATATTCAAAAATGATTTTTTTCTGTGTTTGTTTTTAATGAAAATATAATAATCATTTGTTATTCTAAAAAATGGATTAAGTTATACACCTTGAATTTTCATGTTTTTTTTTTGTTTTTATTTATTAATTTATGATTTTTAATTTTTTTTAAGAAATATATTAAATAAGTAATAATTTAATATTTAATTATTATTTTTGTTTTAACTATATAAGCCTAGAATAAGATTTGTTTTTGTTTTACTTATTTTAAAAAAGCGTTTGTTATTTTTATGTTTCGGTCTTGAAAGTTAATTTTGAATTTATGTTTACAATAAATGAATAATATGTACGCTAGTTTGAATGACTTCCTAGATTTTTTTTATTATTATAATTTATTTTCGTTTATAAATATGCTGTTTATTTATAATTTATATATGATTGAATTTAGCATGCTTTTATATAATTTAATAATAATAAGAATGATTTTTTTCTTTTATTTTTTATTTAAAACGGTATCAATGTTTTGTATTTTTTTTTTTTGCTAGCTACAACATTATTGGGATAATAATAATAATTATTATAATCGATTTTAGTATTCATAGATTTCTGCATAGATGTATAAATTTTTTATTTTATATTTTATTTACAATGTTGCTTAGCTATGTTTTAACACTCAAGCAAAAAAAATTAAAATATAATAGAATTAAAGATTTATTTACAATTTTATTAGCAATAATTATTTTACAATAAATAATAGTAAAATATATATTATTATATGTATCTAAATGTACCTACTTGATTTTGTATTGCTTTTAAGATTTATTTTTTTTTATTTTACAAAGGTTTTTAACTATTTGACGGAATTCACATTTTGTTTTATTATATAAACCTATATGAGATAATTATATATTCGGCAAGACTGTTAACAATAAATTTGTTTCATAAAAAAATGGATGTAATTAAAAAAAAAAAGAATATAAATTATAATTACATACATATAATTATATGTTCTATTGTTATTTAATATGGCAGTGGAAATTGTATTTATAAAAAATAGGAATCAGTGTTTTATATAGGGTAACACCTTCATGCTTTATATGTCATCATAAGAAATCAAAATAATATTGAGATATAAATAAAACATTTTTTTTTATTTATTTATTGTTTCTTTGGTCCCAAAAATTGAATATAATGATAAATGAAAACGAAATGAAGATTTTTGTGAACGAAAAATTGTAAAAAAAAAAATAATATCTTGGATCAAACTGGTCAAATTGATTTTTTTTGTTTAAAAAAAAAATATCTGTAAAATTTTTAACTGCAAAATTGTTTGAACTATTAAGAAAACCTAGATTGCACAACCTAGTTCATACATTTATAACCGGTAACCGGTACTGGCTAATCGGCCGTTTTCCTCACAGTACAAATCGCTCATTAAAAAGAACACCGTCATAACTCAAAATATTTCGTTTACGAGTTTATTACACCATCGTACGTAGAATGTTTTTCACTTTATTTCTGCAAAATAAATAGATATTTTTACTGAATTTCAATCACGAGCTCGTTATTTGAGTGATTACTGCTGTTTTTCCATAGCTTTTTCACGAAACAGAAAATTTCAATCTCATTTATCTTGAAACAGCATTTTTTGAGTTATGATGGTGTTCTTTCTAATGAGCGAAATATTAAAATTGAATAAGTTTTTTCTAGAAACTGACAATTATTGTCATCAATTATAACCTATTTTTGCCAAATCCTTTTGAACACTTACCAAATTGAGTAGTTTTAAGCATAAAAGAGAGCTCACGAGAAATTAAAACAATTTCCCTCTCTGACAATTTCTACCCAAAAAAAATCGTTGGGAAGAAATCAGAATTGTTTGAGCTTTTTCCCAAATGCAGTGATGCCAGATGACATTTTAAAAATCCCATCGGATTCGAAAAAAAATCCTACCATTTTTGTACTGGATGGAAAAAAAAACACCATATAATGACTCTTCATTATACTAAAAAATTCTTCGGTTAAAAGACTGAAATTTTTTTTTACAAATATGTTAATTGTACATACATATATGAGACTAAAAATCTGAGCTATTAAAATAATGATTATTCTTTTTGATCGTTTTTTGGTGGTAAAATTAAATAGATCCGTATTAAATCAATTTAATGTATTGTTATATTATCTTCTATTTTTGTGACTAAATAGTGCGTTGCGATTATGGTAAAAATATTTGTTCCCCCATAAAACAGCGTTTGAAATATTTTCCTACAAAAAATCCCACCATGAATTGTTTCCCACCATTATTCTCAATAGGATAATTTTTTTCACCATTTTGGTTCGAAAAACCACCAATCTAGGAACATTGCCTAAATGTCTGTTCGAATTCATGTAACAAACAAAAATTCAAATGGAGCTTTTGATTAAGAGTTGGCCACCAACTGTTGATTTTGTTTTTATTTTAGTTTTGGCAGATGCACATTTTTGTATCATTTTATCAATCTAGATATAAATTTATCAACTTTTTTCAGTTTTTTTTTTATATTGTTATAATTTTATTGAATAATAAAGTATGTAGGATAGGATTATATATATATGGAATAGCATTTCCAAGGCATTCCTGGCACATACGCTGTTGTGAGGATAAGAAGATGCCAATTTTAGGGCTAGCTCTTGCGAGGGAGAGAACCAAGGAGGGAGGGTTGAGGAAATTTCTCGCGCAAAGACATCATCGATGCAAATAATGGCATGGTTTTTTTTGTAGCGAAGGGTTCCGTTAGGCAAAACCGCTCGTTACAAATTTATGATTTAATGAAAATTTCGATACCGAGGTATCAAAAATCCATGGCAACTTTAGTTGACTTTAATATTTGACGTTTAAAAAGTTTCAGATATGTTTGCCCACAAACCTTTCCAAACTACATATGCAAATTACTTCTTTCTAAGAGGATTTAATCTATACATTCCTCAAAGTTTGACAGATTAGGTCTGTTCGCTTACTTGCCCGAAGCTGCCAGATTCTATTATGAAGTTTTATTTTTTTTATATGAACTTTGATTAGTCTTTTGTGCTAAAAACGACCAGGGTTATTGCGAAATTTCAAACAAATCTGGAACAAACTTAACAAACTTATGTTCTGTGCAAGGCTTTTTTGTTGATGACTTTTATAAACATGTTTATATTTATACAGTAAATGGCGGATATAAGAAAGTCATTTAAGCAAAACACGCTTATAAAACAGACATTCCAAAACACACTGCAAATTCCCATTAAGGCCGTGTCCGAATTGCGTTAAAATGTTGGTTAAAACTTGACGTTTGGTTAAATTTTGACACTAGCGTGGTGAATAAAATGAGTTAAAAATTACCCAGCAGGTAATGACGTTTCTCAAGAAAGAGAGAAAATTGAATTTGAAATTATTTTTAAAAGTGCAACAATGGACAATGGAAATAATTAATGTTATGAATTTTGAATTTTCATGTGCATGTACACATACCTCGCGTAGTCGTCGCTGTGTTATGACAGTCCTCGTAATAATACGCTGATATTTTAAAAAATATGAAAGAATTAATATAAAATACTTCCTCAAATTGTTATTCATCTTGCAAATTATTGCCAATTGGTTGTTTTGTTTTATTTTGTTTTAGTTTGTTGACAGCTGTATCAGCATAATCAAACAATGCACAATAGGATTCTTTCCGTAATGTTTGGGGATATAATCGATGCAAAACCTTTAAAAGTAAATCAAATTAAGAAATTTGTAATTTATTCGCGTCGAATTTTTATTTTGATACATTTCAAGATGGATTTTGTATAAAATGTGGTTAGGGAAATTTATTTAATCTTACAGGAATTTTAACTAAAAATCCCATTTAACCCATCCTATTTTAATCCAATTCGGACAACAAAAATAAAAAAATTATCCCATTTTAACCAAACGTCAAAATTTAACTAGTGGTAGAAAATTTTAACGCAATTCGGACACGACCTAAGACAAATGTCAAATTTACCTCTAATAAGAAACACGTTTATAAGAAAAACACTGATATAAGAAACTTATTCTGATACAAAATCTCATTCATTACATAGAAAAATAAACGATAACAAGAAATTTTCCTTTGTAAACATAAAAATGGTGCGCCGCCTAACTTTTACAAAATGTTTGAACCCATCCTTATTGAATTGTCAAAGAAGTGACAGATTGAAGATGATCGAGAAAGAAATTTTCTTTCTTATATCAATTTTGTTTATATAAGAAAACACGGATAAAAGAAAGGAATTCTTTGGATTTTTTGAATTTCTTATATCCGTCATCTACTGTACCTATAAATATATAACAAATTGTTTTTAAGTTTGAAAAAAAAAATCGATGTTTTCGTTTTTGTAGTTTGTATATGAAAAAAACGTATAAAATAGAACCTATATAGTATATACTTATACAGTGTACCTGAAGTTCTTAAAATATAATAAAACTTTAGAAAATCTTAGAAAAACTCAAATAAAGTATGTTAAAAAAGTATTTTCAAATAAAGCGATTTTCAAATAATTAATTTCTGTATATTATGTATCTAAATAAATAAATTCAAATAAAAAAATGCTTCCAAAAAATAAATTTAAACAAATCAATTCAAAATATATAAATAACATTAATGTGCATGAAGGTGTTTATAAGTTTACAGCCTGTTTTTTTTTACATAGTATAAGATAAATTCTTCAATTAAATGAAGTAGGTAATTAATTAAAATACTTAAATATTATTTACAAATAAAAAATATATGTATACCTAGATAATACAAAAAAAACTTGCCATACAAAAAAATAAACAAAATATTTAAAAAGTTTTAAAAATAACATTTCATTTTTTTTCACCTAACTATTTAACGGCTCCTGGTATTTTTCCACCTCATCAATAATTGTGCTTTGACAGTGTCAATAATTGCTATCGCTACATTATACATACTTTAATATATAGTTAGTTTATTATTAAGTTTTTCTTTAATATTTACACCATAATTTTCACATTTTTGTTTTTTATTTTCCCATCACCTGAGAAGGACTCAATCTTTACACTGTACATTTGAACTTAATCTTTCAACGAATCACAGCATCATTTTTTTATTTTTTTTTTTATTTCTATAACTATATTATTTTTTTATTATCTTTGTTGAAAAAAGACTTGTCAGTTTGTTTCCTCCAAGAACACCATTTCATTTTATTAATTTATTTATTTATAATTTTATATTATTTTTTTAAATTTAATTCAGAATCAATGAAATTTTTCACTTGAGCGGAGTATAAAATGAACGACAAAACAATGAATTGAGGACAATTTCAAAACGTATTAAAAATCGAGGTCTAATACCATCAGAACTTAGCCTATCTTCAAGGGGCTATTGATCCGCAGAATGCGGATGAAGATGCACATGATCATCATGATCGTCATCTTCATCTGCATCCATACCATTGAATTGATTCGATGAGATCGTATTTTTACGCAAATGATTTCTAAGTATGACCAAATTACGATTAAGATTTAAATTATTTGTTACGCTGCCGCCGCAAGAGGGCATAACCATCGCCATTGATGATACTGACATCTGTGGCAGTGTATTGCAATTAGCAGCTGCTGCTGCCAACTCTTGCGCAAGGACTTGCGGCAAATGTTAAGAATTGTTCTTTAATGGATTTGATGATAAGGAGCTGCTACTCACACCAGAATCACTGGATTTTTCACTTAAACCACCACCGCGAGTTAAAGTTTCATCGCCCATTAAACTGCCTCCAAGTAATCCTTTCTTACCGACACGCGAGAGACCTTTGAGGGGTCCACCTGTGGTGGCTTCTTTTTGGCGACGTGCACTTTCGACACGTTTGAGAATTTCTGTTGAACACTTGGTAACAACATCGTCTAAGCTGTTCGAATCATCGGTGGATGTTATTGTTTGGGTGGGTGTTTGGGATGATGGCACTGGGGAGCCTTCGTAGCAACCTGAATCACGTGGGAAATGTCGACGGCCAAATGGCGAAGAACCGTGTTTTTTGTTAATATTATTGAGCCTTGCTTCGTCGTTTTCCGAACTGGAGCCGGCTATATCACCATCGGAGCCTGAAATAAAACAAACAAAAAAAAACAAATTAAAAACGAATCAGGCATTTCAAAATTAGTACAAAATTGGACCTTAATTTCAAATGTCCATAAATGGCGTAAAAGTGGTCACCCGTGAAAAAAGCTGTCACCGATTGCAAATGGCGGCAAATGTCAATTCTACTTTGACAGTTTTAAGTAAACAGATACAAAATACACGTCATAAGACATAAATCTCAATACTCCTAAATAACGCGGAATAAATGTCTCCAATTGACTTTTGCCGCGACCGGTGACAACTTACGCCACCTTGCATCTATTCGAGGAAGTCCATCAGGACAAACAAAAATTGATAAATTTTCTTTTAAACTTACATTCTATGTCATGCAACAACTGCACAGCCGTTAACAACTTCGCTCTATGATCCTGTATAACAATTCCCAGATAATCCAAATCGGCAGGTTCAAGCTCCTTAAACAGTTCCAAGTCTTCATATCTTTTTTACAAAAAAAAAAAAATCATAATCCCATTAATAACCGTATATATTATAATCTTGATTTTATACCCTCAAAATCCCACAACCAAAATATAATCCCATCCAACAAAACTTACCCATTTAGGACAAAAACCGAAGTATACTCCTTCAGACCAATGCGAAACAATAAATCCTCAACGGAATTGGGTCCATTGGTATTAGTGAGACGGCTTAAGCTTTTGTTGTTTAAATTCTTTAGCCTTTGTTCGGGCATTACTTCAACGTTAATGAACTTAAAGTGTCCAATACGTCCATGACAACGTCCTCTCCATATCCCTGATGCATTCATTGAGAGTACATCAATGATGTCACCTTTCTGATGGCAAAAAACAGCAAAAAGCTCTTATTAGTTAAATGAAAATGGGACACGATATGTCCAACTACTTTATAAATGGAAAGGAATTCTTACCTTAAATTTAAGTGCTTCCTTATCATAAGGATTTGGCAAACTATCGACAAGAGCTTTGGCTTTGCAAATCGGCGCTAATGATGTTCGATCTTCGGTGGATATCGAACTATGTGGACTGCCAGGACGAACTAGAGCTTGAGTGCCTGTGTGAATGTAAAATTAGGGTAAGTTAGTATTAGTTCCATGCGAGGAAGAAACCATATAGAAAAAGGAGAAAGGAAATGCGCTGCTCTCAAAAAGAAGCTTAAATCATAATGAGAAGCCATCAAGGACACACATATTATTCCTTGCTCCTTTTTTTTGGAATTTAAGTTGACTTCTATTTTTTTAAGTATGTATGTATGTATGTGTGTGTTTTCATATAGAAGAGAGAGAGAGAGAGATATTGAAAACTTACTTGAACCGGATGCACTGGGTAAACTCTCTACAGAACTAGCTGAACAAGCAAATGCCTGATCACTCATACTTCCTCGGTCTGTATTATCCTGGGAATTGCTGAAATCCCTTGAGGTATCCTTTGTGGCTACGAAATTCCTTCCGTTCTCATTAAATACGCCAATTTCCTTTGGTGAACTTCGCATTTCGTTGGACTTTTTTTTTTTAGCACAACGACACAAACAAGAGAGAAGAAAAAGAACAAAAAAAAAAAAGTTTATTAAATCATTAAAAGTTTTGTAATCCTGATGGTATGGCACACGCTGAACGCTCTTCTACAGAGATGCCTTGTTCAATGTTCGTGTGTCCTTCTTATATAAATGCCCCTTAAAAGGGTTCTTCTCTTTCGTTCGTATAATATATAAACTAAGTTTTCAAAGTCATAACAGCACAAATTAAAGTTTTTTTTTTTTTTTTCTCTTTCTCTTTTCTTTTCTTTTCTTTTCTTTTTTGGTCTCTGTATTTCATTCCCTTGGGTGTACTGTATGTATAAAAGTAAAATAATTTGATCGTCCTTCTTGCTTCTTCACAAAGACACCGACCGACCGCAATGAAGGACGAATTTTATAAAAATAAAAAAAAAAACTCACCCAAAACTCAAGAGAGGAACCTCAAAAACTGACAAGGATAATGAACTTACATGATGTACGGTCGCCTTCTGGCTAATAGTCGTTCCTTTGTGATTGCCATTCTTTTTGCTCTTTGCTGCTAAGCTTAAAGCCAGGCCACGGGTAGCAGCTATGTCCTCGTAATCGGAAGAAGGACTTGGTGACAAAGATGGGGACTCACCAATTCCACCACTTAAAGTCCGATATCGTGCTGTGCAATTGTTTGTTCCAATCTGTAAAAGCAAAAAAAAGAAGAAATGAAATCAGAGGAAAATGTGAATGTGGATAAATTCTGAAAAAGGATAACAAAGTTGGTATAGGTACATATACATTCTTACTAGATTAAAGGTAGACAAACAGAAAAGGAGCCTTAGGTAAAAGTTAGCCAGGAAACAGGAAGTCTTTTTGATTACACTATACCTTTTCTCTTTTTGTTCAACAGGATTTTAAAAAGTGTTTTGATATATATTTTAAAGGAAAATCCAGTGATTTGAAAAAAAAAAAAAATCAAAAAAAAAATCCTTTTTCGCAATGAAAACATGAAAGAATTGAGAATATGGTACACTTTTTTTTTTCTTTAGTTATTCAGAGCGATTAGGTGGGGATTTGTAGGTAGTTGATATACCTCCAATATACGCAGGTAAAGTATAGTGTCGATATGAAATTGAATTTTATGGATTATTTATTGCAGGCATGCTAGAAAGAATTATTCGATATTTGTTTTGTCCGATCTAATACCATTGAAAGTCTACCACACAACATATTCGTAGGTAGGTTCAATATAATCGGGATGTTTGCTTTCAATTGGAATTTGAAACTTTTTGATTTGCATGTCTGGGCTCAGGGATAATCTTGTTATGTTGGGAAAAATAATATTATTTTTCCATTTTGGTTAAAAGCAAATGAATTTAAAAACTTCATGATTTTTTATTTAATCAATTTTCTAAAAGCACGAAAAATTCCAAACTATATTATGCATTTCTAAATAATAAAAAATCTTAACTGTTGCCATTTTGTTTCAAATTGCCAAAGCAGCAAAAAAATATGACAAATCCTTAAGCAAAGTGACATCGGTAGGTCCCGACATAATCCGAGTGACGAGTTAGATATTAATGACTTGAACCAAAAATTCGTTTTTTACTCTATCTTGGTCATCAATAATATCAGTGCCACGTCATAAAACGATTATGAGAGAGGAACATAAAACCTTATGTTCTCTTAAATTTTCTGCAATTTCTTCCGAGGATGTGGTGTAGACTGTTGTTAATGAATAATTTTATAAAAAAACACATTCCATATTTTAAGGATTTGAATAAAATATATGAAGCCATTTTATAGTGATAAACCTCAAATTTCGTTTTTATTCAAAACAAATACATATCCAAGATTTAAGTCTATTTATATAGGTTTTCAAAATTGTTTCTAATTCCAGGCAATAATTCCAGTGGTCTCTCACATCAATATTCCTCGATTAGTTATACCTACACAATATATAGCTTAGCTATGTGTTTTAACTACAAATCGGAAAAAGACTCTAAAAGAGTTTCTTAATCAATCAACAAATCACTCTAACTTATACCCTATGCCAAAGTCGATTAATAAATAACATCTCTAAAAAAAAAAGTCTGCATTACAATTTATTATTAATTCATTGATTTCAAGGAACTTTTAGCTTTTTGATAAACCTGTCAGCTATATAAGTTTACTTAAGAGTTTGGTTTGATTTCACAAAAATTGCTATATATAGGTTCAATTTTACAATCTAGATGTATAAATATTTTTTTTAACATTACCCTTGTCAGACAGAGACGTGCCGTAGTTTCATGCTTTTTCCCTCTGGGAATTCCATTTTCAGCAACAAAAAAAAAAAAAAAAAAAAACACATAATAAAAGCAACAAAATCTGACACAATAAATCACCAACCATCCATCATCATAAATGTATAAAATGTAATTTTCCTTTTCACATTGTTGTGGTGGTGATGGTTATACCTATACATGGAGTGGAGCTGCTGATATACCTACATATTTATAGAAAGTATACATCATCAGACCTCGAAACCTCTAAAGCATCAGAAGAACCATCTCGCCCAAATCCCACATATAGTCAGAAAATCGAAATCGCATTTTTGAGTAACATACACAAAGTGTGTATAGTGAGAGAGATATCTACATTTCACAGGCAAACGAAACAAAAAAAAAAAACGATTTGGCAGAATAAAACATCCTTTCTCCTGCCAACATCACTACATCAAACCTCATATGTTATACCTATATGTAATATTATTACAGTCAAAAAGTTAAAAAATGTTGCCAGAGAAAATATGCGAATAAATGAGCGACGGAAACGATTTGAGTCATCACGTCTAACAACAGAAATATTTTTCTTTAACAGAAAAAAAGAAAGAAAGAACACACTCAACTCAACCACAAGGAATCGATCATCGTTTTGAAGGAAAAACGTACCTATTTACAAATACAAAATATGATAAGAAAATTGAAGAAGTCGGAAAGAAAAATGTCAGAAATTTTTCTCACGTATTAAATTTTGTGCGTTATTATTTTTTGTATTTATTATTTTTGTCTGTGGGTTTTTCTTCTTTTTTTTGGTCTTATAAGTATTAATGTAGATAAATGAATGAACACTCTGCGATACTTGATTGGGCTTATAAATAAATCAATTTTTGATATAAAATTGTTTAACACCAACGCTTATGTACGCAATCCGATAAAACTTAATTTGTGAGAAAAAAAATTCCAAAATCGTTGAAGCATTTTTTTTTATTATTTTTGAAGTAAAACTTCTTTTGCGGCATGGGGGTAAAAAAATTTTCTATGGAGCTGTCAGTGACATGTCAAACCGACATACAAATTCCCGTCACGAATTACAAAATTCAGCGTCACGATATTATATTTTCGTTAAATGCAATGGTTCGTGCATTTAATATATTCGTTAAGATGGTTAGTGAATTCGAGTAAGGGTTTTTTGTGGGAAGAATTTTATTTCTGAGGATTTTTTTCTGTTGTGTTGGATTTTCGGCCATTGGTCGATTTAATGCGAGGAAGCATAAATTATGTATAGTTGTAGGTTTATTGGTTTTGCATGGAAATATTCTGCAATCTATTGTGTCTCTCGCTCATTGGGTGTTGTTGAAGTAAAACTTCTTTTGCGGCATGGGGGTACAAAATTTTTCTATGGAGCTGTCAGTGACATGTCAAACCGACATACAAATTCCCGTCACGAATTACAAAATTCAGCGTCACGATTTTGCAACGGTTCTGAGTTTCAAATCGGGTGCTCTGAGTGGTAGGACTTGAAAAATACTTGCCCTGTTGTCGTGAAAGAAGTTTTACTTCTAGCGCGTGTACATAAGTACGCACACTTTTTTTTTATTATTTTTTTATATATAAAATTTTAAAAAAATTTTTAAGAAAATTGGTTCCTACGCCAAATTTAAGTGTTCATTTATACGGAGTTAAAAAATAAATTTTGAAAAAAAATCATCTACCCATTTCCGAAGTACCGATTTTTCAAAAAAATAATTTTGAAATTGTTTTTTTAAATCTAACTTTTTTTTTTAATTTTGATATGCAATATTGTTCAAATTTATTAGAAGCAAGAAAATTAATTAAAATCGGTTCAACAGGGTATGAGATACTCGAAAACCAAAAAAAATGCTTCTATGAAAGATAGATACATTGTACAATAATATGGTAAATCCAATAATATTTTTTTAGCCTGCATAAAAATATTAGCCTTCATAAAAATACTTATTAAATTTTAAAAGTTTTTCCTGACCGATTTTTAAACAAGTTATGGTTGGTGCCGTTATTTTTGGTTTTAAGAATATTTTTTATTTAAAAGGACCATGGGCATTTTGGGCCCTCTTTCAACATTGCTCAACAGTGATGAAACTTATGTCATATGAAAGCGTATGGAGAGCACTTTATTTCATTATATGGCAGCTAAATTGAAATCGAGTGCAAAAGTTGTGTTTTGGCACATTTTATAAAAAAAAAGTATTTAAAATTAAAAAAAAATATTTAAAAAAAAATGGCAACACTTACTAAAAAGTGTTTCACCTTTTCTGAAAGCCTGAAGTCTGTTCTTTCATTTTATTTTTGAATCAACTTATTTGTATAAACAGTTTTCGTTTTCCTGATCGCTATAACTGGCCCCTAAGCCACTTACTCTTTTCCATACATAACACTTTATTGTATATTTTCTTCGAATCAATAAAAAAAAAAATATTTTTTTTAATAAAAAAAAATATTTTTTTAATAAAAAACAAATATTTTTTTTAATAAATTTTTTTCTATCAAAATAACTTCTTGCGGAAATTTTGGGGCACCCTTTATAAGGAAAAAACTCAAATATAAGTAAAGTAGGTGTGTTAGTAGGCGGATTACAGAAAAAAGTGAGACATGTCATGCATTTAGTTCAAGAGATTTTAACTATAAAATTCCAACTTTCTAAGGATATTAACTATATTAAGGAATTTATGAGATATAAGAAAAGTAGGCGTTGTATTAGGCGGATTTCTAAAAAAAACTTGTAATGTCATGGTTTTGGCTAAATAGAGATTTTTTAAATAATTTGGAAGTCTTTTTATAACTATATGCCCATAAGGTTAAAATTCTTATTCCACGTCCACTTTTCTTATATTATAATTTTATCATTATATACCTATCGTCCGAGAAAGGCTAATAATCACATAGCATGCAAATTTTGTTTCGTTACAAGCGGGTACTTTTATTAGAATTCCACTCAAAAATGTTTTAAAAACATTATAGACCTTATCCGAATGAAATGGAGTGTCATATAAATCCCCATCTTACTTTGGAAGGAAACAATCCGAGCAAGAAATTTTTTCTTTGTTGTTTAAAAAATACATAATATGCGAAACAAAGTAGGTATCCTACACTTCTATGAAAGGATATATTATTACTTCATCTTGTTCATATGTACACTGTACACTGTACAGTACATCTCTACAATATTGATGCAAAGTTGCATCGAAATAAATATGCACAAGATGTATTCAACTGAATACGCTTGTTATATGCGTCCTGATGCAATTGAGTCACTATGCATTACATTAATATTTAATATGTATATGTATTTTGAGAACATCAGTTTTTGATAATTAAAAAAAAAAAAAAAACAACACAAACATATTATATATGCCAGTAAGACCTAGGGTCTTATAAATTAGGCAAATGTTAGAAGGAATAGAAGGATAGGATAGATTTTTGTTGGCACAGGGGATTGAGAAATTAGGTTTTGATTATCTCATTAAATCCCAGGGGTGGCGTTCAGTTGAGGAAATACAGAAAAGAATGCTGCCTAGACTGCGGAATGAACCCACACATCCAGGTTAGCAGTCAAGCACTACTTCCACTGCACCGGGGCCACCCCCAAAATGTAGTTTTAGAATTTTTGTATTTTCATACAAATATACATGTAGAAACTGTACTGAAATATTTTCTTCTATTAATGGTTTTAAATGATGGTCATGTAGGTATATACAAATTTATACAAGACCTGAATTAAAATTGATGAACCTATTTTTCATAAAAAAATCAAGAAATTGAAATACTTTACTATAAACATACTGAAATATTCTCATTGACAGGTAAAACATTTTTCAAAAAATAACAATTTCTTGCATCTTTAAAATTTACAAACGCATGTAAAGATTACTAAGAGTCTGGCACTGAAACTTTGAAATATAAACATTTTTCTATTTCATTAATATTTTTCTCTTTGATGCTTTTCCTATTAATTAACTAGAATTTCCAAGACAATAAGGGAAAAAGCATTTCGAACTAAAATGCTACTATTAAATATTACGTAGTTTAGGGTAAAAAAATTACATAGTTCACTAATTAATTCTAACGTAGTCGACTTGATTAAAAGAAATTGTATAAAATAGAGAAACTTGGTTAGGATTCGCAATTTTTTTAAGAACGTTTATGTTAAACGAGTAGCTTGCTTAAATCAAATATGTAATAATATTTAGTTAATTTTACACATCTCTGAGCAGATTGATTATAGCTATTAACGAATTAATATGTTGCATTAACTAACTTAATTGGTTATTGAAACCGACCATACTAACCCACAAGTATAGTTTAATAAAATTTAGTATACACTTTAACTTCAGTGTGTAGATTTAAATAATATATAGTTTAATCGAGTTTACTCGGTATTATTAACACTGGTGAAACTGTAGGTATAATATACAGTAAAACCCACTTAAGAGTTAAGAGAAACTGCAAAATGTCAGTTTTTCTTTCACTTAAGCGGGTTTTTCACTTGAACGAACCCCGCTTAAGAGAAAAAAAATTTCACTTAAGCGGAGTCCGTGTAAGTGAAAAATAAATTGCATCTAAGCGGATTTAAAAATTCAAAAAGGGTTCTGACATATCAGAAATTCAAATGTCATTTTCGTAATGAAAATTTGGTGGAGGTGAAAAATAAAAAAGAAGTTAAAGCGTTCAGCTAATTTTTTGTTCTGTTATATTAAATTTTTATTTCACTTAAGACAGTTTTTTTCAACGAAAAATATTAAATTTAACTGAAAATATGTTTCAGGTATCCGGGTTTTTCACTTAAGCGAGTTTCGCTTAAGGGGATTGTTATAAAGGTAATTGGTCGACAAATACTCGGGGATGAAAAAAGTGTTTCAGATAAGCGGGTTTTTCTCTTAAGCGGGTTTCTCTTAAGCGGGTTTTACTGTATCAACAATATTTGTTATTAACCTTAACCGAATTTTGCGTTGTTTTTAACCAATCATTTTTCTGTGTTATAACTGATAGTTACTTATAACTCTCAACCATTCTTGTATGCCTGTTATTAGCATAGGAATGGGGGAGACCTAATATTTTCTGCCGAATCCGAACACCTAAGGTAAGAAGCACTTCTTCATTGAGGATTTTTCAATTCCTCGCAAAAGGCACTAAGGAAAAAAAACATTTCTTTTTTTTCTCTCTATAAATTGTGATTGTAAAATTGAACAAGCAATATCTCTTATACATCTGTATAATGCTTCACCGCTTATAGCCTCATATCAGACCCAGAGGGCAAGTAAAGTAGGTACGTGCGACCAAGTCTTTTTTATTTTCAAATGTTAGCAACCCTCATTTGATGGTTAGGTATATGGTAATCACATTGGGATGTAATTCTTGTATTTTGATTTCACAAGCTTAAACTATACTCATATTTTAGCGTAAGCTTGTAAAATAAAAAATAAAAAAAATAAAAACATAATCTTCTCTCTTGAACCACACCTCAGCAATTCAATAATATTCTCCTATATAGTGCACTTGGTGTTGAAACTATTTCACCATCATAATATCATCCATGCTCAACAACAATTATCCGATTCGCGGTCTGATGCGCCTAGCACCAAACAATATACAACATAGAGGAATATAGCTTAAAGCTATATAGATAGGTACCCAATAAAATAATATTTTTCTTATTTGCATTCCCATCAAATTTTATATATTTTTGTTCTATACTAGGTGCTCCAGTTGTTGTCGTCGAGTTCGATCGTCGCAAAAGGATAACGAAAATAAAATAAAAAAAAAACAAAAATCCCATAAAAACCTTAACTTCATTGCAAGTTGCACGTAATCCCATCCGCAAACAAGGGCAAATAATTCCAAATACAAAAAAAAACGGTTCCTGGCGCAAAGCT
Source organism: Epistrophe grossulariae (assembly GCA_929447395.1). Taxonomy (NCBI): domain Eukaryota; kingdom Metazoa; phylum Arthropoda; class Insecta; order Diptera; family Syrphidae; genus Epistrophe; species Epistrophe grossulariae. The sequence continues at coordinate 111,197,854 of OV839567.1, forward strand.
CCATCAAATTGTTTTCAACATAAAAACAATAAGAACTACACTCATGTCCCATCGTTTGGTTTTGTCATTTCGTCCTTCCGACCTGAAGTATGTACCTAACATTTCCTCTGACATTTTGAATGAATAAAAAAAAAATTCAAACAAACAAACAAAAAAGGAAGGATCCTAATCCTGTCACCTCACACCACCACCCGGACATACTTTGCTACTTGTGTTCTATATCCTGTGCTTATAGCTTAGCTTCTATACTTCCAACCATAAAAGCGTCAAATGTCGTCCTCGATAAAATGTCTCTGTGTATCATTGAATGGGAGTTTGATTTGCGCCAAAGGAGCACACAAAACCCGATGTATAACTGAGCTGGGCTGGGCTCTGAGCTGAGCCAGCAATTAGGGGAAGAACAACTTTATATACACACACGCCACACTATACGCCAATTCGAATTGGAATGTCCTTTATCAGTGTAATAAAGCGCAAACACTGAATTCTGTTATTTTCCCTTTATATATTTTAACTTCTCTGCTTTATTTGTTATCAAAGGACAACAACAAAAAACATACCTATACCTAACGATGTCGTGTATTGGTTTACTTTTTGAGTAGGGTTTTTGTTTGTAATCGAAGGATATACACAAAGGGGTAGATATAATATAAGGACGAATATAACCTGATTTGTGTAAAACCCATCGATAGGACAAATCAAAACTCTTGGCAGCAATATAAATTGTTGATTTTTATGGCAAAAGTCAAACAAATAAAAATACAACATTTTTTTTTTTTATTTTTCCTCCAACTAGATAGGTATAGTTAGATACTTACCGAAACCGCACTTAGCCGGGAAGTAACACTTTGCAGATCCGAAATTGATCCAGCATAGTCACCACTCTCTCGGTCATGTGATCTGAAATTTTAGATAGAAATTGTAATTTTATTAGCGAATGAATTTTACAAGTAAGTTTGAAAGTAAAAGAGAGTTGAGGAGGGTAATGGGAGTGGGAGTGGGAGTCCTTAATATATTTTGCAGTTGTTATTACTTTTTTTTTTTTTTTCAAGTTTGAACTTTTAAGAGATCCACCCTATATACTGTCTTTTCTATACCTACTCTACAGAAAGTATGGAAAAGAATTTAAAAAAAAGTTTTTTCATCAACTAAAATGAGAAGCCCAGGTGGTGCGATAAAATGTTTTCATATATACACCCGATGACAGTAGCTATAAAATGTCCATAAGGAAAAGTTTATTTTTTGCTAACTTTTATATTTTGGCTAAAATGTATGGACGCTACTAACTAACGAACATTCAATTGCAAGGACACACTGTTTGTGTAATAATAATCTAATGGGGACACCTGAGAGACAAAAAGAAAAATTCAAACTATTTAAAAGTTTTGTTTTGCCTTTTTTTATACCAGAGTTGACGATGTAACGAAGCATTACACCTTTTACGCCACTCCACCGAACCTGCCTATTGGAATCTATAATTTGCTATATACGAATAACGCACGCCTAAGACGGTGTTCACATTTGGACTAAAAAAGTGGATTTTTTTTGATATTTCAGTATTCACATCTCACTTCAATGAAGGAGTGGGAGAGAGATGTGAATACTGAAACAAAAAAAAATCCAGTTTTTCAGTCCAATGTGAACACCGTCTAAGCATTCTACCCAGCTAAGTATGCAATAAAGTGCAGCCCCACTACCGACTCCTTAAAGTATACTATAAAAAACATACTTGAGGAAACATATTATTATGTTTTACTTTTGGGTTGCACTTTACCCATTATTGAATTCACACTAATTGCTGCTGTCAGCAAACATACTAATGGGAGGTGCAATTTGAGTGCAAATTTGTTCGATTTTACTTCGATTTTTCTCAATCTACTTCACATTTTTCTTCAAATTTAAGAGATGCTGATGATAACCTTGCCAGTGATCCCGAGCCGACCGGAAGTTTCAAAAACTTCAAAGAAGTAGCTGAGCTAATCCATAGTAGACGACCTAAAAATCTTCATGTCTGGTACAAGATTCCCACTTACATCTTAAGGAAGTTTTCCCAAGTTATGATGCTATTCCTTGCGATTCAGCTGAACAACTACGACAATTCTTGACCCGTGTCAAATCTTTCATACAATCTCCCTCCTTATATGTTCAACGAATTGTTGACTTATAAATCGAGTACGGAGAAAAAGAAAGAAACCGAATGTACAACAACAACTTGTGTGTAGCTAGTAAAAATGCTGGTTTCAAATGCAATTGTCAAAACAAGAAAAACTTAAAATTGGACCGACTTGATCAAGTGACCTCGGTGGCGCAATGCGTATGCATATGGCTCGGAGGGAGCTTGGTCCGAGTTCGAGTCCTACCTGGGCATAGAAAGTTTTTTCAATTAAAATTGAACAAAGACCAAGCACCACTTAAAGGAGTCTGATGATCGGCGTGGCAGTCGTGAAATAGCTATAACTCCAGCCTATAAAAACTTGGTGGTAGCTCACTCAAGTGTTGTTGTTCATTCAAACCTTCAACGACAACAATTGCTATTTTCACAACATAATATTTTGATTGATCTTTTATTCTCATCTCTTTATAAAGTTGCAGCTTCTGTCAAAACCTCGATTATATAATACTCGTATTATACTCCCCACAACAACAATATATATCCTAAAAAATGGAAGACAGCTAAGATTGTGCTCTACCATAAAAATCTGATAGAAGCGCGGTTTCTGGATATCGCCCCATCTCTCTCCTAAGCAACACCAGCAAAATCCTTGAAGGACTTATTCTTCGGAGGACTAAAACGTTTTGCAATGCCAAAAATATCATCCCCATTCCCCAATATGCAGTTCGGATTTCGAGAGAACCATTCAACGCTTCATCAGCTCCTTAGGTTTCAAAACGACATTGCCAGCATTCTCAACAACAACCAGGTCGCTGTTGGATGTTTTCTCGAAATAGATTATAGAGAAAGCATTTGACAGCATTTAGATAAGGGGACTCATATACAAACTAACCCGTTTTAGTTTTTCAGCTTCACTAATTAAAATTATTTTCAGTTTTCTCAATTCCAGGTCCTTGAGAACAAACATTCGACAACCAGAATCGTCAGAGCGGGAGTTGCTTAAGGATCAAAGCTTGGACCATAGCTCTGCAACATATTATATACACGTCCGACCAAATTTAACCCAATAACGCAATAAATTTTCTCTATATACTGATGACTCATTAACATACGCGAAATCATTATCCCCGAATGATCATTGAGGCACGAAAAGTAGAAGAGCACGTGAGAATACTAAAAAAGATGGGGAATTAAAAACAACCCAGCCAAATCTGAATTGGCTTGTTTCAGAAGACCCGTAGGACGTCGAAACACGTGCTCTGCTGCAAGCTGTCAAAGCATTACCCTCAGTCTGCCCAAAGGATCGCAATTGAAAACGAAGCCAAAAATAAAATACCTGGGTATCATCTTCGACGAAAAACTACGTTTCAACCCACACGCAACGGCCTTTTTCAAAAAGGGGAATTACGCTTTCTATCTCATCCACCCACTAATGCAGAAAAGGAATGGACTCAGTCAAAAGATAAAGTCGAAACTTATCAGGCCCATCATCACATACTGTTTCCCAGTAAGTTTCACCATTTCCAAAACCAGCATGACAAAATTTGGAATGTTTGACAGGAAAATTCTGCGGATCTGCACAGGACTTCATTTTGATCGACAACGACAGATGCACTTTAGCAACCAAAGGCTCTATGAGGAATAAGGAATCACTCCTCTGAATGATTTCCTGACAATTGCGGCAAAAAAAACTGACAAGCAACCTGTGCAACCATTCAAATCCACTGTTGAGGACTATTATAAGCGAAGAGAGACATCATTAGCCAAGATACCTCGATGCAGTGTTGCCGCTGATAATTTTGAAAAAGTCGCATAAAAAGGGGTGACGAGAGAAAAAAAGTCGCATTTTGAATTTTTTTTAATAGATAACAAAATCAAACATTTTTATTCAGTTAATTATTAAATTGAATTTATTTTTATATCTACTTATTTTAAAGTTATTGCATTTCATTATCACAAGTTTTTTGTTTAAATAAATAAGTTGAATTAAGTGGTATAAATAACAACTAATATGTAAGTAAGTTAAAACAAAGAGATCAGGGGCCCTCTCTGTATTTCATTACGAAAATTATAAAATATTCCGAAAACAAATATTTTTTAGTTACTCCCTATTTCTAAAGCGGAATGAAATCTACTACTTACGGATTGAAAATTTTCGTACCTGGCAACTCGTTTAAGAACGTCAAATGCGAAAAAATTTTTTCTACAACAAAAGTGATAACGAAACGAATAAGAAAAAATTTAAGTTTTTTAAGAAAGTCTCAGTGATAGTAGCCGTTTTTTATTATGATACATGATCCATTTGGATCATCTTACGACAATAAAACAGCCTCACAGTTATCACAGTTAGGAGAGGCAGAGGTCTGTTTTCGGAACGTGAAACGTCAACCCGATTAAGAGTAGGTTCATCTTCATTAGTTGTTGCTGTTATGTATGTAATTCGATGATTCATATGGATCAATCCTGATAATAAAAAACGGCTAGTAACAATTTAAGTAATTACAATTTGTTTATACGCAGGGAATCTTCAAGCAAAGTAACACACCTATAACTCCTGGAATACCCCACTTCGAAAAAAAATATTTGTAGCTTCTCGCCATTTTATTTCATTCATTTGGAAATGTTTACTACAAAGCAATATAAGAAAATCAAAAATATTATGTTAGAAAAGCTATTCAACTAAGTTCATTTCTTTTTATTTTAATCCCAAAGCCAATTACCTTTGAAAGTCTTTTATTCTCATCTCTTTATAAAGTTGCAGCTTCTGTCAAAACCTCGATTATATAATACTCGTATTATACTCCCCACAACAACAATATATATAATTTGAAAAATCATCTCAAACACTTGACTATCCGGCATTTATTGGCCAAAAAGGGTTAACTAATCCAATGGCATTGTAACGTTTTTCGTTAATAAGGGTCAAAAAGCTCAATCAAAGGATGCCAAAGAAATTCATCTCATTGTTATATATATTGTATATTTTCATCCACTCTTCAAAAGCAGACATAAAAACTTCCGAGCCCCATCATCTAACTATACAGTATATACACCCTCTCTACATACTATATACATAGCTCCAAAATAAGTTTCTCTGGTTTCTCACAACAATCCCTTAGGTATAGAGATACATTTCCGAAGGATTATTTATTACGAAGGTTATTGAAAGCATTTTCACCACCAAAGGGTAGTCTTATACAAACTACTTGAAAAATGGAGACGAAATGATAAAAAAAAAAAAAATAACGAATATCCTTTTACTCCTTTCAGTGATTTGATATACTCGTAAAAAAAACAAGAAAAATTGCAAAGAAAAGGACTCATTCGAGGCAGTGCTATATTATGCTCTGTGTGTTAAGGTTCTTCTCACTTACCTGGCATGCGTTAGGGGTATTATTGTTGGCGGATTAGGTGGCTGCTGTGGCACGATAAGACCTCGTCTGGGTGGACCTCTTTGTGGTAAGGATATATCGCCGGCTGATCTTAATGAAATTACTCCTGTGCTTTCACGATTCGATGTGAAACGTACACGACCACCCTGAGGATAAAAAAAAGAACAAAACAAAAAAAATTTAATATAATTTTATAAATGAGTTTTAGGATAAAGTAATCAGAAATTGTATAGAAATAAAAATAAGTAAAACAAAAGCCACAATATAACAACCATTTTACTTTGTTGATTCGTGAGAATTGTAAATCGAGATTTTATTTACTATATGTTTATACGATATTAGGAGTGTTCCTTTACTTTGAAACTTTGTGCATTTGTGTGAATTTCTATACACATTTTTTATTTTATGTGAACTTTGACAGAATTTTGTGTAGAAATTCACACAAACATACACAATTTCAAAATAAAGGAACTAGGCTATTTTTTTAATTAATAATTTAAACAAAAACAAATTGACGAAGGTTCAATTTTAGTTCAAATACAACTTTTGGTTTATTTTCAGTAATTCATTAAGTACAAAAATCGTGAAGGGTTCTTGTCATTAAGTCATTATTCAGTATTTTTTCTGTGGCAGTCAGTAAGACAGAGTAGCTTATATGTTAAAAAAACAGGTTTCGAGGAAAACGCATTTTTATCTAAAATCTGTAATAGCAATTAATATGTTTCTTTTTTACGAATTATAAGATAGCTTTTGAGGGGGTTATCCTAGATAAAATAGTAGCTCCCAAACTGTGGACTACTAAAAATCGAAAAACTGACAAATCGCTTATGTCGACTTAAGCTACTTTGATCCACAGATTTTTTAAAGTATATCGTTCCTAATGTTGGTATTCCGATTGCAGACATAAACAGGACTTAATAAGAATCATTTGAAAATTATAAGTCTGAATGCTTTATTTTCAACATTTCTCGCACTAAATCTTGGTTAAAATATGTAAAATTTGAGGATTCGGGATGAGATGCTCTCAGAGAGAAAGAAAACAGACAAAATGCCGGGAATGGTTTTCACATTAATTCGGACATTTTAAACGTCAAAAAATATATTCGACTAGAATTCGACTATAAATGCCGTAGATTATTTTATGGAAGGAAATTGCATTTAAAAGAGTGCATGACTTCCCAAAATATTGCATTCAACTGATTGCTCTAAAATCAATGAGAAAACAAATTATAATTATTGCAATCTTTTGGATTCAAGTGAATTGTGTTTGCATAAAAATTTCAAAGTGAAATAAATGAATGCAATCTTCTTAAACAATAAATTAGGCAAATGTTAGAAGGAATAGAAGGAAAGGATAGATTTTTTGTTGGCACAGTGGATTGAGAAATTAGGTTTTGATTATCTCATTAAATCCCAGGGGTGGCGTTCAGTTGAGGGAACATAGAAAAGAATGCTGCCAAGACTGGGGATCGAACCCACACATCCAGGTTAACAGTCAAGCACTACTTCCACTGCGCCGGGGCCACCCCCATTAGCGATTGCATTCACAAAAAAATGTATTATTTTACAAGCCTGGATGAGTCTTATCGTGTTTACATAAGAGACTTTGTTGTACCTAAAAATACATTGAAACAACAAAAAATTCGACATTTCGCACATTGAACAATAACATAATGAGAATCATGAGTCCGTTTTTTATGTTTTCTCGCCCCTCAATAGAGTCCTCACTCCCCTCTTTCCAATCCAAACATGGTCTTACACCATTAATTTTGGTCCCAAAAATGGAGTTGTCTGTTAGCATTGCAATTTTTTGTGTGGAAACCTCTTTGTGAAATGTAACTCTATCAACTCAGCCGTTCCTTCTAATGACTCGCAATTCGGTGCTACAGTCGACTTCCTCATAAAAATCGAAATGTTTATAACTTTTTATAGTTTGGGAGTTAACTTTGAGTTATACGAGAGTTTTTGTGGCTTCTAAAAATAAATTAAATCCAAATTCCGATTTAACTTAGAGGCTGTTTGTCAGTGTAGAATTATTTTTAAATTTCAGTTCTCAAAATTTTAACGAAATAAAGGTACAACAGTATGGAAATTCGATTTTAATATCGAAACAGAGAGGGCCGAGAGTAGGTAATCACTTGAAGAGGGGTGATTTTCATAGTGTCGCCCTCTAATATTTCGATAGTCTCAGAAGCGTGTGACTTTGTCTGAAATATCGATTGAGTTATTCCTGAGTTAGTTCACCAAATTCTTTGAATAAACTTGGGATGACTGAGAAATAATATGTTTCAGGAATGAATTCGGGTTTAACTCCGAAACTGGGATTATCTCACCACTGAGAAACTAGACCTTAGGGGGGACACAAAATGTGTCCCAAAGTCACAAAAAAAAGGCCCACAGAGGACTTTCCCAAGTTCAGAAAACATCGACTTTATTGAAAAGATATTAGGATACTTTTTACCCACATATTATTATGTAGGTCTGGAAAAAATTTAACTTTTAAAGAATAATGACGACAAGAAACAACAGTTATCTTTTCTTAATCTGTGATTTAAAGTTCGTCTGCTCGAACACTGTACATCGTTTACAATACAATCAATAAAAATTGAACGTAATGAATTTATTTTTTCGTAACAGTACCCAACAATAACAATTGAATTGATTTATAAAGAGTTTAGATAAATAAACCACTAAATAACATAGGCGTACAAAAAACCTAATGCATGAAATCAGAAATTGACGTTCGCTACTCGTAAGAAGGTAGGTTGAAATTTCGGTCACGTGTCACGATTCACGAGCAAGCAAGCAGGTCAACTCAATCAGCACCAGAGAGCGCCATTTTGATAACTCGTGGGACCTGTGGATGAAAATGGTTTAGAATGTCTGAGTCTCGCAGCAACATGCCACGCTGGGCAGTTTGTCGGTTGGGTCAGAGACGTAAGAGGTTTGACCCTTAGGATAATCATCCAGCCCTAGAAAAGATGTACAGTAGCTATTGACGTTTATCATAGAGCGTTTCGTTGAGGAAGAAGATCAAACCTTTGATCTGTAGGTCAAATCTTTGATCTTCATCTCAGAAAGTTCGTTTAGGTCACTGAAAAAAGCTCTACCAAGTGATTGAGCTGTTATTCTGGCCTGCTGGTCCCCACAACTACGACAGTGATTATTGTGGGGAATACCAAGCTTCGCTGCATGCTCTCCGATTGGCCAGTGTCCTGAACATGCGTCGCAATGACCCTGGCTATGTCTCGCCTGGGTCTGCAAATCAAGTTATTTGTTTGGGATTTACTACAGGTGGGCCAAATCTTCCTAGAAATGATGCAATTTTACAGATTTCCCCACCTGTGATTGGATTCTGTAAGAAAAATAGAGAATATATTGCCCTTCATAACTCCAAGTGTAATGTTAACTCTTTCCGCAAGTGAGTCATGAAGGGCTAGACCTTGCCTGGCCAGTTCGTCAGCCCGTTCGTTTCCCTCAATTCCACAGTGACCCGGAACCCAGATAAGTGTCACCTTGAGATTCACGTTTAGGCTGGCGAGCTCATCACGACATTGTTACCAATTTGGAGGAAGGTGCAGCTGAACTAATAGCTTTAACAGCTACCTGACTGTCTGTCAGGATAGGGTTATTTCGGTATTGGTTAGTGTCTTGCTTGAGTATCTTACATGCTTCCCTAATTGCCAGTAATTCAGCTTGGAAAACACTAGCAAAATGAGTCGAAAAGATCTAGAGATATTCAGGGATTCGGCAAATATTTCTAAACACCACACTCCATCTTTGAACCATCAGTAAAAATAGTTTTTTCGAAGTCTTTCGTCACGCTATCCCTACTTCCAACAAACTCTCTTAGTTGTAAGGCGTAGGTCCCTATAAAATATACCCGAGCACGTATTAGAACTAAAGATTTAAACTTGACCTCAATTCCAATCTAAATTACTCTTTAAAGTCAAAAAGATTAGTTTTCTCAGTTTGATTTTTTCCAACAAAAATATCCAAATATAAATGCATAGTGTTCAAGATCTTTCCTTTCAAAATTTTCATTGGCAATACCAATATAACAAGACCAAAAACCATCAGACATTATGTTCAATCATCAAAAGGGTCATGGCTAATCGAACAACCGGAACTTGTGTATACCTATCGGACTCGAATTAGTTAAATGGACGATGTTCGTTAGGTCATCATTACATGTCATCTATTCTAATAGCACACATGTACGGTTAACCATATAATATTCTGCAAAAGAAGAAGAAGGAAAAGGAATTCGAAATTCTCTGCAAATCGATAAGAATTGCCAATATAACGGAAGAGTAGGCAAAGAAAACTTCTTAACTCTGCAAATCAATGTCATATAAACATACAGATCCCTTTCCTTTAGTTTTACCTGCTAAAAACGCCCCATTCACCTATGTGTAATAGTCTGAATCTATAAAAGGAAGGAAATAAAACGTACCATACCTACTTCAATAAATACCAAAAAAAAGAAGAAAGTTCATTCAGTCGAAGAAGTTGTGAAAATCGTTCCATTGCCTTGAAAAGTTCATATCATGTGCCAACTATTTCTATATGATTTTAAGGGCCGAAATAAGAAGTGCAGAGGCCTTTTATCAATTCAATATGGAAAATTATTTCATACCTAAACATCTCGAGTAGCCCAATATTTCCAAAAAAAAGTTCTTTATTTGAAAAATTTAAATAAAATGCAAAAACGTTATAAATAAAATAAAATAAAATAAAATAATATAAAGTAATAACAAGCTTGCCGATTGTTTATGGATTTAAAAGCTGCATTTGACTCAGTAGATAGAAAAATTATGATGGAGGAAAGAGGAGTGAGCGAAGGGCTCAGGGAAATAGTGGGGGAGGTATACAAAGAAACGAGGAGTAGAGTGAAAGCGGGAGGAGCCTTGGGGAAAAGATTTTGGACGGGACAGGGAGTAAGGCAGGGGTACCTAATGAGCCCAATTCTCTTTAACTTACTAACGGCGGATATAGAAGGTGGTGTTCTTGACAAGGAGAGTTGGGGAGGGATTAAAGTAAGAGGAAGAATTTTCTCGTTGGGATACGCAGATGATGCGGTGGTAATGGCCAAAAATGAAAAAGAGATGCAAAGTATAACAAGAAGACTACAGAAGTATTTCGAAAAGAAAAGACTGGAAGTAAACGTGGGAAAACAAAAGTGATGAGGTTCAGGAAAGGAGGAGGGATGAATACAACAGTGGACTGGAGATTGAAGATGTAAAAGTTAAATGCCTGGGGTGCGTGTTCAGAAAGAATGATGAGCAGGAGGCACATACAAGGGACAGAATAAAAAAGGCAGCAGCGCACATGACGGAAGCTTGGGAGGAGGACATTCGAGAAGATGTGGCTTTTCGATACCCTGGTGTGGACGGTGATGGGATATGGTGTGGAAGTATGGGGATGAGAGGAGAGACAAGAAATAGAAAGAATGCAAGAGAGGTACCTCAAATGGACACTAGGGGTAGAATGGCAACCTCCAGGATACATGGTGAGAGAGGAAACAAAAAGAGATAAGATGACGATAAGAGCTGGGACAAGGGCGTAGAATTATGAAGACAAATTAACGGTGGAAAGGGAAGCGAGATAGCGAGGGAATGTTTGGAGATGAGAGAGAGAGAGAGAGAGAGAAAAAGAGAGAGAGAGAGAGGGATGGAAGCGAGAGAGGATCACGATGGGAACAAGGGAGAATGGGAACGAGGGGAAGGGAAGGAAGAGAGGACAGTATGACAGGATACGAGAGAGTAGAATGGGAAAACAAAAGAGAGCAGGAGAAGGAAAGAAGGGAACTAATAAAGGAATCCAGATATAACAGATGGTATAATGATCCCGCGATATTTGAAAGCGGGATGAAAGGCAGACAGAACAAAAATAATAGCGAGTCAGGCTAGGGAATGAGTTGAGAGAAAGATGGTACTGGAAACAAGAAGAGAGAATGTGCAGAGTGTGTGAAGGTGAGCAAGAGACGTGGGAACATGTGATAGAAAGATGCAGGTCAGGCGGAGATGATGAAAGATCAATAGGAGACAAAATGAGGGATATAATGGACGAAGGAGGAAGGGGGGAAGGGACGAGGAAGGATGCAAGGAGAGGAGATCGTGGTGGGAGACTTGTAACCTATAGGGGAAATAATACAACAAAATATAATAAAATAAAATAAAATAAAATAAAATAAAATAGATTAAAATAAAATTAAATAGGTAACGGAATCAATTAAAATAGATTATATTGAGTAAAATGAAATCAATTTTAATTTATGCTTCTAGGGCCCCCTAAAAAAGCTCCCTTTTTTATCTGCCTGATAATCCGGCCTTGTTTACTCGTCTTTAGACATTTCAAGGCTTATTGTAGACGTTGTAGGCGATTGCGAGTATACCTACAATGAAAAAAAGTCTTCCCCTTCTTTCCTAAGGTATAAAACTTCATTTTTATAGAAATGAAATCAAAGCAAAGGTGAAGTGCCCGGAAAAAAGTTTTCCAAATCAACTTCGCTCCAAGATCGTGTTGCAAACAAACAAAAATAAAAATTCCTTGGAAAATGAAAATCATGAGCGACTTTGGTTAACATCCTTATATGTATTCTGTTTATATAAGTATATAGATAGTGAGTCCAAGTAGGTAGTTGAACTTCCTGCCAGAAAAGTAGGATTTATGAAGCAAACAAATCGGATGAATTTCCTATACCTACCTACTCTCACTCCAACTCCATAAAAAAAAATCAAAAATCATTTCAACGTCTTTGCTATAACTTTGGAATGTGACTGAGTTCAGCTAAAGGACGAGTTTGTGGTTTATTTGTTGATTCCTAAGAGCATTATGTATTTTTTTAGTTCGTTTTCTTACTTCCTGTGCAATCCATAGTTCGATGCTTTATCCATAAATTCGAATATGAAGTTGATACCCTTTCTACCATACTTAAAAGGAATATAAGAGTTTAGGATGTTTTTAGGCAGGATTTGGGATGGTGGTGGGGGTGGTTGATTTTTGCTAGGGAAGGAAGTCATCGAAGTGGGTGGATGGTGGCGTAGACATTTGACTGTCGGAATTGATTATAAGTCCGTTGGGCGATATCCTTTATGTTATTATTATTTTTTTTTCTTCTTTTTTTGGGGATGGAAAACCATTATCTCAAAGGATGATTTTTTTTTGTGTGCATATAAACTGATTTATTCAGTGAGGAAAAAAAACATCACCGGAAAGAAGGAATATTTTCGCATTTTATCACTTTATATCCTGGTTCAAGATGTCATTTTTATTTTTTTCATTTCTGTTTTATTTTATTTTGTAAGTTGGTAACCCTTATTTTTCTCTCTTTATATTTATACAGAACTTTGGCACTTTGATGTTCAATTTGTGTAAATGTGGCGTCACCGACATTTAGTTTTACTATATAAGCAAGCTGAGGGCAGGGAAGGGGGGGGGGGGGGGTAAATGTTATTTATTCATGTTTAATGCGGCAGCTGCGATTTATTGCTGATAAAAATAAAGTTTTTCGAGAAAAACGATTGCAATGTTTTTACATTAAATAAAAAAATACAACAAGGAGTGCTAAAGATTTCGGAGAAGTCGTTAAGAATACAAAAAGAGGAAACTAAATTTTTGAAAAAATTATTGCTGATATACTTGTCGTATATTATATTAGTGAAAATTTGAATAAATAAATATTTGTTTTAAATGTTTGGAAAACAGCTGTTAGGATTCAAAAATAAATCTTATATTTAGAGAGAAAAAATTCGATTTTAAACAAATATTTATAGAATTATCTGACGCATGTTTAATTTAACGTTGAAAATTGTTGATTTAAATAGGGAAACGTACCATCATACATTACATACGTATGACCATATTATCAGCTGCTTCTTTTGGTAGATACCTACTTGTTGGCCTCATAAGCAAACTTCGTAACTAACAAATTTCAGTTTTTACAAGAAAGACCATATTTAAGTTACGAGATTTGTCAGAGAATAGAAAATTTTACAGATTTTAGTTAGAAAGGAATTTGTCAAGTTTTATACTTCAAAATATGAACAAATTGAGGTTTAGCGTTAATTTCATTTCCATATTTTGTGAGTCTCAATGGTTTCTATTCAAACAAAAAATTTTTGTGAATTCTGGAGTTTCCCAAAGCAGACATTTGGTTCCAATTCTTTATATATTTTTCGTAAATTATCTCCCTTCAGTTTAAAACTATGTAATAAAATTTTATTATAATTTTTTAGCTACCTATAGTGTCGAAATATGCGTTTTGACCCAGGCACGATAGTTGAGCTCATCAGTTAGATGCTGTCGTACCTTTCTATTCTTCATATTCGGAAACTTAGGTCGCAAAAAACTTTCAATTGAATTTAATTATATTATGAAAATTCAAATCTTGATTGTGAAATGCTCAAAATTTATCTTATAATCCTTTCTATAAATTTTATAATTGATCTAAACGAAATTATAAAAGCTGTTAAATATCTTCAAGTTTAAGAATACAAATTTAATAAGAAAAATATATGCTTTATCTTATGACTATGTTAGCGTTAATCTGTGTTATGATGCATTACTCCTTTTCTTACATGCAACTGCATCGTTTGATAAATTGCATTCAAAGCAATATGGAATTATCGCTACCGGTAACTCTAGAACAGAGCCAATCCATAATCCATACCACTGTAGCCGTGACTGGTGAAGTGCACTAAACTATTGTTTTTTGTAAAATTATAGTTCACACTCAATTCGAACTGAATTCAAAATAACCTTGAATACACTTAAGTTTATTGCTAATTACTAGACACTTCATCCCAAAGATACTGAATTATAAAGATTGGAATCCTCGACTGTCATTCTGGTTTGCCTACAAGCTAAACAAAATGGCGGACAATGGTGAATTCATATTTTTGCACTAGTGTTCCATGTTTTAACGCACACTAGTGCAAAAATATGAATTCACCACTTCATAAATTGTTGTTGCAATTCACATCTATTCATCGACACGAGATGAAATTACAAAAACAACAATGTAAACAAATGGGTTTTGGGGGATGGAACGTACGAAAGATTCCAATCCTTATAATTCAGTATCTTTGCTTCATCAACTTCTGAAATTCCTACACTATATGGTGCACTCTCCTTGAACTGTCACCAAGTTGTACTGTCGGATGTTTTCTTGATATCAAAAAGAATTTAAAAGTCTTTGGCGCAAAATTTTAAACAACCTATTGTTAAGGCCTTAGCATATTACTAGTTAGCAATTTGCTAAAACATTTAGTAATTTACTAGCTGTTCCAAAATTTTAATCCTTTTTTTTCGTTTTACTAACTAGTAAAATACTAATTCCCTTTTATTAAAAACGGTGCAGCTGAACACACACAAACAATGACAGTTCGGAAAGAAAAACAAAGCAAACAAACCTAAACCTAGGGAACGGACCTAATAATTTGCAATGTCAGAAGTTAAAGTGACAACCTACAATTTATTTTGTTATTTTTTTTTTGTTTTTATTTGTGACAACAATACAACTAGTTTGTTATTTTATTATTGTAAAAGAAAAGTTTCAATAAAGTGAAATTAAAAAATTGTTATTTTATTTTGTGTTGTTGCTGTTCTTTATTAAAGGTTGCAATGAAGAAAACACAGTACGAGCAGCCGCAATCAGCGCTTTAGCAGTTTATGTGCTTTTCCCATCCTTACGTGAAAATTGAGTTTTTGTTGTAGATTCAATTGTACAACTCATTAAAGATTAGAATCTATACCTGGAGTAAAATTCTACATCGTCCAGCTCTTCAAAGGGATTTTCTCGGGACTTAAGACATCGCACTTTTTTGCACAAAGCTGAGTCTTCGAACATATCGAAATCTTCATCTTCCGAAAACATTTCTTTTATTTACTTTGAAAAGAATTAGCACACGAAAAAAAAATACAATTTAAATCTTTCAAATAAAATTGCCAAGAAATTATTTTCGAGGACAATGACAGATTTCATATGAATTTAGCAAATTACTAAAATTTAAAGTAGCCATTTTCTGATTTTAACTTTAGTAAAATGTTAAGAGTTAGTAGATTGCTAAAATCGTTTAAAATTACCAAAATCTTCTTTTTAACTTAGTAAATTACTAAAATGGCTTTAACATTTTACTAAATCGTTTAAAATTTTGCGCCTTTGTATTCAAGGACCTGTCCACTAATATTTCTTATTCAGTTTTCCATATTCACTTATTAAAATTATTTAGAAATTTCTTCATTCCAGATCGTTCTTCGTTCAAATAGGAAGCTGCCAATCAACATCAAGGACAGTCAGAGCCGTAGTTTCTCAGGGATCTAAACTAGGGCTATTCCTCTTCAACATATATACGTATACATTTTGGACCAACCACAACCAGAACACGCACAGACTTTCCTGTTTGCGGATGATTCCTTTACATACGTCAAGTCTATGTCACCAATATTTGCTGCTTAAAGATTTGAAGCCCACATCAGATGACGATTTAACGACTATACTACCACCCGATGGAACTCAACTCTCAGCCAGAATCAACGTGGAATACCTGGGAATACACTTCAATGAGCTTTACCGGTTTAACTCACAGACAGAAGCTAGAGGTACTGAGGGAGGCTAATATTCAGTCCTATCACGAATTCCATCGTAATCAGAAACTTGTTACGAATCCCGAAAAAAATTATTACAGATTCCATCGTAGTGGAAAATCTCATACAAATAGTCATTACGAACGGATTCGGAGATAGTTTTTTTTCGAGATTCGGAAAAGTTTCCGATTACGATTGAATTCATGATAGGGCTGATTGTCTTCCACCGCATTCATCCACTGATGCGAAAACAAAACGGACTCAGCCCAGAAGACCTAGCTTCTTTTCTATAAGCAGGCCGGTAATCACGTACTGTTTTCCCATCTGGCGCAGGACGACTTAAACTCACATGAATAACCTGGCAATATTCGACAGAAAGATCTTACCGATCTGCACAGGGTTGCACTACGACAGTGGATCGACTCCATACAATAAGACGTGAAAAAGCCAATGACTAAAATTCTATTTCTTATCTATAAAGGATAAGTGATTTTTTTTTTTTGTAAAATTATTATGTTACTTTTCTATATATTTATGAACATTATAGATGGAAACAGATATTTTCCAAGAAGATTAGAATTTTTCAGAATCTAGTCAACCACCTGAAACCTCTGATAGAAGGAGTTGAAAGCCCGCCAATACATCTTGAGCAGCGGTACCTTGAAGCAATGGAACTACTAGATGAGGATCTAATATCAATCAACGACGAAGAGAATATCCTCTTCTACTTTGACTCAGGCTCAGCTAACTACCGTTACCTAACCACCACAATGACAACCAGACTGGAACAATCCGAGACGTGAAGTCGACATTACACCAAGATTAAAAATTACACTCATGGTCTTATTTATAAACGTTGTCTAATTTTAGACAACTGTCCAACTTTGGAAAATGTGTCCAAAGACCTTATTTATTGTTGTCTTATAGCTGCCTAACTTAGACACAAGAGTAGATTGTTTTAACCGTGAATAATGTGATATTTATTTTTATTAAATAAAGCATATTTCCACCAATTTGAAAATAGTTAGACAGTGTCTAAGTAGACAAAAATTTAATAAATATAACTGTCAATATTAAAACTAAGGAACCTATTGTGCCAATATAATTTTAATATTCAATGTATACTTTGAGATTATAATTCTTTAGTCAAAAGGTAAAGTGGCTGAGTCGACTTTTAACAATTTTGAGGAAAACAATTTTCATCTGCAGTTATTTGGTTGTCATTGAATTAGGTATAGTTTTAATAAAATATAAGTGTTTTCCACCTGCCATGGCAATAATTTTTCTAAATGTAAAAAAAACTTCTTTGGTTTCAGTCGACTTAAGATACTTTACCTTTTGAATAAAGAACTGACGTTAAGAAAATTGTAAATAATAATTGTTCAATAAATATCATTAAATCCTTTGTTTCTTCTTTTGTCACTCGAATTCACGAAACATATTACAGTAGAATCTCGAAAAGATTAACAGATATAAAACAGGGCGCGTTCATCTTTTCAAATTCTTCATCTTTTTGAGCATCAACATTTGGTTGAGGAAGAAGATATATTCATAAATAAAAACATTAAATATTATTGACATAACTTAAGTTAAAACAAGCCCCAAAGTACTGTTCAGGAGGAACTAAAGGCAAAGAAGAAGTAAAAAATTATATTGGAAATAAAGTTTTCATCTTTTCGAAAACAAAATTTCAACCCGTTCGCGCATCTTTTTGAACATTGAAAAGTGAAAATATTTCGTTCATCTTTCCGAACTGTTCATCTTAAAGAACCGTTCATCTACTGTATTGTGAATTGCAATATTGCCCATTTAATATTATAGATTTCTACGGTAGTTAAATCGATTTTTAAGCATGCTATACTTTGAACTGCTTTGAATAAAGCAATAAATATTAATAACGGGTGATTTTTTAGCTGGTTTGGTTTTGGCAACACTGGTTTTGACAGCTGACGTGTGTTTAGTACCTTGTGTCACTGTCAAACAGCTTCAGTTTGGTTTGCAATTTAACCATGGATCGTCTTACAAATGAACAACGCTTGCAAATTATTGAATTTTACTATCAAAATTCGTGCTCGGTTCGAAATGTTCATCGCGCGCTGCTTCCATTTTATGGTCGGCATTCTCGACCTTCTGAGCAGTCTATTCGGAAGATTGTGACCAAATTTCGCACCAAATTTACTTTGTTGGACATTAAACCACCAACACGTTTACGTACTGTGCGTAGTGAAGAAAATATTGCGGCCGTATCAGCTAGTGTGACAGAAGACCGCGAAATGTCGATTCGGCGCCGTTCCCAGCAGTTAGGCCTTTGTTACAGCACTACGTGGAAAATTTTGCGGAAGGATTTGGGCGTAAAGCCTTTTAAGATACAGCTGGTGCAAGAACTAAAGCCAGCCGACCTACCACAACGCCGAATTTTTGGTGAATGGGCTCTTGGAAAGCTGGCTAGGATACGCTTTTTTATCGAAAAATTGTGTTCAGCGATGACGCTCATTTTTGGTTGAATGGGTACGTAAATAAGCACAATTGCCGCATTTGGAGTGAAGATCAGCCAGAAGCATTGCAACAGCTACCAATGCATCCCAAAAAAGCCACTGTTTGGTGCGGTTTATGGGCCGGCGGCATTATTGGGCCATATTTCTTCAAAGATGATGCGAATCGCAGCGTTACTGTCAATGGTGAACGCTACCAAGCGATGATAACAAACTTTTTTTTGCCCGAAATGGAAGTTCTTGACTTGCATGATATGTGGTTTCAACAAGACGGTGCCACATGCCACACAGCACGCGAAACAATGGCGCAATTGCGAGGCGAGTTTGGTGAACAGTTAATTTCACGTTTCGGGCCGGTCAATTGGCCGCCTAGATCGTGCGATTTGACACCATTAGACTATTTTATGTGGGGGTATGTCAAGGCTATTGTCTATAGGGACAAGCCCGCTTCGATTGACGCACTGGAAGCCAACATCCATGCATTCATTCGTGAGATACCGGCCGATATGTGTGAAAGAGTATGCCAAAATTGGACTCAGCGGATGGGCTACCTGAGACGCAGCCGCGGTCAATATTTGCATGAAATTATCTTTAAACATTAAATTGCAAGGTTCAAACTATCGATTCGAATAAATATTTCATTCATTTTTTCGAAATTTTTGTGTTTTTTTTAAAAAAAAAGTTCTAAGCCTCTTAAAAAATCACCCGTTATTAATATAATAGGCAGGTACTATCGCATATAAATCTTCTTCGAAAGCTCGTTTAAACTCGTCAAATGCTAAAGTTTCCCATTCGATATCAAATTGATGAAAAAAAAAAATCAAGTGGAAAATTTATTGATTGATTTATAAAAAATCAAAACCTCATAATAAACCTTTCATTTGCAAATATGTATATAATTAGCTTCTTCAACTTCAGTGTCCAAAATATATATCAAGGTAACCCTCATCCAATTCAAAGTTCATCACACAAAGTTCAAATACCCTAATCAGTCAAACCCCGGCCAACCATAAATTAAATAATTTTTTTTTTCTTATTTTTTGAATTTTTCTAGTCATCCATAAAAATCCACAGGGAATTGCATATAACCCAACATTTCTTCATCAGAAAAAAAATACAAATAACAAAAAAAGGAAACCCCAAATAACCAGAAAATAAAAATAAGGAAAACACCCTCCTGTTGATTACCTGAATTGTAGCCGCAGGACCGCAGTTGATTCCAGACATGAGAAAATCATCCGGATCACTTTCGTATGGTGGTTCGTCGTACCAGTGTCCCTGATGGTGGATGCCACCCATGCCGTAGGCAGCCCCACGGACCGCATCATCGTACATGTACGTGTCATCTGAAAGGAATAAAATATTTTTTTTTATTATAAAATTTTTCTTAACCCAACCAACCAACGACGAAGACGACGTCACGATTATACGATCGGAATTCTGAATCCTTGCCACGATGCCATGCTATGTCATGGCAGAGAGCAGAGACTCCTTATTTCCCGCAGTCATGTTTCTGTCATGTTGATTTTTGTGTCGTGGTTTCTTGTTAGTCTTTGTATATGCATAATATTCTTTTCATTTTTTCGTCCTGCATGCCCAATACAACTTACATTTTTGTAAGAATAGGTAAGGTATGAGTACTCGTATATCCTTGTTCATTCACAAAACGAAATCAATGAATTTTCATTGTGATTCGCTATTTTTCTTATTTATTTATTTTTTTTTTTGTAAATTTGTATCCTACAAGAAATTTACAGAGTTTGTGTCAACAAGAGGACGAATTTCTGTTTATATAGGGTGCACAGCGCACTAAGCACGAGTATTATTTTGTGGATCATTGTTGTAAGTCAGCACCGGAAACTTTCAACTTTGCCACGAAATTACATTCATCCGAATATGATATTGACATTCAAATTTTTCATTCTTGTATTCTTTTTTTATTTATTTTGTTAC
This sequence comes from Epistrophe grossulariae, assembly GCA_929447395.1. NCBI lineage: Eukaryota > Metazoa > Arthropoda > Insecta > Diptera > Syrphidae > Epistrophe > Epistrophe grossulariae. Next base: position 111,218,394 of record OV839567.1, read on the forward strand.
TTTTATTTCTAGACAAACATAAAAGCAGCAGGAGCAGAGCTAGGGCAAGGAATATTACTGGCATTTTGTCAACTTGGAAAGTTAGAGACTAAGATATATAAAAGTCAGAAAAGGAATTTTGTTCTTTATTTTGCATATACCATACCTAGATATTGTATGTGTACGAACGCGATGAAACTTTCTTGAAGTTTAAAATTGCTGGCGCATATAGAGAATAAAATTTTGTCTTTTCCAGTATAAAGCTACTCGTATGTTTCTTATTTTTTGTTTGTAAGCAATAAATATACACTCTGGGTCAATTGATTTAAGATGCTTTCTTTCTTTTAAATTTTAAATGTTACCGACTTGACAAAATATAAATAGAAAATAATAGACGAAATTCTAATAAGAAATTTTTATAATGAAAGTTTAATTATTTCCCTTTTATAAGGAGGAAAATTCTTCATATCAAAAGGGTTTTTGACGCTAATTGAATTATTATTTTCTATTACATTAAGTACCTTATTTTCCGTAGTTATTAGGTACACGAACAAATTGGAATTTAATATTGTTATGGGTAAGACAAGTTAATGTTACGGTTGTGATAAGTCATTGTTACCTATGTGACCAAAGTATAATTTTTGGGTATAAACAGAACATAATAAAAGAAATTCTTGACGAAAATTTGTTTCAGATGGTTTTTTAATAATACAAATTCTGTATACTATACTACTGAAATACATCAGCCAAGTAAGAAAATTATTTTCATAAAATTTTAAGTTAAACGAGGTTTTTTTTTTTGCGCTAATAGAAATTTTTCTTTTTACTAAATTACCTTTACGCTGTAGTTATTGCAGCTGTAGTTATTGCAGAAAAAAAATAAGCCTTATTGTGAGTTTCACCCAAACAACATTCCACCCGAAAAATTTGATATTTCACTTTTCGACTATTGTGAGTTTCACCCGATATTTTATGTTCGAAAAATTCCTTTTATTGTGAAAATTCATTTCGAACGGAACGTAATGCCAGACAGCCTAGATTTTCATTTATTTTTAGCAGGGGAACGATACAGACATAATAGCTTTTGAAATTCCGGGCGAACAAAATTTTAAGGTTAAATATTTTTCGGGTGAAACTTGCAATAAGGCTGAATTTAACGTTCTAACGAATGTGATAAATTAATGTTACGAGTTTGACACAACATTGTTACCGGTGTGACCAAATTTAATTTTTTGCAAAATCTTAATACGAGTGTAAATAAAATTTTAATGGGGCATTTTTTTCATAGGAGTTTAATCATGTCTTACTCATAAGGAGACAAATTTCTCCCCATGACCCCATCGCATCATAAAGCTAAGATTTTCTCACGATTATTATATTCAGCCTTATTGTGAGTTTCGCCCGCAACAACATTCCACTGGGAAAATTTGACATTTCATTTTTCGCTTATTATGAGTTTTACCTGAAAATTTCCCTTATTGTGAACATTCACTGCGGGCGAAATGTAATGTTATTGACATCTTAAATGTAGGCGAACGAAATTTCGTTCGGGCAAAACTCACAATAGCTTTTAAAATTCCGGGGGAACAGAAAATTTCAAGGTGAAATATTTTTCGGGTGAAACTCACAATGAGGCTGATTATTATCTTTTTATTTCTTAAGGTACATTTATTTTCTTTAGCTATTTTACGAATACACAATTCAAAAAAAAATTGTATTCAATCAATTGACGCAGAGTGTATTTATTTTGAAGAAAATTAAATTTCTGTCATATGCATGCACCATATGCTGAGTTAAATAAAATTTCGAATGCAAAACTTGTTAAGCAGCTCTATACTATATAAAGAGTAGTCGTGAAGCTGGGAGGAGGAGGGGGGATTTAATGTGTAATAACTTCAACTTACCTATTCTACCCTCTCGACTCATTTGCAAAAGTCCTTGCCGTATGTCTCGGAGAATCTGTAAAAAGAAGAAAAAGTGTAAAATGATGTAGAAGTTTTTTGTTAAGAAATTTTTTTTTTCTCGTATCTAATAAATAAAATAACAGTGTTTTTTGGGGAACATTTTTATAAGTAGGTACCACCTACCTACTTACAAATTTTAAAATATATAAGCTTGAAGAGGTTATGTTTAATTAAGAATAATTGTTTAAAACTTTTATCATGTGTTTTGAATGGGGTTGTGTGTATACCTATTTATTTTTGTTGAAGGGAGAGTAAAAGTCGTAAATGCAAAAGAAATTGAATTTAAGAAGTTTAAGCTTTTTGAATTTATTTTTTTTAAATATTTGTGGTGTCTTAGCAACACAAAAAATTCTTAATGATGATGCGAGATAGAAGAATCATTAAAGATCTAAAACAATCAGTCGTAAGAAAAATATACCTACTTTTTTTTTTTTGATAATACATTTTTGTCGCAACATTAACCAATATTAAATTATTTTATTATAAAAGCTTGCATACCCACAATTTTATACAGATTTTAATCGAAAGATTTTAAAATATGTGCTCTTAATTCTTCAAAGAGTTCCCAATAAAAAAGGTAATATAAAAAAAACTCTTAAGAAATAAAAAAAAAAAAAATTGAAATCCAATTTTGTTTTTTTTTTAATTTTGGTATGCAATATTATTAGAACTTATTAGAAGCTTTTGGCATAAAAAAAATTATTTCAATCGGTTAACAGATTATGAGATAATTACAAATAATTGTTCTTTATGAGAGGTATCTACAACTATATAGACATTATGTAGAAAGTTTTTCATAATAAAATTGGATTAAAGCTCAGCACCACTAATAAGGAGACTGATGATATGGCTTGGCACCCCTTGAAATAGCTATATCTCCAGCAAAATAATTAATTAAACGAATTATAAATTAATTCGTATACAATTGGCTGTAGCACCTTTAAGTTGTTGTTATTGTTGTTCAGAAATTCAGTAAAGATTTTCTTTAACGATGTTTTGACATTTCATTTTGACATTTAAAGGGTCATTCATTTTCGAAAGTAAAGCTAAATCAAACACACACAGCGCTAGATTTTGATGAAAATTTTATTTCACAATAAAGTTTAGACTTTGCCATTAAGTGTGAAAACCAATATTATTCATTTCGTTTCGCACCAGGAGCAGACTAGGCTTGGGAGCAGAACCGAACAAAATATCGGTAATCTTGTCAGTGATATCGAAAACGCAAAGATTTAGATCTTAATAGACATCAGTTGTCAATAGTTACGTTATATTTTGGATTTTTGTTTTTTTTTCTTGGGTTTTTTTTTTTTTTTTTATGTAGTAAAAATAAAATAAAATATTAAAACATTTGTTTGTAGACTTTTTGAAATATATGAAAATAATATTCCATTCTGTCGAAAAATTATATTCAATGGGTCACCTTTATCTGTTCCACCAAAATAAAATACATTTACAGAGTTAAAAATGAAACTAATTAATGTCCCAACCAAAAATTTATAAGACCAAAAGTGATATGAAATTGTACTTATACAGTTCGAAAAGGCAGAAATTGCATATAAGACAACGGTCGACGGGTCGAAATATCTATATGGCATAGAAGTATAATTAGAACAGAATGGGAGAGAGCTGAAATAAATCTACAGTATGTAGTTGCATATATACTCGTAGTAGTTGTGGGGCATACTTAAAGATACCCTCAGGCTTAAACAGGTCAGAATTATAAGTCGTACAGCACTGAACGAATGTGTTCTTGAATATATCCACGGATATATTTAATGCGGTGTGAAAAACTTAATTTTGAAAAAAAAAATCATCAAATTCGGAAATAATCGCTGGGAACCTGGATTTTGGTACATAGCTTCCTCATGCGGTGTTCTTAAGAAACTGTCAAAAGTCCTCATCGATACGAGCGCCGCTAACAATTTTACGGGGCGTTGAAGGCACCCAAAAATGGTTTTCCAGAAATAACTCCCAAATGGTAAGTTGTACAAAATAAGTGCCAAAGACTAATTTGTAGTTTGAAATATTTCCTACAAAAAATATTAACAAACTTTTGTTCATACAAATAACGGTTTTTGAAATAAACCAATCAGAATAGTTAAGGGTTTTACTTTTCTATGTAGTTGGGCGACTTAATTCCAAAATTGTGTATTTTGTGATAAAAGCTTAATTTTTTTTTATATTTTTGGTACATTATATAGACATAATTTAAAGATATCGGTACAATCTATTTAACCACTCCTTTAGGTGGGAGGGCCAATTTAAAAATAAAAAAAATTCTAAAATAGAAAATGAATATAAAAACACAACGGCAACACTTACAATATTATGTTATAGGTTATCTTAAAGTCAGAAACTCATTCTTTATTTATGTTTTTGAATGGAGTTATTTTAGTACTTAGTTTTTTAATAAATGATTTTTGTACTCAAAATTTTAAAAATAAAATTTGAAAAAAAATATCGAATTTTCAAAAAATTTTGTTTGAATTTTTTTTTTTAAATCCAACATTTTTTTTTTGAAAATTTTGATAGGCAATTGTGCAATAGGATAGTAGAACAAATGGTTCTATGAGAGATTCTATTTTTAAATGATAGATAATATTTTTTTGTAGATCTTACTGATATTAGCTCAAATAAAAACTTTAATCGTTAAATCGTAGGCGCCGTTTTTGAGAAAAATGAGATTTTCGCTATCGGTTTTCAAACACTTCTATTGGAGGTATCGTTAAAAGAATAATTTTTGTTTTAAATCTGTTAAATAATTTTAAAAAACTGCTGGGTGCAAAGTTTAATAAAAATCGATGGAGTCGTTTTCGAATTATTAAGTTCTCAAAAAAAAAATTTAAACTTTTTTTAAAAATGAAAATATTGGTAGGTACATATACAATTCTTTTAAAACATTCTCCGTAAAAAAAAATTTATAATAAAAATTTGAGGAAACAAAAAAAAAAAATTGTTGCATTGGTTTATAACCACTTTTCGAAATTTTTTTTATAAAATGGTAGCCTTTTTGTAAAGAAATTATATTGAATTTTTTTTTTAAGTTATTGAGAATAATAAGATTATCATTATTTGTTAAGAAAATTTTCACGGTAGGTACCGTTAATTTTGGTTTTTAAAAAAATTAAAAAAAAAAAAACCTGCAGGGAGAATGTCCAAAAAACGCTAGGTGCCAAAATTAAAGAAAAGCAACCAAACCGTTTAGGCTATAGCCGAAAGAACAGGAGACCCGCATTTTTCGACTTCACTATCATCGAAGTATCAAGTTTGAACAAAATCTCAAGTTCGATTTTTTTTACAAATCAATGACTAGTATCTATGCATCGCAAGTAAAAAATAATTTTAACAGCACAAGATTTATTTCAGAAAACATAAAAATTTTTCTAAAAAATTTAAGAAGCAACATACATACATATAATATGTACCTACATTATACAAATATACCAAGCCTTCAGTCCTCTTACCAGCAAAGTATATCTTGTTAAAATTAAAGAGCTTACGAATTATGTATTCTTCTTGAAGATTTTGTCTTCAAATAATTTAATTTTTTTTTTTTTCATTTTTGACTCAACTTTTACGTACATTCACCCGAAAAAAGAGCTACCAACGGTGCAACCAAACAATTAAATAAAAGTATACCCAGGCAGGTATAAAAAGTGAAAAAAGGTATACAAAATTCCATCTTCAGAGTACTTTAATAATAATAAAAAAAAAACAAAACGAAACGAAACGACGGAATTTAGGACGAAATATTCAGTTGGTTGAACAACAACTCCTGTTTTTTTTTTGCTATATACTTTATAGCTTCTGCCTTGTCACTTCTAGGCGAGTGTCTGTTTTGCATTTGCATTCACAAAGAGTCATTTGGGGAACACTCTTATTTTCTGGAGGAGTTTTTAGTTTTGCAGAAAGCAATAAGGAAGTTTAGACGGCGAATGTTTTGTACTCCTTTTGGGAATTTAGGCAGAACAAATAGAACTTAGAGATAAGTTAGTTTTTTTTTTTTTTTTACTGATGGCATGACATCAGAAAAGGGGTGTTTTAAAAAGAGTGGATTGTTTTTTTCTTTATTTTTTCTAAGTTTTTTTTTTTTTTTTAATTATGTTTATATTTCTGCTTATTCACTGGAAAAGAACTCGACTCACCTCTTCGTGCTCTCTTTGAAATTTTTCCTTTTTTCGCATGGCTTCTTGTACTTTTAACTGAAACGATAAAAAAATATAAAAATTTATATTAATTACACAGGATTTTACAAGTGTTAGCAATATTTGTATCTAATGTATAGAAACGACTGGGTGCACGACTTGGTGGGAAATACTTGTTCTAAGTTATAGGAACGAAAAGAACTTTATGGTTTTAAAGTCTTCTAATAGAACAAAAGCTATCAAATTAAATTTTATAAATTTGATTTAATTTAAATTTCAATTTAAACAAAGAAATAAATAAGCTACGAGAGCCTATTTTATGCCACATGCCACAAACATATGAGTTACTAAAATGAACATTGATTATATCGTCATATATATACATACTTTATGTATGGGTGTTTTTTTTAGACGTGTGGTTTTCAAACTTCCAATACTTTTTTCAGAGTTGGTCTTTTTGACAGCTGTCACTTGATACATGTTCAGTTTGGTTTGCCCTTTCATAAAGAATAAACTTACTCCTGAACGACGTTTGCAAATCATGCAAATTTATTACAAAAATAATGGTTCGGTTCGCGCGACGCATCGCGCGCTACGTCCAATATTCGGTCAACATAATCGCCCAGCAGAGTAATTCAAGCAACCATGGATCGGTTTTGCACCAAGTTTACTCTAGTGGATAATGCGCATCCTCAGAGACGTCGTAGAGTGCGCACCGAAGACGCTATTGCTGCTGTGGAGCAGAGTATTGAAGAAGACCCGAATGAGTCCATCCGCCATTGCGCGCAATAATTGGAGCTGGGGCGTCTTGGGCCTCTCGGCTGGAATTTATTCGAGCCAGCCATGGCGGCCACTTGCCCGAAATCATTTTTAAAACATAAAGGCAAACCCTTATCTTTATAATAAAGGTAAATTCTTGGCCATAACATTAAATTATATGCGTTTTATTTCTTGAAAAGCACACGTCTAAACAAAACACCCTTTACATATCCAAGGATGTCAATTTAGAACAGTTTTTTTTATAAAGATATACAGTTAATGTGGGCCCGAAGTTTCAGGGCACAAAGAATTCAATATCAGAGTGTTGTGAATTTTAGTTTGACTTGTCATGTCCATTCTCAAACTTAACTGAAGACTGTTATACAACGGAATGGTGCTTCTATCTAACCAACAGTTAATGTACGTATGTACAACAAAATTTCACAAAGTATGCAACATAAAACGTCACAACACCTACCTACATCAACATTACCAAATAAAAGATTTTTGTTGCATATCCGTAGGGGCATAATGAAATTATTTTACAATAATCATCATCAATAAACTTAGGGCATTTTCAATTGGTTATCCAAGAGCTTTTGTAATAATATTCTGAAGTGATTTATGACAGATTTCTCCGAAAAGAAAAAAAAAGTCTATCAATCAAAATCGAAGCCAAATGCATTCACAACGCACAGACCCTCATATAACACTATGTTCGTTTTAAAATTACTTGAGTAAACAGTTGTTGTGATTTTTGTCTTATATTGTGCAATCATAAAACGTTTTTTCTAATTTAACGCTATTTATGAAAATGTAGTAGAATAATTTCCAAACTTTTGACTTGATGAAAGGATTCGTTCAAAATAATGGTCAAAAGTTATTAACGCTTCGTATTTTCTGCAAAATTTTGTATAACAAAATTCTGGAACATTTTTTTTAAATATTCACTAACATTTATCATTATTGAGCGATTCCTTTAAATTCACAATTAAAAGTTATCTAGGTCTGGTCAAATTTTTAAAAACATCCATATATTCATCCATTTAAATCTTCAAGGCGCCGACGTATATTTATAAAATGTGTCCTAAAATTCGTACAATATTATTACGAATTACAAATGAAAAAAAGACAGCTTGACAGCTGTTGACCGTAGTTAAGGGTTTCAAAAAATGAAGCCCTACATAAAAGAACAATGCTTTTTATTGTTAAGCAAATGTTTGAAAAAATAATGAAGATCAAGCGGGGATTTTTCCAACTAAATCATTTTCAGTGGAAAGGCATATTTTCATCTCGATGGCTTAGTTAATCTTTAAAATTGTCATATTTGGGTATAAGAAAATTAAATTGTCTTAGTACTCGATATGTTTATAATTATAAATATGTAACACAAAATTTTAAAGTTCTTAAAATAACAGAGTTTATACTAAGTTATGCAGACAAAATATTTTCAAATAAATTATCTTACGTAGGTGAATTATCATTTATATATGAATTAATCCATTAATTTACCTCTCAAAATGTCATTCTTAATACACATTTTTTAATAATATAAAATCCATTCATTATGTGAAGCCCATCATCACTTAAATCATTTTTTTTTTTGGTTAATTCAAATTTGATGAAGTGTTCATCATACTGTCATTAACATTCCCTTGAAAATAATATTGATGACACAATATTCCTAAATTGAAATTCCATTTAATCCAAAAATGAATGAAGAGAGAAATGTCAATCACAGGTAATATCACTGAACTATAAAATACGCTATTCCTCAAATAAAGATATTGATATGAATGAAGATTCATTTAAGAGATCGTCAGCAAAATTTTAATATACGCAGTAATTTGAATTTATTTATGTAATTTCAATTTTTTTTTTTTTTTTGTTAACGTATAGAAAACAATTTTATCGTAGAATTATTCATTAATATTAATCACGATTACCCACTTTGGTTGATTTTTTGGAAGAAAAATTAGGTGAGCAGAATTTTGTTTTATAAAAATTTGTTTTTTTGAAATTCTTAAAACCTATGGTATGTTTTAAAATATTTAAATTTATAGTCAATCGGTATAATAATGATGTACTTTCGAATGTTTGTATAATGAAAGTTCAGTTTTTACTCTATAAATTATCTTAAGGAAGAATTGAACTTGTCAATAATTATCATACACTGTTTATACTACCACATCAATTTGATGATAACTTTAACTCAAGTATTTGAAATGCAGAATGCAGAGATTTTAATTCCAAACAAAACAAGTTCAAAGGTTAAGATAATCAAAATTTCTTTGAACATGATTTCAACAAGATTCATAATTAACTACACAATATTGTGATGAATCAATCAATCAATCTGGACAAGACAAAGGTAATGATTTTTAGAAATGGCGGTGGAAGATATGCAAGAAGTGAGCAGTGGACATACAATGGTCAGCAAATTGAAGTGGTCAAAAACTACAAATACCTGGGCATAAATATTGCAAGCAACCTGAACATGAAAAATCATCTAACTGAGAAATTAGCGGTTGCAAAAAATGCTCTAAATTCCACATGGAAAAATTGTCTTGGAAATGGAAATCTTTCGCACCACACAAAATACCCAATATTTGAAGCAACGACGGAATCAATTATGTTCTATGGAGCACAAGTTTGGGTATTTGAGAAATTTGATGAAGTTGAACAAATCCACCCAATCCACAAACTCACCCAATTACATGCTGTACGTTGAAATGGGATTATCGGAGCTATTCACAAAAACATTAAAAATGCATTTCGACTACCTATATCATAAAGGTAATGTTTCTCCTTTTCACAAGGCTTTTTAAACGTACAGCTCTCTTCGCACTGCAGAGAAAATCGCTCTGGTTCAACGAATGGAACTCTCTGGCGATGTATTGCGTTGGAACCCTAGAATGTTGAAAATGTGGATTCGTGGAAAATGCAGTTAAATAAGCTTGTGACATGTCTTGATAAAAAGTGGCTACAAGATTGCCAACTAAAAGCTAAATCTTCAAGTCAGAGAGAAAGAACTAATAGAGAGAGTCAAATTTCCTCGTCTCCGTCCCCTCGAAACCTTTTGTTTACATTTTTTATAACGTGTTGAATTCCTATCGGTGTTTACATGTTTTCACCTCGGGCAGTGCAAAACAAAAAAAAAGGTGGTGAGTATGCACATGCATCTTCTTGCATATGTATTTGTCCCCACAAATTTTTTTTATATGGAGTTAATAATTATACATATGCAAGATGATGCGCAAGTCGCAACATCGTAGCTTGTAGGCTAAATGAGAGCCACCGTCGAATTTGACTCTCTCTATTAGTTCCTTCTCTCTGCTTCAAGTCATCGATCGATTTATGCTGGTCTGGAGCACAAACTCTACGAAAAAAAATTATTTTCGCTACGACTTCAGTGTTGCTCAAAATATCAATAATATGTATTTAAATTAAGAGGTGAACTTATGGATCTTAATTTCCAACCACACCGTGAAGATTTACCAATTCTCTCTTCATTATACAATTTGTGTGTAAGAGGATGTCTTTCACTTTTTGGGAATATGTCCAGAGCTTAAAGAAATAAGGAGATCACACTTTGGTAGAAATCTTCTGAACGAGAAAGAAATGGTAGATCTATCAAATGGCAGCAATTGGGATTTTTTCTACAAATATGCAGTTAAAGCTCAAAAATATAGATTACAAATAATAATAATAATAATAAAATGAAGAATTTTGAAAAAATTTTACAAATATATTTTATCATTTTAATTTTACTTAAATTAAGAATTTAGTGAAGCGCTAAACCTGACAGACGGCTATTAAGCCATGCTTAACTGATTAAGAAAATAACAATGTATACAAAAATTAATTGTGTGGAAAATAAATCAAACTTATCTATCTATCTTTCTATCTATCTATCTTGTGATGAATAGAAGAAGAAAAAATGTATTTTATCAACATTTAACCAATTCCTGAATGATCTTGCAGTTATCTGTGAGAATTAAGAACTAACTTCTCGCAGTCAAATAGATAAAAACGTAGATTCGTCTATTAAAATAATTAAATCTGAAATCTGGTTTAAGTAACGGATTGTCTTAATACAATTTTGTAGGTTTATCCTTGAATATGACAGTCAAGTTTGATCACCTTTATACCTTCTTTCTAACTCCCTACGTCTAATCAAAGCTGTTTAAAGTAAATTTCTTCCCCATACTATGTAAAGCCTAATGGCAAAACAAATTGTTCAAAACTGTTGTCGAGTGCGAATGGCTGACAAAGTCCTTATATCCAATATCTTTTTAGTTCAAATATAATATATTTACTGTCTTATTATTCTTCAAACAAATTTTCCTTGGTAACCCCATAAGATGTAGTTGAGGTAAATATTAACATTTTACACCGCAGTCAGTCACTCATATTTGAGGGTGTGACGGTAAGAAGAAAGAAAGTATAAAATATTTCTTTAAGTAGACAAATTAAATCAATAGTATGTAGAAAATAAATTAATATTTTTTTTATTTTTATCGGTGTATTGGATATTAAAATTTTTGATCTATACTCTAAAAAAAAATCGAGTTTTTCATCAAAATTAACACTACGATGAGGAAAATTTAAAAAATTGGATCATTTCGTCGTCGCGTCGCGTCGGTCGTCCACCATAATTTGAGCTAGAGTCTAAACGGGTGCAGAATTTGTATATTTGATTCCCCAGGGAAAAAATTAATATTAGTTTTAGCACATCTAAAACAAAGGTTTTTTTCTTCACATTTTCTCAAAAAAGTCTCTGAAGATTTTAATTAAACTTTTGAAAGTGTAATACTAACCACCAAACAAATTGAAAGACCACTCAATTTAGGATTTTTACAAGAAAATTCGAATAACGAAAATAGAGTTTTGAAGTTATATATTGAAAATTTGTCCTTTTTTGTATTATTCAACAAAAACATAGTTTTTTTTTATTTTATTGAAATTTTGAAGTCTAGACGTGTTTCTAAATGTTTCAAGCAAAAATGTGGAAAATATATTTTCAATGAATTTTTTTTTAAATTAAAAAAAACGGCATTACGGAAATAGGAGTACTTACTCTTGTTTTTGATTTATTCAACTATGTTTTATTAGTAGTTTGACCGGTTTTCTTATAATTTTACAATTTGATGTTTTTAAAAGTTCAAATATGTAATAAAAAATTTAAAAAATTTTTCAGTACTTTGGATTTTTTAACATCTTTTCAGATGTGCATATTTTTTATAAATGCATAAAATTTCTTTAACATTTATCAAATTAAATCCCACTTAAAATAATTGAATTGTTTTTAAAATATGTATCGATTCTTTAAAAAAGTCTATTTTTTTTTTAATTAAAAAAAATATACAATCTTATTTCGATTTCAAAAGAACCTCCCGCATGTAAAAATTTTGATAGAAAATAAAAACCGTTCAGTCGCTGGTACCATTATAAACAGGGGTGGAATCGGTTAAGGTGATTTGTGATAATTGACAGTCAAAAAAAAAAAAAATTCGGTCTGCGTAAGGTGATTGTCACATGTGATAATTATATTTTTGCGACTTTTTCACGTGACAGCTATTTTGGTGTCATTTTAATGTAAAATTGACAAATTCAAGAAAAAATTATTTTTTTTGTACCTGTGCAATTATTTTTAAGTCCATGAAAAATGTAATTCACATACATAATACGAATGTTCAGCCAAATGCGATTTTTTTTCCATGACTGAGGGATGAGTATTGTTTGCATTTTATTGGCTTTCTTCTATCAAAGAATTTCATTTTATTCAAACCTTAAAACGATTAAAATAATTTTTAATCATTTTTAATAACTAATTTTTATTTGAATTTAACATAGACTGACAAATAAAACATTTTACTGACAAAAAATCAAATTAATGGATTTATTACAACTTTTAGAACTTGTCTCTCAAAGTAATGCCAAGTTTTGAACAATTTTTGGTCATCACTTTACATAGACACAAAATTTAATTTGATCACATTTGATTGTCATAAATGTGACAATCACCTTAGCCGATTCCACCCCAGTTTTTGGTAATCTTTGTTTACCAAAATGTCGTTTATAATACACAAACATTTTTATCAAAATAATTCCTGTGCCTTTGGGAAATTAGTTTAAAACCATAAATTCAAATTTCAAGAAAATCGCTTTAGGCTGTAGGTCGAGGTATACCTACAAAAAGACAGATAAACAGAAAAAACTGCGGGATCCACTTTATTCGTTTTCTCTATCGTGTCGTAACATCAGGTTTGATTAAAGTCACAAGGTCAAATATTTTTTAGAATCCTTTATATGTCATTAAAAAAAAAAAAAACATTTTTACAAATATCTGGATAAAACAATTTAGAGTATTTTCGAAAACAAATAAGGTACCTGTTGTAAAATAATGATCTTCAAGGCTTTATGTCTAAAGTCAGTCGACTCCCTCTAAGCCAAATTTTTTCTAAGTCGAATACCCTCTTACTTGAATTTTATCGCAATATTTTGGCATTCCCCTCAATTTTCAATACAAAAACCATCCTCTAAGTAGAAATTCCCTCTAACTCGAACACATTTTTTCGATTCTTGGACTATTTCCAGTCCCTCTAAGTCGAATATTTTTTTTCTTTTGCGGAAAACTAAATAAAAAATGACCCTCTATAGCAAATTGTATTTTATTATATTACATTCGCATACTCTGCGTTGTAATTTTCTTTCAACAATATTTTGATAAGAAAAATTAATGATCCATAGACTTCTCTTTATTTATTTAATTTTTTTTAATCTTATTGTTAAATTCAATAAAATATGCTTTTAAATAAAAAAATATTAGTTTCCCTAACTCGAATTTTTCCAATAATCCCTCTTACTTGAACTAATTTTGATATCCCACAAAAATTCGACTTAGAAGGAGTCGAATATATGTATAAGTCTTCAAGTAGAACTTTTTTAAATACGAAAAGGTAATACATAATTATTTAAATTCCTTCAAGAAATATTTCCACTAGATGAGATATTATTGTCGAGATATTGAATAAACATTTTTTTTCAGCAAAAGCCTTAACTCCATGATTTAGCTGCAAATAGGATCAATTTTTACTCTAACAGCTTTTTAAAGATACTTTTTGTAAAATCGAACTTAAAAAATTTCTCTGTGTGTAGGTACTATTTTTTTTTTTTTTTTAGATATATTTATATAAATAAAGAAAGCTCATCTACGTTGAATGTCAAGACCAGTTTTGAGAATATTACCTATGTGATTTATTTAAACATCATTTAACTTTCAAAATATCAGTAGAAATTGCAAATTTTTCAGATGATTTGTTTCATATTCTATATAAAAGTGAAATTTTCAAACAGATCTTAATAAATAAATGAATAGTTAAAAATTCAAAAAATAAGTACCTATTTTTGAAAATACTTTTTTGATGGGTTTGGCAACCGTGCTCACAACTACAGAAGTACAAAAATTCTGTTCGTGCTAAGAGCGTGAAGTCCATATACTATTTGAATTGAATTATCCTTGTCGTTCAAGGACCAGACATAGTACATTTTCTATAGATCTTCTTCCTCCACCATATACCAGTGACTTGAAAATTTGTTAAAATTTATGCAAACTTCTCAAACTCTATACTTCAACATAATCGATCTTCAAGTTCATATACCTATCTTATACTCAGGTGTTTTGATGTGATGAAAGTGGTGAACACGGTGGTTTGTATCTGTAGGTGTATGGCAATGCCATCATCTTAACAGACAAAAAAAAAAAAAAACTCAGCTTTTAAAAGTTCATTGCCGCTTTTGTTTCAAATTTGTGTCTATAAAGAGTGGTGGTGCTGCTATACATCGCCGTCGGCTGTAATGATTTTGTTGTTGTACTATCATAAATACAGAGAAAAAAAAAAGAAAAAAACAAGAAGCAAGCACAAGGAGAACGGCCCTTATTTTCGTTTAAATTGTGTAAACATTATATACGAACGAACGAACGAAGGAGTAAACATCCTTGCATGCGAGACTGCACATCCTTATTGTGTAGGCGCGCAGGTGATTTTAAATGAATTCTCACCACCGCCCTTGCTCTTGAAATTGAAGATGTTGTCGTTCTGTATTGTTGGTCTTATTATAGGTATATATATATCCTTGTCGTTGCAACAAGCAAAGTGAGTCTGGGGTTCTTATATATGGTGGGGTAGAATTTTATAATATGTATCCTTACACTTTAACAACATCAAATATTTACCGGCTTTCAACACTTTCTCATAGTATAATGCATACACCAGGACAAGATATGTATATACACAGAATGACAAACAAGGAGGACAACATTAAAATGATCAGGTGACAGCATATTGGTATACAAGGATGTTTCCATATATAGAAACAAATTTACTCTCGTTGTGGGAGGATATCAAAATAAAAATAAAAAAAAAAAATGTGACAAAACAGAAACAACCCACAGAAAATGGAAAATGGAAGAAGTCTTGTCATCGTACAAGCAATTATAAAAAAAGGAAAACAAAATATTTGAAACTCACCCTATGGATTGTCTCTTCGAAACTTTGATGGGGTCCTCCGTTCATCGTCTGGAAGTGTCTCAGTCGTTCATTTGCTGCCTAAAAATATATTTAAAATTTTGATTTTGATTAAAATTTTGATACCTACATAAACGTATGTATATTTTCCAAATAAAAAAAAATCAAAAAAAAAAAAAATTTAAAACTATTCAAAACAATTTACTTTAAAATAACATCTAAGAACCTTGAAAGCCTAATAGGTTTAGAATCTTTGAAAGATAATAACTATTTTGTGAAGACCTATATATGTCATCAGTTAGCAAGCTAATAGGCTTTAGGCCAAACCATCAATCAAAAATTCATACGTAGGCAAAGCTCCGGCAATTAAAGTAAGTAAAATTGGTGTCGTAGAAGGCGGACTTTAAAAAAAATTTCACATCTCATGATTAATGGTCAAAAAATTTAAATTACAAAATTTAAACTTTCTATAGAAATGTATAGAGTAATGAGAAATTTTAGATTTGAGAAAACTGGGAGTGGTACTAGGAGGATTTCTAAATAAAAATACTACACATTTCAAGGTTTATGATCAAGAGAAATTTATTATAAATTTTCAGTCTTCTATTAACGTGCTATAAGGAGAAAATTCTAATATAAGCAAAATAGGCGTGGTAGTAGGCGGGAAAAAAAAACGTACATATTTCCTACCAAATTTCCGCCAACCGACATGCCCCATTTTGTAAAAATAAATTATCTAACCGGTCAACAAAAATGTTCAGTACGGAGCTTATGGGAAAGCTTTTTTCAAAACAGTACTGCCTGTATTTTCTATCTTAAGCTACTGAACTACAAAAATTGGCACTGAAATACATTACATGAATTACTGTTGTAATTCTCCGCAAAATTGCGTCCATCATGACCGTTCTGCATCACTGCCGATGGCACTGTCACACTGATAGCTGTGTGTGACGTGTGTTGAAAATATAGGTTTGCCCATCCAAATAGAGTTACCATTCCTTATTGGAAGTAAATTATTAGACCTTTTTCAATGGTTTGTATAAAATAGCTCTCGGGTTTTGTAGCTTTTTTAAGCTTTTGAGAAACAACTGATATGCAGCGATTTATGATACAAACTAAGGAAGCCCTCTTAGAGCTTTAAATAGGGACAGGTTTATGCAAGCCAATGCAACCAGAGTGAGAGGCAAATGTGTTATCTTCCTTGTATTGACAGTTTGAACATAGTTGAGCATAGTATAACAATTCTTCCAAACAAAGTTGCCATGCCCACTTTTTGGGGGTATTTTTTTTTTTAATAAAATGTTGTTTTTGTGACATTAATTTTTAAGAAAACAAAAATAATTGTTAAAATAACATGAAAATCCTTGTCCTGCTGTATGGGTCAGAAAGCATGGACATTGTCAGAAAGCGCAGTTGAGACGGCTGGGACAAGTGCAGCGTATGGACACCTGACGCATCAGCCTAACGCGTCTTCCAATCAACCCCTGATGATCTGCACAGCGGAGGAAGACCCCATCTTAGGTGGCGCGCAGTGCACACAAGTGGAGAACTACCTCAACTAACTTGGTGAGCGCTAAGAACCGAAATGTCTAGAAAAGCTTGTTGGTTGAGTAAAATTTTTTGACATACCCACTTCTTAGGGGCAATATTCTTAGGGGCATTATTCTACATCGAACCAAGTTTAATTCCTGAAACTGATTTGCGGTTAATTTAAATTTAAACGTTCTCAAAATTCTAATATTCAACCACAACCATAAAAGCTCGTGTGACATTTTTCTTGAATTTAAAAAAACAAAGTATAAAAAGGAAACTTCTTTAAATTCTCCTCTCAAAAAATAATCGCTATAGCACTGTAGCTCATCTAGATAAGTTTTAACGATGACTTGTGGCACGCCAAACAATCCTCAAAAGTATACAATTGTCTCTTGGTAAAATTTTCACAATCCCCCAGCTTATAACAGGAATGAATTTATCTTTATTTTCAACCTCACTCTCTTAGGATCTAAAAAATGAAAAAAGACCAAAGGATTGCAAAGCTTTTCAAGACACTAAAACTTCTAAAGCATTGTTGCAACAAAACGCAGATCAACTGCCATACGTTTAAAAAAAAAAAAAATATATAAAAAAAACTAAAAACAACCAAGCATCGTCATCGCTCAAAAGACAACGCAGCAGGCAAACAAAACACAAAAACCATATCCCCAGGCTTTCTAGGGTCATATATAAGGTACCTAACCTATGAATAACATAACATATACTTTGGGTTATAGAAGAAACGACTGGCATTATTATTTTTTGTCCTCCTCACCAATGGTTATGGAGCACTAAAGCATAAGCAATAGACAGCTTATACCCTGCCGCCACCGCCTGATCCTTATGGTAACAATAATTTTTGCCAAACAACCATACGTTTAGGGTTCCAACTCCGATGGCGGCATTTCAGCGGGTGGGGGAGGGCGCAAACGCTCAGTGTCACAAACTTGAATGTGCAGAAATGTGGTCTTTGGAATTTCAAGAAGGGGACAACAAAGTGCCGGTGGAGCCTTTTAAAACTTTTCCTAATACATTCATAAAGTATATCTACGACGTCGAAGCGGCATATGAACACTGCAAGCAGCAGGACCAGGGGGCTCTTCTAACCTCCAACAACACCCATATAGATCCCCATTTGTTTCGCATGCAAATGACTTTCTCAAAAGTTTCTGGCAAAATGCTGCTGTTCTTTGTTGTTATTTGTGCCATTTGGGGGATATGATAATGCTACACAAAACACACAAAACTAGCAGCAGTAATAAACGTCGTCGTCGTCGTCCTTGCAAAGACGCATCAGCAGACAAAAAGGGAACATCCCCTTGCATTCTTGTAGCATCTTCCATCTTTGAGTTGAAATTATTTAAATTTCATCCGCCCTCCCCTCCCCCCAGGATAAGAAAGAGGATTCTGCCGAAAAGACGGTATAGCGGCGATGCCATACGGAAAGAATAAAGTATTTAAATTGTAGTGTTTCAAGGATCAACATTTGGGTTGCACAAGGAATCAGGAATAGGGCTGCATATAGGTATTCATATAAATGATATAGCTAACTTTCTATAGTTTCTACTTTCTTAGATAAGAAATTGATGACATCAAACTTTCATATATGCATGTATGTTGATCCTGTGAAGTTGTGCATGCAATAAATGCAGTATGGATGACGTCGTAAAGGAAGTATATTGTTGTGGTGTAGTATGGGAAGGGGGGGCGGTGGAGATTGGGCAAACCATGTGTGCGAAATGTGGACGTTTTAAGTGTTTATGAAATTTAGACTTAATTAAATGTTTACCCATCAAGCAGAAGGATTATCTGCTGTGCTATATATATACTGATGCAACAACATACTTCTGGCAACATGAAAAGTGGAGGTCGAGGACGACTATATAAGTGATCCTTTGATTGAAACTGTTGAAGCCAAATAAAGTCAAGAGAACTTTTTGTGTAATCTCTTCGTCAAACTTGTGAATAAGGGTGGGGGAAATAACATACTGAGATACGACGACGCGTAATCCTTTGTAATAATAAAGATAGAAAGAAGGATTTCTTAAGTATATCGATTTAATTATGACCTTTAATGGGGATTAGGATGAAAAGTTTAAAAGTCGTAACATTTCTGTAAGCTATCATGAGAATCTGTTTAAAGAATAAAACGTTTCAAATGAAACGAATAAATTTGTATGCTTTGAATTTTCATATTACTCCTGCGGGTATGCAACATTTTTGTTATTTTTTGTAAATGGAAACCAGAAGCACGTGTTTCGGAACCAAATTCTCACCTTGAAAAATGTGGACTAAGGCTTCAAAATGAGAAGAGAACCAGCTAAAAGGGAATTCAATTTCAAACCTTATAATTCATATAAAAAAGGTGGGTAACAAATCGTCGCCCGAGAATTGTTTTGTCGTATAAACCATTTGAGCAATTTTGGGAAATCGCATTTTAAGTTTCGCGTTTAAATAAAAAAGAAACTGACCGATGAAGTTTTCTACAACTTAAATAAAATTTTGTGTGGAAAATCTTCTTTTGATTAAGGTATTCCAGATTGTTGAGTCGGTTTTAGTTTTTAATCTATAGAGGATTATCTCCAAGATCATTTTGTCGTATACGCCACGAAAATCAATACTTTGTTCGTTCCCCATACACATACGACAAAGTGAACACAAATGCGTTAGTTGAATGCAATACCGAACCAAGCGCGATTTCCGATTTTTTTAAAAACTAGAAGACATTTCTACATCTGGTTTTTAGTGTTTGAATACAAATTGATACGAGAGTTCAATATTAAAAACAAAATTACTAGAAAATAATGTAAAATTTTGAACAAAATGAGTTTGAAAAAAAACTTTTTTTTATTTCTTTTTAAATTTGAGTTTGAAAATTAATTTTTACAAAAAAAAATTTTTCAAAAAAAAAAGTAAAAACGGAATTAATGGATGGATTTTTGGGTTTAAAAAAGGCATAACATGACATTGTAAGTAATGCGGTTGATTTTTAATAATTTTGTTTGTAACTAAAAAAAATGCAGTTAATCCTATATACGTACGACAAAACAATATTAAAAAAAAATATCGCGGAAATACATGGATATTTTGTCGTATATGCCAAAATTTGGCGTTTACGACAAAACAAAACTAAGGGATGAGTTATTTTGTGCGGATATACGACAAATGCGTACTGATTTTCTCAGTAACGGTAAATGATAGGTCAAATCTGATTTCAGAAATGGAAAGAGGACCTTTGAAAACATAGAACTGCATACCCACTTTAAAAAAGTGCATTTTGGCGTTTACGACAAAACTATTCTCGGACGACGAAATGTAAGTAAGATATTTTCATAAAATGTCAAGGTCAATTAATGGGTCATATGGTAAAAAGCACTATATATTTGGCTATGTTCAAATATATTATATAACTTTGGTTTTTGAGAAGCTCCTATTCCAAAAATTTTTAATTGTACAATTGACCTTAGAATAACCTTTAAAGTGCTATGTTTTTAAGACCTATAGTACATTGTTATTTGAACGTAAAATTTTGCACTTTATCGATAGCTGATTTAAAAAAAGATGTATTCATTAAAAATAAAAGTTGACCTTGAGATAACGTTGAAGGTCATAGTGAATGTCAAAAAAAATGTTACCATTGTGTCTTGTTGAAAATTACTACATAAATGATCTTTAAATTTTAGAAAAAGGTCTTAACTATAGGTAAATTTCCATCTGTCCCGTTAAATTTGTCACATTCTGTATGAAATATTGAACTATTTAAAGGGTGTCCCAAAATTCACACAAGATGTCATTTTGTTAGAATAAACGGGTTTTTCGTTGCTGAATATCATTGATATATCGCACTCAACTTCTTCCTTCAAGTCTAGACTCTAGATCGTGCGTTCTAACACCGTTGGGGTTTTTGAAGTCTTAAGTTTTTGAAAACAAACCCACGACCACAAGGAAGAATTCATTTAACCGTGCGTTGTATCAATGATAATCAGTAACATTTATGTCGAACGGTCATTAAGAATTGCAATTAAAGAGTTCACATGTTATGCCATCAAAGTCGTGGAGGACAATTACCTGGTAATTTATTTCATACATAACTCTATATGTAATTATATACTTTATAAATAATTACAAAATTTTGGGACACTTTTTTTTAAATAATAATAAAAAAATAAATTCTGAAAAAAGTACCTTACCCTTACTTGTGCAGCTGTTTGGTGGTTACTTCGATCTCTTCTATTTACAGTCTTAAGTCCTTTTAAAAGTCGGGCAAGTGTTGTCCGCTTTTTTGTTTCTCTTCCTTCTGAAATAATTAAATAAAATATAAAAAAAAATTGAATATTTTTAAACAAAGTTTAACTTTTAAAAATATGCAAAGAGTTTTTAAATACGTCTGAATATTTTATAAGCAATTAGTTTTGTATATAAAAATATTTATGTATCTTTCAAGCTGCTTCCACTGAGAATGAACGATTCCCAACATCATATAACCATTATCTAATCAACAATCTGATTTTCGTTGATATATATATCGCTGCAAGGACATGGATTTACGTACCTGGCATATATTGCCTTTTTTTCTAAACATGTTCATAATCTAATTTCAAAAATATTGACCCAAATAAAATATTTTTTTTTATAATTTAGAAATTTGAAGTCGGTTCAGTTTCAAGCATCTTTATTGCAAATACCCTTGAGGCACATTCTGTCATTGAAGAAAAGTTAAGTACATTTGAGTACTATAAGATGCTTTCTGTTTAAAATGACTCGAAGCCCTTTATCCTACACGTGAAACAGGTATGCTTGATATATGCAAATATAAATTTTATTGATTAATCTGCTGTCCTAATCTTTCTTGAGTTAATATAACTTTTGAAATGTATGTGTACAAAATTAGAGTAGTCTATAAATGGGACATAATATTAAAAAGCCTTAATTCTGTTTTAAATGTTAGTACCCATCTTTTCACTTTAAATTAATAATATAGATGGTTCTTATATTTGATAAAAACCATATAGCATGTAGGGACAAGTCGATATTCAAAAAAATTGGTCTCATCGTTTAGGAAAATGGGGGAATAAAAAAAAATTTTGACTTGAAACTTAAAAAAAAAAATAATAATAATAATACTATAATGATTGGAATAATTCTTTTAACTTTATGCCTGTAAGTTCTTAGGTCTATTAAATACAACCAAATTTATTGGCTACGATTTTGTAATGATCTATAGGGCAAGTATATTCCTTTCGTGAATTACACGTCTGTGGGTCCGCGCGTCCACTGTAAGAGCTAGAGAGTAACAGGGTACCGATTTGCTTCAAATTTGGTAAGAAGCTTTTTTATCTGATCTGATTCCTTCGGTTTTTTTTTAGAATATCTAAAACAGATAGCTGTCATAAAGTTATTTCGGTTTTTTTTTTTCAAATTTTGACGTATTTTGAGTAAATTACCTTAATTTTAAGTTATTCACGCGTAGCTTTTTAATGTCTTCACAAATTTAGTTGTTAGTTTAAAAAAAAATGAAAATAATTTGTTTTAAACAAAAAATAATTCAAATATAAAATCGATTTTATTAGTAGCTACTTCCGATTTGTTTTTACATTTTTTTTTATTAACATGTAGATTTCTTAAAAATTAAAAAATTAAAAATCAGATGTTCTTAAGTCTTTTATTTTTGAGAAGAACTAATTTTTTTAATAAAAAAACTGAAATAATATATATAAAAAAACAAAATAAAGTAAAAAATTTCCGACTGTGAACAAAATATTTGGCAAAGTAATTTAAATGCTGCCAGTTATTTTTTAAAATTTAATTTACTTTTTTTTGAGCACCGAGTTTATGTGAGTTAATTTTGAATTATATTGCTTCATCGCGATTTAGAATGATATAATGAAGTAAAATGCACGAATGGATCGCACGAACTTTCTTTAATCTAGCTACACATTAAAAATACATGTTAATGTTCGCGAGTATTCTATTTTCATTGCGTTTCACCCAGCTATCTAATACTCAACTTTTAATCGATGATTACCAACATAATACTTAAAACCGTTATTCGATTGATTTTTTTTTTTGACAAAAACCTGGAATGCAGTAGGTATTATTAAAATTACTTTAAACTTTATATGCACACATTTCAATCAAAACTTAGAAAAATAAAAAAAACAAAAAGATCTTCAATCCTGAAATTTGCGGAATTTTATTTTATGTAAAAACGAGAGTCATTCTTATAGTTTGAGAGTATGAAGAGTTTAGCATAACCATTTTTTTTTTATATTATTTTAATTACTTCAACGTAAACAAAAACACTCCATATCGTTATCTCACTCGGGCGTATACGTACTTTTTTTGTTTGATTTCGTATCACTTATCAGCAATATGGACATCGATTCGATGTTCTTAAGAAATGTTTACAATTTTTGTTATGTAATGTTTGTATAGGTTTATTATTCCCTATTTTTGTAAACCGAATTATGTTCTTTATTACAATTTTATTGATTTTTGTATTTAATTAAATAATTTATTAACTATTTCAACTATACCAACTATGAAGCTGATTGTAAGAAAGATACCCAATCACATAAAAATAATTACATTTCAATTGGAACCACCAATCTTAAGGTGCACAAAAAACAACATTGAAAAAAATCAGTAATAATAAAAAAGTACTCATATGCCCGAGTGTACCATTTTCATTAATATATGGAATTTACGTCCTTGGTAAGAGAAACCGTTTGAAATTTTTAGCAGATATATTTCAAAATTTGTCTGCATTGGTTTAAAAAAAAAAATTTTTAGTTAGTGCTAGTCTTCTACTTGGCTGATGTATTTCGGTAGTATAGTATATAGAATTTGTATTATTAAAAAAAAACCTTCTTAAATAACCTTTTGAATAAAGATGAGGTAAAGGTATAAAATAAATATTTTATTAATTTGAATTTATAAGGTTTTTCGCTTTAGTTGTGCTATCGAAGTCCTATAGGAAATTTCATTTTCTAGTATACACATTCAATGACAATTTTGCCACACTGTTATCTAGTTTTCTCGTTGCATTGTGAATAGGGCTTAAGGTTATTTTTCATAAACATTGAAAATTTTATAGATTTGTCGCACTTGTCTTATAAATATTTGGCCAGTTTATATTTCACAGATCTCAGAGATTTCCGCTTCCTCACTTTAGCTGTCAAAAAGTGAGACTGAAATTTTTTGGATTCGTCGCTCGATTTCTTAAATGACTTTGAACACAATCTAATGTGTTTATATTTAATTCTCCTGCTCTGTCAAAGCGACGGAGGAAAATAACTGAGCGCTTTGAAATATAAACTGGCCAATTCAGTTCATAAAATATTGGCAGGCGACATATAACTGTCATTTAATTTAAATACAACGAAACAATTTTGTCATGATAATATTGTAATTATCAAATAATGACATTTTTGTCATTTTTACACGACCCAAAATTCTCTTTTAATTGAAATTTACTTAAAGCTTTAAAATTATTTTTTAAATAAATTTTGAATTTTTACTCGAGCTCTAACCTAAATTTGCGAACAATTTCTAAAATGTATGAAATAGTTTGTGTCTGAGCTAAAATCTTGATAATTTTTTTTAAAGTATTGATTTAAAAAAAATATTGTTTTATATGACATACCTAAACAAATATGTATAAGGAAAGACCTCTTAAACTTTTTACTTTATTATTAACTTTTGACTGAAACTGAATTCCCCTTCTCAATTTTGAAAAAATACTGTCAAATACGTAAATTTTAAATTTTTTTTGTCTTACAAATTTATCAGAGAATTCTCTAAAAATACGCGGGACAATTCAATACTTTATCATCTATTCAACAAATCTTTCAAATTATTTTTGAGTCAAAAATTTGTCAATAATTGTCATTTTACAAATTTTCACCTGTCAAATTTGTCAATTTTTATGAAACAGAACCCTGGTATCCACAAAAAAATAAACTAGTATTATTTCTCCCCTCAAAGAATGGGCACAATTTTTATCCACTTTGATTATTATCACCTCAATTTATTTAGTATTCCTTCTCCCCCAGCAAAAAAAGAAAAAAATATTACTAAATAACCTTTTTCGTTGCTTTAACTTTTTAAGAGAATTGACCTCAACTCAAAATTATGACGTAATTTATTTTTAATTTAAGTTCTATTTTTTTTTTTTTTTGAAAGATTGTGTTTTCAATACTATTCCCGAGTTTCTGCACATAAATTCCATATAAAACATAAATCAAACATTAAAAAACTTTTTTCTCACCTGTTGTTGGTGGAAATTCATAAAAATACGCTGACCTGGGACTCAAGCAACTGAAATAGAAACAAAATTAAAGAAAAAAGTACAAAAAAAAAAAAACAATAACAGTTTTGTAAACAAATTTATATAGGCGAACAAAAATAAAATTTAATTTCCTCACCTTTGTTGGACTAAATTTAAATTCGCTGAGTTAGGCAGTTGCTGTTGTCCGGGTTGTAATTGTTGTTGTCCGGACTGTAGCTGTTGTTGTTGTTGCTGTTGCTGTTGCGATTGTGGCACTAATGGTAAAAGTTGTTGCTGCTGCTGCTGTTGCTGTTGGAGTTGTTGTTGTTGCTGTAGCATTTGCTGTTGAAGTTGCAATGCACCTCGGGCCACACGAGGCGCAAATACTCCATAGCCAAAACCATAAATTTCGTCTTCCTCCTTGTCCGACAGACAACTTGAAGGCTGCACAATGCCGGACGTCAAAAGTTTGAAAAAACAAAGAAAAATTAATTTTCACAAAATTTTAATTAACCCACCCCAATATAAATGTATGTGTATGATGTGAATCAACCCAACACAGTACTATAAAAAGACATGCAAACAAAAATAAAAAATACAACAAACATGCACAGTCAAGGCGCTAGCAAAAGGATCCAAAAAGTATAGGTAAACGAATATACAAAACCAGGAATAAACATGCCCACCCCCTTCTCCTCACAGAAGTCGTCCCTGATGGCCAAAAAGCAAGTCAAAAAGATGAAAAGGTGCAAAATAAGAAATTGAGCCGAAAAAAAGGGAAGACAAAAAAAAAAAAACAGGAAAAAAGGAAATTTGTATAAACAAACTACTTTACCTATTCCTTACACAACAACAAAAATAAAAATGAGTTGGGTTTTATTTTTTTTTGTTCGTCTTTGTTTGCACTGAGAAGTCGTTCTTTGGAATGCCAGAGGTTAAAAGGATAATTCCAGAACCACTTGGGAGTAAACAACTTTAAGGATTTTTATTTTTGGCGAACGGAAGTGGTGATAAGCTTCGCTAAATGGCAATTGTTTTGAGGTGTTTTCTGTTTTTGTGTGTTTTTTGTATTTAATTCTTTTATTTTGTTTTCTGTCAGAGGACTCAAAGAAAAGGATTAACACCTTGGGAGTACTTGATGGGAGGAAAATAGGTGCGAGTGGAAGGTTGGTTGGTTGTTTCCCTCCTTTTCCCGTCTTTTATATAAACTTTTCACAAACAAAAGAGAAACTCAAAGCAATTATTAACATCATTTAAAAAAGCGACATAAATTTGTGTTGTTCAAAGAAACTATTAAGTATATTTCCAAGGACATGCAGAAAAGAATATAACTTTCATTTTGCTTTTATTTTAGTTTGTATTCATATTGCCTTTTATTTTATTTGGGTTTTTTTTTTTTTTTTTGTTATTTAATTATGATTATTATAATTGAGTTTTTTTTTTTTTCATTTTGTACATAGTAGTTTAAATACATACCGAATATTTTCCTGGCACATAAATTGGCTGACTATGACTATTTGGCAGGCCACCTTGACTGGAATGACCGCGGTGACCTCGCGTTGTACCAATCCCCGCAGGATTTTGTGGACTTCTTTCCGCCCATGCTGCTTGCCTGGCATTTTCTAAAGCACTCAATATATCACCAAAGGGAGCCATTAGAAGTTCACAGTACACAGATGCTAGACCTTCTAAATGTCCTCGTTGCCCATCCTGGAATAAAGACACAAAAATTACGTTCCACATTGTTTTTTTTTTTTGTTTGTTTATCCTTTTCTTATATAGAAGAAATGGGAGCGTGGGGAAATTTATCTCAATTGTGTGCCCTCATATAATAGATATAGGGTCGAAAAAAAAAGGAGGAAATAAATATATTAAGTAGTTATTGTGTGTATATATGTAGTATTGGTCGATTAGGTGATTGCGTTTAAATTTACGGCGGCTATAAAAACGATTTCTTTAAAAATTATGTATAACACCCGGTTTTGCAGGATTCTTTTAGTATATAGTTATAAGTCCTTGGATATAGGGACATCAAATGTTTTTGGTAAAAAATAAAATAATAACATTTAAGCACTCTCAAGCAGATATGGATCAATCTTTAAAAGTCAAGGAGTGTAAATTGATAAAATTTCGCCAACTATGATAGCTTTCATTTTATAGAAACTCTGAAAGGTTAAGGATATGTTTAGGCTACAGCGAATAATTTTGTTTGAATTAGTGCCACGAGTTTTATAAAAAGCAGAAAGTCCTTACAGAATTGATATTTCTTTCAACTTTCCTCTTAATTTGATCTAAAATGTCAGTAATCTGCGACTAATATCAAAAATTCGGTGGGTAATTAAAAAACCAAAGATTAATTTGGAAGATTTTTAATAGTTTACCTAGTCGAAGAGCGTTCACTCCTCAACTCAAAAAAAAATCAATAGATATTTTGGTGGAGAAGCGGAACAAGACTGAAGATATATCGAAGAAATTATAGGTATCAATGAAAAGGAACAAGCCATCAGCTCATCAAAAATGAACTTTCTTTAACTAAAATGTGTACGTGAAAGTTCTCGATAATACTATGACCTCAGGAAACAACTCAGTTTCCAATCTGCTCTCAGTTACCAAAACGTTACAAACAAATGAAAAAAACAAATGACGCAACTTGCCATTTATCTCGTGTTTGGGTCATACAAAATGCATTACGGGGCAGAGTTTCTATAAACAATTAGGAAGTGAAAACCGATAAGATAACTAAAGCAGTTATATGAGTACCATGCTCATCAAAATTTTACATTTTCACTCTGAAAAAATCATATTTGGTATAGAATTTTGTAAGACTTTATAAAGCAATTCTTTGCTCTGTTTCAAATTTAGCACATGAAAAGTATTCAGAAATGTATCGTTTAGTATTCTATTAAGTGTTTTGACCAAGAACCTAAAGGCTGCTGATTCGAAGTCTTTCAAGTCGTGGACATAGTTGTTCATTCGTTCTATGTGGCCGCAATCGATTTGCTTTGAGTTTTAAGATACATCTTATAGAACTTATAGAGCTCTTGGTTATATTTCTTTATTATTTCTTCGACGGGAATTGGTCTAATGGAAGACCATCTCGGACAACTTATTTTAAGATTTTTTTTTTTCGAAAAAGTACAGCATCGAACTTTAACACTTTAGTGGAACTTGGATCAGGGTTCTGTAAATAAGCTTTCACTCTTTCTTTCACGTAAGAAGTTTCGGACCAACTTGTTACCTACATATAAATCGAAGTTGCAGTGGTTTTCACGGAATCTCTAATAAGATATCAATATGGGGTTATAATATTAACTTAGAACTCCGAAGTAGATGACCTCCCTTGACTACCTTCTGCTAATAAGACTTTTAAGTGAAATGTTGTCCGAGACAGTCGTGGTGGATAGTTGCATATTATTTAATTGATAACAAATAATTGATCTAGTCTTCGTTTACTTCAAGACGAATATATCTTCAATCGCAGAGAAGGACTCTTTATAGATAGTTGGGCCAATAATGTCGATAGCTACTGCAGGCGTTTATCCTAGTATTAGGACAGGGCATGCCCGTTCACTAACTTCCCAAGAACAAGATCATACGATATTGCATATTAAGTGTATACATATTGGGAAAAGTTCGGCATAGCTATTACTAATTGCACATCACACCACATGTTTTTTATTATTAAAAAGCACGTCTGGATCATACATTTCTGATCCTGATTTTATCGACTGTCTCCTTATAGAGGTCCTGAGACTCAAAAGTTATTATTATGCGGCTTTGAAAGTCGTTATGAAAAGATGGTGGGAAGATTTGTACAAGATTTAGGAGTTCCTTTTTAAAGATGGGGCGATGGAGCTGATTGTCCAGCTGATGGCACCCATCTATCTGGCTGCAGTATCAGATTGACGTAATGATAAGTTCGTAGGATTGTTACGCGCCCCGCGGAAGGTTTTCGGTTCGATTCCCAGCCTATTCTGGCAAATATGTTTCTCTGGTTACTGCCGCTTGCGAGGAATTGACCAATCCTCCAAGAGTATATCTTGTCATGAAAAAATACTTCTCACCTTACATATTTGGATTCAGCAGAAAATTGCCAGTGCCCACCATTCGTGCTATTACACGCACACAAGAATAGTTGAAAGTTGTCAGTCATTAGGCTCTGAGTCTACACGAGCCGTCGCGACACTCAATTTATTTGATTTATTTTTAACTGCCTGGCTGATGTTAAGTTTACTCAGCTTTATTGCCTGTCTTCTTGCCCTGTCACTCACTCTACATGATGTTCATTTATAAGGTGGAGGTGCTTGAATACTACTTGCATTCTCTGTACTTTGGTGACTGCATTTCGATCTTCCAACCTATAAGCCCGTTGTTTTGCTTTTTTATAAAAATTCCGGGTATTATTTTGATCACTCATCTCATTCAGCTGAGAGACTGTTTACTCCTTCTTATTTATTCAACTCAAGGGTTTTTTTTTCTTTCTTCTAGCTAATTGATATCACTTCTATTGCTTTACTAACTTTATTTAAGATGGCATGGTGCTATAATAGGCTACTATCCCTTCCAGCCAGTTCGGTCTCAAGCTAGCTGCCGCTATGTTGGGGTCGTTCTTCACTTTAGTGCACCATAAAATTTGGGTAGTCTTCCATTACTGTGTAGACACTTAGATAAGATTTGAAGTTTCGTCGGGCTGGTGAATCGGTGTCGATGCTTTTCTCCCAGCTATCCCCAGCTGTTGTATTATCAGGAAGCTTGTCATCACTGTTAAGCTCGTAAAGCCCGTTATTTTACTCTACACCATTTTCGAAGGTGAATATAGTGTTTTTCTTTGCTGGGGTGATTGATAACCTAAAAGTTTCCGACTTTTTCTGTCATGAAATCCCGTTATTGGAACTACTGATTGTTAGCGTTTTGTGATAGAAAAATGCACAGTCTAGGTATAGTTTCTCCTTCAGGTGCTTTATGTTGCTTCTTACAACTCCAGATAAAGGGATTCTTCTGTAAGGTGGTTTGCAATTTCTTTTCATTCTCAAGTTCTAAATTCTTTTACAAATAGCTAGCCACAGATGAAGTTAGCCACCCGAAATGTACTCACATCTAAAATATTTAATTTGGACCTTAATACAATTTATGATCGATTTGGATGTTGGTTCGAACATCTGGAGAGCGCTAAGTGCCTGTGTGGATCTCTACCCTCATAACTTTATAAGAAACTTCTGCAAAGTCAATTAGTTGTAAAATATTATCCATTGTCTCTTTGTGGAAGCTCCAGTTAGGGGTCTTAAAGCCATTTGATGGTAATTTTTATCCGGGACTCCTGCTGTCACTCACGCAACGTTTGTTATAGGGAACAACCACAATGACACAACTCCCAAATTCGGAGAGTAAGGTCCTGTATTATACCTTCTCGGGAATATTCCGATCCCAGCCAATCCAACTATGCAGGGATATAAGAGCTGCCATTAGCCCATATAGGATTTATCCAACAACATCTGTTTTTGACGTGTGACTTAGCAAGTTATTGCCATAAGAGCATTAATATTTTGCTGTTTTCTTCCTTTCAATACTCGAAATTGTAAGTTTAGGGCCCAGTTTCACAGTCGAAGTAAGTGTCACTTAAGTACCAAATATGGAAAACTAATGCCCGATTTCACAGTGTAAACTTATTGGAATGAGTGACACTTAAGTCTTTCATATTGGCCTCGTAAGTGCCACTTACGCACACAATAAAATTGCGCCTTGCTAGTGGTTCCCATACGGGCCCGAGATAAATCTTCCAAGTCAGGCTCTTGATAGCTTTTTATTGAGACATTTTTAGGCACTAGAAAATCAAAGCTAGGGCCTAGGTAGATTTTTACTGAAGCCCAATATAAGCCCTAGATGTGTTCTTTCAAATTGAGAGTCTATATTTTCATTTATCTGAATTTGTTTTCTCATATATGTTTGGGACCGCTTTTCTCTCTTTATCTAAAATGTATAGAATTTAATTTAATTTTAAAAATCTTCACTTTAACTTCTCCGAGATTTGAACTCGCGTCCTTCCAATCAAAGATCCAGCACGCTACCCACCAGGCTTATTTTCAATACAGAAGAGGGATTTTAAAATGTTTATGAGTTGATACTTCACGTATTTGCTCTATGGACCTTACACAAGTTAACAAAACAATTAATTTGCTTCTTTTTTGTGCCTCCTAAATAATTTTTAATTTTAGACTTACATACCAAGTTTAAACAATAAGTCGAAGAATTGAGATGTACGCTCTCCCATAGCAAATGTTTACCTGACAAAACAATTTTTCTGGTGAAATTCCTACTCCAAATTCCTTGGTATAAAAGGATCAAGATTTCGTCAATCCTCATGCAAGAGGATAAATTGCAGCAACACAATAAAAAGGAAGTCTTTTTTTTTTTCTCTCACTTATGTTGTATATATGGTACCTTCACAGGATCCAGATTGGATTCGGTTTGGTTAACTGGATGGGTTGAGTGGGATTTGGCATTGGAATGGGGTATAATGTTATACCCAAATAAGATTTCCATTGTGGGCAGGAAGGGACGGGAGGGGGGGAGGAGGGATTTATTTTATTTTTACATGTTTATTTTGTGGGTTATTTTTTGTTACTTGCGTAACTTAAATACATTTTTACACACACATATAGACACACATACAATGCCCTCAAGGATAATTTGGCAGCCACAAAACTTTTCATTTTCTCCGTTTGCTTGTTTTGCCTGTGAGACCCATAAAAACGCATGTTATCGTCGTCGATAAAAAAAAAAAAAACACACAAAAAATGTGAATAAATGAGTAAGTGAATACTGTTTATTTGCTTGTACGTATGTATATACATATATATGTGTTGGCATTAATCAAAGTCCTGGCGGTTGGATTGTTGGTAATGAAACTCGAATTTTCTTATAGCTTTATATGTAGGTATATATTATATTGCAAATTGTTAGGTGGGCAAAATGTGTTTTGTTATATTATTTTTATGCGCGCTACACATGTGTGTTTTTTGATAGAAGGTGTAATTTTCTTTTAGGGTTTTTTTTTTTTGTTTTTTTGTTGATTTTAATACATTTGTGCCTGCAGGTTGTTTTTAAACACTGGTAGATTTATTTTTTGTTTGCAATATGTCCTTTTTTGAGATTGATTTTTATAGTATACATATTTCGTTTATGAATTTTTGTTTTCTGGCTTTGATGAGACGAAGTACATATGACTTAGACATTTTTGTGGTCCTCTTTTTTAATTATAATATTATACACATATACATTTCATTAATGTCGTGTAGAGACGAAAAATCATCATCTGATGGGGACTGTCATGACAAGATAAAAGTTTTGAACAAAAGATACAAATATTAAGGTATATTCATATAAGGAAATAAACATGCGTCAACAAAAATATATACAATTTAAGAAAAGAAACACACAAAACAGCACACATCGAGAATATAAAAATACACAAAATTTCAATATTTACATTAAGAGTATTCTGCAAGAACATCCATATGAGGTATAAAGAAGACAAATTCAAGCCACACATTGAGATACATGAAAATATTTTATACACACAAAAAAAAAAACTAAAAAAAAAGCTAAACTCCTTAAAATGTTTCATATTGATTCCAACACAAGAATGTCGTTTCGTTTCAAAAAAAAAAGAAAAAGACAGTAACCTCTTTTAAGGTTGCTGATCATTGATTGCATTGCCAACGATTATCACCATCCAAAAAATTCGAAACGGTGAGAAAACGGAGTCAAAGGAGAGATTTTTCTAATTTCTTCTTTAATTTTGAAATTTATTGAGATACCAATCACCCTATTGTTCACTTGGAGAATTGAAAAAAATAAGTGTAATGTATTGTTTGTTGAACTCCTTCTCACCAGAATGTTAATTTTTTGGCCCCTTATTGGAGAAGGCGTTCTCTTATATTGTACATACTTATATTCAACTTATGGAAAGTAATAAATGACCAGTAAGGCCCTTCGACTTTACCAATAGTTTGGGTTAATATAGTTTGGGTTAATATAATCACTAAAATAGTATTTAAAGATAAATACATGGTTGGATACTTACAGGCTTTTGTTCAAGAGGAGGGAGGGGGAGAGTTCATTATCTGTTCGATTTAACATTATTTTGGTCTATTTTTAAAGCAACTACACATATACATACATATTTAGAAACAAAGAAAAAACTGGTAGGTAATCTTAAAGTTGGTTATCAAGGCCATATCAAAAAATTATTTATTTATGTTGAAAAAAGTATGGACTTTATAACTTATAAAAATATAGTATTCGAAACAAAATTGTAGGTCCCCTCCATTCCTACCAATAAAACGCTGCATCGCAATCTTGTGTACAAAATTTTATTAAAATTGGTTGGTCCGATATTCGAAAATCAAAAAACATTTGTCTATGAGTTATACTGTTAATAATTGATCAATGTAAAATTTGTTCAAATAATAAGGTAGGTCGTTCTAATAACACTAAATCATATATCAATTTAAATCAATAGATTTAAAACACTTGTATAGAAGGTGCCGTTATTTTTGGTTAAAATCTGCTAGATAGTGTTAAAAAACTGTTGATTGCCAAGTGTAATAAAGATCAACGGAGAATCACCAACAAAATTTATAAAACTTTTAAAAAAATTCTACGTACAAAAATTGATCGAAATCAGTTTAACCGTTTTTGAGAAAATCAATAATTTAAAAAAATGGTTCTTTTGAAGGGGTCATTTATAAACATTTTTGGAAATTTCTTTTTACTGCAAATTTTTGCAAAAAAATTTTATTTTCATAAATTGCTAAAAAAATGTTGTACGGCAGGAACCGTTAGTTTTGGTTCCAAAAAACTGAAAAACGTGTCAGTGGTATGCTCAAGAACCACTTAGTACCAAATTTTAAGGTGGCAGCTTTTAGGTGGCAGCTGAACGGACAGATAGATAGACGAACAAAATTGCGAAACACACTTTTTTCGACTTCGATATACATAATCGTAATGTATAAGGTTTGATCAAAATCTCGAGTTCAACTTTTCACGAACTTATAAATTGGCATATACTATAATACTAAAATACCTTAATGTCATGCTAAGAAAAAATTCATGAAAAAGTTTGATCTCATAAATTCTGTTTTGAAAATCACTATCAAAATATTAAGGGTATTCACGCAATGATGTAAAACACTGGATAAGTTTACCATTTGGTTAAGTTTACCATTTGGTTAATGAACTGTCAATTTTTGTATAAGAAATGATTTACACAATTTGGTTAAAATTCTCCAAGGATTTTGCTGGATAAAATTAACCAAATTTTTTTTGTAAACTTAACCAAACGTCATTGTGACTTTTAGAATAAGGCGTGTTCAGAATTAAGATAATTAGGTATTTCAGAGAACTTAGAAAAACTCTGCCCGTGTTCTGTAACTATCGCATTGAGATTAGTTGGCGATGAAAGTTGTGAATAAAAACGTTGTTTATACAAAAAATAATAATTAGGACATCCACATTTTCTGACTATTGATCAGCATTGTTTATTTACACAAATCCATATAATGGGCCATATGGATATACAAAAGTAAATGCTTTTACTTGTATTTGTTATGGTTTCCAAATTCCCATCGAAGTGAAAGGAACCATTTATTCTTTTTATTCTTCTTTCATTAAATATCAGTTCAGTTGAGCTCAGGACAACTTTTACTGCCGAAAATGAAAGTGAACTAAACTGAAGGAAAAGTAGATATCCGGCACCATTATGGGCGTGCCATATGATTTTTTTTGTATTCGCTCGTTTTCGTTCGATCAGTGCTACGAGTTTGCGACTATTATACAGTTCTACATTTAACCCCGAAATCGTTTTCTCATATAATTCGTGTCAGGCTTAAAAAAACTTGTTTTTTCGTGTACCTTACATATTTTTCCGTTCCGAGACATTCTGCTCCGATTTCAAGTTAGGTAGTTTGGGAGAGTTTCTACATTTAAAAATAATTTCGAAATCTGAACACGCTTATTTGTATACATATTTTGGAGTTTCATATTTGACGTTTAACGAACAGCTGATTCAATTACACCGCATTTAACCAAATGAATTAAAAGGGCGTTCACGTAAACTTTTGTGTATAAACTTATCATTTTACACAATTGGTAAACTTACGAGGTTGCGTGTTTTTAAAAATGTTGTTATTAAAATTCTTTTTTTTTCGAAATGCTGTAGATAAATAGGAAGTAAAAAAAGAAACATTTTGATAATATAAAAAGTGCGCACTTTTTTAAATTATCAATACGATTTTTCATTTACTGCTACATACTTACAGCACACTTTTATAAATACAGAATTTTAATATTGCAACACACTATGGCGGTTTTGTCAGTCTTTGAAATTACAAAGAAAAAAAGAAAAATAGAAGCTTTTATCAGCGCTCAAGATGTTGTTGAGATCAGGAAGTACCAACTGAAAAGGAGATGTAGATGACAAAAAAGCCCAGCGTTATAACTACATACATATCTATAAACTTGTCATCCTCCAATATAAAAAAACAAATTTATTTTTTTGCAAAAGTGAATTTGAAGGGGTTTAAATACCTACCCACGTTTTAAAAAATAAACGTTCTAAAAAACATTTTTTTTTTATTTTTGGACAATTTTTCCACAATTCACAGCGCCACCTATTGAAAAATTAAATTTTCAAAGAAGAATAAATTATAGGAAAATTGGGCTTTGTAATAAAATATTAAAAACAAAATTTAAAAATTCTATATCGACATTAAATAAGGAAGAAAACTTTAATATAAATGAATGTGCATCTGTTATTGTGTGGATTTAAAAATAAATTACACATCTTGTACTTTATAGACTTTAATTATACTAATGAAGTGGAGGATTTTCACCAAAAAAATGCACATGTCATAAATCATAATCAAGACTCAAGAGCATTTTATTAAAAATATTCCCCTTAAATAAGGAACTAAAATATAAGAAAAGAGGGCGATGGAAAATGACGAAAAAAAATCAAACATATCATGCTTAAACTTCAGAGAGCTCAATTATACAAGGTCGTTAATTTCGTGGTTTCAAGTTGGTAGCGCTGGCTTTTGACACCTGTCAAACTCAGCTGTCATTTGAATTGTCATAAAATTAGTTGAACGTTTGCCATTTACGATAATGGATCGCTTAACAATCGAACAAGGCAAGTTATTAAAACTTACAAAAAAGTGGTGATTCAAACGAAACCACTTGTCGCGCATTTTTCGAACAACATTTTCTTCAGCCATGAGGCACATTTCTCACTTGGTGGGTATGTAAACAAACTAAATTACCGAATATGGGGCTCAGAAAACTCACAAGTTATCGAAGAGGTGCCATTGCATCCAGACAAAGTGACTGTTTGGTGTGCTCTATGGTCGAAAAGTGTCATTGGTCCGTATTTCTTCAAAGATGCCAATGGGCAGACGGTTACAGTCAATTCGGAGCGATATGGTCGAATGATAACTAATTTTTTTTTTTACCGGCAATTGAACGAAATTCGGTTCCAACAAGGCAGGGCAACAAGCCACACCACAAGACCAATTATGGTTTTATTGCGCGGGAAGTTTTCTGGTCGCGTAATTTCACGTTTTGGCGACGTCAATTGGCCGCCAAGATCATGCAATTTGACACCGTTCGATTTTTTTCTGTAGGGTTACGTAAAAGACCGTATTTACGCAAATAATTCCCAAACTCTAGAGGCAATAAATACCAACATTTCTCAAGTTATGGCTAAGATACCACCCGAAATATACGAAAAAGTGGTTAAAAATTACCTCAAAAGAATCGCATGCTGCGAATCTTTCCAAGGCAACCATTTGAATTATATTATATTGTTTTCACACTTAATGGCAAAGTCCACACTTTATAATGAAATAAAATTTCCATCAAAAATGTATCGCTATGTGTGTTTTAGTGTTTTATTTAGCTTTACTTTCGAAACCTTAAAATGAGTGACCCTTTATAATATTAACATTCTATGAGGTCGTTCAACAAGGTGATCACTCGGCGGATTTTGCTCCAACAACTTTGTTAACCTCTCTTCTACTGATAGCAACAAGCTCAAAAAATTTCAGCGAAATCGGGTAAGTAGTTTTTGAGGATATAGAGGACACACAGACTAATATTCATTTTTACATAGACCTATTTTTCTTACACCTTTTATAGATATTTAAAAAATATGTTTTTTATATTTTCATAAATATAATTATCAAAACAAGAAAATATTGCACTTAAAAATGGCGTTACTATGTCAATAATATTTTCTTTCTTTAAAAAAAAAATGTGTGGGTCTTTATGCGTCAAGCTCAAAAATAACCTAAAAACCACCGCCATTATTCGCAAAAATATCAATAACGCATTTTTTACATTATCAAACTTCAGTATTGGCTCTTCTTCGTTTGTTAAAAAACAGAACTGATTTTTGTCATTTTTTTAGTGACCAATTGCTGTTTTGGGGGTTTGTGCTTGACTTGAACAAAAACTGTCTATATTCTATTTTTAAAAATATAAAAAGTGAACATCCCTAACCACTCTATTAGATTCATTACACTCGACTGATTTTTTACTTTATTTGTTTTATCTTATCCACCTTGAATATTTTTTTTACATAAAATACGTATGTATGTAGAAACTTATGTTTATGCGGCATAAAAAGCATTTGATATTCCAATTAGTAAATAAATAAGTTCAACAAAGAAATTCACAAAACAAAAAATTTGAACCCTTGAGTAAAACTTTGCACAAAACAAATTCTCCTCTACATAAATATATCAAAAAAAGAACAGAGGAATCCATTTTGAAATTAAAAAAAAAGACACAAAAAAACATATAATTTCCATAATTGCATCCCGTTTCCCTTCACCGCATCACCTACCATCGTCATCAGCCATTCACATTTCCTTTGACAAAACGTAAAGTTTTTATTTAACTAAAATTCAAAAAGTTTCATTCACATACAAATTCATTTCGTTAAACTTTTGCTATCTGCTAATAAACCACAAATTGAATTTTGAATACAACGAACAACCATTCCGTTGTTACATACATTTTATATACATTAACAATTAAATTCCACAAATATAATACAAATGTGAAACAAATATTCCCCAAACAATATTTCAATTGTTAACAAAAATAAATAAAAAAAAAATATACAATTTGGCTTAAAACACTCTTGCATAGAATTTTCAATCCTCTTGTGCTTTGCAAATCAACTCAAATTCAAAAAAATACCAACTCTCCACTCATATTTTAACAAACAAAATAAAAGTCATCTATGTCTATACACATTCATAAACATGAGCAATTGAATCCGCTGTATACCAAAATGGATGCTGGCTGCTTTTTTAGCACAAAAGTATGCTTCATAAAACTTCTTGTCTATATACAATATGCTAATTATCGCATTATAAAGTAGGAAGGTACTAACATGGAGCCTTTGGGGTAACGAACCATAGCACCGCTGCTGTGGAATTTGTTGATAGGTGCAGGCGGGAGACTCAGAGACGTCATATTTAGTCTCACGATTGACATGCATAGTTCTACAAATTAAAAAAGAGAAAAACAATGAAAATTCTATTAAACCAAATGACAAGAGTGCGTATACATCGTACACTGCTGACTGCAGAGATGATGCCGGAAATTGCATTGCAGCCATTTAAATTCTCTGAATGCAAAGTAAAAGTATCTCTATATATGGATGGCGTTTGAAAACGAAATTATGAGCTTCCTTGCCTCATGTTTTGCCGACAGAGGGGTGGGGGGGGGGGTGGCCTGTAAGGATTACCACACAGCTTGTCGTTATTTGAACCCAAAAGAGAGCATTATACTGAGAACGGTGACGATGATGGCAGACAAACGATATAATTATACCATTTGTGGGTGATGGGTGGTTATATGTATGAATATCCTGCCTCCTGCGATATAAACTCTGAGGATTTTTTTTTTCGGGGACGCATCATCTCTTCGTGTACATATGTACATATCTTTGTTTATATATATTTTTTTTCGGTCTACAGACAATGATACATTAAAATTCATGTGGAGGCAAAGTCCTTTTGCTATATATAGATGCGCTAAGGATCAGCATCAGGACACCACATCCAGAAGAGTTCACATTTCTGATCGTTCTTTTAAACTGCGTGCATGTGTTACAAAAGTGTTTATTAAAATTGTGATTATGTGTGGTTGTCAATTGTGTTCTATATGGAGAGACTATACCATCATTATAATGGTTGGGGAGGAATTTTTATATATATATATACAGATCCAATGCACATCACAGACACCCAGAGACCATTGGAGGGAGTTGTTGGACCTTGATGGTAATATTAAACATCACAAAGAAGTTGGATCCTTATATATGTTTGTAGCGTAGCATCAGTCAGTATAAACGGGCGAAATTAATTGCTTAGAATAAATGAACAATAAAACAGGCAATTAAACAGATGGAATGCTATAACCAACAACACTATGACCATAACATATACATACATATATAGTCCCTATTGGGCGGTTGTTTGGTTATCTTTACTATGTGGGCATTGGGTTAGATGAAACTTCATCAATGATATTGCATTCTGTGTTTATATGTATACAAAGGGTTTCAAGAAGAAGACTGACATTTTCAGCGAAAACCTGCTTGGAAATGTTTGAAGACTTAAGCAAAATTGATTTAAGAAACAATAATGTATGTGTTTTTTCCACGCCAATTATCAAACAAAAAAATTGTAATAAAATGGAAAATTAAAGACCAATACAAATTTAAATAAAAGAACATTTTATTATATTTAAAAAAAACGAGATTTGAAGAAATATTCATTTTAAGTTGGTTAAAAGTGTATAAATTTGGCTAAGGGCCAGTTTCACAGTGCACATCTTAACAAAATAAGTAGCACTAAATTTTCTCCTTTTGGCACTTTATCCGCAGTCTGAGTAAGTCGAACTTAAGTGGCCAACATAGGAGACTTAAGTGTCACTTATTTCGATAAGTTTAAACAGTGAAATTGTGCATTGGTTTTCCATATTTGGCACTTAATCGAGTGTGGAACTGGGCCTAAGTGTAAAAAAACTAAACGATTGAGGCTAAAGAGTTAATTTTTTTTTTAAGAAAGTCATGCAAACATTCAAACACATTGAAAAAAATTATAAAAATGTGAAATTTGATGTGACTTATGAAAAATTAATCCAGGCTCTAATTTTATTAAAATCCATTTTATTAAATATAAATATTTAAAAACTAACAATTTTAAATAATTTTTTTTTGAAATTTCATTGACTCTTTTTCGTCACAATAGATTATTTATAATTTCCAAATGACTTATGGAAGCTATAGGTAAACATTGTTAGTTTCTATGTTTGAAGATAATTGTACACTCGTTTCAAGCATTAATTATAAATAATTTTTATTTATTTTATACTTTTAACAAATCAATGGTGACATTGAAAAGTTAATGTCACCATTGATTTGTTAAAAATATAAAATAAATGAAAATTATTTTGAATTTAACCAAAACTTTAAGATACCCATAGGGCTACATGCAAATAATGATGGGGACGGGTCGTTATTCCAAAATTGTGTACGACCAAAATTCTGTAAATGGATTGAAAATTCTGTATGAAATACCGAATTATGGTTTTACAAAGTTTTTAAAAAGAGAATTTTGGTTTTTCAGAATTTTGGAATACAGAATTTTAGATTTGCAGAATTTTGAAATACAGAATTTTGGAATACAGAATTTTGGAAACCGAACTTTGGCACTTACAGAATAATGACCCCAACCCGAAAATAATCCTAAACAAAAAAAGAAACGAAAAATGTCCCCAAAATTGGGGCTTCTTTTCATAATGAATAATTTCCCATTTTCAAAATGAAAAAAAAAACACCTCAAATTAAATAAGAAAAAATACTCAAATAAAATATAAAAAATACAATAGGACCACTCGCAAGTGGTCACAGGCTTGAGAGTATCTCGCGGAGAGATTAATTTTCGGAACTTTTTGATATTTACTCGCAAGTGGACAGATTTTTTGATAACTATCGGCGATAAGCTCGCAGAATTCCAACACTGTTCGTATTTTGCGAGTAGCTGTCGAGAGTTTACATTGTGAAACTGTGTTCTTCAGCAGGAAGCAAGTCAATCAAAAGTGGTTTTATAATAAATTTTAATTTAAAATCCGGTTAAAGTGAATGGATTTAAATGATTCCCGTTTTTTCTTTGATTTTGGAACACTTATTTTTTAAAAATTTTGCTGTAATTATAATTATAATTATTATAATTACTTATGGTTATTATAATACAATTTTTTGTTAAAATGTTTAAAAAAATTATTGATAACGTCATTCTTGAGCTCCAAAAGTAAACTTGAACAAAAATTTCAAAACTTGAGAAAACAGGTAAGATAATAATTTTAAGGGTAAGCCATGCGCGGAATTTCAATTATACATCTACCTGTGGTTTAACCCATCTTTTCTAAATGTCTTTATTTCTTTAAGAACAGTGCCGAAAAAAAATTCAACAAACTTTGAATATATTATACCTATGTCACTTTAACTACTTTCAACTTCCAACTAGCAGGAAAAATGTATCAAATGGATACGGTTATGAAAGTACTCTTAGGAAATCATCTCTCCAAACTAAAAAATTGAATTCGCGATTTTAAAATCTCAAAAAATTTAGTCTCAAATGGACAGGCACTCGAGAGTAACTCTCGTGAGTTTATTAGCGAAGGAACTCTCAAATGGACACGCACCTTAAAATTAAGAGCAGGTATTAATTTGTAAAAAAAAACAATTTTTTCGTATACATAATTAAATAAATTAATCACTGAAAATAATTTTATACATAAAATCTATGAACGGTGATCTTAGAGCTAAAATAGCAGATTTTCTCCGAAAATTCATGAAAAAACGGTCATAAATTTCATGAACGGGTGTTGTTTTTATGAATCTCCATTCCTAAAAAAATTTGTATGGAAGAATTTCGTTTAAAATCACTGATCATAGTTATCATGATTTTATTCATACGAGCATGAACGGTTCATGCACTAAAATTTGCACTTTTTTATGAAAAATATATAAACATTAGGAATACAGTCCTTAATTTTATGCATGGTTCTTATAAACCTGGATTTTTAGGTTGCATGTATCAATTCATGAGTTTAATGTCTATTCCTATAATTTATGAATCATGAACCTGGACCATGGATTTTTAAAGTCTTCATGTATCAATTTCATAAATTTAAGGCATTTATTCCTAGGTTCTATGAATTTAAAATAAATCAAATCGGAAAGAGCATGAACTGTTCATGAAAATTATGATCACTGGTCTTAGAGAAAATTCTTCGATAAAATTTAGAAATATAGAATTCACAGTGTATTCATGCTGTGAGTTTTATAAGAATCGGTAAGCATCGACCATAATTCGCGTCTTAGTAGGGCACGATAGCATCTGACTGATGAGTCCAACTTTCGTACCTGGGCGAAACACAATTTTTGGACCGGAGTGTATTTTGCAATTTCACTAGCTCATCAGACTTTGTAGGTAAGTCGGAAATTATTTTCATTTAATTTGCAGTTTTTAATTTGCAGCAAAATTTTATATTTTATGTATTGGTTTCATAAATTTTATGAAAAATTCATGCGTGATGCGTTGTATGACAAGGTATTCATAAAAATAATGAACGATTCATATTTTTTATGAAATAAAACATAAAATAAATTACTGAGATCATATGCTTTAGGTAAAATTTTCATAGCATACATGGACATATTCATAATTTGTATGTATAGTACCTACAGAAAATTCACTTTAAATGAAATTCATTCATATAACTTAAGTATACAAACATTGGATTTATGAACATCAGGTACATACATTTTATGAATAATTCATGAGCCGCATGACTCGTTCATACTCGTAGGAATCAATTCATACAAAAATACCTAAATCGTATGAACGCGATGTTTGGCTCAATTTTTAAGTATGTGTGCATTAAAAGTAGGAAATTTTTCATGAAAATCATGTACCTTTTTGGTTCAGTGATGTTCCATTGAAATATATATTTTCATTTAAACTTAACCGATAATGTACTGATTAGTGCTGTATTTATTAGTTTACATAAGTTAGCGTAAAGAAACCACAAAATATTAAAGGAAATTAATGAGAACAGAGATTTAAAAAACTGAACCTCATTTTACTAAAAACTAAATAACTTCGGCTACACAGCGAATTTAGGCAAACGGTTAACTGATAAATAATGTATGAATACGAATTACGAACCTATATATGTATATGATATAAAAATCGTACTTATTGGAGCTGGGCCAGAGCTTCAAACAAAAAATTGAACAAAAAATATTCAACTTTAAATTTTAAATTTTTTTTTATAAAGTCTGACACTCTGCAGTTATTGTTTAAAAAGATAGGGAGCAATAAAGTTTCGTAAAACCAGTTTCTTTATGTTCTGAATTATTTTGCCGCTACATTTTTTAAGCTCAGCGAAATAAGGAAATTAGGTTCCCAAGAAAAAATT
Source organism: Epistrophe grossulariae (assembly GCA_929447395.1). Taxonomy (NCBI): domain Eukaryota; kingdom Metazoa; phylum Arthropoda; class Insecta; order Diptera; family Syrphidae; genus Epistrophe; species Epistrophe grossulariae. The sequence continues at coordinate 111,262,141 of OV839567.1, forward strand.
AAATATAACTTTTTTCATATATAATGAAATAAATCCCCAAAGAAATTTGACCACAACATTAATTTTATTTTGAATAAAATTTTGGGCCCTTATTTCATTTTTCTAAAATATCATTGTCTTTCTCAAAAAGTCTCTCTGCAGAGATTGCAAAATACCGCTTATTGTGGACATGGCAATTATGTTTTAATGTTAGGATCATTTTGAAAAACCATCAGCGATTAACAGAATATAGCTGAACAAATCGAGGCATAATTTCACTATTGACAAAATGACATTTAGGACCTTAATTCATTTAAAATGTTAGGTCTTATTCCCTGGTGCCTATATTTTGCTTATATTTTAAGGCACGATAACTACAGAAGTGTTGAACCTAAACGACATCAAATGTTCAAAATTCCTATAGGATTTTAACGTTCCTTTTTGTTTTCATAGAAAATATATCTAATAAAACTTCAATTTCTTAAATTTGAAATTGACCACCAACACCCACCCCCTAACTCTCTAAAGGTCGAGTGAACTTATGCAACGCAATTATTTAATTTTTAACATTTTTATAATATATTAATTAAGTATGCGATTTTGGATATTTGAGTCCGTTCCGAACTTTGATCTGAAAAATCAAACAATAGGTGTGTTCCTTTACTTTGAAGCTCTGCAGTACATTTGTCTGAATTTCTACACAAAAGTCTGTCAAAGTTCACATGAAAAAAAAAAAATGGTGCAGTTTTGGACAGAAAATCCCAAAGTTTGAAAGTAAGGGAACGCACCTTATTATTGTAAATATATGTTTACACACGAGTGTTTATTGATGTGTAAATCCTTGTTGTTTTTTATTTATTTAAATCAGTCTCCATATTTATTTCTCATTATTTCCACCTTTTCATTAATGTTTGTCTCACTCAAGCTTTCCAGTATTTTTATTTACCTTTATACCTTTTTTATTTGTTAAAACATTTTGTACCAATCAAAATGGCTATATAAACATGCATATATATATTTGTTACAATATTTTGTTTATGAACTTAAGCTTAATCAAGCTGATTAACGTCTGTCGACCATAATTAGTTTTGAAAATGTTCACTGAACAGATTAATAATTAAAAAAAATAAAAAAAAAACCAAAAATTATGATTCTCCCTTTTTTTTAAAGAACAAGCTATGGTGATGGCGATAATGATGATGGCGTTTATGTGAACATCTGGGTCGGTGTATATATATAGTTAGTATAACACCACCACAACACAACAAAAGCACATTAAATGGCCAACAACACAAGTCGGCATTCAGCGTACAACGTTCAGTTCATGGGAAATAAGGCTTATGGCTTTGTTAAAGGAAAGGTATATTTATAGTAAAAATCAAAGCTTTGATTTTCAACGGAAGACCGTTCTCGGATTTCGTTTTTCTTTGTGCGCGCACCAGTTAGCCTTTTGTTGATATCTATACTACCGCATATATACCTACCGGTGTGCCTGCGGATTGTGGTGATGTATACTTCAGATGGTTTGATGGGGACTCTTCAACTTGAACCTTTCTGCCACTTTAAATTAAGTCCACTCGATTTGATTGAATTATAATGCTAGAGCGGCTTGCTTTGTAGTTTTGTTTATGGTAGCACAGTACATAGGTATATCTCTTGTTGTCGTCACGTAGGTTCAAATAAAAATATACCCAAAGACAAGGATTCTTCTACTTTTGATGTTGACATCTTTTTGAACTATTAAACAATTAAGGCAAACGGGTAAAAGAACAATAAACGTATAAAAGGGTGGATTTTTCTATGGTATTTTAAGCTATTAGCTTTAGTTGGATGGAATAGTTGTTTTTGACATATACCTAATTCTTAAATGGACTTTAATTGTAGATATATATCTATCTATACTAAAGACTTTCTTACAAATTCTTGAAAGAGGTGAAATGTAGAGTTATGTGGATTAAGCACGTTGTCTAAACATAAAGCAGGATCTTGCCTGTTTTGGAGGAAATTGAAAGTTTAAGAAGTGTGATTCAAACAATATGGGACACGGCCCACACATGTGGCGATATCAATTGATTTTTTGGCCCAATATTTCCAGTAAATCAACTGGCCTATAACGCTATCTTGAATTAACTTCATCCACATTTTTTTCGTAGGCAGCATACCTGTCATAAATAGAATAAGAAAACAGTTTTCGACAGTTTAAAGAACATAAAAAGCGTCCCACCGATACATTATTTATTTGTTAATCAAAAGCTTTTAACCTTACGATAATGAAGATGTTAAAAAAAAGATCATAAGTCATTAGAATATTGATTTAAAAAAAAAACTCACAACTGAGACACAACTTCCGTTCGTCTGCAACATGTGGTAAGTTTGATCAAACCCAACTTTTGCAGAAACATTGATTTTTGAATTTTCATTTCCAGCTTCCGTCAGTCTGTACGTCTATGAATTTGTGCGACCGTAGCGTTGAGACTATAAGAGTGAACCGATTTGCTTTAAATTTGCAGACTGTAAAGGCAACCAGCAAGTGGTTAGTTTGATCAAACAAAAATTTTACTGAAAAGTAGGTTTTTGAATTTTCATTGGCAGGATCCCTCAGTCTGTAGTTGATGCAAATTTGGTGACTTTAAAGGCAAACAACAAGGTGGTAAGTTTGATCGAACAGAAACGTTGATTTTGGAACTTTCAGTTTCAGAATCTGTCAGTCTCCACTTCTACTATTTTTTCCGTTTGTAGCGTTTGAGACTAAAAGACTGAACCGGTTTTCTTTAAATTTGGTTATTCTAAAAGCAAACAACAAATGGTAAGTTAGATCAAACCGAACTTTAGCAAGAACTTTGATTTTTGAATTTTCAATTGCATTGGTCAATGGTCAGTCTTAATGTCTATGCATTTGTAGCGTTGAGACTAAAATATCAAAATTGTATTGCTTTAAATTTGGTGAATGTAAAGGCAAACAACAAGTCGTAAGTTTGATCCAACCGAACTTTTGCAGAAACGTTGATTTTTGGACTTTCAGTTGCAGAACCCGTCAGACTGTACGTCTGAGTATTTGTGCGCTTGTAGCGTTGAGACTAAAATATCGAACCGATTTGCTTTAAATTTAGTGAATGTAAGGGTCAAAAAAACAAGTGGTAAGTTTGATCAAACAGTTCTTCCTAGAGGTCAAATTCAATTTTTTTGCCCAATCCAAAATTAGACTCCAAAGACCCTCGGTACATTTGCATATAAGTTGTAGCCAACATATTGTCGACGCGTCGTAACGTGACGCTCGATTGATCTTCAGCTTTTCATGAGCTTTTTATATCGAATATAAAATGATAAAACTGTTTTTTTTTTTAATTCTCAAAGACAAAACGGTGTTATTTAAAAATAAAACACAACCGCGACGTCTGCTTTTTTTTTTGAAAATTAAACCAACGTTGACAACCTTATGGTGTTGTGGTGCGGCAGTATACCTATATAGAACCTTCAATCTCTTTCACCGTCAACGCGACGCAACGCGACGACGAAAAGTGTTTTGAAATTGAGATTCTTTCATGTGGAATGGCAAGGCAAGTCACATTCAAGTCAAGCCCAAGTCAAGGAATTCCGCATCAAATGTTTTTTTTTTTTTTTTTGCTTTTTTATTGGCGGCCTCATTTGCTTTTTTGGTAAATTAAAATTTGAAACCGGAAGGTGACAGGCATAAGGATTTCACTTTCAGATTAAATAAAATTTTAAGTCGTGGTCATATGAAACACTCTGCTGACATCTCATGTCAGTTGGGTTGAATTAATTTCGACTTCTGTCTTATTCACATTTATCGCAATGTGCGTATATATAGCTATATATCTATATATGAGTTTTTGGGTTCCACCCGCTTCCTTTGGATTATGCCACCACTGGCACCGGCAACAGAAACGGCAATAGCACCGGTACATGTCGTCGTCGTCCTCAACTAACTCCAATGCCGACGAGGAGCTTAGTTTCGGGTCTTTTACTGGGGAAAATTAAAATTGAATCATTTATGAGGATGAATATAGCAAAAGGGTGTGGGATTAAGGGCTGTTCAGACACCCAAAAGTATACTATACATACACATCACAAAACCCGCATATTGAAAGCACAGAGCCCCTCTCTCTTCTCGTGAGCAACTTTAAGCTATATATTCGTATATATGTATGTCCGTATGTATATGCATGATGAGATTTAACTCCGGAAATTGTTTTAATCCGGTGCTCTATATATGTATGTATGAAGGTATATGTCGAATGTTGAGCAAAGGATAGAAATATGTGTGCGTGCGTGGTTAGACCTTATGGTGCCGATATGATGCCATACTGTTTGTGCCGCACTTACATCGAAAGTTATATTATATGTATGAAAATTTGGTAAGGAGGGGGGGGGGGGGTGGGTTAGGTTGCCTTTTGTTTTACACATACGGCGCTTTATACAACAGGGTCGGGAAGAATATAGAATGTTATAGCAATGGATGGGGAGCATGGAATAGGGTTTTTTTTTTTTTGGTATAAAACAGCAACATAATGATGCCGCACACACATCTTGCAAATAGACATCGCATAACTACTTGGAAATTCACTGACTTTTTGGGCCGCAGGAAGCAGTCGTTGTGTGTTGATTGGGAAATGTTATCTGCTTGATTGCATTTAACTAGAGTGCGCCATGGTGCGTAATGTAATTTGAACAAGTAGACAATATGTTTCTAAGAATTTCCAAATGGTTAAAAAGGATTTTCAAACATATACATATTATATGTTACCTATTAGTTAAAAATCTACTTAAGAACATTGTGGGAAAGTTTAAAGAAGTGTTTATTTTTGGTAATTTTAATTTTAGTTAAGTGTAATGTTCATAAATTAATAGAAATTTAATATTTTTGATTTTAACTTGAAATTATTGGTTTCGTGTGAAAAGAAAACAATCAAGGTATTAATCACAAATAACACTGCGATGATGGAGAAGTCTATAAAAATGATTTTTCGTTATTTGAGCCTATAAACGGGTAACCGAATTTGGTACAGAGAATTTTTATATTATTCCTTACAAGAATACATTTTTGTTTCAGCTCATTTCGAATGAAATTGTTTTTTTCTCAAGTTTTTAATTAAACTTTGAACCCAAATAAGTTTAAAGTCATTTCGCGCAGTAAAATTGCGTTTCACGCGTTTTTACGTTTGGGTCGTATCTTAGATCCAAAAAGTGGTTGGCCAAAAATGTTAAACCCAGAATTGACAAAAATGAAATATTTATAGGTACTAATGGGTAAACAACTTGTATACTTTTCTTTTTCTAAATATTTTTCTAAAAATTTAAATTTTTTAAGTTAATTGTTAAATTGGAAATGAAAAATAAACGTTTACATTTTCTAAGCAAAATACTCTTTTTTTGATTCAGATGTCTGACCAAAATCTTGACGCAGACGGTAAATTAATACCTAATAATGTTAAATAAACAAGTTAACAAGTTAATTGTTTTATATTTTTGACCAATTTTTTCGTAAAACTTTTCCACTGTATATTAAGCTGTTTTGTTTTTGATTAATGAATTGTTTCAAGAGAAAACATTTTCCCGACTCCATATATGGGCTCTTAAAAAAACAGGAATATTTTTTTGTCGCTATTTTTTTTGCGAAATAAAAGTACTTTAATAAAAATTTTCGAAAAAAAAATTTTAAAACTAAAATCTACAACCTTGGAGAGCTTTATGACGATTAGACCATTTGCAGAACTCTTCAAAAAACACAAAAAAAAAAAAATTATGTTGGTACAAAATTTTGTGTTCCAATTGGACAAATTGCAATTCGTCACGACCAATTTATTTTTTCAAATTTCTATTATTTTAGAAATTAAAACGCAATTTTTTTTTATCTTAACATAACTTTAATAAGTTTTCTACTATTTTGTCTACCGAATTCATTCAAACTGCCTAAAGTGCTCTAACATTTAGGTTAAAAGTAAAAAAATAGCTTTGTGGTATACCTCTTACCTATACCTAAGTCAAAAATTAAAAATTTACCCGATTATGCCATTCCAGCATAGTTGTCGTACATTATAAATGAAAAAAATATTTATAAAACTTTGAATAAAGCAAGCGGTATTCTTTTTTAAATTTGATCTTCTCCATATCAGCGATGCCAGATCGTGGGGATTTTTCCCTTTTTGTGGCAATTTCACGGTTTTCACAAACCGAAAAATCGCTTATTTCGACATATAAGCTACTCTGTCTTATTGACACACAAGTAAAGAAGGACAATGAGAAGGATGAGTTAAGGATAGTTTGTTTTAAAGCAGGTTTACTTATGTTGGGGTTGAAGGTATTAAAGTTGTTGGCTTTACGTTGCATTCGAGTAAAAGGTTCGTTTATGACATAATCAGTACGATGGTAGGCAGTGAGGAAGAGAAGAACAGGACAGATTTTAACTGTCGAGGGTTTCAATTCAGAGAGGTTCTTTGGAGGAGATTATGGCAATCAATGACCCCATTTATAATAATTATATTGCTGACAAAAAAAAAAAACATGTCGGCAGTATCACGGCGTTAATTGAGGGATTGAAGGTTCAAAATTTTATGATGGTCTACGTATGAAGGAAGGTTATAAGGATCATCCCAGCCAAGACCCTGCAAATCTATGGGTGAAAATATGCACTATAATTGTGACCAGAATTGGCAGCCATATTCTAGGAGAGGTCGAAGGAATGTTTTGGATTTTGCAAAAATAGGGGACAAGAATATTCTTTTGACCAGTATTTTACGAAAAGGAGAGTTGAGTTGGCTTTGATAATAATTTTGCCGAAGTGAGAGCAAAAATTTACTCGAGTGTCACAAATTAATCCCAAGTCGCAAAGCGTAATTACTGCAGTAAGAACAGACACAAATTAATCTAGTATTGTCTTTGGGGCAAAGGAGGGCACTTTCGACTGAATGTTATGGGTTGGCCATTCCTAATGTTTAGCTCAAAAAAGTGTTGTTTTTTTTTTGCGCCAACGAAAAAAAGCTATTTAAGTCTGTTTGCTGCATAAGTGCGTCGCGGTCGTTGGTAATGACAATTTATTTCGAAAACCTCATATCGTCAGCGTAAATTTCCAATTTCAATTGACGTTAAATCAGCTCAACATAATTTATAGTAAAAAAAAAGATAAGTGGTCCCAAATGACTTCCCTGAGGTACTCCAGATAATTCATGAATATAGGTTTGATTTGATATTGGAGATTTTCAACGTGTTTTTTCATGAAATAAATAAAAGATATTATTTTAAATAACTTAAAAACACTTATTTTATTTATTTATTTATTTACTTAAATGCTTTTCGGAAGCTATGCTTCCATCGTCAGTAAGTGGAAGCATGGCTTCCGAAATGCATTTAAATAAATAAATAAATAAATAAAATAAGTGTTCTTAAATTATTTAAAATAATATCTTTTATTTAATATATATGTTTGGAGGAAGAAAGCACCCCAAATTGACGGTCAATTAGTCATAACTGAATAAAAAAAATGAACAAATGAGAAAAACCAAACATTTTTAGTTTAAAATGAAATTTTGTCAAACGCCTTACAAAAATTTATTAAAATGGCATCACCTTCTTTACCTTCTTTTAAGGCAGACAGTACACTTTACTTGCTTGCAAAGGCAACAACCTCTACATTTAAGGGTGAATCTGGGCCATTGTCTAGCAGACAGATCCTTATAGCTATCTAAACCTACCTGCAGTTGTGTCTTTAAATTTGGTTGAGGTCTAAAATCTTCTTATGCGAGGTATTTTTCTTTCATTATTATCTTTCAAGGTTAAGTCCATATTGTTTAAAGCTTCTTTGAAATGTTGGCAAGCATTTAAGTCGAGTGGTATGCTGCGTAACTCTGTAGCTAAAAAACTCAAATTTTCTTTTCGAACTGCTTTAAAAATTGAATAATAAAAATAAAACTTGCCAAATAAATATTACACAATTTTAATCAATTTTGAAGAAAAATCAGATTCAAAAAATTTAGTGCTGTGAATTTTTTAATTTAACAAGTATTATAGTTTGCGTAGTCCCGGGTTTGAACTGTAATTTTTTTTTTTAATTTCGAGAGAGAATAAAAATGATTTACTCTGGGAAAGTATTAATTAATTAAACAATGGTAACAATAACACTATACACCCAGCTGAGGATTGTATACAGTTTTAATGTTTCAAGTTTCAATATTGAAACTATTGAAATTTTTTGCCATAATTATGCAAATTTAAACAGAACTCATAATATAAGTATGTCCATTGTCCGTTCACTTATTTTCATTTTGTTTGCCTCTTCAAACTCAGTGACTAAAAAACTCATTCAAAAAAACCATTCTATCTAGTATTTTTATCATCATAATTGGAATAGACAAACCTCTTCACAATGTTATTTCGTTAATGTACAAAAATAATCCAAAAAAAAAAAATACAAATTCATAGAAATATCTAACCGAAAAAAAATAGAACCACAAAGTGAGCAACGTCTGATCAACACTATACCTCTACCCTTTGAATTGTCCTATAATAGTCAGCTAGACCGGAACAAGTAAACATAATAAATATGTATAAAAAAAAAATAAAATAAAAATAAAACAAACTTGACATAAAAACTTGAAAACATAGAATGACCAAAAACACTCATTTGACATATGCACTCCACTCCTATACTGACAACACAAAAAAAAAATTGAAAGAGATGTGACTATATTTTGCTTCAAATGTGGTATATTAGCACATTCAAGCTCATTGGGGCCAAACAAATATCCCATTCCATATTATGTATGTACCTCTATACATCAGCGTATCCTTAAAATGAAAATCCTGGGTTCAGGAAAAAAAAACAGGAATGACCATTGCGGCACCGTTATGGCGGGAGTCATTTTTATATTTTATATCCTTTTCAACTGTTTAAATCAACTATGTACGTTTTTTTTTTTATATATGTATCTTCTTTTTTTTTTCATGAAAATGTCCTGGAATTATTCCAGCAGGAGTTAAAATTTTGTTACATAGGTGAATGTGGCGCCAAAAAATAATGAACAAAAAAAAACTCTTGACTTTGATGTTGCCAAACTTGGAGCAACAACAACCAAAAAAAGAAAAAAAAAAAAAACAGGAATAACAGGAAAATTGTTATTTTGCTAAAAATAACGACCAACGAGGCAGACGAATAAAAAGCGAATTCCTGTTTTAATCAAAATTAAAATTCCTGACTCCATCCGGTCACGCATCAGCTGACGAGGGCTGAATTTGATGGCGAGGGTGACCCACCGGATATAGAATGGGATTGGATATAATAGATGATGCACTAGTGTAGTATAGAAATCAGTGATGCCACTTTATAAGGTTTTGGTTTTTGAAGTGCTTTGAATTTCTACTTAGATCCTTGAGGTTTCGTCCCCAGAGTGTTGCCTTTTTGGTATAAATTGACCACTGCAACTTTTTTTTTTAGATCGTTGAAATTTTTTTCACACAGTACTTATTGCCTCTTTGGGTGAAATTGACAATGATTTTGACCTTTTTGATGTTGATTCGTTATTTTGATTCGTTGTTTTAAGAATATAATTGATAGTTAAGTTAGGTATGCTTATATGTTCTTTGAAACTTTAAAATTTGAATTGTTTATTGATAGTTTTGTTTGAAAAATCAAGACAAAGTATGATTTCGTCAAAAGTGTAAAACATTTGGTCAAATGAATTTTTGCTAAAAAAAAAATCTTAGATGTTCTGTTTTATCGGATTTAATTTAATTTTAAAGAACTGTTTCGTTAGAATTTCTTTTCACAATTCTTATCGAAATGTAATAAAATTACTTCTTTTTAGAAGTTTTATAAAAACTGACATTTCACATTTTATTAAATTAAGTATAAAGGTTCATTAGACTATCAAAAGAAGTTAAAAAACCTTTTTTCTTAAGAATAAATGCAAAGTACATACTCAAATGGTTTCAGTGAAGTAAATTTGAAGACACTTTTTACTTTAAGCCATGACATGAAACTTATCATTTTTAATAATGAATTCAGTAGATAAATATTCGAATCACAAATCTTAAATATTATAAACTAATTATGTTTTGAATAACTGATTAGGGCTTAAACCCCAATCAATACCCAATTATTGAGAAATGTATTGAATTTGCTTTATTTAAGAAGCTTTAAGAAAACTGTTAATTTTTATTATTAATAATATTATGTTTCTTTGTGGTGTGGTCTCCATGTTACGTTTGATATGTATATATGAAACAATAAATGATAAAATGATTTAAAAAAAATTCAAAATTACTTTTTAAACAATTTTAATTAAATTAAAATTAAATAAATTAAAATTGTTTAAAAATTAATTTTTAATTTTTCTTTAAATCATTTTATCTTTTATTGTTTTATATATAAATAATAAAATTGTATGTAGAGTTCTGTTCCTTAGAAGACTTCAATACATATTATTTTAAGATGTTTTAAAAAAAAAATTTCTTACGAAAATGTAACTTCTTTTTTGAAGCTTTGACTTCTAACCCACTTTAAGTTTAACATTTTTTCTGTGATAAGGGTTTGTAATAAACAATTTTCATGAGTTTTAATTAAAAGAATTCCTAAAGAAAGGGGCACAAAAGATCGTAAGAACAAAGTGCATTTAATACCCAAAAATATTAATTCATTCATTCAACGAAACTGTGATTTTTTTTTTTGAAGTTTTAACTTCTAAAAATCATTAAATTTAAAATTATTTCTATGGCATGGTTTTGTAGAAGATTTCAAAACAAATTTTGATATTTTTTTATTAAAGAATTCCAAACGAAACTGTAAGTTCTTTTTAGCAGGTATGACTTCCCATTTAATTTTCTATTATTACTGTAGCAAGGTTTATCTTAAAAAATTGTTTAACAAGATAATTTTACGGTTCAATTTATTTTATTCATAATATATCGATCATTCATTCATAATCCTTTTGAAAATGTAGTTTACAAAACTTGTATAAACATTTGAATAATTTTCAAAATATCTTAAGAAAGTGTGACTCAATTTAACGAACTTTGATTTGAACAAATATTTGATTTGAAATAATTTTCCCAGTCAGACTTCTATTTTGCGGCTATTTTTATGAAAACGGATTCCATTGAATTTGTTTTAAGGATATTATAAAAAATTTTCAGGTAGCTTAGTTAAAACTTTACTGTTGCTTTAAATAAATTCTAGTTAATTTGGGATGTTAAGAGTTCCAATATGTGAGAATTTTTTTTTTATGTCTTCGGTACTTAGCAATACCAACTGAGCACAATTTTTTTTAAATTTAAAACCGGAATAGAAGTCTGACTGGGAAAATTATTTCAAATCAAATATTTGTTCAAACCAAAGTTCGTTAAACTGAGTCACAATTTCTTAAGATATTTTGAAAATTATTCAAATATATGTACAAGTTTTGTCAATAAAAGTAATTATTTTAGGCGAGAAGCCACAGTTTTCATTAAACTTCGAAAATGAGCCTATTTTTACTAAATTTTTAAAAGGATCGAATGATCGATATAAGATGTTTTAAATTGAATCTTAAAATTCTCTTGTTACACATAAGATAAACCTTGCTGCAGTGATAGTTAAAAATTAAATGGGAAGTCATAGCTGCTAAAAAGAACTTACAGTTTCGTTAGGAATTATTTAACTAAAAAATATCAAAATTTGTTTTCAAATCATACGTAAAATTTTCAAATTTGCGAAATTATTATTTTGTATTTACGGCACATGGCAGCACATAAGATTAGTACATTAGAGCACGATTTTTCTTTTCAATATCACAATTAGCCGGGCTTACTTCATGCTTTGTCATGTCGTGTCACAACTTTAAAAGTAGAAAAAAATGCGAATTTTTAAAAATAATCTTTTGAGTTCTTAGGCCAGTTTTTCAGTGCTGAGTTAACTCCAGAGTTAGTTAATCCCGCAAATAAATAAAAAAGAAACTGACCGTGAAGTTTTCTACAATTTTCATAAAATTTTGTGTGGAAAATCTTCTTTTGATTAAGGTATTCCAGATTGTTGAGTCGGTTTTAGTTTTTAATCAATAGAGGATTATCTCTATTCTCCAAGATCATTTTGTCGTATACGCCACGAAAATCAGTACTTTGTTCGATCCCCATACACATACGACAAAGTGAACACAAATGCGTTAGTTGAATGCAATACCGAACCGAGCGAGATTTCCGATTTTTTTAAAAACTATAGAAGACATTTTAACATCTGGTTTTTAGTGTTTGAATACAAATTGAAATGAGAGTTGAATATTAAAAACAAAATTACTAGAAAATAATGTAAAATTTTGAACAAAATGAGTTTCAAAAAAACTTTCTTCATTTTTTTTTAAATTTGAATTTGGAAATTAATTTTTCCAAAACTGTTGCATAAAAAAAATTATTTAAAAACGGAATTAATTTATGGATTTTTGGGTTTAAAAAAGGCATAACATGATACATTTTGTTTGTGGTTTGTCTCCAAGTTGTGTTTTTTCAATAGATGATTAATCTTAATAAATAAATTTAAAAAACCCAATTTTATTTTTTGTTTTTTATTTTTATTTTTATTTTGATTTTATTATTATAAAAACTTAATTTCACAACTTTAATTTAAATGATGTTAGCGACGCGTTTCGGAGTGTTACTCCATCTTCGGTTTGGGTTTTTTAAATTTATTTATTAAGATTAATCGTCTATTGGCATAACATGACATTGTAAGTGATGCGGTTGATTTTTAATAATTTTGTTTGTAACTAAAAAAACATGCAGTTAATCCTATATACGTACGACAAAACAATATTAAAAAAAATATCGCGGAAATACATGGATATTTTGTCGCATATGACAAAATTTGGCGTTTACGACAAAACAAAACTAAGGGATGAGTTATTTTGTGCGGATATACGACAAATGCATACTGATTTTCTCAGTAACGGTAAATGATAGGTCAAATCTGATTTCAGAAATGGAAAGAGGACTTTTGAAAACATAGAACTGCATACCCACTTTAAAAATGTGCATTTTGGCGTTTAGGACAAAACAATTCTCGGGCGACGATAATATTTCAAAAATCTATTGTCATCGATGTGCGACACTATGGATATCACCTTTTTACGCCTTTCATCCCTCAAAATAGAGATGGCGCCACAACAGAATTGCACTGTGAATAACTTACACTATCAAAATCGAGATGGCGACACAACTGAAAAAGTCGTCCATTTGGTCCCTGAGTCTCCCCAAATTAAGTGAGTGAAATCGGAGTTAACTTAGGATTTCAATTGACTGAAAAACACCTTATGGAGTTACCTCAGGTTTAACTTCGAGACTAGGTTGATCTCGCACTGAAAAACTGGCCCTTAGCATCATTTAACTGAGCACGAAACAGAAAAACTTTAACTTTTTTAAGAAAATTGAACGGAACATCTTGCAAACGATACCACTTACGAAAAAGTTTACGTTTAGTTCTTTTGTAGAAAACACCATTTTCTATGTTATTGATGTAAAATTTTTAACAAAAATCTCATTTTTAAGAACAAAAATACAAAATACCGTATTTTTTTTACTTTTAACCAAATTTATTTATTTAATGATATTTCTTTAAAAAAAACTTGAATGTTATTTACTACAGGGGCTATATAATTTACAAAATGTTGGTAAACCATTTTTCTGTAACATCCACCGTTTAAGAGTAATTTGCCCTTATTTTCAACATTTAAATACATATTTGGCATTTTTCGTGATCGCAACATCTTCTAAACGATTGCTCGTAGAAAAAAAAAAGTTTGAATCTTTTTGATAGAAAATCACATAACCTAAAAACTTTGCATAGACAACTCTGTTGCCGCATCTACCGTATAAGAGCTACGTACTAAATACAGATATTTCCCACATTTAACCTTGAAAAAACTATTTTTTTGCAGATCTCGGATTTACAAATAATTTTTCATAATGAATCAATCGTCTGTCCCAATTGTAAGCTCTATGCTAGTTCTGTCTAAGTTTGGCTATATTTTGACAGGACTAATAAAGTGGAATCACTGTAGTAATATAACACATTTCATCGCCCACACTCCAACTGTCTGGCATTATGTAGTTATATGTGATTTTTTTGACGGTGGTTCTGCTGGAGCTTCTATCTGTTGTATAATACATAAAATTCTATATTCCCATGCCCTAAAAGGATAATAAATATATGACAGGAAAACTTAAGTAAATCTTTATATATACCTCTACACAGTGCACACAGGGATGTGTGGAAGTTTCGCCTAATGGCATCTTATGTCATTTTAGCCATTATCAAAGCGAATACAACGGAAACAACAATAATCCAAATAAATATATTGTGTCATCCCGCTAATAAAGTCAATAACTTGTTTTGCTGTGTGTTAAATTCCGCCCCCTAATAAATATTATGTATATAAATCTACTTGTATTACTCTTCTTATTATTATAGGTATAGTATAGCACTGCCAATCTCCCTGAATGAAAGTTTACTCCCTCCCTTAACATGGACACTATGAATGTAGTGTAAGTCATGTTAGGTTAGTTCGAGAGTTAAGGTTATAAAAATAATAGTCACAAACTATTATATCGTTCAATGAAAGAGAGAATGAGGCAGTTTTAGATTTCATCCCTCATTCCCGTCGGATGATGATGATGATGATGAGTCCTGGGGCTTAAGAATTCAATCAATTATCTTATCCTTTGTGCACACTGCTCTTCGTGCAGTTTCTTTTTTTTTTTGTTATTGTTTCTGCTGGCTTGCCTTATGCTCTGGCTTTCAATTTTTCGGTAGACGGAGAAATCTCCGTCCATTATCCAACCCCCAACTTCAACTTCTTCAGCCCCCTCCCATCCCTCATTTATTCATCTGACAATATTTGTTATTAGCTTTTTATGGTTCGAAGAATTCTTGAAAGATGAACAAATCTGATGATGAAATTTTATTATTCCTCTTCTTCGGGAAAGTCCTTTGTTCGATGAGAGAAGGTGGTTGTGGGTGGGGGTAGAGAATGAGGGTGATATGAGAAGAAGGTTTGAGTGTTTTTATGACTTATGAGAAGGGTTGGGGAGGGGGATGTCGGGTGGGACAACATTTTCTTTCTTTTTGTTTTTTGTGATTTTCATGATGTGATGATGATGATGACAAAAAGCATATAGCTGAACAAATGATAGGATATCGTTTGATGGTTGGCCTCAAATTTATTCTTCCTGGAAATCAAAATATTTTATCTATCTTGAATAGTTTAGAAGATGAACGAAATTATGTTTACCGAAGAGAAGATGTTATATAAAAATCGTTATTCTTTGTTTTTTTTTTAGGGCACTTTTGTTATAGCACTTAAAAAGTTAGAACATATTTTATTTTCTCTTTGTATGTTTATATGTAGTTCGAGAAAATTGGGGACAATTTTAATGGATTAAGATCCCAAAATGGCAAATAACGTAGATTGTTATGGAGCATCAATTTTCTGAATAGAATTCTTTTTGATGGCATCTATAATAGTGAACGATGAATATTATTTTTATAGTAGGTATATTTCTCAAAGTTTCATGATGCTTATGATGTTTTTTTTGGGATGCTTGTTTGTTTAGGAATATTTTCATTTTGATTTCGGTATACGCAAAGTTTCATCCCACAGATATAATTGAGAGGAAATATTGTATTTTAATTTGAGTTTGGATTTATGGAAAAATAGACCGTTACTAAAATTCACTGAAATAAAAATGCAATGTTGTACCATGATGAACCATAATTTGGAAAATTGGTCGTTAAAGTTTCTGCCTTAAAATGGTATAATTTTAAGTCAATATTGTGAAATTTTTATTGTTAAAGTTATAAAATCGTTTGAGTTCTATTGTAGGACTATCAGATAGAAGATGGCAAGAATTTTACTACTTATTTTCTATATGAGCCATTTTGCGCTGCCGAATGAGGAATTGACAAATTTTCTTAGCTTACCTATATTTTGTTTGAATGTTCGATTGTATGAGAATTATAGACGCAAAAGCTATACTGAACCAATTTCGTCAGAATTTGAAAAATTTGTTCCTATTAGAAGCGCGATGATTTAGAAAGTTTTTTTAATTGAAATCCATCCAAACACAAACAAAGTCATGTGAAATTTTCTTGGAAATCCGCCTACAAACACACCTACTTTAGTTGGAGACAAAATGGAGCACTGCGGCAAACCAGCATTAATTTTGTGAATTTCAGACTTGAAACCATCTATCGGTGAAAAAGGTTATTTTCTATATCCAAGGAAGAAAAAATCATAGAACTAAATGCACGCACTTTCGATAAAATAGCTTGAGCTTGTCTAACTCTATCAAATGCTTTAGAAATACAATGTGCAATAATCTCACTTTCTTCATCTGTTCTTAACAACGTTCATGCTATAGCACCATAAATCAGGACTGGGAGTGGGATGTTTTGCTTAGGGTCTCCTTGGCTATTTGGGTCATTAACACTTCAATGCCTTCCTTAATCGAAGAAACACCGAATGGCAAGAGTGTTTCTTCGGTTGATTTCTGAACTAATATTATTTTACGAGGTTATAGTAGAGCCTAAGTAGACAATGTGATTGACTATTTGCAAGTTTCTTTCCTCCCAAACCCAAATTTGGCCACCACACCGTTTCAATAATTGCAAATTCACCATGAGACAGCATTCTTTGTTCAACCCATAAAATCAATATTTTAAAAAATTGAACCTCATTTGTTGCTTACACGTTTCGGTCTATTGAAGAACGATGCCAAAAAGATTGCATGAGACGAGACCACGAAACCTTCAAATGATTTGGAAATGTCGATTTTGACGTAGCAATTTAATTTTCCCATCGTCAACCTGAACAAGCGGTCGAGTTTTATCGAGTAGGTATCTGAGTATCTGAGATACTGAGTTAAGACTTGGCTCGGTCTAATTCGCCCCTAATCACGCTTAAATTTGTCGGAGAGTGAATAAAGTGATCAACGATGGTTGGTTTCTTGAACTGTTAACAAAAGGTTTTTAGCGATAACGCAAAATAGATGACAAATTTTTATATGTGACGCTTAGGAGACTTTGGCACAGTTCGGAACACCTTCTTTCTTAAGGATGGCATTTCATCGACCCAAATTTTATAGATAAGTTTGTTTATGCTCCCTACTAAGTCATCTCCTACAGCTTTGAATAGTTCGACTGTTAGGCCATCCGCAACAACTTTGTAGGCTTTTAGTTTTGACGGAAATTTTGGTCATTATTTTCCAAATTCAATGAAGTGTTGTGCTTAATAGTTTAATTTTCGCAGTCTTCACTTTTTAGCAGGTTAGAAAAGTGCTGTTTCCAGATCCTCAGCACCTACTGTGGGTTTATAATAACCGTAATTTTCACTTCCATCTTAAAATTCTTTTGTTACGGCCTTATAATGTTCTTGGGTAGATCGTTTCATCCTTTGCTAGAACTACCAAACATTATCCCAGCCGTAACAGCCATCAATAGACACTGACCACCCACTTTTCGTACACTCTCTCTTTCTCCCCGATAACTCACTCTCATTAATTTTCTTCGCCCGTAGAGTTTTTGAACTGGTCCCTCTGCAGGTGCTTTGGTCCTAGCCTGCAGAATTGACTTTTCATCAAACCTAGAGGTTTTGCGAAACCCAGCACATTAGTGATAAAATAAATTATTGAAGGTTTGACTGAACAACAACACTTGAGTGAGCTACCAACAAGTTTGTAGAGGCTGGAGTTATAGCTACAAAAAAACCCGCTTAAAGAAGCTGCAAAATGTCACAGCCCTTTTTTCACTTAAGCGAGTTTTTCAATTGAACGAACCCCGCTTCAGTGAAAAAAAAATTTCAATTTAAGAGGAGTCCGGGAAGTTGAAAAAAAATTGCACTTAAGCGGATTTAAAAATTCCAAAAAGGGTTCTGACATACCAGAAATTCAAATGTCATTTTCGAGATGAAAATTTGGTGGAGGTGAAAAATAAAAAAGAAGTGAAAGCGTTCAGCAAATTTTTTGTTCTGTTCTATAAATTTTTTTTCACCTAAGCGGAGTGTTATAAAGGTAATTGGTGTACAAATACTCGGGGATGAAAAAAGTGTTTCAGATAAGCGGGTTTTTCTCTGAAGCGGGTTTTACTGTATTTCACGACTGCCAGGCTGATCACCAGACTCCTTTTTAGTTGTGCTTAGTCTTTGTACAATTTTTAATTGAAAAAACTTTCTATGTGCCCAGCTAGGACTCGAACTCGGACCAAGCTCACTCAGAGACATATGCATACGCATTGCGCTACCGAGGTCACTTGATCAAGTCGATACTCAATTTTAGGTTTTATTGTTTTGACAATTGCATTTGAAAATTGAAATCAGCATTTTTACTAGCTACACAAAATTTGTTGTTTTACATTCGGTTTCTTTCTTTTTTCTCCATACTCGATTTATAAACCAACAATTCGTTGAACATATAAGGAGGGAGAATGTATGAAAGATTTGACACGGGTCAAGAATTAATTCAAATTTTTAAGGGGTTTTGTGTGATAACATACTTGCAGTTAGGCAGCCAAGCTAGCATATCCGTCATGCATATCCGTATCAGTTTTTGATGAGTTATCAATTACAGACGCCTAAATTTTAATAGTTGATAGTTCAATTAAGAACACGTTGAAAGCCTTCCGTCTCGAATTTCTATATGCCTTATTACCTGAATTGTTTATGAAAATACGACACCCTTAACAAATTGCCTGCAAATTGTTACACTACAAATTAACACCTCAGACAAAACATCTTAATAGACTTTGTCTATTTAAATCTCTTAAGTACTTTGCACAAAATAAAGTCAAAAGGATATTCATATAACACTACATATGGATGTATATTCATACTCAATTATTAAACAAGGAGTTGCAGACGAACATTTTCGAAAATCCAAAATTAACATTCAAAACATGATATTGCAAAGGGATGTTCCTAACTCAACTCAAATACATCAGAACATAACGCAAGACGAAGTATATGTATGTGTTTTCAATTTCTTTATGGAGAAACAGAAAACAAAACCCAACAGAATAGGAAATTCTCTAACATTCTTCATAGAGATACACAGAAAAGGAGCAACAACTCTGAGCATCAGAGGAACCCAAAACAAATTGAATGCATAGTTTATGTGACAAAATCATAATACACTGCAATGCCCCTTGAGTGTTACATGTGCGTAGCCCAAGCCCACATTGGATGATCAAACAAATTCGAATATTGCAGTGGGGTCCTTTATATCTGTATGTGAGTGTAGATTCGGTCTCAGGACCAGCAAGGATCCTATTTTACCAACATGAATTTGTATATCTTCATATACCCTTATTCGAACACATGCATATATGCATGCATATAATATATATATTTGAATCAATATTGTTGATATCCTTTCAATTGACGACATAGAATTTGTCGAATGATTAGTATAAAACCAAATCCTTCTATTTGTAGAGGAGTCAGGATGCAGAATAGGACATGGAATCTGTTCCATGGTGCCTTAGCCACATAGTCAGATAAAGCCTTGTTGGAAACAAGAAGTGTTGTGTACTTCTGCGGGACCTCCATTGTTAATCAATTTGATTTTCGTTTTGGACAATAATAAATTCCAATTCAAATAAATGCCGGCATAGAATAGAGGATAGTCCTTTTGCAATGACACAAATACCAACACCCACACATACCACTCATACATATATTTATATTTATATAATCGAATTGTTCTGTCCCAAATGGACGCACAGACAGACATCAGGACGAGAACATGTCCCGGAAATGAGATTAGTGCTGGGGCTTGTGCTATAATTTTCTTCTTCCATAGTTTTCGAAAAGCTATTATCAGACAACGTGACCACAATGTGTGGTACAGTGTTTGGAAATTAATTTTACATGAATGGACTTACGCACATGACGGCACAAGTGTCACACATCCATGCATTATATATATCCTCGCACATTTTGTACATCATTTTTTGTTTTTTTTTGTTGGCTTTTTGTACTTTTTTTTGTATCTTTTTTTTCGGAACAGTGCTTTGTTCATTTTAGCAGAATTGTAGTAATTTGCTAAATTTTGTGGTGGGCATTCGGTGGGGCACGGCACGCTGAATATACACATACATATCTACAAATGGGCCGCATAGAAAGGATATAATATATAAAGTTGGTTTCGGTTTGAATCCTTATGCGGAGGGAACGATCAATATATCTATACATATCGGGGAAAATTTAATTTGGATTTTATGGTTGTGTTGTAATAGATGAATGGAAAATGGGGAATTGAAATTCTCTCAATTGTTTAAATTGGCAATTTCGCATTCAATTGGTTTTTATTATGCCAAGGACGACACATTTTGTGTATAATTTTTAGTGGTACAAAAAAAAGATTGAAATTGATTGGAGTGTGGAAAAGTTTTTAGTTTAAATAAGCAATAAATAGAGATAGTATAGATACTATACGAAATTTTGTAGTAAAAAAAGTTAAGGGTTTCAAATCATCGCAAAAAATAACTTAAAGATCCAATTGAATAAACAAAATAAAAATTGGGTATTATAACAAAGAACCTCAATAGTCAACTGCTATAGGCTTGTTTTTGTGCTGTTCAGCAAATTTTTACAGAAAAACAATAATTTACGAGTATTAAATATACTCCAGCTTGGGAAGAATGATAAATCTTTTTGAAACATTGACAAAATAATTATTAAAAATAGAACCAGTCTAATTCCCGGATACTGAAAGAGCTTAATGCATTTGCTTTAAAATTCAGAAAAACCATGAAGTATCCCAACAGCTATAAGTGAACCAGATACTATAAATTTGGTGTAGTGTGCTACTTGAAGAATCAATACCTCACAGAAATCTGGAAAATAGCAAAAGTTATACCGATATTAAAAGCAGGTTAACATAGGTCAAATGCAGTTATCGGCCAATAAGCCTTCTAGTAGTTTGAGTAAGTTAGATTATAAAGTAGTAATATAGAAAAAACTTAACATTATAATTAAGGACAAAAATATTTTATCTTACCAGCAATTCGCATTTTGGGAGTCCCCACATAATACTCCACATCAAGTGCTTAGGATATCTTAAAACTAATCGTGCTGAAGACAGGTCTACATGTATATGACCGTACTATTAGATACAGTAAAACCCGCTTAAGAAAAACTTTTTTTAATTCCCAAGTATTTGTTGACCAATTACCTTTATAACACTCCGCTTAAGCGAAACTAGCTTCAGTGAAAAACCCGGATACCTGAAACATATTTTCAGTTAAATTTAATATTTTTCATTGAAAAAAGCTCTCTTAAGTGAAAAAAAATTAATAGAACAGAACAAACAATTTGCTGAATGCTTTTATTTCTTTTTTATTTTTCACCTCCACCAAATTTTCATAATAAAAATGACATTTGGATTTCTGATATGTCAAAACCCTTTTTGGAATTTTTAAATCCGCTTAAGTAAATTTTGTTTTCACTTAAGCGGAGTTCGTTTGAATGAAAAACCCGCTCAAGTGAAAGAAAGACTGTGACAGTTTGAAGTTTCTCTTAAGCGGGTTTTACTGTATTCAAATTGAAAAAACTTTTGACTCCGTTTGGCATAACGCTCTTATTTATAATGTGGAAACATTTGGAATACCAAATGTTCAATAAATATTATTTAAATCAATTTATGACAATTTAAAATCTATTAATTTTAAAGTTAACTTTTTCAACACAACATTGTAATTACCTAGATTTAAGTTTTTAATGTTAGTATTTAACGGATTAAATAAATAAACAGATTTTTTTATAAAATTAGTTCAAAGTTTCTTGTCAGGGGAAGATGTTAAAAAGTATACGTTAACAAAATTACATCCGTCTTAATAAATGTCCAATTTGGTGTCCCTCAAGGTTCAGTTTTTGGTCCTGTCCTATAAAATATCCACACTTAAGACTTTCCACAGGAATCAAGAATTTATGAAGATGACACCAGCTTATTTTCATCGCATGAGTTTGGTATCGATCTTAAAAATACACTTCTTCTAATTTTTATTAAGTATTTTCACAGATGGAAAATAAAACTAAATTCTGGAAAATCAAAATCAATATTTTTTTTCCAAAAAACAAAAGCGATATTTCTTCCCAGCAAGGGGCTTGAAGTCACTGAAACTCCTATAAAATGGAAGTACCTTAATAAAACAGTTAAAAAAGTAAATTATTTTATTATACATCGAAAATCCCTTCTAGGGTTAGAACTGCATGCTAAAATAACATTGTAAAACATTTGAATCAAAATTAGTAATATAAAAAAATACAAAATAAAATAATTCGATTAGAATATGCTATTGTGATTAAGAGTATAGTAAAATAACTTTTATAGATTTCAAACTTCGCGCGCAAACACCAAGTTTCGACATCTTCATTTTTTCTGAATTTACCTCGGTATCACTTGATAGTAAGTCAAGAAAATCACAGAGTTTTAAAGTAAAGGAACACAGCTATTATGATCTTCATAATCAAACAGGTACATATTGAATTTATTTGAGTAGAAAGTTAAGTGACGTCTTTTTAATAAAATGTAATTTTTCTGATAACCCTTTTGCAATCCAATTGCACTTAATTATTTAAACTTACATTTTTTTTTATGATTTTATGTTCTTTGGTCTTTTATATTTATTCATTTATTTTTATACTTTTAATAAATTATGATTTTCATTGATTACCATTAAAAAAAATGGTTTCAAAATCCCATAGAACCATTTTTTTGATTTTCAATTTTTTCAAAAACGGTGCAACAGATTTTGCACAATTTCTTTATAGAGATTATTTTTAAAATATTTAAGAGTTTTGAATAATAAAATTTAAAATTTGTATTTTTTTTTAATTATTATTAATTAATTAATTTTTAATTTAATTAATTTTTATTAAACTTGGCATCTAGCAGTCTTTAAGATTATCTAACATATTTTAAATAAAAATTGGTCTATACAAAAATAACGGTATTTCTCATACAATTGTTTAAAACCAGTAAGGACAATCTCATTTTTCGCAAAAACGACTGATAAGATTTTGATTAAAACTTTTATGTCAATGATATATAAGTACCATCTACCTCATATGTATTATGGGAAAAAAATGTATCTGTCAATAAAAAATGGTATTTCTCAAATAAACATTTTTTTAGTTTACGATTATCTCAATATCTGTTGAACTTTAATGAAATTTTTTACACAAGAGCTTCTAAAAAGTTTGAATAAAATTTCATATACAAATTAAAAAAAAAAAAAACGATTTTGGATTGAAAAAAAAATTTGTGTTATTTAAAAAAAAAATTTTATTTCGAATTTGTTCAAAATTAATTTTTCAACTCCGCATTATTAAAAACTTCAAAATGCCGTACCTATCAATTTTTTTTATTGAAAATGTTTTCAAAATTTTATACATAAAAAATAATTTTCTTAAGAAACCCGCTCCGAAAGATTTTTGAAATTTTTTTCTCATAAATTTAAATTTCGCCACCTTAGAACAATGAACGTTTTGACAAAATTGAGTTATATATTGCATCTTACTAAAAACGCTATGCTCTTTCGATTGCCGCTATCCACATCTCTCTATCTCTTACGGTTTCGGAAATAATAAAGGAAAAAGCAAAAAACAGAATTCTATCTGCACAGATTTAATTATTTCTCAAGTTCACAAAGTTCTAACTATATAGCCAGATAGAACCTTGCGTACTTTCGCAAGCCAAATAATTTCGTAGATAGAACCTTTTGCGGTGTAAATAGAACCCTCTTGCTCCAATGCATACCATTTATTCGAATTAATTGTGTTGTTGAATTTATATGAATACAAAGTTCTATCAACCACTTAGAACCTTCTTGTTCTACGCCCAAGTGCCTTACCGTTGAGCAACAAAGTTGTATCGATTTTTTTGAACTTTAATTACTAAATAACTATTAAATATATTTTAAATTTATTAATTTACACGTTTTGATTAAATATAATGTACAAAAGTTACACAACATGAAATATTCGACCTTAGTTCTCTAAAAAGTGATGTGTGTGCAGTTAGAATTCTCTCGTCCTAAGCTCGCGATTTGTTTAAGAAATCAGATGATGTATATATCTCGTTGGTATCAAAACAATTTCAGAGGTTGTTTAATAAATTTATTTTTAATTATAATGATTTTTTTTTACTATTTTTCAGTCTAAGCTGTAAATTCCATGCATATATGTATGTGATAATTGATATTATATTCTTCATTTTTGTGTACTCACATAATACTACCTCAAAATCAACTACGTTTTTGGCAGGTGGCATAAAATGTAGGCTTCCGTAACAAATATATTTTTTTTTCTTATTAAAACTTTAAAACTACAGTGTGATTTTTTTGTAAGAGCAAGTTGGTTCGAGCCAGTTGTTGGTTTGGCATTGCTGCTGTCCAATAACGCATATTATGCTTATTCAAAGCAAAAATATGAGCATCATTATTAGGCTTTTGTAAAATTGGATCGTGACTTATAATTCAACACTAATATTTTTGAGTTTTTCAACTTCGCTTTGTCGCTGTGTTAGCAGAATAATTATGGTAGTAATTTTTTCTTTAATGCAAATCTTTAAAATTTAAATACGACTTTCTGAGGAAATTCATCTCACTTAAAAGCTTTAAGTAAGTTTTTTAATACGGAAGTAGAAGTAATTGTTAATTTTTCTCAAAGCAATCGGGAGTGTTCTTTGGTCAGCTATAAGCTATAACACACTATCACAACACAATATATGCTGACAGGTTATATACAGTAAAAAATCCTAGAGTATAGCAAACGATGGATTTAAGAGTTGCACCCTTTCTCGAGTAGCAAAGTGATAGTTTGATGTAAAGTTTAGATTTTTTTTTTCATTATTAAAAGGAGGAAAGGATATTAACCTTCGGTATGCTCTTTCATTCTATAACTACACCATGCATAGGAAAGTTATACAAAGCTCTTCTTCTATGGTCAACCAAGTTAGAGAAAACATACCTCTCATCCCCATGAATTTCAATGGAAAATCAATGACCGATAGGAGAATGTTTTATTAACATCAGCAAAAAGCAACTGGGTATATATACGGAACCCTTCTGTGTTCCGGTCTTGATTTTTATTCTCATTTTTTTTTTGTTCCGGGTCTTCTCTGTCAATCATAATAAAAAAGAAAAACGATGATGAAAAAAAAAAGAAGAAAAACATAAAAGACGGACAACCCGCCTCCTCCGTTGATGAAGAACATTGCTATAACCCTTTACTTTGGTCCTGATGATGATGATGCTGTATTTCCTTTTACATTTTTTTTTTTTTCATTTAATTTTTTTTTTTTTGCAGAAGGTTGAATAAATACAAAGACGACCTTCAACGAGGTCAGTGGCGAAGTGTTATCGTTTCCGTTGCACATTTCAGGGATTCAGATTGTGCCGGTTGCTCGTTTTGAATTGTGTTGCAGAAAATGCAAAAATGGAAAATGGGATGTGGAAAATGTGTTGAAATATTGCGGTACCTACCGCATTCTAGATATACATTCAGATACAAACTTACATATATATTGACTGCTGCAACCAACCCAAATGAGAGCATGGGTGCAATGAATTCATCTCGTTTTCTGGAATGTTTTTTTTTTTTTTTTCGTTCTTTTTTTCTGAGCCATTAAGGAAAAACTTCGGAGGAGTTGTGTAATTTGCCCGGCTTGAATTTTATATTTGTTCATGTTTACAGATTTTTTTTTTCGTACTGTTTGCTTGATGTGTATAGGGTGAAAGTTACGTAGATATATGTATGGGGGTTCTTTATGTATAATTGCATTTTTTTTAAAGCTGTAGGTAATTACTTTTTTCAAGTAGGAGCCTTGTTTTGGTATAATAACCTAAAATTGAATCAGAAAAAGCAACCAAAAAATCTCGTTTTGTATATTTGTGTTTTTTTTTTGTTTGTTGAGTTTGTAAAAAACTTTTTGAACGATGATGTGAATGCAGATAAAAGCGAAACTGTTAAAGGCTTAGAATTAAAAAAAATAAAAATTCTTTAGCTATTTAAAGCTAAAGCGTTCAAGGTGTATAAACATGTAATTGTAGGTACCTACATATATTTACATTATTCTTTACTAACTATAACTTGTGCCATTTATATTCCAAACTACATATTAAAATTCAATAGATTTATATTTATTTTTATTTTTAAATCAAATATGATTTTACCAATTAATAATAAATAAATGGTCGTGTTTTGGTGAAAGTGTTATGGCCTCGAAAACTTCTAAACAAATTTCAATAAAATTTTAAAAGTTTGTTTATTTCAGCAGTAAAATATAGTTTTTCTTTGAAAGATGAAACTTTGTTGTTTGAAAAAGATTCAATAGGTGGCGTTGCGAAGGGTGTGATATACTTTTTCTCAAAGACTCGGTTTTGCCTGCTGCTGGTCTATATGTAAAATCACAGCCGAACTCGGTAAAATTACAGCCGAAGTGGTAAAATTACGGAGAAATTCGGTAAAATCAAAATTGAAGTCGGTAAAATCTCATCTGAAGTCAATAAATTCACAGTTGAAGTGATAAAATCACTGAGGAATTCTTTTAAGTCCGCTCCGAAGCCGGTAACGTCACAGTTTAAGTTGTAAAATTACAGACAAATTCGGTAGAATCACAGCCGAAGTCGTCGGTAAAATCACAGCTGAAATCGGTAAAGTCGCAGTTAAAGGGGTAAAATCACAGCCGATATAGGCTGGTAAAATCACTGTTGAAGTAGTAAAATTATGGATAAATCTGATGAATCAAAACAATCTATTTAAAGTAGCTTGTTTGTTTAGTTTGAGACCCTAACTTTGGTGGAGGGAAAGTCTTTTAAACTAAACACGGCTTGTCGGAAGCTCTAAGATCTTATTCTTAGGTTGGGTATTTCCTCTCCTTTTTGAAAATATACCTTCTTAACCAACTTTTCGTCGAGTATATGGTCGCTTTTAATCCTACTCCATGCCCATTTTTCAGAATGTCTAGGTATAACTTCCCCAATTGCTGTAATATGGGATGTGGGTGGAAGGTGGAACTTCACCATTTAGGAATTGTCGATCGATTTTCATTGTGAACAGACCCATTTTAAAACTTCACCATGTAAAAAGCTGTAAAAAGAGTAAAAAGCTTTTTCAATTCAAATAATGATCTTTGAAGAATGGTCTATAGATTTGGCCTCACTAAACCTACATATATATAAAAATAAAAAATTAAGTGGATCATGTAAAATCTTTAGAATTTTTTTTTTTTTTGAGGAACAGTTAAATTTTTTAGAGACTATAGGTGTGTTTTTTCTCAAATCCCAAAGAGAATTGGTTGTAAAAAACGAAATTGATTAATAGTGCAATCACACAAAAAAACATAGGGTTTTCATAAATCGATAACAAATAAGTACCTATGTTATTCATGCCTGTAACACAGTTTTTCTGCGTGCAATTTTTTTGTCACTTATCCGCTAAAGTGAAATTTTTTTTCACTTAAGCGGGTTTTCACTTAAACGAACCCCGCTTAAGTGAAAAAAAAATTCACTTAAGCGAAAGAAAGAAAGTCTATGACATTTTGCAGTTTCTCTTAAGCGGGTTTTACTGTATATGAATTGCATCACTTCATCTGGCATAGGTATGTATTTCATAAAAATGTTCAATCCCGACAAAATTTATAAAAAGTACCTAATATTTTATTTATTTTTAATTAAAAATAAATCTCGTATAATTTATATCTTAAGACATAAATAAAATTTCCAACCATATTACTTTCCAAATAAAAAAAAAACAAAAAAAAGAAAAACTAAAACTGAGTCCTTTTCTTGAACCTTCATTAACAGGCTTTAAAAATCGTTCACTACTTATCATATCAAATAAAATCTTTTTGTGCAATGGTTTGGGTAGATATAGGTAGGTGCCTTTCTAAAACAAAAGCGACAAAAACTGGATTGCCACACCAAGATAAACAAATAAACCCCCGTCACACGAAAAACAACCATAAATAGTCAAGGATTTGTAAATTCGAATAGATATACATACCTATACATATATTTTTTTCTCCAAAAAAAGGAACCCAAAAAGGATAAGAGTTGGTGCTATCTTTATTTAGATATTTTTGTATTATTCCCTGGTTGATTTCCCATGACAAAACACAACTTAAAAACGCATAACAGTAATCATAAAATAAATACGGGTTGATAAACATCATAACTAGGGCTCTATATAAAATGTATATCTATATAGTCTAATTCCAGATATAGTGTATAGCAGCACCCTTCTATTCTTTCCCCATTGCCATCATCATCAAAAAAAAAGGAACAAAAACAAGGAATATCCTTTAAAATCTTTTTATTATTGTAAAAAACTGTAAAGCGGGTTGGCAGTAATCTTCCTTGCGAAGTTGTGGTGCTGCTAGTTGAGGTTATTTCTTTACGCTGCCTGGCACAATGACAAGAAAATCGTCCTAGACCAAGTAAAAACCTCAAACGAAGATTGTTTATCTCCTACACATCTGGCACTCGCGAAAGACCGGCATTGGTATGGCGACGGCGATCAAAACAATTCCCAATCAAGTTGGCAACAGAGATCAACGTTATTATCACAATCGCAAACATTCCCCCCCTCCCCTCTCCGCAATCTTTGCATAGGTATGCATACAAAATCAGCCCATATAATGAACAACTTTATCTCGGAGCTGTCATCTCCATTTTAAATCATATTAGCAAAGTTTCCTTTTCCTTAATTCGAGTCCTGTCACCAATTTACCATCATTCCATTCCACAACTTCTTTCTTTTGCTTTGATATTAAAATCCCGCAAGTTCAGCATAAAATTTTTGAATTCCTACCAAAAATAAGGGTATATTCGACCCATTCCACTCGACATTTAATGTTTTGGTGGTGAAAATTTTGTTACATTTCAGTTTTGGAAATAAATTTTAACTTGAAGTTCTAGTAACAAAAAAAAAAAAAAAAAAAAAAAAACAGACAAACAAACAAACAAAAATGAATTTGAAACAAGGAAGAACATTCACCCCTTTTTCTGTATACTTTTGGCACAAGTCCAAGAATTTCTGTTTCTTCTCCCACAAAGGATACACAATCCATAGGGAGACCAAAAAACAAGAAAATATGTATGTACATGAAAAATTCAAAATAAAAGAAAATGAAAACAAGAAAGAAAATCGAAGAATATCTCGTACTACATCCTGAATCTGAATCTGAATCTGAATCTGAATCATTCGAGCACAACGAACTCCCCGGTTTAGCTATGTAAAGAAAATACAGAAGAGAGAAGCAAGAAAAAATAGCTCTAGCAGCACCAGTAGCAGACAGTCAGTCGTCAGACAGATAAACAGACGTGACCTAGAAATATGGAAATTTATCCTGATGTGAGATTGGAATAAGAAGGCGAGCGAGATGGATGGTGGCGGAAAGGACTACTATAGAAATGGATTATAAGGGTAACTCCTTCATCTACTTTCCTTTGTTTGAACATTAATCTCTTTCCTTTGTCTTTTGTGTGTTGAGCTTAAATTAAAGATGAAAAAAAAAAGAAATCATGGCAGCTTCTTCTTTGTTTTTCAAGAGAGTAGGGTGTACCTACATATTATACCTGGACTGTATGTCTACAGATACAACTTAAATACTATTTATGTAGTTAGGTACATAGGTATCCCCAAAAAGGTCCAAGTTTTGAAATTGAAATTGTTTCTTGGGTGACTAACAATGGATATATACACACATTTAAGACAGAGTGGGAGAGCACCTCTCCCTATAATATAGGAGCTATAGAAGTGCTTTTTAAATAATGAATTTATATATTTTTTTCCTTTATCATGGAGAAGCAGACGAATACGAGTAGAGTGTACCTTATACCTACACACCCTTTAAGTTATTCTGCTTATAAATTATATATAATCGTTATTTTCTTAAGTAAAGGTAAGGTAAGTAGGTAAGGTTCGTTGATTGGCTTCAACTTGTAACCTTTAACACAATTTGACATTACAAAGCTATTTATAAGCAAAAAGGATAGGTAATTATATTACATTATATATATAAAGGACTTTCTCTCTGATGGAAGCTTCACAGTTATAGGTAATGAAGGTAAATAAAAATTTAAAATTAAATATTTTGGAGCTTTTTTATTTTTGAAAGCTTCTTTGTTTAGCGAACAATTGTGATTTGGCTTTGCTTTAAAAGAATTATTTTCAATAAGAGCTGTGTCTACAGGAATGTTACTTTGAATTTGACTAATATACCTAATTATGTATTCTAATCGGAAAATATTTCAGATCACAATCATCGTATAGAAAGCCCAAGGATCAGAAGAAGCTTTTAGGTAAAAAAGTCATTCAATAGTCCAAACGATAGACTTGAGTTCTAATTGGAACGTTGTTCTTACTATAGATAGGTAGCTCATGGCCGTCATTTGTATAAGAAAATGACGAGATTTACTCAAGATCTAGGCAGGTAAAAAATTTCTAACATGTTATGTCAAGAGTCCTGTGAAGTTAGCAAAAGAATTGTTTAAAATTGAATAAAAAATGAGAGTTCCCGATAGCAAATAAAGAGTTCTAGAGTTCCTCATACTTTTTTTCAATAGTTCTGGCGAATGAAGTGTTAAAATTCGAAAACAAAATTTGTTTGCTAACTTCACGCACTTTTTTGAGAAAAAGAGTTCTGAGCATGTTTTTCAACTTAAAAGCATGAGTTCTAGAGTTCCTGATGGGTTTTAGAAAAAATTCTGCAAAATGGGAAAAGTTAGGGCAAATTAAAGTGCCCATTGACTTAGAACCAAAATTTTTCAAATGGATTTTGAAAAATGTTGGTTCTAAGTCCTAAAGCACCTAAATTTGCGAATAACTTTTGAAAAATTAGTTTTAGAAAAAAAAGTTATTAGGAAAATGTTTAGAACTCTTTGTTTGCTATCGGGAACTCTCATTTGTTATTCAATTTTAAACAATTCTTTTGCTAACTTCACAGAACTTATGTCAAGCTGCAAACTTTGGGTACCTTAAATAGGTAAATAAATTCGACAATTATTGACAAGTTAAGATACCTACATACATACATATTATCAAAGAAAAATATTAAGAATCTTTTCACTAGATACCTAAGTGATATTTAAATTTTTTAATAAGTCAAAAAATATCATAGAAATAACAATTTTGTCATAAATTTGGTCATGAATTTTGTCATAAATTTCGTCATGAACTCTATAAAATTTTCTCATAATCCAATTAATTTTGTCGTAAATTTTAACATAATTTTGTGATGAATTTTGTCATTAATTTTGTCATAAGTTTTGACATGAATTTTGTCATAAATTTTATCATTCATTTTTTCATAAATTTGTTTACTAATTTTGTCATGAAATATCAGACAGACGGCATTAAGCCATGTCTTAAATTCTATCTGTATAATACACTCTGTAAAAAACATCAATTTGAACTCAATTCATCTACATTATTATTATTGCCATGAAGTTTTTCATAAATTTTCTGATTAACTTTTTCATAAGTTTTGACATGAATTTTATCTTAAATTTTATCATGAATTTTTTCAAAATTTTGTCATAAATGTTGTTATAAATTTTGTTATTTTTTAAAATTTTTCATGAATTTTGTATAAATTTTGTCATGAACTTTTTCATAAATTTTTTCACTCATTTTGTCATGAATTTTTTATAAATCTTGTCATGAATTTTTTTTTTAAATTTTGTCATAAATTGTGTCATAAATTTTGTCATTTTTTAAAATTTGTCATAGAATTCGTCATGAATTTTGTATAAATTTTGTCATTAATTTGGTCATGAACTTTTTCATCAATGTCAAGTTAGCGAAGCAACATTCGCCGATCGAAAATTGGTAAGGTGGATAGTTTGCCTTTTATACAGTTTTTTTTTTACTTTCGAATTTTTTGTTTAATTTTGTCTATGTTTTTTTTGTTGATTTTCTAAATTGTGAGCAAGTGAGGGAAAGACCAACAACAAGCTGTAAAAAACTTTTTATAGCTATTGGTTCATTACTGAATAATTTGCTTATAACGGGTGATTTTTTAAGAGGCTTAGAACTTTTTTAAAAAAAAAAACACAAAAAATTCGAAAAAATTAATGAAATATTTATTTGAATCGATAGTTTGAACCTTGCAATTTAATGTTTAAAGATAATTTCATGCAAATGTTGACCGCGGCTGCGTCTCAGGTAGCCCATCCGCTGAGTCCAATTTTGGCATACTCTTTCACACATATCGGCCGGTATCTCACGAATGAATGCATGGATGTTGGCTTCCAGTGCGTCAATCGAAGCGGGCTTGTCCCTATAGACATTAGCCTTGACATACCCCCACAAAAAATAGTCTAATGGTGTCAAATCGCACGATCTAGGCGGCCAATTGACCGGCCCGAAACGTGAAATTAACTGTTCACCAAACTCGCCTCGCAATTGCGCCATTGTTTCGCGTGCTGTGTGGCATGTGGCACCGTCTTGTTGAAACCACATATCATGCAAGTCAAGAACTTCCGTTTCGGGCAAAAAAAAGTTTGTTATCATCGCTCGGTAGCGTTCACCATTGACAGTAACGCTGCGATTCGCATCATCTTTGAAGAAATATGGCCCAATAATGCCGCCGGCCCATAAACCGCACCAAACAGTGGCTTTTTCGGGATGCATTGGTAGCTGTTGCAATGCTTCTGGCTGATCTTCACTCCAAATGCGGCAATTGTGCTTATTTACGTACCCATTCAACCAAAAATGAGCCTCATCGCTGAACACAATTTTTCGATAAAAAAGCGCGATGAACATTTCGAACCGAGCACGAATTTTGATAGTAAAATTCAATAATTTGCAAGCGTTGTTCATTTGTAAGACGATCCATGGTTAAATTGCAAACCAAACTGAAGCTGTTTGACAGTGACACAAGGTACTAAACACACGTCAGCTGTCAAAACCAGCGTTGCCAAAACCAAACCAGCTAAAAAATCACCCGTTAAATGAAAAGTTTCAAATTTACTGGGCAATCTTTTCTATGTTTTTTTTTTGTTTGGTTTTTTGCTGAATTCATATGAAGTTAGTATCTACAATAAAGCATATCCTTTCGAAAAGGTGTTACAACTTGTTAAATTTAAATTTGTATTGCATATTAATGCTTTGGTCGTTATTTTGTTGTGATTTTTAAAATTTTGTCGTGCTATGTTTTCTATGTTTTTTTTGGGGGATTTTTCACTAAGTTAATATGATATTAGCATAAAGCATCTCCTTGGAAAGTAGTAACACCTTGTTGTATGTTAATGGTTTAAATTGCTAGCCTTTAATCATTTGTAACAATTTAACTTTTTTTGATGCAATGTTTTCTATGTTTTTTTTTTCTATTTTTTGCTAATAGAAATTTGGATATGTGGATGATTCTCCTTTAATTAGTTGTTAATTACAGTTTTGATAATTTCAAAATTTTCATTTAATTATTTCTATGTTTTTTTTTATTGCTTTGCTAAATTGATATCAAGTTACAGACACGCTCTTCAAAAATCTGTAAAAAAATTTTATAGTGAATTGTTTATTGCTGATTAATTTTGCTGTAAATTCTCCGTTAATTAACTATACGATGAGTACAAAATTAGTAAGGTAATTACGATAATTTCAATTTTGTCGTGCAAAGTTTTCTATGTTTTTTTTTTTTTTTGAATTCTTATGAAGTTAGCATAAAGCAACTCCTTGGCAAGTTGTAAAACCTTGTTGAATATTTAATAATTTGCCGTTAGCTTATCTTTTTGACACAGTTTGAGTTTTTTCGAGGAACGTTTTCTATGTTTGTTAGGTTTTTGCCATGTATGAAGTTAGCAGAGCAATTGCTCGAAATATGGCGTTAAAACATGTTATTTTGAAATTTGTATTTTCTTTAAATTGTGTAATTCTTTGATCATTATTTAGTTGTGATAATTACAATTTTTTCGTTCTATGTTTTCTATGTTTTTTTTTATATACTAGAAAAATGAAATCTATTATTGGATGACCCTGTATATGACTAAAATATAAACGAAGGTGGGTGTAACATAACGTTTAATTAAAATTGAGATCTGTTGTCTGTTTGTCTGGAATAATCTTCAAAACTAATAAAAAGAATAAGACGGGACTTAACATACAGGTAAATCCTTTCCAAAGAAGTGTCTTAGGCTATTTTTAATTCGGAAATTAATTGTTGAACTGAAAGTGATATAAAAAAAATTAACCTGTCAGCAACAAGAACAATCTTAAATGATGCGAAAAAATCGATAATAATAATTTTGAACTCCATAACCAAAGAAAACTGTTCACATTCCATTAACATTTATGTATATAATTAATAAAGGAAACAAATCAATCACTTTATTTCACTTAACACATTTCCTACACCTACAATATACCTATACCTAGATCTTGTTTGGTCTTTATATATAAACCACGTTTAACACCACTAATGAGTCAAATGACCAAACATCTACGCCTTTCATTAGCACACACATTAAGCTATACCCTCTTCTGACCTCATCATCATCATACATATATATCGTCATCATCAAATCATTCAGCTTGCCTAAGCAAAGCTTCTATATATAAGTGACCAAACTTCGCATATCGTATATGTAGAGAATGTGCACAGTAGGTACCTAAACTGTGCAATAAGCACAAGGAAATCGAACGTAATTATCCTTCAAGAACATCCACGAACCGCAATCGGTCAAAAGTTATATATACTCTGGCCTGGCTGCCAGTCAATTAGCGTCTGTCGTTTGGAGACCGTCCGTCATTTGTATATGATGGTATAGGTATATCATGGCGGTAAGTTATGCTTGGTTAACATCATCAAACATTATAGCCAAAGCGAAGTGAAGTAAACACTAAATGCTAATGAGTCTCCGCATATACGGATATCTCGAGACTTACGGATATACATACATATACCTACCTATATGTCCAATACTGAGAAGATGAATGTCTGACTATAAGTCGATGTCCATTTATGACGGCATAGGCATCAAGGCATATATATGCACACAGGACATGCTCATTAAACATATAAATTATTTGCAAGGTTTGCAGATTTCCTCCCCCCCTCCGCCAAGAAGAAGACTCGTGACTTTGCCCCCAATTGTATATCACAACTATACAATCCACAAAGCCGGACATATACATTTGTGACGATATCCTGACTCACCGAAACGTGATTTATTCACTGAAGACCGACTATAGGTCTCGGTTTAATATACTAACGATGTCTATAAAAGTCTGAGTGAAAAGAATACAGTAAATCAATTAAAAGGAAAAAAGGCTGACGAATTTACCCTCCCGCCACGCACCGTTTACAAAATGGTTTCCTAATAAACAGTTAAATATGTATAGGTCCAAAGAAAATATTGTGTCCTTACATCCATAAAAAGGGAGTGACAAATGCCAGATGATAACATCTCTTTTTCCAAGAAAAAAAAATATATAAAGAAGGGCCATTCACAAAAGAAAAGAAGACAAAATATTTCCTTTTTCAATGGCGATTTTTCTGATTGAGTTAATTCATGATTTCGTCCACCCTCGTTTGTTTGTATTATATCTACATCGACCGAACAAAAAAGGATATTTTCAATATTCTCTTTTTGTACAGAAAAAAAAGAAATGAAAACCCAAAAACCATGTGACTGCTGTCATATGTGCGAATGACAAATACCCAAAGGTCATTTCGACACTAAACCAAGATTGCGAAACTTCTTCATCTTCATCCACACCATAGGGATACCGATCATCATTACCATCATCACTGCAAGTATAGAGAAGGCGAGTTAGTCATGAACTATGCGGACACTTTGGAGAGTGGAGAAAGCGACCTTTTCGATTGTGTTTGGCTGTGTTCTGACGTTGACCATCAACAACGGCGCATACCACACAAATATACTACCTACAGTTCGCAGAACATCCCTTCTGGAATATTGGTTATATTATATATAGAAGTTGGTTGGAAGTCCCTTGGCGGTGATTTCAAGCGCATTGACCAAAGAGGCCTTTGGGGCGCAAAGGAACATAAAAAGTAAAGAGGATTTTTTTTTTGTTATTTCGAACTTATAAGGACGAAACGCATTTATCACGCAACACAAGTAAAGCACCATTCACTCGTATATATATGTATGTAGGTACACAAAAAAGACTCGTTGAACGTCGTCGGTCGTATCGTTCGCAGTAAATATATGTAACTGAGTTGGGTAAATAAGGTCGATATTATAACGGCACCAATGTACAGGCCTTCTTATTATTCTTTATGTTGGGTTTTTTGTTTTTTTTTTACATTCAGCCGCATTTAATTTGCGCCAAGAAAATATAAATATATATTGGGGGCGAATTCAATGCGGAAAATACATACATACCTATACCTACTGATGGAGAGGAAAAATCGCAAGTTATAGAGAATGAGAGAGTCATAAAGTTATCGAAGCGGGTAATCAGGCGAAAGTGAGCTTCGGCAAAGCGTTAAATTTGATTTCTTTTTTTGTAAAATAAAAAAAAATATTAGTCATAAGAGAATTGGGAGAATATTAACAATGTATTTCAATTATATTTATAAAAAAAAACGACTTGAAATGGAACCTGATTTCACCGGTCAGTTGACCATTACTGGCTGACTCCATAAAGGTGGACTAGAGTTTTTAGGTACGTCATTATAAAGAAACCATACCTAACCTACTATGCAAATTGAAAATATTTTGCATTAAAAAAAAATTTTAATGCAAATTGAAAATGTTTTCCATTAAAAAAAAATTTTAATTCAGTTCAAAAATTATTTGCATTAAAAAAAATGCAAATTTTATTTGAAAATTTTTTTGCGTTAAAAAAAATGTAAATTTTGTTCGAATTGTTTTTGCATTAAAAAAAATGCAAACTTTGTTCGAATATTTCTTGCATTAAAAAATGTAATTTTTTTTAACATTGTTTGCATTAAAAAAAATATGCAAATTTTATTCACGCTTTAAAAAAGATGCAAATTTTAATCAAACATTTTTTGCATTAAAATAACATGCAAATTTTTTTGCATAGAAAAATAGTTATTGTTTTCGAAAATTTTGTCCATAAAAAAAAAAAAAAATTCGTGACTTGGTGGTACGAACTTTCTGTTATGTACGATTAAATCTTGGTTTTATTTTCTGAATATATGTACCTATGAAGCCTATATTTTTTCCACCTAATAAAAACGTATTTTAGTTTAAGGAAGTATTATGCGGCATTATAGGTTGATCGCCAACCCGCATAGGTGTTAAAAAAAATTCATCTTAGATGGGTCTATGTAACTCAGCTCCAAATGAAAAAAAATTAATTCCCTAAAATTTTCAGATTATTATTTTTATCTCCTACTGGCAACTGTAAGCGTTCAATTAATAAAGCTATATTAAATTGAATAGAAGGTGATTCCAGCAGAATCTCACAAATAGCTAGGCATGGTATTGGTATTGTATATGGGAGGGCGGTAGTACGTACCACCCAGTGCGAATTTAATTTTTTTTATAGCAAAAAAATTCGTAAAAACTTCGCATTATTTTTCAATGCACACAAATTAAAAAAAAATTGCATTTTTTGAATGCAAAAAATGTTTGAATTTGAAAATTTGCATTTTTTTAATGCAAAAGCATTTCGGAAAAAATTGCATTTTTATTAATGCAAAAAATTTTTTTTTTTGTATGCAAAAAATATTCGAACAAAATTAGCATTTTTAATGCAAAACATTTTTAGCTTTCATTAATTTTTTTTTAATGCAAAATATTTTCAACTTGCATTAAATTTTTTTTTTAATGCAAACGATTTTCAACTTCCAATTAAAAATTTTTTTTAATGCAAAATGCATTTTTTTTCATTGAAAAACAAAATTATAGATTTTAATTTTAAAAATTGTGGGATTAAATTGTTCAGAAGACTCAAGTGGGTTCAGGTTGATGCATTGAGTTCTATATATACAATCTACAAAAATATATAGGAACGTATATGTATATTTTTTTGGAGTATTTAGAATTGTCGTAAGTTAAAAATCGGAATGTATGGCTTCTAACTATAATTATAGATATTGGTATGAAATTAAATGAACATGCATAGAACAAAAATTAATAGAAGGATTTATACCGAACTTTCCCCTTATACAATCAAAAAAAGAAAAAGAAAATCAAATTTAGGTAGGTAGGTATATTTAAATTCTACCCACAACACATCAAGGAAAACATTTTCCAAATAATGACATTCGAACAAAAACCCCATAAAATGTTCAGTTATTTATTCAGAAACATTGAAATAAACATCACATCCAAACATGAAATCAGGAACCAACACAATATATAGGTACCTTTTGAGATATCCTTCCTGAAATTATTATTGAACTTTCCTCGTCAATATATTGAAAAGCATTCACTCTCTTAAAAACCTTTGCATTTATCGACAATCGGCATCGATTCATTCAAAGTTTATTACACACACTGTAAATGTATGTACATATGTATGTGTAAAGAGATGTGATGTGTGTTTGGGTCTATTTGTTGTTAGGTATGCATAAACAATGAACTGATAAAATTTTCATCGAGAAGAGAGAGTCCTTTTGGCAAAAAAAGAAAAAAGGGAAACCATCATCATATACGAGTACCATTCTATTCTTCATCCCACATAAATACAACATTCAGGTCATGTGCATGAACTCAATTAAGAAGTCCGTAACTTACAAACCGGATTACAATCAACGAAATATTCGTCTCGTCCTTTATGGGTATTTTGGTCCACCTATATGCCTCTACAGCTATATACGCTATATTTGCACAAACACACGTGGTTATAAAACAAAAATAGGTAGATATGTATGTATGTATAATTTTAACGTTTTGTATACCTATGCGGTCACATATTTGAAAGTCAAAGTTATTATTTACATTCAGTTTTCGGTTATTCATTTTATATACAGAGAGGACCTCTATAGTTTCAGTTTCCGCTTTTGTACATACTATAGCTTTTATGAAGGCGAGAATGAGGAAATGGTGGTGAAAACTTTAGACTGAATATTTAATTGATAAGGAATTCTGCAATGTTTGGCAATTGCAGAGCACAGCAAAAAGGGATGTACATTGTACAATGTACATAGGTACGAATATTAAGACTTGAGGGCAATTTTAAAATAACTGTTCGTTAAATGATTTTGTATTTCTTTACATACATATACCTATGTACCTACGTATGAGTTTTAATATAATTCTTGTATCTTTAGGGGATTGCAGGTGTTGTTGAGTAAAATTGTCATGCTGACAGTCTTCTGTAGATACCTATACCTAGGTTTTGAACTGAAAAGGCTTTGGTCAAAGTTATGAATGAAATTATTATCAGACTGTTGCAGTAGCAGTCGCACAATAAAGTCAGCTTGGAATGAGAGTTTATTAATTTAAAATGCTTTTCACAATGTTTTTAGTGTATGATATTTTTACTGTGAAAGATAGTACCTTTGTAGGTATAAGCATGATAGTATACATTCCTCTACAACGTTCGATAATGGAATTAAGTGTACGTAGCCTCAAACTGCTCAGGTTTCTACTTTTATAGACTTGTAAACCTGGATTCAAAATAAGAGAGTCTGTAGCGATAAGATGTAGGTACCTATCGGAAATAAAACCCATGGGATTTATATCCCAAAATAAAAGGAAATAGCAATCGAAGGATTTATTTGTCTTCAACATTTGAACCTTCTAAGAAGGTTCTGTTATGGTTTTTTTTTTTTTTTTAATATATTTAATTAAAATAATTCTTTTTTTATCAGATCAATTTTCAGATAATTTTACTAAATAAATAAAAAAAAAATAAAAAAATAAAATAATTTAACTGTTTTTTGTTTGTAAATATTGTACAGAGACCATCATAATTTTTGAACAAAAAGTAGCCTAAAACACTCAGTTTAAAGTTATTTACCTATATGTGAAGTCCCTTCAAATTCCGTTTTTTAGTTTGGAAGATTATCCCGGACAAACAGACTACTATCGAATTTTAAAAATAATGAATTTTTTTTTTCATAGAATGGAAATAAACATGAACTTAAAATAATGCAATTGTTTTCAAATTACAAAGAGGCGGTTCATTTTTACTTCTATAGTTACCTATACAGGTACATTTTTTGTTTTTGAGACTTTTATCAGTTTTCTTATGGAAAAGAATAATTTGAATGGACCCGATACATATGGGTTTCAAAGATTTAAACTGCCTCTTTGGGTCATCTCTATTTTGCAAATCAAAGCCAAGTCTGCTATAATTTTGTGTTTAAATCAACTCTAGGTATCCCAACTAACAAACACTTCAGAGATAAGCTCTCGAAATCTGAAAAAAAAACTCCCATATACGACTCTTTTATATCTTATTGCTATACAGTAAAACCAGCTTAAGAGAAACCCGGTTAAGAGGAAAACCCACTTATCTGAAAAACACTTTTTTCATCCCTGAGTATTTGTCGACCAATAACCTTTAAAACACTCCGCTTAAGCGAAACTTCCTTAAGTGAAAAACCTGGATAACTGAAACATATTTTCAGTTAAATTTTATTGTTTTCATTAAAAAAAGCTCTCTTAAGTGAAAAAAAATTGAATCGAACTGAATAAAAAATTTACTGAATGCTATCATTTCTTTTTTATTTTTCACCTCCACCAAATTTTCACCACGAAAATGCCATTTGAATTTTTGATATGTCACAACCGTTTTTGGAATTTTTAAATCTGCTTAAGTGAAATTTTTTTGTTTACTTATCCGGTCTCCGCTTAAGTGAAACTTTCTTCAGTTAATCAGGGTTCGTTTAAGTAAAAAACTCGCTT
The DNA here is from genome assembly GCA_929447395.1 of Epistrophe grossulariae. Taxonomy (NCBI): domain Eukaryota; kingdom Metazoa; phylum Arthropoda; class Insecta; order Diptera; family Syrphidae; genus Epistrophe; species Epistrophe grossulariae. The sequence continues at coordinate 111,302,948 of OV839567.1, forward strand.
AAATGAAAGAAAGACAGTGACATTTTGTCGTTTCCCTTAAACGGGTTTTACTGTACTTAAAAAGTATAATTATGTTATGAAACATAAATAGGTCTGATAGCTTTTTTTTAAGAGTTGAACTCTCTTCGAAATACTTAAATCTTATAGCTAAATCAATTTTTCTTCTTGGAATAGGATTATATAAACTTACAGGGCTATTCTGGCGTTGTGAGGGCTCACAACTCACAAGTCACAAGCCTTTGTGAGGTTGATTTCTTGTGAGGTTGTTGTGAGGTTCTCAAAAGGAGATCACAATTTCGATAGTTTTTGTGAGGCTCACAGTTGTGAGGGTACGAAAACCTCACAAAATCGATTTCACCTTCCCTTGTGAGGTTGTTGTGACTTGTGAGGTATCAGTGAGATTTGCCAGAATAGGGCTATTAGTTTTATATAAGAGTCATTTTGGGAAAATTCAGCTCTAAGTTAGTCTCGTATAGTCTTTATAATCTTATATAAGAGTTTTAATTTTTTTGAACTTCTATGAAATCCCTTATACAGGATCTGAGTTAAATACCTCCTATATCAAGAGTATCTGGAGTTCAAATACTAAAAGTATTTCAATTGGAGTCTTATGAGATCATAAATAAATAATAACATAATTAAAAAATGCATTATTTTAAAGGCGTATTGTTGTTTTTCGAAATTAATAGATAAATTTCCAACCGCATATATTTTTTGGTTCTCATATGTGAAAAATAATAATGTATCGCCATCATAAAGCATTGATTGACTGACTTACAAAATAAATATTCTCACACAAGCCTATCAATTTTTTCACATAAGACATTCACACAAAAATAAAAAAAAAAAATTGTTTGTTTCTCTCTGAGAAAATGCTAAATGAGACAGATATTGGTTTATAATTTTTTAAAGTTTGCAAATATGTACTCTGTTTGTTACGCGAATCTAATTTGGAAGAGACGCATTCTCATAGCAAGACTTAATTGAGGTAGAGCCTCTCATAACTAGGCCATTTGACGCTTTTAACAGTGTTATAACAATCTACTAGTATTCTTCAAGATTACTTTTAGCTCCCTTACATTAGTCTAGTTAACCTCATGGAGCATCTTATGAGAGGCAAAATGTTACTTCGGATCATCGAGTAATACTTCCACCGTAGTTTTGAAATCGCTTGATATGTTAATATTGTATATATGTGACAATACTCTTACATATGTCTGAATTTTATCAGAAAAAAAGTTCTATATAGGATGTGAATTTAATAAATATTTTTTGGAAATTATATCACTAACAAATTTTTTTCAATTTCCGAGAACGCTTCAAGACACAATTCCAATGTGAGTGAAGTTGGCACATCTATTTTTCATTTTAATAAAAAGAGGTTATCATTCAATGTGCCTGACGTATGCTGCAATAAAAAAAAATTACTAATAATAAAAAACTACTATAATATGGCTTTAAGAGGGTTAAATTGTGAAGTTAAACTCCCAAATTGGACTTTCAAAACAAAAATTTGTGCTGCGATGTGTCGTAAATATTAAAAAAAATAATACTAATTATAAAATACTTTTTTTCTTGCCAATTAAATAACAATTTTAAAAAAATTTCGCTGTTTGAAATTGTGTATTTGTTCAATTTTTTAAGTTCCTAAAAGTCAACAATTTTTTACAAAATGAACAAAACGACACTATGATGTCTTACTAAATTTTGAATTACATATTTTTATAGTTCATAGGTGCGGATATGTAAAAACTTCTTTCTTTTTTTGGTGATTTTTTAAATTTTGCAAATATAATTATGTAAGTATATACAAACTCCCTGTTGAGCGACAATTATTGTTGAAAAAAACGTCAGCTTATAAATCTGTATAAGAGCATCGAACCATTTTTTGATAAAACTTTATAATAAGTGAACTATAATTCGATAATTATTTACATATTCATTTAACTCATTAATGTTTTAATTAAAAAAAATAACTGAGCCATTTCAATTTTATACATATTTGAATATTCAGTTTTTGCCCTTTAGTTTCACTAATAAAGTTCATTTGTTTCCAAAACAACACACTCGAAAACTTTCCTGACCTAAAAAAAAAACCAACCCATTATGTTTTATATTTTATGTTTGCTCTTGTTTTATCCTACCTGGATTCCAAAATTTAATATTCTCATTTTTTTCATATTTGGGAGTAAAACTAAAAAAAATTAACATTTCTATTTGCTCTGAAGCAGAAAGTGGAGAAAGTTTGTTTTTCAATACAAAAATCTCAACAATTTTACATTAAAAACTTCTGCATCCACTAACTCACTCAGTCAGTCATTCATTGCAAGCTTATTCTATATTTTTTAAGTAAAAAAAAAAATAAATACATATTCTACATTCACTTCAAATGTAAGCATTTCACACAAGACCGAAGTTCTATTTACCCACTTTTCCATCACAAAATTCCGTTTCTGGCCAATTCACAATTCTAGGTAATACAAATATGAAGTGTTCGTATAGATATCTAAATCCTTTCAACCAAAACTAAAAGACTTCCTATACATAAATACCTATAGAACCATCGTATACAACTTTTCATATCATTACAAACCATAAAAATATCCTTGGCATGGATAAGCTCAATCTCGAAAAGCGTTTAGTGTTTTTTTTTTTTTTTAATTTTTTGTTGTGGTTGTTGCTATCCTCTCTTGTCAAATTTTATATGTATTTTTGTTTTTTTTTTGTAAACAAGAATGTAACATATAAAATAAGGTTTCTCTCATTTCTCATATTTATGGTTTTAAAAAGAACACAAAAAGCTGTGTTTTAAAAAGGTGCTACAGACATAGTTAACAATATACACATACGGTAGGTACATCCTTTTGCCACATTTTTGCAACTACTATTATTTGGTTCAGGAAGCGAAGATAATGGACTGCTACAATAGCTGAAGTTCGGTTTATTGGGAGCAAAAATCACATATAAACTTTATTTCGGTAACAGAAATTTTAAAGGTTTTTACTAAATGGGAGTTTTTTAAAGCTCTTTCAGTTTAGTGCGATTATGTATTTTAAGTTCTCTTTTTCAACTAGGATCATGTTTAATCCAATTATTCTGATAAAACAAGTGGTATGTACCTTAAAATATAATAGGGTAGGGCGGGGATAGTTGGCCCACTTTATCAAACTACTCATAGTACAACTATGGAGCTGGTATTAAAAGAAAGGATAAACTTCTGGCTTCTAAATGAAATCTTAAAAATTTGAAAATATGTAACCGCAGAAGAATAAAGCGACCTTAAATGGATCAAGTGCAAGTGGGCCACTCCTAACCCCACAATCTTTCAGCGAATGATTCGATCCACATTAGGCAAAAATATTCCAGTTCCTCTTCTTCTTCAGAGCTTTATTTTTGTAACAAAAACCCCCTGGGCCAACTAACCCCACACCTGGTTTGAGAAGCATATTTAGTCATAAATATAAAAATGCTCAAAACTGTTAAATTTAACTCACAAAATATGAAAATGTAATATATTCACTTATAAAAAAACTTTACCACAGTCCTTAATCCTGGATTTTTCACTTGAAAATAAAAGAACTATCCTATCCGCATTTTTTTTAATTTACACTTGAAAAAGACAAATCTGTGTGTAGTTTATCTTCGGAGGGCACGTGCTGGTAAGAGAGCACGCTTTGTTCGTAAATGATCATTTTCTTGTAGTACTTTCAGTTTGTGAATAATTCGCGTGGGCCAACTTGCCCCGTGGCCCAACTAGCCCCGCTCTACCCTATAACTATATATTGAAAATTTAAAAAAAAAAAATCAATTTTTATTATTCCACAAAAAATAAATTAAATTAATCAAAAAATTAGATTAATTACTTTTAATCTTTAAACAACCCATCTCAAGTGAGTTGATTGAGCAACTGTTCAGTGAATATACTGAAAAAAAAAAAGAATATAAAAACACAACGGCAACACCTACAATATCATTGTGTAACTATTTTTCAGCCAGTAATTTATTCTTTAATTATGTTTTTAAATTAATTTATTTTAGTGCTTATAGGTTTTGAATAAAGCTATAGCATGATACTGTTAGTGTTGCCGTTGTATTTTTATATTCATTTTCTTTTTTCAATATTTTTTATTTTTAATTTACCCCTCCCACCTAATGTATTGTATTTGTATTGTGTTGTATTGCAAGGGTTACAAGTCTCCCATCCTTCCCTCCCTCCCCCCTCCCACCTAATGTGTTAATCCATATGATATTAAAACGCGGCTAGTATCTACATGAGAAATAAACAAACATAAGAAAAAAGAGATGAGAAAGGTGAGATGACAACACTGTTGTCAATAGGATCCGTATCGATTTATTTTAATGGGATCATCCAGATCTGTGATCCATGGATAATAAAACTGGCATCAAGCTCCTGATATCAACATCCTGTATACTATATACATCAATATCCAACCAAAATACATACACCAGCCACCTATCACCCTGCGCGGATATCACAAAACAATCCCAGTAGGAAATTTCATCCTCACTGAAAAATTTAGCTGAATTCAACATTGAATTCAAATGCCACTTCTTCGAAGAAACAGCAAGCACTGATTTAGTTACTGTAAAGTAATGCATAGTTTCACCAGTTAATGGTTTTATGCACATTGTCTGCTTTGTAAATGGGCAAAATGTCGAAACACTTCCTTCTTTTACCTGGCACACAAAAATCAAGTGAGTTTAATGCGGAATTAAAAGATTCTATTTTAATAGGTAAAATTATGCGATGATTCAATCGTTGACAAGTAATGCATAAGTTCAACAGTTCGTTGTCTAGATCCACTCGTCTGCTTTGTAAAGTATACTATGAGAGAGAAGAAAAAATAATTCTCCCACGACGCTCTCTTTTTTTTCTTGTTATTTCCCTGAGCAAGAAAAGAATGAAAACTACCCTTTCATTTACCTGACGCGATCAATATGAGGATTTCTGTGAAGAAAGTAATGTATCCTTTCATCAGACATTTATCATGAACTGAGCATTGTGTATATCTAATTTAAAAAATTCAGTTAGAAAAATAAAATACACAGTATGTTCATGCTTTGGTTTTTATAAGGGTCGGTAAAAATTGACCATAATTTGCGTCTTAGAGACGCATTTTGGAGTTTAGGTCACTTACCTTTTAATTGAATTATATTCAATCGTTCCAACTTAGGAGAAGTATTTTTCTAATTTATGAATTAAATATTCAGCGATTAAGCAACTCCCAATTCCCTATTGATTTCACTACTAAATTTTCATCATAATTTTCATCGAAAATAATAAATATTAAAGTGATCAATAACTACGCAACACTCAATTAATGACTTTTTTGTTGAATATTCGTCATATTTTTCATTGGCAAATATTGAGGTAGTGAAAAAACAAGTCGAAATTATTTAGCGATTTCATAAAAGAATTTTCATCAAAAATTAATGGTCTGATGAATAAGCAAGTTAGTTTTGTTTAAGTATTTCTTCGCTGAATATTCATCATATTTTTCACCGGAGTCCTCAGTCCAACTGGTGAATAAGCAACTTCCAAGGAAGTAGTGATTTAGTTGTGGAATTTTCATCGAGATGGTTGCATGTGCACCCCGCCAATGACATGCCCATGTTAAAATCCTCGATGTATTCCGCACAAAGGAAGCGGGTGCTGCTCCCTTTCCTCAAGGAAGAAGCAAGATATTCACCATTGAATTTTTAGAAATTTCCCACTGGGATACATCATTTAAACAATTCGGCTAGATCAACGTCATTATACTCAAAATAATTATATTTATTTCGTCAACTTTATAGTTCACACTGCGTCGTATCAAAAAATAAAACAAACGACGTACGTTAGGAATTTTAATAAGTCGAACTTCCAAGCTTATCGTCTCATAATTTTCTTGTCTGTGAAAATTGAAACAGCAGAGAATAAATTTTCGACTGATTTCAGTTTGTAGCATCAACTGTGAATTATGATATCTTTCAGCCTTGAGCTAATCATTCTACTTTTCTCTTTAAATACATATAGGTATGTATATGCATATCTGATACTTTGACAGAACGTAAAGTGGTCGAAACTCGTAAGCCTACCGTTTTTCATAGCATTAATGATGATCATAAGATTGGCTCGGGGATCTTGGCACCTCATATACCTATGGGATATTCGCAAAAAAAAAGTATACCATTTTAAAGGCCACCGGATCGATATAAAAGGATGAAAGGATGAATTAGAGTCATCATCATTTTGGTATAGATTCTGATGTGACCAATTTCAATCTCTCGAAGTTAATTTGAAAGTAACTTTGTATAAGAAGAATACCGCCTAATTTGTAATTGCCAAACTTTATAGATCAGAAGTCTTTAAAAATGGAGTAGGTGTTTTTGCTGAAGGTCAATCTCACCGAGAACATACCACAATACAATTGTATAGTTACATGTTGTATCATGTATGTAACAAACAAAATACTAGAGGGCTCCTCAGAATATTAAAAGAAATTGAACTATTCCTATGTCCTTATAAACAATGATAAAGTAACCTTCATTATATGTGTGTGCACCCTAAAACCATCCTTTAACCTTTTTTCTATTAAAGTCTGATTGTTTCTCAGCTTTCAATATATTTCTTAAAGAATCTATATTCATATAGGTATAGATTGTAATGCAGGTGCTTTATATTTATATTGCCCCATCTAACAAAAATAAAGGAATATAAGGTCTTTACATAGAGGATTTGCTTCCAGAGCTTATATACATATTTACAATATAGAAAAAAAAGAAAATGAAGAAAATATATTTTTTTCTAGGAAAAATATATATACAAGACAAAACAGTTGTAGAAAAAGCACAGATATAGATAGGTAAGGTACCCACAATTGACGCATAATTTTACTTAACTTCCCTGAAGTCTGAGCATTGGTTTCGTGAAGAAATGGAGATTTTAATAAAAAAAAATATGATGTTATGTCTATAGTAGTATAGCCCGTGGCGTAAACAGCAAAACCGTAGCTAGGAGGGGGGGGGGGGGGCATTAAGGGGCAATGCCCTACCTTGAAAAATCAACTATCGTAACGATTTTCCTATTCCCTTAAGTTCCTTCGTTGTATAGGTAGGTATACAAAGATTTGTTCCACCAAAAAAAAAAAAAAATATCCTCGTTTCGTAATTTTGTTCCTTTCCCACATTGCACCAAAAAAAAAACAATACTCTCATTCATAAGCAGTGTAACGAAATGGCCCATACTGTACTTTTTGTGTAGCATTTTTTGCATTCATTCTACCAAAAAAAAAATAAACAATATATGTCTCAGATACGATGCGCGTCCTACTATTTTTGTTTTTTTTTTTTTTTCATTTTTACTTCTGCCCTACCTGTTATCACCGATGCCCTACCTTTAATTCAACTCTAGCTATACGGCCCTGGTAAACAGTCGTTGATTTCTTCGGTAAATGCCCCGCTCTGGCCAGAATGAGAGCGCAATTATTCGGTATGACTTTTTTTTCAACGACCTCGATGAAATTTCTGAGGTAAGGATTTGTTCTCTTTCCTCAAGGCGACGAGGTGAATCTAGGACGAATACTTGTAGCTAATCACCGCGACCATAACCCAAACAATTCATTTCTCAGCCATAGTTCAAGAGTGTTATGGTATCAAAACGGCGTAATCTAACGCTACTTGGGTCACTGAGGTAGGTTGCTCTGGTAGCCGCCATTTCTACCTACCTATACCTACCTATATAGCCCGTGGCGTAATGGTTGATGCATAGGACAGCTGTTACGCCAAAGGTCGTGGGTTCGATTTCCAGCCTGTACCACCTATAAAAACAGAAATGTTTTTACGGGTTAATACTTCTTGCGAGGAATTGACAAATCCTCCAAGAGTATCTCTTCCCATGAAAAAGTGTTTCTCATCTTAGCCGTTCTCATATACTCATATGACATCCCAGCTATCTGTCAATTTCGTCAGTATTTTGATACGTTCAATGAACCTTTCATTATAATTTCAAGATAACACTTCAATTCTTTGTTCATTAGGTTATAGGAATAGGTTTGGACAACCAATTGCAGTGTCTAAGTTATACAATCGATGAAATATGTTTATAAATAATGTTTAGGAGTTTTATATCTGTCTTAAGTTAAACATACTTTGGAATGGGTTTATAAATAACACTTAAACAGTTTAAGACGTACCGATTGTCGATGGTATTGGTATGATACGCGCATAGACATGTGTATAGTAAAACCAGGGGGGTGTGGGATATTTGTTTTAGAAATAAATAAAAAAACAAACCTTGTACAGCTTTCGCAAAAAACTCAGATCTGCCCTATAAATTTTCCAAGGAAACCCCTTTTTTTGTCTTCCTTTTTTATTGGGATTTATATAAATTTTTAGCAAGTAGGTACATATGACCAAGTCATGGTATTTTATTTTTTTTTTATTCAAAGAACAGAACAAAAAAAACTCAACAGGAATAGAAACATTTATCCCCAATCAAAGTACATATAGGAAATTCCCTAAAGGCTTGTGGTAAAATCAGCAGAATGCACCCCTTTTTATTTGTCTTTTATTTATACCCTTCAGTTTTTATATCTATCGCTGAGGTTGATTGCTTCTGTCACATCAGAAAAGATAAACAATCTCGCCGCATTGAAAACGGATACGGATGGATATACGAAGCGCACGTCACCGTGAGATAAGCTAATTTACAAGATTTTTTAAAACTGATTGCAGTGACTTAAGTTTTGTTTGTATAAATTTTTATACATAAATATGTCTTCGTCACCGCTATGTATATATTATTTAAGTATAAAAGTACCATAACGTCATTGACTACATATGTATGTATAGGTATATAAGGTCCTTTCAACTGCGGGTTGAGTGGAAGTGATTCAAATGCGATACAAGGATTTTTCTTCCTATCGCTATCGCTATACTCTCCACTTTTTTGTTTTTATTATTTCGCCTCCATTTTTATATTTATACAGATTTGGAGGAAATTTTTGTAAATATTTATATTTTGTTTGGGTTTGTTGTATCATAAATGGAGTGAGTTCTATAACGCAGTTTGTGCGAGTTTAATGAATATGCAAATCATAAAAAGGATTAGCTGTCAATGTTGCTTCCCTGATGTGTGCCGTGATGTAAAATTGCATAAGCCATGATGGTATATTATGTATACATACATATACTATACACACTTTATAACAAGGACTTGAAAATTTATGCAAAATAACTTGTCACACGTCATAAAATGTGATTTATTCCTCTCGTTTCAAACTTAATTTAAATTTTAACACTTCTTGGCCATGTTGGGTACTTGTATAATATGAGCTATATGATAAGTGCGAAGTGTGTTGCGTTGCGTTTCATGCATACTTAATGATACCTATATACAAAAGGACTCAAAATAAGTCTACCATATACCATGTTTATCTACATATTTGTTTAGCGAAGTGCTTTACGAAATACTAAATTATAAACATAAAGTATTGCAGCTTAAAGGGTCTTATCTAAAATTATTTTACATCATTTTTTTCGTTTGTTTATTTTCATATGGTGTGACATCCTTATTATCATGTATTTTGACTATATAAAGAGAGAGTTTTAGCAAAGGATTAAGAACTTAGTGTATACCTACTCGTTTGTCATTACGTCACGTGTCACACATGTTATCCATTTTATTATATAAGCTTCATTAAATAAGTGAGTTTCAGTCAATAACCGCATTGCTTTGTGTAAGCTTTAAAACATATTTCTTACATAATATTGCGGTATCAGTGTGCAACCTATACACCGTCTTGGGGCCCTTCAAAACTATAGACCCAAAGTTATTTTGAAATATAAAAATTCACCATTCAAGATCTTCGAAGACAATATCAAGGTGTTAAATACGCCATCAAGTGAAGGACAAAAATTGACAATTTGTTCTCGAGATATTCGAGACGAAAAACTTTTTTGAACAATTTTTTAGTAGGTACTTTTGTTTTGCATTTTCTTTTTTAGTTTAAAAAAAAAATTGTGTTAATAGAATGTTTCTACAAACTGTTAGAGTTATTGACTACGTCAGTATGTGAAGAATAAAAAATCGTCCAGCTTCGAAATCGTTGTTTTTTTTTTCAAGATATTGGAGCCAAAAAATATTTTTCAACAATTTTTAGAATTTTCTTGTATTTAGCTTTAAAAAATGTCTTTTTTTTTATCATACCAGTAATCAAATATGGCATCGTGTATTGAGTAAAATTATCCCGAATTCAATATCATTGTTAATTGTTCCCAAGATATTCGAGCTGAAAAACGATTTTCTACAAATTTTTGCATGTTAATTTTGATTTAAAAATCTTTTTTTAACTCTTTCCAATTCTTCATTACGTCAATGTGTATAGAATGAAATGAAGTCGAAGTCATTGGCATTTTTTCATTCTCAAGATATTCGAGACGAATGACACACATTTTTTTTTCTAAATTACTATATTATTACCTCATAATTGAATAGTTTTGAAACTCGTTTCTGCATGTAATGACGTTATTATCTATACAATAAAATTTATTTGAAATCAATATCTCTATTCGTTCTTAAGATAAGGTGAACGATAGAATGCACACATACATCTATCTAAAAACGATTGATTTGGAGACAGAAACGTCGAGATATTTCAAAATTATCGATTCCATAAATCGCACCAGTTACAATAACTTGGCGTTAGGCAATAACGCCCAAAAAAATAACGCCCAAATCGATTTAGAAATATGACCCAAATTTTTTTTATCGCCCAAAAAAAAAAAAACATGGAAATATCGCCCAAATTTATATTTTTCCAAATACATATAAAGTTGGAAATATTGCCGAAATATTTTCAATGTAAATTGTTTTTATGAAATTTGGGCGTTGTTTTTTCAATTTTGGGCGATATTTCTAAAGTGAAATTTCCATTTTTCCCATTTCCCATTTGACTTTTAAAATTTTTATTTTGGGCGTTCTTTCCTTAAAAAAAAAAAAAATTTAAATAATGCCCATGAACTTCTTTATATGCTAGGCAGTGCCGGACCAACCATATATGTGCAAGATGTGCAAATACACAAGGGCGCAGAATTCTGGGGGCGCATTACCAGGAGCAAGAAAATGTAATCTGATCTTGCGCAAACAAATATGTACTGCCATTTGCCATGTGTATGTATGTATGTATGTATGTGTGCAAATATAAAAAAGGGCGCTTTCAACAAATTTTGCACAGGGCGCAGGGGCCGGCCCTGATGCTAGGTACCGTTATATTTGGTTACAAGAATAACGTTTGTTTAAAATCTACAAGATATAGGTATCTAGTGTTAAAAAAACTTCTGGCTGAAAAAAAAATTTTGAACTTTTTTTAAAAACTCAAAAACAAAAATTGAAAATCTTGGTACACAATACTTTTAAATCATTCTCCATAAAAAAAATGATCAAAATCAACTGAACAAATTTTGAGAAAATCGAAAATTGAAAAAACTGTTCTGTGGAAGGTGCCATTTATAACCATTTTTCTTTTTTTCTAACTAGGTACTAAAATTTTTTTTTTTTTTAAAGCTGTGGACACGTTTTTGAAAAAAAAGAAAACAAAACATATTTTCAGTAAAAGGTAAAAATGTGTCGGGAGAGTTCTTGCTATAGTATATGCTATTGTTAAATCGAGATCTTCTGTTCCAGATTGGTATGATAAGGAATTCAAAAGCCTTAAAATCATAGAAATAATGTATGGTCCGCATAGAAACTATCTCAAAGTGAGGCTAATTTAAAAAAATTATTGTGAATGAAGAGAAATTTTTAGTAGTGTTTTAAGTATGTGTTTGAATTTCATTCACATAATTCAAAGAGATCTAAAAATGTATCCGAAATATTTTTGGAAATTCGAAAAAGAGTAAAAAAAAGTTTTGTTTTTACCCATCTGTTCTTAAGTCAAATGACTTATTAAGTCATGACTTCTTTAAAAGCGCCTTCAACTGTAATACTAAGAACTATGATCCCTTAGACTGTAATGTTTCGAACTGAGATAAATTTTGGTCTTTTGAAATCTTTCTCTTAATTCTTAAATCTATATTTCATCTAGATGACAATTGTATACCAGGCTGTGATGGTATACCTACCTCTATTTTGAAAAATTGTACAAATTACTTGTCTTTGCTATTGTTTGTTCGTTTTAACTTATCAATGGCTTCCTCTGTATTTCCATCTATTTGGAAAAATTACTTCCTAATCCCTCTAAATAGTCCCAACAAACATGGTTTTTACAAAAGGCCGCTGTACTATTACTTTTCTAATAGAACTAACTGAAAATTAAATTGACTTAAAAAAAAAAAAAAAAATAAGTATAGATTGTGTTTTTACAGATTTAAGTAAGGCCTTTGACAAACTCTCGAATCGAATTTTGTTATCAAAGTGAATTTAGTGAACAATTTAAAATGTGGTTCAATCTTATTAATTATTCCATAGGTTTTATTTGGTACTTTTCAACGATTGCGAATCGAATATGTTTAAGGTTAACTCTGGAATACCACAAGGTAGTCATTAAGACCCTATATTTTTTATTTTATTAATTAATGACTTACTATCTGTATTGAAATATTCAAACTGTCTCATTTATGCGGATGATGTAATAATATTCAAAACAATTTCAAATACCCGAAGACTTGTAAAGTATGACGTAAATTGATTTTTTGACTGGTGTGTTCGTAATTGTTTGATTCTAAACATCGATAAATGTAAAACTATTAGTATACATATTACAAGAAAATTATCTGTAATTTCTTTCAACAATTTGTTTAATAATGTAATTGTAGGCATTTTTGCAAACCCGGAGGGAATTGGATGAAAAAAAAAACGATATCGGTGCTAAATAATTTACGTGTTAAATGCAACAACAACTAATCCCCTGCGGGCTTAGCTAAACCCAGAGAATTTTTGGGGCTTAACTTAAGCGCGAGTTACATACCCTTAGTCGTAACCACCTGCAGCAATAACATCTTGAAGATGAAAGGTTACCCTCATCAAGGGATAAACATGTACACGACCGATGAAGTAACCATGTTTACCTCAGAAATCAATACAATATATCCGATCGAGATATCAAAAAGTGACCGTTAATCCTTTCAAATGATGTAAACATGTTAACTTCATTTTGAGAAGCCAACAACAAGAACAGCAGGAGATCATATTTTTGTATAAAGGTATCTGTGGTACAAGATTGGTAGGGATGTTCAGGTTGACAATAAAATTTAAATAAACCACATCGTGGATTAAGAAAGTTGTTTTCTTTAATACAGATATCGTTAATAATTGTATTAACTCGCGCAGAAATAGTTTATTACCGGCGTGAATTATATACAGTCGACTCTCCCTAAGTCGTACTCTTTCTAAGTCGAACTCCCTCTAAGTCGAACTCTCTCTAACTAGAACACATTTTCTCGATATTTGGCATCTTTTTTCACCCCTTAAGTCGAATTTTGTGAAGAACAAAACAAAATAAAAAAACATTACGCCTTCCGAATTCGTATTTGGGTATAGTATAACTACGAACCATCAAAACCTTAATACATATGTATATATGTGTAGCATTGCGTGTACCATCATCGTCAGCTCTTCGCGTTTCTTCCTATTCATAACCCTGGTACCTCTATATAAAAAGATACAGTTTTTAAAAAATTACAACGCAAAAACAAAAAAAGGATTGTTATCCTTTTCTTTGTGTTGTTGGTTGCTTTATATGCATATATTAACCTTTATTTATCAAATAAACCTTTTAAAATAAAAAATGTTTCTCTCTATAACTCGAATTTTTCCAAAACTCTCTCTAACTCGAACAAATCTTGGTATCCCGTGAAAATTTGACTTAGGGAGAGTCCACTGTACTTGTTATCGATACTTTCTATGAAAACTCCTATTTCCTCTATGCTATGAAAAAAAACACGATAATGGACTGCCATTGGTGTCTTATTTAATCAAAAACTAAATTTCATATCACACATAAACTATATTAATATTAAATCTAATTCAATTCTTAGTTGTATTAAAATAGAATCAAAACAATTTTCATATCTATTTCTTATGAAACAACTTTTTATTACAATTGTTCGACCCATTGGCGAATATGCTTGTCAAATCTGGTCACCCCTATATGACTGTCATATAAAACCAGATTGGAACAAGTGTAAACAAAATGTTTGATGTTTACAATCAGAGGGCTATAGGCTCGGGACATCCTTTAATATTCCCTCAAATAAGCTTCATTCCACACATTCTTATTCTAAACTATCGATCTAATTGTGAACGATTTTTTTTATCCTTTAAATAAAATATTTAAATTGTTTAAAGCAAATTTTTTTTTTGTTTTCGTTAAAAAAAAAACAAAATTACATTCCCAAAATCACGTCCTCTTTTTCGAAATTTTATTTTCTTCTTATGAGATGATGATGTGAAATAATTTCTCACTTTCCACCTGTTGATATATTTTTATAAGACAAATTCAATTTTCATTTTTCATCATATACCTAATCATCATCAGGGCAATATTCCTCGCAAGGAAACTCATTGCATACTCAAATAATATATACAAATTCTACATAAAGAATCATTCATTCATCCTCCTTCGCTCGTTTGCTTTACTCGGTGAACACTGAACTGTACACGAAAAATCTATATTCCCATGATTCATACCATATTATATGATTCAAGGACGATATCAACGGGAATACAGAATGGAGCTTGTTCTATATCAATGATGATGATGGTTTGGTTATACAGTAGAATCTCGAAAAGATGAACAGATATAAAACAGGGCCCGTTCATCTTTTCAAATTGTTCATCTTTTCGAGCATCAACATATTATATTTGAGGAGAAAGATTTAGTAAACATTAAAAATTATTTACATAACAAATTAAAACAAGCTCAAAAGTATTGTTCAGGAGGAACTAAAGGCAAGGAAGAAGTAAAAAATGATGTTGGGAATAAAGTGTTCATTTTTTCGAGTACAAAATTTCAACCCGTTCATCTTTTTGAACACTGAAAAGTGAAAATTTTCCGTTCATCTTTCCGAGCTGTTTATCTTTTAGAACCGCTCATCTTTCTGAGATTCTACTGTATATATGCAAAAAAGTGTATAGATCTATTTATACTGAATGAAATTTATGTTTATGAACTTCTGCTGCAGTATAGAGAAGTGAAATTCTATATTCCTTTTGAAATTGGAAAATGCAGTGGCATTTTCAATTATTACAAGAAAATCGAAAAATAATATTTTCATATTTTATTCCCTCCATGCCCTCGGGGTATAAATAAAGTACTTTCAATTATGAAAGATTTGAAGCAGAAAAAATATTCAATATTTACCTATAATTTATTTTTCTTTTTTTTATAGTGAGTGAAATAGATAAAGCAAATATAATTATGTACCTAGGTAATTCCTTTATTTAAATAGTCACTTAAATGGTAATTTTTCTCATGCCCAAGGCCACATTGGTGTACCACTTTTGTGAGCAATAAATTACTTCGGAATGTTGATTTAGCGACATAAAAAAGTACAAATATTTTGATAAAAAGCTTTAAGAGATTTAAAAGCAATTTTTAATTAGTACCAATTTCCAATATAAACTCATGATAAAAACTATACTTTGAGCCAAAGAAAATTGGTATAGACGAACAATACAAAATAACAACAATATCATCCTAGGTATACCATTCAGGCTTTTCCTTCATCTTATTTTCCCTTTAAATTAACGAGAGTAGATTCTAAGAAAAAATAAAAAAATTGATAAAGATAAAAGCATGACGATACAAATCTATTCAACCCTTTTTTGTTTCAAGTTCCACTTGCAAAGGGTGAATTCCCAGAAAATACATATATACGAGAAGACGAGTACTCCTGAAAATACATATAAAAGGATTTAAACTCAAACATTTTGCAACAATTTGAGTTTGGTTTTTCCCGGATTTTTGCGCAATAAAAAAAACTTCATTTGTCGTTGTTGTTGTTTTCTTTGAAAATAAAAAAACAAACAACAGAGAACATAATATTACAAAAGCAAATAAAAATAAAGTGATTCATCCAACTATAACGGAATACAATATATGTACGAGCACATATGTATACAATTTACGCGAATCCTTTCAGGATTCCTTAAGAAAACGACGAACATTTTTTTGTCATTGTGATCATTACAAAGTATCCATATAGGTAAAACTTTTTTGTTTGTTTACTATTTTGTTATATGGTAGGTTCATATAACAGTATTTACATATATAATCTACAATGTATTTATTTTAAGAAAAGAACATAGATTTTCTTTTCACTTACACAAGATGAGAGTCTATATTGATAAAAAAAAAATCCTTTGAAAAGGATTCTCTGCGGGTGTGAATCATTTTTAAGGTTTTGTGGTTGTTGTGTTTTCTTTTGATGTTAAAGACTTGCGTTCTTTTGAAGAACAACAAAAATAGATAATATTTTTCTGAAGCCATGTCTTTGTGCAAAAAAAAAACAATGATGAAACTAATTATGTAGGTATACCTACCTATTTTGTATTGAAACAAAAGACTCATTCGATATTATTTTTCTTATAACTCTTTTGGCTCATGGTAAATAATACAAAATCTTAAGTAATATTCGTGTTGTTTTGGATTCTATACATAGCATACTAAGAAACAGGGTAAAAAAAAAACGAATCATCTGTAGCTACATTTTGTATAAAGGTATTATCCTACCTATCAAAATAAATTCAAATTTAAAAAAATCCATCTACTTAAGCTTTTATCGGCAGTAATACTATTGCCGATGTTATATAGGGTCATTCATTTCGTGGTTTCAAGTTGGTAGTGCTGGCATTTGACACCTGTCAAACTCCAGCTGTCATTTGAAGTGTCATAATATTAGTTGAATGTTTGACATTTACGATAATTGATCGCTTCACAGTCGAACAAACTGGTGATTCAAACGTAGCCCACTTTTCGCGCTTTACGCGATGATTATGGTCGTCACAATTGACAAACTACGCAAGAAATCAGTAAAATTGTGAAGAAATTTGAATAGAGTGGAAGCGTTAGTGATGTCGTAAGGCCTGTGTATCATCGTAATGCACGCTGAGTCGAAAATATTGCTGCTGCAAGTGCAAGTGTTGCTGATGAACCGAATTTATCGATTTCCCGGCGTTCGCAGCAATTGAACGTTTCGTACATCTCACTAAGGCGTATTTTGCATTTGGATTTGCATCTCATGACTTGGACGATATGTGGTTCCAAAAAGACGGGGCAACAAGCCACACAACACGACCAATTATGGCTTTATTACGTGAGAAGTTTCCTGGTCGCGTAATTTCACGTTTTGGCGACGTCAATTGGGCCACCAAGATCATGCGATTTGACGCCTTCATATTTTTTTCTGTGAGACTACGTAAAAGACTGTGTTAACGCGAATAATCCCCGAACTCTAAACGCATTAAAAACCAACATTACTTAAGTTATGGCCGAGATACCGCCCGAAATGTGCGAAAAAGTGGTTAAAAATTACCTCAAAAGAATCGCATAATGCGAATCTTCTCGAGGCAGCCATTTGAACGATATTGTTTTTCACACTTAATGGCAAAGTCCACACTTTATAATGAAATAAAATTTTCATCAAGAATGTATCGCTGTGTGATTTTTTAATTAGCTTTACTGTCGAAACCGAAAAATCAATGACCCTTTATTTGTATAGCGCATATGTAAAATCGTACTAATACAATGGATTACTTTTCCAATAAAACACGCCAAAATCGACCAAAAAATAAACGTATGTGAAGTTAGCACTAAACTTTTTAAATTAAAAAAAAATCTAAGTACACCATTATAATTGTAGCTTTTTGTGTAGTTAATTATTTTTGGAAAGAAAATAATTCATGTCCCTCAAGTTAGCAGACCAAAGTCAACAGAACAAATTTTTGGTGACGTCATCATTAGGCGCTAATTAAGTGCTAATTAAGTACCCAACAACAAAATTAAGAGCTCCAGTACTTTTATTGTAAATTAATGTTCTGCTAACTTGATTTCAAGTTAGCAGACCAATTACCGGAAAATGCTTAAAAAAACAAGAAAAAAAGTTTTAGTCTAGTATTTAGGAGCTATTTAAGTGCTCTAGGAATTCAAAAAAAAATTTCCAAAAAAATTGTTTAAAAAAAAAAAAAAATATTTTTCTAATTTCCAATACAAAACCATGTTCTGCTAACTTAATTTCGATTTTTTTCGAACAATTCCCTTGTGTCCCCATTTCCTCATATTTTCCTTGGAAAATCTACAAAGCTATATTTCTTCCTGAAATCCTCCTCACTTAGCACTTCCATTAGATCATAATATACAAACATGTATTTTTGTATAGTTTTCTTTTTATGGTGGTTGATGGCTGATTGGCAAATAATTAGAATCAATAATTTTAAAACCCGATAAGGTATTTTTTTATTTCAGAATAAATTTGACACATCTGGTTCTTATTCCTTCGCTAAACCACCTTCTCCGGTGGTTTAACTTAGTACACGTGACTATTTAGAAATTTTCTTTTATTCATAACATTTTGCACTTAGCCCATGGAATAAGACCTAACCCTTCGCTTTTCCACGTTTATTAATTTGGCTGTTATAGTGACAGTTGTCCAAGAAATTTGTTAAAATAGGCGCCTGCCTGACGACTGAACATACCCGAATCGGAACAACGGAGGAGTTGCGTGAGCGGTACAAAGCCTCTCAAAAAGGGAGTTAAAATCCTTAGAACTCGCAAAGTGGATTAACCAAGGTACTAATATCCAGGAAAACTATTATAAGAAAGTTCAAAATCGTTTCGATTTGAAATCATTTATTGAAAAATATATAAAAGCAAAGTTGAAAATATTGAATCAAACTTTAAGTATAGGTCTTAATGATAATTCAGAAAGGCAAAAACTCCCGCGGGTTTTAACTTAATGCTTTTTTGTGGTGGGTCTTATAGACACTCTCAAAAGAAAAATAAGCCCGCGGGTGTTATTTACCTTTTTTTTTGGGAAATATGGCCCACGGGCTTTATTTCCGCGGGTCTTATTGCACTGCACCTATATATGTACTTAGGTAGGTATATGGCAAGTTTTCGTAAAAAAAATTTTACTCCAGATTTTGATCAAACTTAACTTGACATTACGATGGGTCTCGAAATTCTGTGCTTCTGTCTGTTTGTCTGTTCGACTGGCACAACCTAAAATGATTGGTCAATTTTCTTGAAAAGTTTCATTGTAGGTATTTAATGCCAAAATTTTCAAAAAATTATTTTTTGGTTTAAAAAAAAAAAAAAATTTTCTGAAACTCAATGTTTCGAAAACCGCTTTTTTTTTATTAAACTTGGTACCAAGCTGTTTTTTAACATAATCTATAATATTTTATTCAAAAATTATTATTATTGTCAAAATTATCAGTAGGTACCTTCCATACCTACAGCTGTTCAAAGAAATCTTTTTTTTCTCAAAAACAGCTCTAATGAATTTTACGTAAAGACTTAAATTAATATTTTTTATATACGAGCTTCTTATAGTATTAAATAATATTGTAAATAAAAATTTTCAAAAAAAAAAAAAAATTTGGATTTTTAGAAAAAATTTTAAAATCCGACACTTCAAAATTAATTTTGTTTACCCTGTATTACTAAGTACTAACAAATGGCGTACAAATTTTTTCAAATAAATATTTAAAAAATTAAATAAACATATACCTATGTACAAACATATGTATGTACATAAAAAATAAATTAAAAAAAAAATCAACCTGGATTTTTTTTTTTAATTGGGTATAGTACATGCGGGGAATATGCAAACAGGGCCGGACCAACCATATGTGCAAGATGTGCAAATGCACAGGGCGCAAAATTCTGGGGAGCGTTACCAGGAGCAAGAAAATGTAATCGGCATTGGGCAATAACGCCCAAATCAATTTGGAAATATCGCCCAAAAAAATTCTGAACAATTGTTGTTGTTTTTTTTTTTAAAGGAAAGAACTCCAAAAATAAAAATTTTAAAAGTCAAATGTGAAATAACGCCCAGAATTGGAAATATCGCCCAAAAAAATCCACAAAAAATCCACTGTTTATGCCCCGCGATTTTTTGAAGGTTATTTTATCATTGAAATTTTACTTTGGAAATATCGCCCAAAATTTAGGAAGGGAAAGAAAATTAAAAAAAAAATTTGGAAATATAGCCCAAAATTGAAGAAATAACGCCCAAATTTTACAAGAATTCACGTTGAAAATATTTGGGCGATATTTCCAACTTAAGATTTGGAAAAATATAAATTTGGGCGATATCCATTTTTTTTTTTGGACGATAAAAAAAATGTAATCTGATCTTGCGCAAACAAATATGTACTACCATTTCCCATGTGTATGTATGTATGTATGTGTGCAAATATAAAAAGTGGCGCTTTTTACAAATCTTGCACAGGGCGCAAGTTTGGCTGAGGCCGGCTCTGTAGCAAATATTCAAAAATTTAATTTAATTGAAATTCGTGCCATTATTACATTAAATCGCATTTGAAATAAGCGGATAATAAGCGGACTTTACGTAGGAATACAAACAGCCAAATTTTGTTTGAATAGCCAATGTCTCTTTTTAATCGTCCTAAACAGATTTCAGCTTATAGGTAGGTGTAATAACAATAGACCTACATACATATCTTTATTATATTTTTAACATTATTCCCAAATTCATCACAGGTTTTAGATGACTAGCTTACAAACCATTTAAGCCTCAAAGCTTCTTTTTAAAACCTATGTATGTTCGTATGTTTAAATTCTGTTTTTTTTTTTTTTTTTTTTTTTGTACAAATTTGCCATCACTGATTTTGACTCAAAGGCGAGATTAGGTAAAATGATAAACATTCTATACGTAGCCTTTGGCGTTTTTTTATTTCATTGCTTTTCACGTATTCTTTTGGCAAGATCACAAAGGACTCGTGAACTCAATGGTATCCTTTTGTATACTGTACAACAGAAACAACAAAAAAAGACTTAAAGAAAGTTTTGTGGGAGGTATAAGAGCTATTTATATATAAATATAAAAGTTCCACATTCACATGATTCACATGATATAGGCTTTGTAAAAATTCCGGCCATCAAATGTTTGCCTCTCCTTTTCATCCGCACTGCTCATTGCTCATATCTGGAGAGAGGCTAGAAAATTCCAAATATTTTTGTATTCGTCCTATTTTTGTGTCCTTTTTTATTTTAGTTTTGTTATTTTTCTTTTATTTTTATATATTTTTTTTTTGTTTGGTCTTTTGTTTTCTCTTTGTTTAAAACTCCCCATAGCTGACACTTGCTTCGTTGAGTTTTGGTAGGTACTTATATATATATGGCTTTGACTCATCTATATATTGTTTGGTAAGCAGCAAAAGGACGAGAATAAGGATGGGTGTCATGTCCGCAAAATGAGATGGGGTTTGAATAAATCGCTTTTTATAGGCTTTACCCGAAACCGAAGAGGAAATTCTCTATTTTAAAGGTCAAAATGTGAAAAATGTCTTCATACCTTTATACATATATGTAGGTATGTATAAACCTAAACACACATTCAAACATATTTTTTCTTTTTCTTTTTTTGGAAATGTGAAAGAAGGTATAAAATGGTATGCTTGATGTCTGTCCAGTGAGTTGAGGTGGAAGTTTAATTTAGCATACTTTACTTTGAGGGAACAAACGAAATTCCATCCATTCTGTTTTTTTATTTTTATTTTTGTATCTCTTGGATGCTCACGCTCAGCCACCACCACATTAAGTTTGATTTGGAAATGAATATAATCTAGGGCTGGATTTTGAAGCTTTAAATGATTATGTAGGATTAATTGATAAAGGGAGTTTTGAAGGACGAGAAAAATATCTATGTGAATGAATTATCTACATAATATGTTTATAAATATTTTTTTAAACAACATTTTCTGAAAACACGAATGGTGCAGAATTGGAGACAGGTTGAAGTCCAGTTTGTAAAAATGTATAAATATCAATTCTTCCACCAGCATCAGCAGAAGAATAAATATATGTATACCTAAGTAGGTATATAAAACGTATTACCTTCAAAAATTTACTTTGAAATGTTATTATAAAGGTAGGTATGTACGTACTTGAAAATCCTTGATTTTATACAGCTTCTATTTAGCAGAAAGAAAGGATTCTTTTGTAAGAGATAAATATTGCAAAAAATTATCAACATAACCAAATAGGTATGATAAAATTTTTTTTTCTCTTAAAATATTTTCGAATTATGTAGGTACATATTATCCCAAAAATAACAGAAATATTGCTTTAAAATATGTGATATTAACCTTTGTGAAAAATTGGGTAAAACAATTTCTATAGAAAACTAAGTTCTCTGCAGGTAATATGCAATAGAAATATTAAGATTCGCATTGTTTGATAAATGTAGAATAAAATGTCCGAAAAAGGGTCATGTTTTTGGCAAATATTTTCTTTCTTTAATTTCAATCAATGAAATATCAAATGGGAGACAATAATATACCAGAGTTCTTTTTAATAAATAAAAATGTGAATGTTCGTTTGTTCCAAATCTAAAATTTCTGAAATTTTTTCATCGAATGCTTTGAAATTTTGACAGACCTTTTGACATTTTGAAAAAAATTTTATTTGGACTTTCACTGAACTGAACTGAGATCTCATCAATATCAATAAGTTTTGTTGTGAAAATAAAGAGGAATGCAAGAGTACGATAACTTAAGGCGCCAAAAAATGATGACGGTTTTTTGTAGAACAGTTTAATACAAGCATTTTTTTTTTACTACGGGAGGGGGTTTTATCTCCCTTAAAAAAAAAGTATAGGTAGGTACTAAAAATTGGAAAAAAAAATATTAAAAAATAACGGTAATACTTAAAATTAATTGTTATACCTTTATTTAGAGACAATACTCTGTTTTATACATAAATACAATGCTAGCACCCAGCATTAAGGGGTATATTAACAGTGAGGTATGTATATGAGGTATATGCACACTATAGGATTTGGGGTAGGTGCGAGGTTGTGTGTATGCAAAGTTTCTTTTGCATTAAGAATCTGGATTAAAAAAAACTTTGAATTTATCCTATATATCCAATGTAAAAATCTGTTTTCTGAATACACATAGATAAGTTGCTCAAAATTCCACATTTAAAATTTTCAGTTATGAAAATGTAATGCATTATAAAAAATTCACATTACCTTAGGAACTACTGTACGACTGCAGCAAATTTATATAATTTCTCAATATGTATGTTTGTGTCTTACATACCTATATAATGCAACTGTAACGCTAAATGAATTGCTGTACTTTACTTACAAAGATGAAGCTATCATAAACATTAATCCTCAAAATAAAATCACCGTAAATACCAAAAAACTGTAAAATCTCATAAAAAAGTAGTTTTACTAATTTTCAATTTTCTCAAAAACTAGAAGACATAATTCGGTTTTCGATTCAGAATTGATATATAAGCATTGACCATAAAAATCCAATTTAGCACTTCATTTCACAATTTTGAAAGAAAATTGGTTTAAACTTTTTTTTTTCATTTTTTTTTATCAAAATTTGGATTTTGCATGAGAACTTTTCAAAAACTATTGACATGCATAATTTAATTTAAATCTAGGATTAAGAAACAGATTTCAAACTTTCAAAACCGGTGTAGTACGTAATTGTAAGTGTTACCGTTGTTTTTTAATAATTTTTTTTTCATTTTAAGTCATTTTTCTTCTACCGTTATCAATTGTTGGCGCCTTATTTTCCCCCAAAGGAAAATAACTGGATTTGGCTATTTAAAGGGTAAAATTGAGTAAAAAATAAAAAATTGTATCCAACTTCAAAAAAATACTTGATTTTAAGAATGTCTAAATATTTTTCATTGTCAAAAGCTTTATGGGGTTAAACATTTTCCAAAAGTTAATTTGTGTTGGTGTTAGGTAATAACGCCCAAGGAAATAATGTGCAAATCGATTTGGAAATATTGCTTAAATTTTTTTTATCGCCCAAAAAAAAAATTGGAAATATTGCCCAAATTTATAGTTTTGCAAATCTTAAGTTGGAAATTTTTTCAATGTAAATTGTTTGTAAATTTTGGGCGTTATTTCCTCAATTTTTAAAATATGTATTTCCAAACATTTTTTTAATTTCTTCATACATTTTAGGCGACATTTCCAAGGTGAAATTTCAATTTCAAAAACCGCGGCGAATAAACAGTGAGGTATGTATGGGGGGCACGTTTCTCCACTGCAACCCCCCAGCTTAGGCACATTTTAGGAGTTTTATTATTATTTGGGTGTTATTTCCTTAGATTTGGGCGTTATTTCCTTTTTCTGTATTTTTTTTGGGCGATATTTCCAATTTTGGGCGTTATTTCCCATTCGACTTTAAAATTTTTATTTTGGGCGTTCTTTCCTTTACACAAAAATTAAAACATTGTAAATAACGTCCAAATCGAAAAAAAAAATAATAACTTTAAATAGCTTTATCTAGAAAATTAAAGTATAAGCTTCATATTGTTAATAGGGCCGATGATTCCACCCAGGTAATCATTTACCCGGGTACCCGGTTACCCGGGTTGCTTGCACCCGGGTACCCGGGTATTCGAGTATAATTGGTAGTGCCTGGGTAACCGGGTACCCGGGTAGTTAAAATTACCCGGGTACCCGAGTGGAATCATTAGCCCTAATTCAATGTCTCCAACATCTTGATGAGACACAAAATTAATTAGTTCCACCATTTGTAAGGCTGTGGTTGGCACCCAGTTCCAATTTTTGCTTTCTATTTTTTTTTTTTGCTGTACCCGGGTAATCGGGTAGACGGGTAGTCGGGTAGTCAGGTACCTGGGTAATACCCGGGTATTACCCGAATTACTGGGGTACCCGGGTATTACCCGGGTACTCGGCTTCCCGGGTATCATCAGCCCTAATTATTAACTGTCGTGACTTGTGGGAAACGATTTGCTTCAAATTTGATAGAAAACATTTGTACGCCATTCTTGATCTACTACAGCTTTCTCCAATACGACTATTCCGAAATTTTTAAATTTTGTGCTATACATCGCACTATAACTAAAAGGGAATTAAAAAAAAGAACTAAAGTTAAACCTTTTTAGGCAGGCGTGAAAGAATCTTCATTTTTGTGTAGCTTTTACTAATATATTTTATGCTTTAATCTTTTATTTTTAAGTACCTACAAGAATTGAATCCTAAGCTGTAAAAATCTTAATCTTTATGATATTGGTCATTTTAAAATATAGCCTATACAAGAATTCATTTTTTACAAAATAGTTTAAGCTCCCTTTTATATTCATACAAATTCTAGCTTTTACTCAAAAATCACAATTTTAGCTTTAGCTTTTTTTCTTATTCACAAGACCAAAAGATATATGAATCAAATGAAATACGTATAAAATTTATTAAAATATTAAAAGCCTGCAAAAGCTAAATCCACCCCTTTTTCTAACAAACCCTTTACTTATTTTTTCTAACAAACCCTTTACTTATATAGGTAGCATAAAAGAAGATAATAAAAAAAAAAACATTTTTGTAATAACTACATCATGGCTAGACACATAAAGAACTTTATGGTTATCATAATGACATGTATCTGCGTATGTAAAAATGTATTAGGTACTGATAAAATTATTCAATGTGAGATATTTAACACAAATTTTATGCACCGAGATATTGTTTTGTCTGTGAATGTGTAAAAAAATACTCGAGGCACTTTCATATCCACCAAATTACTTTTTCTATAAATCTTGCCTCTAATAGTTTGAAAATAAACTTTTACTGTTATCTGAGATTGTTTCACAATGGATAAAGGTTATTTAACTATAAGAACTC
Source organism: Epistrophe grossulariae (assembly GCA_929447395.1). Lineage (NCBI taxonomy): Eukaryota > Metazoa > Arthropoda > Insecta > Diptera > Syrphidae > Epistrophe > Epistrophe grossulariae. The sequence goes on from OV839567.1 coordinate 111,328,814, forward strand.
GTAGAACTTCATATAAAGAAATTTAAATAAAATGTAATGGAAAAAGTAATGCATTTCTTTTGGAAAAAATAAATTTATATCTTCGAGTGTTTTTTTTTTTTTTGAATACATAATTTCAAAAAGACTTGCCAAAAATATTAGAACTAACATAAAATTGTATAGGTAAGATGTATTTTGACTTTCTTAACTTTTAAATCTCGTGCAATCAAAATTTACAAAATTGTATAAGTTTCCTTGCCAAATCTAAGTTCAAAGATTAATTATACCAATTTTAGCAGAAATAAAAAATAAAAAAAATTTATTCTTAAAAAACAGACAACCCGTCAGCTGCAGAGGAATCCTCTTCAATTATATGTATTAAAAGAAGGCATGAAGATCTCTGAGAATATAACGCAACTAAATTGAAAGCAAATAACTTGGGGCAGAACTGATTGCAGGACACGCAGCACAGATGTAAATTGATATAAATCACAAACTTTTGCCACCACCCACACCTCTGTATAGATAACAAAACACCCATTTAGATCCTTCCAAATATACATCTGCAGGAATGTCCTTGCTTCCTTAGGTTTCTTTTCCATTTCCGGATAGTAGAAACAACCCACCTTTAAAGGTATTCCTGCAAAGAATCCCCTTGTATAAATGGCAAGGACAATTCATCATCATGCAGCTCGGTTGGTACCTATATCTACGTACACAATGAAAAACTTTTGCTTGCATCAATTACTTGGATAAACTTTTCAAACTTTCATAGCATAACTTGGAATGATTTTATGAGCGAAAAGAATGAGTTTGGGTCCTGAAACCGCCTTCTTCAAGAAAATTAGTCTAGGTATACCTATATGTACCTAGTCGTAGAAGATTTTCATCAACATTTTGAAGGATGAAATTCATATTTCTTTTGCTTGGAGCCCGACAACTACAAATAGGACGACGACAAGGACGACACCCCGAGCCCGACAAGAATTGCTGGAAAAACCAATTAAATTCTTTCTCTTTTTCTTTGCTTTATAATGTCTCTTTGTTTCAATATAACGGTGCTGAAATATTTTTAGGAGAATTTTCGGACCAAGTTATCTATACCTGTGTGCACATTGCAACACACCGTCACAGCCTCACAGAGAGTCTATGACGTACACAGTAGGTACCTACACACACATACGCTTCTTGAACACAAAAATATGTATATTAAAGTGTATCATTCGTCAATTTTAAATGAAGATTCCTCGAAGTATAGAAGACTAAAGTACCAAGGCGTACTTTGTTCTAAGTTTGCCATCATCTTTGGTCCTACAGGAGCTGAAGTTAAGGTACGTCGGACTATGGCTTTTATTCCAATATGTGTGTAGGTTAAGGTATGAGGGAGAGTGTTTTTATATACGTACATATATTTAAACAAAAAGGGAAGGAGTGTGTTTAAAGTGTTCATGCTTACACAGGGAATAATATTGAGGTAACCGTCCGGAATCAATTTGAAATTTTAATTAAAAAGTTTTGTCATATAATTTTGTCAATTTTTTGTTGTTTTTTTTTGTCTTATAGCGGAAAAGGACAAAATAAAAACAATCAATACTTTTTTGTTGTTTGAATTAAACAAAAAAAAAAAGCCTGAAAGGAAAATTAATTTAGTTTCTTACCGAAATCCTTGTGTTGGAAGGAACATGACTAAAAATTTTGCTTTTTTTTCTGTATTTTGTAGCCTTTTAAAGAGTTTTGTTTCTTTTTTCGTTTATTTAGTTTTTTTTTTTTTTAAGAGAGCACACACAAAAAGGATATTTTGAGTCGTTAATTTAATTACGAGCATCGACTTAAGAGGGCTTACCTGGAAGTAAAAAAAAAAGAATTTATTAGTTAATGTGAGTTTGGTATAATGAATGGATGATGAAAATTCAATTATGTTTATTAATGATTAAGTAATGAGTTGATATAAAAAATAAAATAAAATGCACGACTAGGTCGCACGAACTTGCTCTTGTATGGTTTTTTTTTAAATCTGAATAAAAAATAAATTAGTTATGGGAGCCTATATTTTATGCCACTTGCTAAAAACGTATTTTAGTATATGAGAATACTGCAATAATTAACAATATATAGCAATGCGGCGCATGCATGAAACTTATACAATTTAAACTGAAAAAATTGTAAAAATTCCAACATATATAATTCGAAATAAATAAATTGAACAAAATCGGAAATTAGTTATAACGGGTGATTTTTTAGCTGGTTTGGTTTTGGCAACACTGGTTTTGACAGCTGACGTGTGTTTAGTACCTTGTGTCACTGTCAAACAGCTTCAGTTTGGTTTGCAATTTAACCATGGATCGTCTTACAAAGTTACCACAACGCCAAATTTTTGGTGAATGGGCTCTTGGAAAGCTGGCCGAGGATCCGCTTTTTTATCGAAAAATTGTGTTCAGCGATGAGGCTCATTTTTGGTTGAATGGGTACGTAAATAAGCACAATTGCCGCATTTGGAGTGAAGATCAGCCAGAAGCATTGCAACAGCTACCAATGCATCCCGAAAAAGCCACTGTTTGGTGCGGTTTATGGGCCGGCGGCATTATTGGGCCATATTTCTTCAAAGATGATGCGAATCGCAGCGTTACTGTCAATGGTGAACGCTACCGAGCGATGATAACAAACTTTTTTTTGCCCGAAATGGAAGTTCTTGACTTGCATGATATGTGGTTTGAACAAGACGGTGCCACATGCCACACAGCACGCGAAACAATGGCGCAATTGCGAGGCGAGTTTGGTGAACAGTTAATTTCACGTTTCGGGCCGGTCAATTGGCCGCCTAGATCGTGCGATTTGACACCATTAGACTATTTTTTGTGGGGGTATGTCAAGGCTAATTTCTATAGGGACAAGCCCGCTTCGATTGACGCACTGGAAGCCAACATCCATGCATTCATTCGTGAGATACCGGCCGATATGTGTGAAAGAGTATGCCAAAATTGGATTCAGCGGATGGGCTACCTGAGACGCAGCCGCGGTCAACATTTGCATGAAATTATCTTTAAACATTAAATTGCAAGGTTCAAACTATCGATTCAAATAAATATTTCATTCATTTTTTCGAATTTTTTGTGTTTTTTTTTAAAAAAAAGTTCTAAACCTCTTAAAAAATCACCCGTTATATTGTAGATATTAGCTCCCAGAAAAATTTGTATCGAAATCATAGAATTCGTTTTTAAGAAAAATTAAATTTTCCTTACTGATTTTTAAACAATTTGTATGGGAGGTACCGTTATTTCTGGTTATAAGAATAATTTTTATTTAAAATCTGCTAGATCAAGTCGTTTTCGAATTATTTAGATTAATAAAAAAAACTAAAAAAAATTTAAACTTTTTTTAAAAGTCAAAAAAAAAAAAAATTGGAAAATTTTGGTATACAATAACTTATAAAACTTTTTATTACCATTTTTCGGAATTTGTTTTTAATAAAAAATTATGTAAAAAATTATTTTATTGTTGTGGACCCTTTTTTTGTTAAAGATTTTCATTTTTTGTTAAAACAAAATGTGTATGGTAGCTACTGTCATTTTTGGTGCTGAAAAAAAAACGCTTTGTAGGTACAAGGTTTAAAAAAATCAACCCACCCGTTTAGGCTGCATCCGAAAGGACATGACAAACAGATAGACGGAAAGAATTGCGAAACCCACTTTTTTCGACATTTCATTATCGTAATGACAAATTTGTATCAAAATCTCTAGGTCGATTTTTTTACGAATTCATAACTTGCTATAAGGTACTTTTATGTCGCAAGTAAAAAAAATAAGCAAAAAAAAGGAACACTTTCACAGTTTCACAGGCTCTTCCTCCAAATTTGTCCAATTTGTTTCTTTGAGAAACTTCAGTATTTGGAGTATTTTAGGGAAGGTAAATCAGCTTATTTTCAAGATATATTATATGTCTATAATGATCATGCAAAACTTATTCACAAATGGTCTGGTTTCTTCCACTGAGCATTACAGAACTTGCAAATGGCACTGCTTAATAAGCCAAAAATGCTGAGGAGCCATTTTAGTTTCCAGTGGCCAGTGAGGAGACCCATTATTTTCATAAGGTTTATTTTTACATAAGTTGATACAGGATGTAAAAGGTTCTTGGTTGTTCTAACCAATTGTAGGTTCCAGAAGATCGAACAACGTGACCTGGTACTATGGTACCCAATGAAGTTTTACAATGTTATTCTTGCCCAGTTCGTTAAATTTGCCCACTTACTCCCATACTAATTTAGAACTGATACAAAATACTACATCACAACTCTTTTAGAACCATTACTTAATACTTAGTGACTTACAACTCCTAACAATTTCTGTGTGCGTGTTATTGGCAGGAATGCAGGGAACTTATAATTGTCTACCGTATTCAAACGGCTAAGGTGAAAAGCATTTTTTCATGACAAGAGATATACTTAATATTACCAAGAGGGTAATTCCAGTAACGCGTGAAAATCGTTTCTTTTTTTATGCCGCAGGCAATCGAACCCAAGATTTTCGGGGCTTCAGCGTGACGTTACAGATTTTTTTAGATGGTTCGGTAATATGACATAATCTTCAAAATAGTCAAATGTGTAACTTTTAGGTGTTGATTCTTTTAACACCAATATCATAATATAAATAATTATCATGGAGGAGCATCATCATGCATTATCATGCAGGAGCATCAGAAGCTGCTGAAATTTCTTCGATTTTCTAACGTTTCTCCACTATTGTTCTTACAAAACATAGAATATTTCAGCGCTGATCTGTGACAATAAGTTTTTAGTTTGGTGCCACTCCATAGTTTATCATTTGTTTGAAGCCATATTTATCTGTAGGTGTTCTTTAAATATGAAGAACAAAACACCAAGACTATAGAAAATATTGATTTTGTTTTTATTTATTAAATGCTAAGTATGTAAATTGTTCTTCTTCTATTGAAGAGAAGGAAAAAAACCAGATTTAATTTGATTTTGAACACGGATTTGGTGAAACACGCCAGGATTTTTTTTGGAAAAAATAAAACATATACAAAATTGATAGCTACCTTTCCTTAAAAAAAAAAAACAGACTTTTCTGGCAATCTTACAGAATTTATGTCAATTTTCTAGAATTTTTTTAATTTTAAGAAAAGGAAAAATGTTCAACAAAATAGCAAAACAGTAACATGTAGAGCAATTGTTGTAAAATGTAAGCTTAGAAAAGAATTATTCCCTAATGAACGCTTAAAACGTGCTACGACTAAAATTTTGGAAATTTATTTAGAATATATTTCGCTTTCTGGTTTTAGTTCATACCATGTATGTGTAGGCAGCACAATTTTTAATACTTCTGGCTTTTTTTTCAATTTCAATTGTTCAATTTTCAATGTTTCCTTTTTACTAATTATGAGAAAAACCAAACGTTTTTCAAGGAGCCTTTTAAGTGCTGAGTTGTGAGATTTCACAATTTAAGAATTGGGGCTTGTTTCACAATTTCTGAATAAAGTTCTGATTGGTTATTTGCCATATAAATATTGTCATACGGCCATAAGTCTAGGTTTAGGTTTTATAATGTTTTCAAGTCAAAAGACTATTAGTGTTGTTGATGGTAATCTTATTTTCCGGATTAAGTCGACAAATATTAATAAAAAACAAAAAATTGTTAAAGTCAAATTTTTACGGAATTAAGTTCCGAATAACTTCATGTAAAGATTATTTTTTGTTAAAAGTTGAACACACATTACAGGTTTTTTTTTTACGAAACCCCAATTTACCGAAAATTCGAAATTGCCTTCCAACACGCCACCATAGTGCATAGTGCACTTTAGACTCCTTAATAACTTCTCTAGGTTTTTAACAACAACAAAAATAAAAACTTCAAAATCCTATACTTTTCATTTCAATTGAAGGTGTATACAAGATTCCGACGGTGCGGCGTTAGGCAGTAACGCCCAAGGAAATAACGCCCAAATCGATTTGGAAATATTGTTCAACAAAATTCTGAACAATTATTGTTTTTTCCCCATTTGTGTGTTATTTTTTTGTAAAGCATAGAACGCCCAAAATAAAAATTTTAAAAGTCAGATGGAATAACGCCCAAAATTGGAAATATCTCCAAAAAAAAATCCAGAAAAAGGAAATAACGCGCAAATAATAATAAAACTCATTAGTCATTACTAACATTTATAATATGGATTTTTGAATATTAAAACGGCGAGGTTTGTATGCTCCCTGCAACCGTCCTGCTTGGGCGCATTATAGGATTTGGGGTAAGCGCGAGGCTTGGTGTATGCAAAGTTTCCTTAAATCCAGATTCATTAAATCCAAAAGAGACACACCTATCCCAAATCCTATAATGTACCCTAGCAGGGGGGTTGCAGGGGGCAGCATGTCCCCCATAAATACCTCACTGTTTATGCGCTGCGATTTTTTTTAAGATTATCTTATCATTGAAATTTCACTTTGGAAATATCGCCCAAAATTCAGGAAATAACACCCAAATTTTACAAAAACAATTTACATTGAAAATAGTTGGGCAATATTTCCAACTTAATATTTGGAAAAGTATAAATTTGGGCGATATTTCCAATTTTTTTTTTCTGGCGATAAAAAAAATATTTCCAAATCGATTTGGGTGTTATTGCCTAACCCCCTTTCAACTATACTTACTCCTTATATATTTCTAAACCAAACTGAAACTGATCATGGCCACAATTTCCACCCACCAAAGTGTGAGGATAATATAATTAATTCCAAACACAACTTTTTTTTTTGCTTGTTTTTATGATGGGCAATCACATTCATATAGATATAGCTATGTGATTTTGGCTATAGAAGAAGTGACCAACCAATAATAACGAACTGGTATACCACGGTTTTTATTCCTGAATTCTATTCCTTCACAAGCAATATTTTCATGATACTCACTCAATATTTCCAACCACATTTTAATAAAAAAAAAAAACATAAAATATTATGGGGTTTGGCCAATCAGTATTTCAAGTTAATTAGTATACATTTTATTATTATTAAAAATTCTTCTTTATACGAGGTAAATAGGTGGGTATATTTATAGGTAGGTAGGTAGGTATACTATAGGTAAAAGATTCCAGCTAACATGATGTGTTCATATAAGAAAGTTGTTGATATATCTGCGAACTCAATTATAAAAAATAAGTATTCCATTAATGTAAATCCTTCGGTTTTAAAAACTCTAATCAATTATGTAAAGCTGTAAAGCTGTAACACGACAACATCAACATAACATCTGCGCAAAATGAGGTTCTTTTTTTTTAAGTCTGGAATTGGTTTGGTTGTTTTGTATAATTTCGTTTATTCTTTGTTTGGCAAATTGTCAACATTGTTGAAAATTTTAAAGAATTGTTTATAAGGCTTCTGATGAATAAAATAAAACCAAGTTGGTTTGAAGAAAGAAAATTAAAGGATATTTCCCTTCCTACATCCTTTTAGCATTATATTTTTGTTCCTTAATGTGTACATCAGAACCATCAGTATGATGCTGATGCTTTAGCTTTTCTCACTTTCACCTTTCTTTTCGCGCAGTCATAAAAGTGCTTCGATATATACAAAGACCAACAACAACAACAACAACAGAAAAAAAAGAAACAAAATTAGTTTTTTGTTTGTCCTGTTGCCAGTAAGTCCTTTTTTTTTTTTTTTTTTCCTTTATAAGAATATTGTATAAGTTTATATTTTTAATGGAACGTGCTTTGAAAACAGTCGCAAGTCTCCAAAACAAAAGACTTTTCTCTTCAATACATTCCGTTACATTATTAAATTTAGTCCTTGATGTTCTCTCGCACTAAATTCCTTTCGTTCTATACTTATACCTACGTCTTTTCATTTCACTAAAAAAGTGCGTGGGTGGGCGGGTGTTAGGACAAAAGTGTGGGTGATAAAAAGAAAAAAAAAAAACGAAAGACCAAAGGCTAAAAGCCACAGTCAAATACTCTTTATGCCTTCCAAGGTTTGGTAAATTTTAAGCTTTTTGCTGTTTCTTTTTTTTATATCTTTTTTGTTTCTATTTTGCACTTTTGTTATTTTTCTATATGAAATATTAATGAATCGTTTTCAGTGTTAAGGGGATACCCCTTAAGGATTTTCAAGGATATTATACCTACATTTATGCAGATCTGTGTGGTTGTTTAGTGTATGTGTATGTGTGTAACCTGTTATTACCCCCAAAGACTTTTGTAATTCTAAACTGAACCTACATATGATAGGCATACTATAATAGCTACTCCTATATCACCACCGACGACGACGTTCGCAAAGACCTTTGATATACCTACCTTTTCGTCTAAAGTGTGTGCAAATCTAGACAGTATACATTTCCATCATTGTATACACACACACATACATACATATAGATAAAGAAACAAGCAAGGATGTATTCGGCATCTTTCAAGATGAAAAAAAGGAAGAGTGCTTAACGCTTTATCGATTTTCTTTCCGGTGCGCCATTGTACGTTGTAGGGATTGTATGGACTTTTTTTTTTCCATTTGCCGACGTCGCCGCTGCCGCCGGCCGGTATAACATGAGTTTTTTTTTTGTGTATCTCTGTCTATCTTTATCTCTGTCAGGATGCACTTTTTTTTGTATATCAGTGTCTGTCTGTGTCTAGGGTTTTTTTTTGTTGTTGCTGAAGAAAACTTTCTTCTTGTACCTATAGGTGTAGATGGTTACTTTCTTTGAAAGATGCGTTTCCGATTAGGATGCCATTTTGTTTTAAGTTTTGCGTTGTTTTTCTAAGTTGGGTGGCATATAGATTAGTACAAACAAAGAAAATATAAAAAAGAAAGGAAAATATATAAAGAAAGATGAAGAAAGTCGTTTTTGATGTTTTCCAAACTATCAAATAAGATTTGTTTCTCTTAAAGTCCATTCAAAAAAGCTTCATATACCTATGATACAGACAGATTAAAGATTCGATTCGAGGCTTTGGAACTTCAAGACGATAAGTTGTTTTGTGAGAATTTTATTTTATTCTTCTCTGCTTCTTTAAGGAATATATAAAAAGCTTTTTGATAAACTTTTTTTTCATCTGTGAAAAGAATTGTATCTATAGGTAGGTATTAAAGGAATTTTCAAGGCTGTTGGACAAGGTTGCAGACAATTTGATAAATTAATTATGATTTATGGTATTATATTGATTTCTTGCTCATCAACAATAAGGTTTGATGTAAAATTATTGTAAGACTAGGGTATATACATAGTTAGGTATGTGTAATTCTTATTGATGGTGAGTGTATGAATTAATATGTGAGACGTGAGTATACTGTTCTAATAATCGGATCTTAAAGATTAAGGTCTTAAAATGAAGATAAATTTCAGATACCTATACTTGAACCTCTTGAATGAATGAATATATATTGCACTGCGACCTATAAATCTATTGTGCTCCCATTTGGAGCTGAATGAGGATTATCATAATTATAGCTCTTCCTGCAAACCTATTTCTCTAAGGAATTTAATTATTAACGATATTCTCAGAGAGGATAAATTGCACTCCTCCTGCTTGTAGCATCCCAGGTGTTTCTATCTTTGATGCACTAGTGCATCGCAACTGCCTAATATGTAGTTTGGTGTTTCCTCTAGAATATTGCAGAATCTAGCATGTGGCACTATTTACTAGGCCTAAAATGTTTAGGTGCTTTTTAAATTTGCAATGGCCGGTGAGGAGGCACGTTATGATTTTAAGGTTGTTCCTGCTTAAGCTGTTGTAGTCATTGAAACATTCTCGCGGTTAAAGTTCCCAAGTAAGAGTTTTTCGTTGCCTCAGGTTGGGGTGTTCTTTACAATTTTTTGATCTATTGGCCTCCTCTTCTTTTTTGATTTTGTTTTTAATAACATTTTCTCCTGAGCCACAAAAGTTAAGGTAGTCTTTGCTCCCATTTTTGGTATCCAATGGTATCCAATGAAGTGTGACATTGTTGTTTTTGCAAAGTTCATTAAGCCTGCCTATGCATTCCCATACTATTTTGGAGTTGATGGAATAGGAGCTCAGTGCCTTGGGCGCTGCTTGGCTATCTGGGCCCTATTTCATAAACATTGACAATTGCGACAGGTGACAGGTGACAATTTGTTAATTTACAACTTGACAATTGTCAAAATGTGTTCCATAAACAATTTGACAATTTTGTAGAATTGTCGGAAAATACCCGACAATTGTCATCTTTGTGTTTCATAAAGAAATTGTCATGACAATGAATTGTCAAGTATTTTTCCACAATTGTCAGGAATTTTCCGACTAATTTGTACTGACAATTCTTTTATGAAATGAAAAAAAAAATTACAATTTACATATTTGTCAGTACTAAAATGACAATTGCGACAGGAAACTCAGTTACGGTCAAGTGTGGACAGTGAAAAGACAGTAGTTGATCTAAAATAATAAACGATATATTTTCAAGTGAAAGTGAAAGTGATGACATTCTCAGTTGGAATTCTCAGCTCTAGGAATTTTAAACAGAGAATAAATAATGATTTCGAATCGTAAAAAAATTTCGTGTCGGAAAAACAGCCGCGGAATACCTATATTTTTATCGAGAATTGGTTCACATTTACAGCATCCCATCAAAGAGGAATTACTCTCTAGATGCTAAAACCCAACTTCTATGTGCATCACCACCTTTGGAAGTGGAACTCAGTACATACCATGTAGTCATTGTCACGAAAAATTTGTCAGTAAGTATAGGTAGGTATGACAATGACAAAATTGTCATGACAAATTTGTCATTGTATTTTTCTGACAAATTTGTCACCTGTCAATATTTTATGAAATACAGATTTGTCAGACAAGTGTGACAAATTTGTAGAATTGTCACCTGTCAATTTTTATGAAATAGGGCCCTGATTATGACATGATGGCAATGTCTTGGTTTCGGTAATTCCTTTCGAGGTTATACGAACCTCTTTAATTAACTCATAATTTTAGTTCTATAAGGGCTCCAGATGTTAAAGGTTAAGGTATTTAAAGCAAGGTTAATCAGGCTACAGAGGTAAAATTAACTTAGCGAAGCAACTTATCTATATATAATCGAAAAGGGTGGATTATGGTTGGCTCTAAATATAAGGTAAAATCTCAGGCTACAATTTTTTGTTACAAAACTTAACTTACGTCAAAACTAATGCGATTGTTTAATTTTATATAATCTTATCCCAGTAGGAAAAAAAATGTCAAATATAATTGAGTATAGGTTGAATGTGTGACTCAATTCTTAACCACTCTCAGAAATTATATTTATATATTTCATATTTTTTTTAAATTTTGTTACTTAAACAATACTTTTTAAAACTTTTTCTATTAAAAATAAAATGCATGTTATGTCCCACCACAATGTGATTTTAAAGTCTGAACATAGTTTAGATCTGATTTTAAAAGAAATAAATTAATATAATGGGAGCCTTCATTTTATGCTACCTGCCAAACTGGATTTTAGTTCAAAAAAAATAAATATAGGTAATTCACGCAGGAAAAATAATTTTTAACCGAAAGCGTTTTTCGGTGAATAAAAAGAAAATGTATTAAATATAATATTAGTCAAGGTTTAATCTTAAATAATTCACTATGTTAATTCTAACGTATTCAACTCGATTAAAATAAATTGTTTAAAAGAAAACCTAAAAAATGTTATGTTAATGGAGAAACTTGGTTAGAATTCGCATTTTCGAAAATCGTTTATGTTAAACGAGTAGGTAGTTTGCTTAAATCAAATAATTAACACATCTCTGAGTAGATTGGTTACTATATGAGAGATTTATTATGTTTCATTAACTAACTCAATTTGTTATTGAAACCGAACAATTTTACCCATGAAGTATAATTTAATAAAATTTAGTAAACTTTAACCAAATCAATGTGTAGAAGTTGGTCAGGCAATCACGATCACCGAGCGCTTTATAGATCGATGATTACCAACTTCTTTTGACCTGAATTAGATGATATGGATATCAACGACATGTGGTTTTTACAGGACGGCGCGGCGCGGCGCTACGTTTCACACAGCTCACCCCAGATTGAAAATTCTGCACGACCGATTCGAGGTCATGGTCATCTCACATATGGAGGTGATGTGAACTGGGGGCCGATTCTGGTTCTGTGAAAAATTGAATCTAATAAATTGTTTTCACATTCGCTCTCAATTCTCATGTATTTGCTTTCACTTTTTCGATTCACTTTGTGCAAATAAGCGATTTTTGTTAAGTGAATAAAATTCTCCGACGAACTATATAACCGATCTCGAACCTCCTTATCATTTTCCCTGAAGCGCATGCGCGCATTCAGTGCAATTCTCTCGTTTTTCTTATTTTTTTAAGAGACAAGAAAAAGCATGAGATAGAAAGATTTTTTTCTTCATGAAAAGGACAGCACTTCGTACTTCGTTTGTTCACAGATTCACTTCCAAATATCGACGTGAAAGCAGAACGAGAATCGGATTTAGTGTTTAATGGTGAACATTTTTTGGATTCACTTTTTCACAGAACTATAATCGGCCTCCATGGTCACCGGATCGTGCAATTTGAGCCCGTTAAACTTTTTCTTGTGCAGTTTCTGAAGTCGCAGGCAGGGCCGTAGCTTGAGCTGGTGGGGCCCCGGCGCAAGATCAAATATGGGGCCCTATTTATCACACAAAATTTTATATAGTGAACAAAAAGTATCTCGATATAGTGAACACAGATTTTTTTTCAATATTTAACAAGAATATTCCAGCTGCAAAGTCCAAGTTTTCTTCAGCGACATGAGTTTGATCAAAAATTTTAGTAGGATTTACTACTGCAGAGTCCAAGTTATTTTCAAGAGGTGTTTAATCAGATGTTATACTAGGATTTTCTTTTTAAAGTTCTATGACTTCGGTTTACGGGTTAACCTGTAAATCAGCGAAAAGGTAGGGATCAACATTCGCGGCAGCACGATCTTGATTTTTGATGGCACAAACTTTTACAACACAAACAAAAAATATGTTTTTATATTTTAAGTGTTCGGTACTAAACTGGTTGCACCATTTTTTGGTCTGAGCATGGCATGAGCTCTCAGTTTTCACTAACCATGAACACAAGTTTTTCGAATTTTTGACCAATTCTTTTGATTTAAGTTTTTTTCCTGCCTCTCGGATAAACTGGTTTTTTGTGACTTCAAATATTTATGCACCGTACTTTTATATTTTTTTATTTGTAAAATGGTATATTTACAAAAAAACAAACATTAGATGGTTCACGCTAGTGAATGAAAAATTAGTCAGGGGCCCCGGGGCGGTTGCCCCGGTTGCCCCAATGGAAGCTACGGCCCTGGTCGCAGGTCTATGTGAATAAGCCACAAAATACAGCTCCCCATCCCATGTCATCGGTCAAATTCAGCCTGGTTTATGCGCCAGAGAAGCCGTAGCGGATGTTTGGAAGATTTTATATTCCATTACATAATGGCATCGATATAGGTCTTTTAAATGAATACAAAATTTCGATTACATCTCACACAAACTTTGTTTTATTTAAATTTAAAGATAGGGAGCACTTACTGAAAGACCATGAGGGAATACAGATTTTATACAAGAACTCTGATTGGATAGACTGGGGACGTCGAAATATCTAAACCATTACAGTCTAATAAACATTTGACGAAGGATATTTTCTATGTTATTGGTATTTCCTATCGGGTGAGCATTGATTTTAGAAAATATCTTTTTCTCACTGTTATCTCTAACAAAATCTATAAGTATAGACCTTCATTCAAAAACCAAAAGCAATAACAAATCAATTTAAAGGTAGATTCCTTGTATCCTTACCAAACTTCTGATTGTGACAGGGGTCTGTCAAGAAATATAAGTAGGTACCAAAAAAAAAAAAAAAAAACAATTTTCCCGTGATAAGAACCCAAAAGTTATATAGACGTACATAAAACAGATAAAGTTTAAAAGTCAAATAAATCCCTTGAAGAATTTAAAACTCCAGACTACAAAAAAAAAATTAAGCAAATGGTTCAATTTAGTCTTCAAGAAGTCAAAGCTTAAAATCCACTTTTCAAATTGTCAATGCAAATAAACCTACAAAAACACACGCTCTCTCTTTGACTTTGCTGTGTGGAAACAAATTACACAGAATTTTTCAACCACAATTAGCGTTTTATAAATTACATTTATTTAAATTCTGGAAAACTTCCATACCTACTCTTACGGACGTACATATTTGATGAAGTATAGAAAGAATAGCTAGCTTGCTACATATACATACATACATAAATATAGGAGTATGTGTTATTTTTTGGGTTTGTCTCTTGGCTAAACCATCATCGCAGGACTCTCTGTGTATACCTACTTCTGGCTCAGAAGCTGGCAACTCCTCTTTGCTATAGGTAATGACCTTAATTTATGCAACCACATTCGAACACAACCGCACACTTGTTCTTATTATGTGTTTTTGTTGTTGTTGCTGTTGTTGTTATTTTTGTTGCTGTCGTTGTGTTCATTTAAACATAAACCACCCATTTTTCATTCTGATGTACACCCTCTATCTATATACTTCTAAATATATGTATGCTTTAGAAAAGGTGCAGAGGTAAAACAAATTTTAATCCAACGTCTGCTGGAAGTTTACTTAAGTCTGTCCTTATACGTCCGATGATGATGCTATACGAAGAAGGTAACCAAAGTTCTACATATACGTGTATTCTATTCTCTTTCTCTGGGAAACATATAAATATTGGCTTAATTTTCGTAGGTATTCTCCTTTTCCTGGAAAACTTTTCAAATTTTGAAAGGAAATTTATTAGTTGACTATATCCTGGATTCTCGCATACACTTGTAGTCTGTGGAGTTGCCTACCTTTAGGTATATCATAGGCTTTATGCGTAAGCAAAAGCAACCTCCATACTTTGGATTATTATTCTGCCCTTCTGCCACCCCCCCTCCCGCCATGGCAGCACTTAAGAGAGTTCAGGTACATTATTTAGCATTTTATATCTTTATGTTTTGACAACGTCAACGACATAGAAAAACAAAAACTTTAACACCATGAAGGTGTATAGTCAAAGTGCTGTAATGGTAACTTTTTAACTACCGTTACTTTGCGCTTTATACCATCAACGAACATTTATTTATAATACAGGTGGGAAGGATCTTTGTACATGCATCCTATTAGAAATATGGTGATTTCAGGGCCGTAGTTATATTGTGGCAAAGTATTCTGATACGAGAAGAGAACTTTCTCATTTGTTGAATTGATTCAAATAATTATTTTTACCTTAAAGATAACAATGTTTTGTGTAACTAATCATAATCAGTAGTTTCAATACAGTGCAATTTCCAATTTAAAATTCATTGCATACGTTTAGGAGATTTTGTTTCGTTAAATCATGCAAAACAACCCTGATGGTTAGACGAATAGTAAACCAAGGCGATTGAAGGTGGAAGTTGAACTACCTAAATCACAGCTTAACATTATTTGAGACTCAAGCAATTTAAGGCCTTTTTCGTGTGAATTTTTGGCAATAGTTCAAAAGTAAGGGATTAAATATATTTTTGAAAATTTTAATTTATAAAAATACCATATATTTTTTGGTGGTACCTTCAATCGGAAACTAGAGCTTGCAGAAGTCAGAACATTATCTCTAATATTGGGTTAAAGCTGATCGACTTTGCTGTGGGGCGAGATATTATATTTAGTTGGTACGCATTTTCCAAATCATTCAATAGTCGTCATTGCAATCAATGCAAGACCATGGATGTCCAAACTTTCTGAAGAGCCAAAATTGACTTGAGCCACAACCAAATTGTAACCGAGCCACGACTGCGGATATCCCGAGTACATAGATAAATACTGTGAGGAAGTTTGAAGTCGAACGTTTTGAAATAGCAGGAGATCCTAAATTCTTTTCCGATCGAGTCTCTAATAGGTTAGGTTAGGTTTATGCGGTTATCAGCAGAACGCTGGACACACTTAGACCAGGGGGTTGGCCCATTGTGATACCACAGGAATCTAGGATTCCTACTCGTTGAACCATTTAGAGCTTCTTAAGAAGCTCGTGAGACTATTAATTTCATGACTTGCCAGATCACTAGGATCATTGTAGTAGAATTCTCCTAGGTGGAGCCTACGTCTTTGAAATAGAGATAGTACAGAGAAGGTGAGGAATCGATTCTTCCTCTTTTTCGTCCATACAACTCCTACAGAAGTCGTTAGAAAATACACCAAGCCTTGTTGCATGCTTGCCTATTAGACAGTGTCCAGTAATGACACCTATGACGGATCTAATGTGCAGTATGCTTAGAGATATTAAGTTCCTAGAGCCCTTCAGATCCAGCCAGAAGGCCAGATTTGTTTTGTGGCCTGACATGTGGCAATGTTACTCCACCTAAGATTTGTTTTCTCTATTGCATCTTGCTTTAGCATAAGTTTACAAGTAGCGATGGGTATATCAATATTTGTCCGATTTGACATTATAGGTAGTACAGTTCCAATTTTGGCAAGTTCATCTGCTTTACAATTGCCTGGAATGTCCCTATGACCCAGCACCCAGCAAAGGTGATGTTGAACTGCTGTGCCATCTTCATGAGAGATGATTGGCAATTAAGTGCAGTTTTTGAATTTGTAGAGACAGAATCCAGAGATTGAATGGCTGCTTGGCTATCCGAGAAAATACGGATATCTGTGTTCAGTTTGACTCAAGACAGGACTTCTTTTATCGCCAGAAGAAGTTCAGCCTGGAACACGCTACAGTGATTGGGAAGACGGAAGGAGAGACTTAGTTTTAGAACTGTCAGTATAGAAGTGGATCGATTCATCTTCCAGGAAAGTCAGGTCCTCCCAGAGAGATCTGGAAGGAATGGTAGACTGAAAGTTTTTTTTATAGAACTGTAGCTGTGGGGTGGTGTAATCTGTAATACTTAGAAGCGATCTGAATGTGTTCAGAATGATGGAGTGGCCAATATCATTGTTGGCCCATTGTGAGGAGGCTTTAAGACGTATGACTCTGCTTGCCGTCGTTTGTTCACAGAATATATCGAGAGGTGTGATATGAAACAGAATATCCAATGCAGCGGCAGGAGTCGTACGGAGTACTGCGCCCATGCATCGGCATGTTGAAAATTGGACCTTGCTTAGTTTTCCAACATATTTTGTTGTTTTATCTAGGGCGGTCCACTATACTGAAACACCGTATGTTAGAATCGCTTTGACAACCGAAGTATATAGCCAGTGAGCAATGCGGGGTTGAAGACCCCATTTAGTGCTGATGGCCTTTTTACATGAGAAGAGTGACACAGTGGCTTTTTTAACTCTTTCTTGTCAAGAATAAGACCAAAATATTTTGCTTCATCCGAGAGAGTCTCTAATGACTTCTTTAGAAGTCCAATGCCGCTAGCGTCAACAACCAGTGGCAATATAATAATAAGATGCTGCTTCTGACTTTTTTGGTTTTGCACGACCACCACATTAATATCCCTGGTATAATGACGATAAATGCCAGCTGTGCTTACGGCTTAACAAGATCCATACAATGTGGTGCTATCGTATAGAAAAATCAGAGCTTCTCTAGCTCGGAGTGCAAAAGAGGAGAGAGAAATTCTGCATTCTCATCAGAAGAAAATAGAAGGATCATGAAAAATATCCGATCGATGAATAAAGTTGGGAGGTTTTACGAAAAGGTTCAAAACCCCAAAACGAAGCTTATGCAAAAATGATCAAGGAAACATTGCGGTAGAATCACATCAGTTGCTACTGCGGATATGGAAGAACCATTACTGCAAACTGTATAACGCCTATGATGAATTAAATTTTGCTATCAGGTCATATATTGTACCACTCAACATAGAAGACTGACGACGCGACGTAGACAAACAGTTCCGTCAATCCGATCTCGACCAAATGAATGAAATTTTAATTTAAGTCTTAGAAAGCAGCTTGAGTTGACGCATTTTCTGTCAAGCTGTTCAAGGCATCGATGCCATGATGGTTTCGTTCATTGGGGATCTGACAAAAAATGCTAAAGATTGTTTGTTCTATCTCAGGGTTGCGAGTTTGTGAATTAAAAAAATCATTAAGTCATAAGTTAGTAGATGACTTGTGAATTAAAAAAATTTAATTCATAAGTTAGTTAGTTACTTATGAATTAAAAAAAAATAATTCTATAGCTAGTTAGTGACTTATGATTTAAAAAAAGTTTAATTCATAAGTCAGTTGGTGACTTGTGAATTAAAACAATTTAAGTCATAAGCTAGTTGGTGACTTATGAATTAAAAAAAATTTAATTCACTACCTACTAAGTGACTTGTGAATTAAAAAAAAATTTAATTCACTTCCTACTAAGTGACTTATGAATTAAAAAAAATTTAATTCACTACCTACTAAGTGACTTATGAATTAAAAAAATTTAATTTACTACCTACTAAGTGAATTATGAATTAAAAAAAAATTTAAGTCATGAGCAAGTTAGTGACTTATGAATTAAAAAATTGTAATTCATGAGCAAGTAAATGACTTATGAATTAAAAAAAATTTAATTCACAACCTAATAAGTGACTTATGAATTAAAAAAAATTTAATTCATAAGCTAGTCGGTATATTGGAAATTCTTAAGCTTGTTTTGACTACATAATTTTTTCATTATTAACGAAAGTGGTTTTCAAGCTATTTAAGAATTTTGTGTGAGTTTACGTCTATGCAGTCCCTATAACCCAATAGAATAAAAAAGCAATATCGATAAAATATTTGTGTTGAGCAAATGATGGGTTATCATTCTCTCTCTTAGAAGATTTTATGAAAATAATAGAAAAAACTATTTAAACTTACAAACATAAATCATTCACCCATCAATTGTTCAGTGACTAGTGACCAGTGCGCATTAAATTTATACATAATTGTGAAGTGTAAAAGTGAAAAAAGTGATTATTCAATATTAAAAAGTTTAAAAAATATACATATACGTTTATTAGTACGTTTTTTATAATCTTTTTACCTTTAGTATTTAAAAACATAATTTTTTTAATCAGAATTCATCCATTAGCTTATGAATTAAATTTTTTTAATTCATAAGTCACTTAGTAGGTAGTGAATTAAATTTTTTTTAATTCATAAGTCACTTAGTAAATAGTGAATTAAATTTTTTTTAATTCATAAGTCACTAACTTGCTCATGACTTAAATTTTTTTAATTCATAAGTCACTTATTAGGTTGTGAATTAAATTTTTTGTAATTCATAAGTCATTTACTTGCTCAGGAATTACAATTTTTTAATTCATAAGTCACTAACTTGCTCATGACTTAAATTTTTTTTAATTCATAAGTCACTTAGTAGGAAGTGAATTAAATTTTTTTAATTCATAAGTCACTTAGTAGGTAGTGAATTAAATTTTTTTTGAATTCATAAGTCACCTACTAGCTTATGACTTAAATTTTTTTAATTCACAAGTCACCAACTGACTTATGAATTAAATTTTTTTTAATTCATAAGTCAGTAACTAGCTGCTGAATTACATTTTTTTAATTCACAAGTCACCCACTTGCTTGTGAATTAAAGCCAAGCTTAAGCTAGAAAGTGACTTAAGGAGACTCTATATGAACTACTCTAAGGGCCAGTTTGTTAACAGCTGATCATCTTTAATCAAGGATTAGCGCAACTGGTAAATCATCGAATGTGCATAATGATCATTCTTTTTTTTTCAAGAAATCCATAATTTAAGTTGTCACTAATCAGCCGATTTTGATTGATTAGCGCCATTTAGTTACAATCTTTGAAAGTCCTTGTTCAGATTTAACCCACTGTGAACAAATTGGCCCTAAATGAAGAGGGACCTGACATGTCTCCTTAATATTTCCTGCGAGATATTTTTTTGCCGTATTATTTGAACCTTTAAGAGCATTCAACCTAACAGATCGATATTAGTGTGATTTAAGACCAGGAAAGTACACCATAGATTAAAGATTCACATTACGGTAAGTCTTGAAAAAAACCAAGGAACTCCAAATCTATACCTATAAGTTCCACGTTTTCATCGATTTCAAGGCCGCGTATGAGAGCATCTATAGAAAAAGCCCTGGGCATATAGAGAATGCCTGTCAAACTCGTTTGCTTGTTGGAGGTTGGAGAATGCACGAGGACTCATAAAGTTCGGAAAAGACTTCACCGATACCTTTGATGTCAAAAATGGATTTAATAACGAAGGTGAAGAAAATTAGAAAACCACTTCTGTTTAGGTGGAGCGATTGAATAAAATTCAATTAATAAGTTCAAGTGACCTCAACTCCAAAGATTGCGTTGCGCAATCATCGTAATCATCGACCGTAATTTGCGTCTTAGAAAGGTACGACACCATCTAACTAATGAGCCCAAAAATGGATTTAAACAAGGCGATGCGACTTCTTTAACATCAGAATAGTGTACACTATATAAGGGCACAATCTTTTAAAGGTCGGCCCAATTACCCGCAATTACGATATTGATATATTCGGAAGAAAAAAGCGTGATGTTAGTATCACTTTTGTGAGTATTGAAGCAGAGACGAAGAATATGACTGTTAAATTCTATGAGGGTAAGACTAAGTACATGCTGGCTCAAAAAGAACACTCAACTGGTTATTGGACAGAATATTACCATAGACTAGACAGCTATAACTTTGAGGTAGTTAGGGACTTCATCTAGGTAGGCCCCGCTATCAGATCAGATAACGATACTAGCGCTGATATAAAACGATGAATAAATCTCTTGCCAATCGCTGGTTTTTTGGAAAAGTAACTGGTCTTTTGGAAAAGTAACAAAGCCCTATCTAAGTCTCGCTGCATAAAACTTTTATCATCTAAGCACCATAAAGCTTAGGCATAGCGGACCTCGTCAAAGGTGGACGATAACGCTTCAGATTGTTTTGAGAGGAAGATTCTCTGGGTGATTTTTGGTCCGTTTTGCGTAGTGGAGGAAATATGCAACAATTAAATTGTTATCATCTGTACACTGATACTGACTAGACCAGGGCCTTACAACTCTCAACAATTCCTGTGGGAGTTATTCGCAGGAATGGGCTGGACCTACAATTTTCTTCCGAATTTTAACGCCTAAGGTAAGGGACTTTTTCATGACAAGAGATACTCTTGGAGAATTTGTCAATTACTCACCAAAACAGAACCCGTGAAAAACATTTCTGTATTTGGGTCACATATGCTGGGAATTGTAATTTTCGGTGTAACAGTCCTTTGCAGTAACCTTAACGGCTAACGCCACGGGTTACTATAGGCAAAATAGAATTCCTATAAGCCAAACGACTCAGATGCCTTGGTTAGGTATGTATATATCAAACGGAACCGTGGGCTGGTGCAGTAGAGGAAGACCGTGATTCAGGTAGTGCATGCAAGTGGAAGTGGATATATTCCAACTTGGCGTGCGAAACTAGCTATAGGGATGAAGTTGTGGTGGATGGTGAAGCTTGATTGTTTAGGGCTCAGATCCACTCTGGTCTGTAGAGCTAAACCGCAGGTTTTCCGGCATACCTTTCAACAAAAGGATTCGATCTTCAGCTTAATAGGGACTTCATCAGCTGTTTCTGACGATGACACTTTGAATGAAAGATTTCAAAAATAGATAGTTCTTCGAATGCTGTTATATAAAGGAATTTTCTAAGATGATAAAAAAAAATGTTTGTAAGCTTTTAAAGGCATGCAAAGCTTCTAAACTTGTTTGAGTATAATCTATTCCTTGTTATTGAAAGTATACCTTGAATCAACAGCCTATTGTATACTTCCTTATCAGGGACTGGAGTATTAGATTTATTCACATGAATTTCTAGCAACACTTTTGTGATGCGTTATCCAACATAAGTTCAAAAACACAAACAAATCTTTGATTACTCAAACCACAGAAAGGACTTTCTTTGTTTTGTTTGACATCAAGCCTAAATCTCAAATAAGAAAATGCGGCACTGGCCTTTGTATTGAAAAATGTTCATGGAAAAATTCGGTACTATCTATATAAGAGAGGTGGGGTATATAATACTTTGAGAAAAAGTTATAAATTACATACATCCGACCCTCAGCCTAACAATCATCATCATCCCCATCTAAATTATCCTATATCCTGCCCCCCATCCTATCTCATCAACCTACCACCCCCAGAGTGTCTGCATCATATCTGTCTATAGGTTGTATATTTCTGGTGTGTTAAGTCCGGGCGTGTTACCCTATTACTATGTGTATTTCCTGCTGTCTATATAGGTATACAGCTATAGTCTCTTCCTTAAACTCCCAGGTTAAGTGGGAATGCCAAGGCATGAAAACGAAACTCAGGTTGATTGTGTAAAGCTATGTAACTATGTAATTTGCTTGAGGGGATGGGGATTGGATGGCACAACATGTTGTTGAAGTGAAGTTACATTTGCTATTCTTTCGAGGCGTTGATGGAACTTGTGTTTTTAGCCCTCTCATTTATTCATGATGGGGCAGTCGCATACTTTGCCTTAGGGGAAGGGAGGACAGGGGGGGGGGGGGGGGGGGGGGTTAAAACTGGAAGGCCTTACTGTGTAAAATTGTTACATTTTTGTTCTTGGCTTTTATATTTTTGGGGGTAAAAAAGTGAAGTATATGAATGGATAAACAAGGACTATATCTACCTACATCTATAACTTTACATACCTATACCTTACCTTGCAACTGAATATTTGAACGAATAAGAGTTTAAAGAGAAAAGGGAGAAGACTTGAAACGAGTGCTATACACCATTTGTAAAATTTTTTGATAGCTCAAACGGAATGAAAGGCAACAAGAGACAATCACATATAAATATGTGTATACATCTATACATTTACACATATTATGTATGTATGTATCTACAATTATATGAATATGAATATAAGCGTTGTTACCGAGCTTTATTTTTGTCGTGCTAGATTTTCGAGCGCAATTTTAACGAGAGTGCATACACAAAAGAATAATGAACACAGGTGGAATTTTCAAGAAAAATGCTCTACAGAAACAAAGAGAACGTGAATAGGACAAACAAACAAAAAAATAAAAATAAAAGAATAAAAATTCGGTTTTGTTTTATTTATTTGTTTTTCCCCAGATATTATGTAGAAAGTTCAATGCTCTTACATGCATATGTTATGTTCTATATGACAAATCTTTAAGGTGTCACGTATACATAATATGTCGACATTTAAATTAATAGTGAATGTGACTCGTCTTTTATGTGTTGTGAATTGTTATAGGGAATAGGAGTGCATTTAACATTAGAGAGGGTCAAGATACTGTTGAATTTCTCTGCCAAAAAAAACCTTGAACTTTTGCAATTTTATATAATGTAATAATTATTATTAAAATTAGGGTAAAGTCGAGTGATATGGCAACCATTTTTAATTTTGATTGTAACGCAGCTGTGACTACGAGAAATGGATTATATTTCTGAAGATGTGGCAGGATCGAACAGCAGGTAGTGTGGTGTGGAAGTATTTAATGGTTCAATAAAATGTATCTAGTGAATTCAAAAAAAAAAAACAAAAGCCATACTTAATTTTGAAATATAAATAAATAATTACAGTCGACTCTCCCTAAGTTTTTTTTCTTATATTTTGTTTTGTTCTAAACAAAATTCGACTTAAGGGGTGAAAAAAGATGCCAAATATCGAGAAAATGTGTTCGAGTTAGAGAGTGTTCGACTTAGAGGGAGTTCGACTTAGAGGGAGTTCGACTTAGAGAATGGTTTTTGTATGGAAAATTGAAGGGAATGATAAAATATGGCGAAAAAGTTCGAGTTAGAGAGAAATTCGACTTAGAGAGAGTACGACTTAGGGAGAGTCGACTGTAATTATAAATAAAAACGAACCAACAAAAAGCCAAACTGTTAAAAAAGGATGTTAAGGCATATTCATCATATCTAATTCTTTTGAATTCACGGCGAGCACAGCATTTGGGCTTGCCTTCGGGCACATTATGGCGTATATTTGTATATTTGTATTTTGATCTGCATATACACCCGCACAAAGTTCAACTGAATCAAGAGTTTTAAGCTAATTGATCATGGAATCCGTAGATTATACCTACGCCGATTTGGTCTTTAAAGATACCTAAGCGTTTGGATGACCAAATTTCACACAGCATTTTCTTTAGCTATATATGAGTCTCATTATTCACTTGGTGGCATTCGTTAACGAAGAAAATATGGCGAAGTGAAAATCTAAATGTAACTGTCGATAGACCATTACATCCCTAAAAAATCACTGAAGCAGTGGTGGATCCAGCATTTGGCCATGGGGGGGGGGGGGGTCCAACTACAAATAGAAAACTTTAAGATAAATAAAACTTGCGTGGGCCTTGTGCTTCATAAATTATGTGCGTGAAGTACCACCATTTCCAATTGAAAAAAAGCTTAAAAACGGACAAGTATAACTTTTCGATTTCGAAATTTTGGAAAAAAAAATCAAATTTGCGAATTTAAAAAAAAAATTACGGCACAATGGCAGCACAAGTGGAAACAAAGCACAACTTTATTTTTCTTGAAAATCGAAAATGGCGGTACCTACCTACTAACTTCACGCTTCCCAAAATTTTTGTTGGGCCCTAAAACTATATAAAAATGCGAATCAGTTTTTGAGCAAAATAAAGCACAACTTTGATGTTTTTGAAAATCGTAATTTTGAAAAAAAAAAAATGCGTCCCTAAAATTTTCTAAATTTGCGAATTCAAAAAAAAATATTTACGGCACATGAAAACAGAAGTTGAGCACTACACAACGTGTTTTTTTTTTTTTTATAACTCGAAAATGGTTGGGCTAATTTTACTCTGAGTTCCTTCCTATCATTTGCGTTCGGTCCTAAAAGCTGCAAATATGCGTTTTTTTATCTCTTCGGCTGTATTATTTTTTGAGCACAAAACAGCACAACTTTTTGGAAAAAATTCCATTCTCAAAGTTTGCGAAATTTTCAAAAATATTTACGGCATTTGAAGTTTTGGAGGTAGGTAGGTAGTAATTGCGGGAGAGATGCCGCGCTTTTATAAAACTCAATTTTTTGTTGTGTTATTAACAAAAAACAATTTAATTTAAACTTAAAAGAAAAAAAACTTATTGTTTAAATAATAAATAATTAAAAATAAATTATATTGAATTCTGGTCTCTCCCAACAAGTGAGGGAGAGATGCCGCAGTGTAAGATCATTAACAAAAAAAAATGTATTTCATTTAAAATGTATGTTTTTACTTTCATCTTGATCAACAGTAAGTACAAAAGACAAATTTGTCATTTTTTTTAAAGTGTATACAATTTTCATGCAACCATTTCTAGAAATTGGTGCAAACTACCCAATCTTTTTTTTTATTGAAAAATAGTTTTTCTAGAATTCTGCACTGAAATTTGGATCAACAACCGACTCAATCTTCCTGTTATCAACTTTTTTTTTTAAGTTACAGTTTCTGCGTCTCTGCGAACTGTTTTTTTCTAGTGTTAAAGGGCACCGGAATTTTGGTTAACGGGAAATTTCAATATGCGGCATCTTACCTCGCAAAAAGTCCCCTGAAGTGAGGGAGAGATGCCGCACAGTAGCAGACAAATAAAAAAAAAGAAAAAGTAAAAAAAGTCACTTGAGCATCTTCATTCAAAACCACTCCATCTCCTAAAATACTTACTTACAACAAAACGGGTTTTAACTTCCATATGCAACGACTGCGTCGAACTGAAAAATTTCCAGGCTACGAACGAGAATGAAAACCAAACAGATCGCAATAACTCCCCTTAACTTTAATAAGCAAAATTTTTTATTTCTCTCGTTTATGTTTTGAAACCAAATGAACAAAAAACTAAAAAAAAAATTTTGGCAGGGTCGACTACAAATCTGACTTTTGGGCAATTACCTATAGGTATACCAATTCATTACACTTGAAGAAATTTTTAGTCGAAATTTTTTGTGGAATTAAGTAGATCAAATTTAGACCAAATTTTGGTCGAAGATAAATAAATATTTAATAAATTAATATAAAAATATTTGGTTTAATAGTCTATTCTTATACGAAAATGATGAAAATGTACCCGTCACCATAATTTGTCTCACATTATAAAGTCAAATGTTGAACCATTTTTTTGGCTTGAAATCGAAGATATGATGGAAAGACAATTTTGCTTCAACAAGACGATGTCATATTTCAGAACACGGTTTGTTTTGTGCAAGATTTGTAGTAAGCGCCACTTTTAATATTTGCACACATACATACACACGGCAAATGGTAGTACATATTTGTTTGGGCAAAATCAGATTACATTGCTGTTAGTCAATAACGCCCAAGGAAATAGCTCCCAAATCGATTTAAAAATACCGTCCAAATTTTTTGAATCGCCCAAAAAAATGGAAATATCACCAAAATTTATATTTTTCCAAATCTTAAGTTGGAAATATCGTCAAATATTTTCAATGTTAATTGTTTTTGTAAAATTTGGGTGTTATTTCTTTAATTTTGGGCGATAAAACATTTTTTTAATTTCTTTTCTAAATTTTGGGCGATATTTCCAAAGTGAAATTTCAATGATAAGATAATCTTAAAAAAAATCGCGGGGCATAATCAGTGAGGTTTTTCTGGATTTTTTTTTTTTGCGATATTTCCAATTCTGGACGTTATTTTCCATTAGACTTTTAAAATTTGTATTTTGGGCGTTCTTTCCTTTAAAAAATTAAAAAAATTGAAATAACGCCAAAATCGAGCAAAAAAAAAACAACAACAATTGTTCAGAATTTCTTCCAAATCAATTTGGGCGTTATTGCCTAACGCCAATTACATTTTCTTGCTCCTTGGTAATGCGCCCCCAGAATTTTGCGCTCTGTGCACTTGCACATATTACACATATGGTTGGTCCGGCCTTGCCTACACATATTTATATAAAGTATTTAAATCACTCACGGCACGCTCAATCGTCAACTTACCTGAAATGAAACAAAAATTTAAAAAATACATTAGTAAAAAATAATTCAATTTAAATATAAAGTTCTTTTAAAGCTTAGATTAATATAGGATTTCTATTGTATGTCTAATTTGTTTAATTAGTGTTTAATTTAATTTTTTTCATTTTATAGAGTAAATGGGAGAAATTTGGCCCATCTAGGTAATATGCACCAATGTAAAGTATATCTCAACTGGCAAAGTGTTTGGTAGCATATTGTACACGTATTTCAAATACGATAACTGGTTTTCATAAATTGTATACATATGTTGTAGCGAATGTGCCGGAAAAAATGGGTGCAGTAATTAATTATGTACATTTTCTTATAACATTGGTTAACAAAATTTTTATTAAAGAAACTATAGTCTATGTTTTTTCTGAGGGCTTTTGGTATGCTGAATTTGAATCTAAACGCAGAATTGTT
Organism: Epistrophe grossulariae; assembly: GCA_929447395.1. NCBI lineage: Eukaryota > Metazoa > Arthropoda > Insecta > Diptera > Syrphidae > Epistrophe > Epistrophe grossulariae. The sequence continues at coordinate 111,356,121 of OV839567.1, forward strand.
CCACCAAGTCAAGTTTTCGATATACATTTTTCCCTTTTAAAAAAATGGTCGATAAAGACATGGGTAATAAAATTTTTTTTAAATCCAGTTTAACTATTTTTAACGTTGTTTTTTTCTTCTTTAACAAATCTGTTGAATTTTGAGTATTTTTTATTTTTGTACTTCTTTTTTTGTTGTCAAAGAAGATATGGAAAGAGAAAAGCTTAAGGAATTGCTTGGCACAAAATTCCGACTGCGAAAAAATACTTCATTTAATAATTCTGCTGATGTATATTCTGTGATGAATTTGATAAGATGGAAACTAGAATATGTTGGTCACACTATTTAAGAAATGCTTATTTAAAAATCATTTAAATTTTTTGTATTTTTAATATTTTGTATTATAATAGCTGAACCCTGCCACTGCAAAATACCAGTTTTGAAACAAAAATTTTTATGTATAAGGAAAAAAATACTCAAATATGTATTAGAAAAGTTGATGTGGCAGGAAGCGGACTTTAAAAAAATTACTTATTATTTTGTTATATTTTTTATATTTATTTAATTTTATTTCGCTATCATTTAATTTTGTGTATTCTTTATTATTATTATTTTTCATTGTTATTCTTTTATTTTATTTTAATTTGTTTTTTTTTTTCTTTTTTAATTTGTTTTATTTTATTTTATATTATTTTATTTTTATTTAGTTGAATTTATTTTATTTTATTTGATTTGATTTTTATTTTATTTTAATTTTGTTTTGTTTTGTTTTGTTTTGTTTTGTTTTGTTTTGTTTTGTTTTGTTTTGTTTTGTTTTGTTTTGTTTTGTTTTGTTTTGTTTTGTTTTGTTTTGTTTTGTTTTGTTTTGTTTTGTTTTGTTTTGTTTTGTTTTGTTTTGTTTTGTTTTGTTTTGTTTTGTTTTGTTTTGTTTTGTTTTGTTTTGTTTTGTTTTGTTTTGTTTTGTTTTGTTTTGTTTTGTTTTGTTTTGTTTTGTTTTGTTTTGTTTTGTTTTGTTTTGTTTTGTTTTGTTTTGTTTTGTTTTGTTTTGTTTTGTTTTGTTTTGTTTTGTTTTGTTTTGTTTTGTTTTGTTTTGTTTTGTTTTGTTTTGTTTTGTTTTGTTTTGTTTTGTTTTGTTTTGCTTTGTTTTGTTTTGTTTTGTTTTGTTTTGTTTTGTTTTGTTTTGTTTTGTTTTGTTTTGTTTTGTTTTGTTTTGTTTTGTTTTGTTTTGTTTTGTTTTGTTTTGTTTTGTTTTGTTTTGTTTTGTTTTGTTTTGTTTTGTTTTGTTTTGTTTTGTTTTATTTTGTTTTGTTTTGTTTTGCTTTGCTTTGCTTTGTTTTGTTTTGTTTTGTTTTGTTTTGCTTTGTTTTGTTTTGTTTTGTTTTGTTTTGTTTTGTTTTGTTTTGTTTTGTTTTGTTTTGTTTTGTTTTGTTTTGTTTTGTTTTGTTTTGTTTTGTTTTGTTTTGTTTAATTTTATTTTATTTAATTTAATTTTATTTTGTTTTATTTGAGTTGATTTGATTTGATTTGATTTGATTTGATTTTATTTTGTTTTGTTTTGTTTTGTTTTGTTTTGTTTTGTTTTGTTTTGTTTTGTTTTGTTTTGTTTTGTTTTGTTTTGTTTTGTTTTGTTTTGTTTTGTTTTGTTTTGTTTTGTTTTGTTTTGTTTTGTTTTGTTTTGTTTTGTTTTGTTTTGTTTTGTTTTGTTTTGTTTTGTTTTGTTTTGTTTTGTTTTGTTTTGTTTTGTTTTGTTTTGTTTTGTTTTGTTTTGTTTTGTTTTGTTTTGTTTTGTTTTGTTTTGTTTTGTTTTGTTTTGTTTTGTTTTGTTTTGTTTTGTTTTGTTTTGTTTTGTTTTGTTTTGTTTTGTTTTGTTTTGTTTTGTTTTGTTTTGTTTTGTTTTGTTTTGTTTTGTTTTGTTTTGTTTTGTTTTGTTTTGTTTTGTTTTGTTTTGTTTTGTTTTGTTTTGTTTTGTTTTGTTTTGTTTTGTTTTGTTTTGTTTTGTTTTGTTTTGTTTTGTTTTGTTTTGTTTTGTTTTGTTTTGTTTTGTTTTATTTTATTTAATTTAATTTTATTTTGTTTTATTTGAGTTGATTTGATTTGATTTGATTTGATTTGATTTTATTTTGTTTTGTTTTGTTTTGTTTTGTTTTGTTTTGTTTTGTTTTGTTTTGTTTTGTTTTGTTTTGTTTTGTTTTGTTTTGTTTTGTTTTGTTTTGTTTTGTTTTGTTTTGTTTTGTTTTGTTTTGTTTTATTTTGTTTTGTTTTGTTTTGTTTTGTTTTGTTTTGTTTTGTTTTGTTTTGTTTTGTTTTGTTTTGTTTTGTTTTGTTTTGTTTTGTTTTGTTTTGTTTTGTTTTGTTTTGTTTTGTTTTGTTTTGTTTTGTTTTGTTTTGTTTTGTTTTGTTTTGTTTTGTTTTGTTTTGTTTTGTTTTGTTTTGTTTTGTTTTGTTTTGTTTTGTTTTGTTTTGTTTTGTTTTGTTTTGTTTTGTTTTGTTTTGTTTTGTTTTGTTTTGTTTTGTTTTGTTTTGTTTTGTTTTGTTTTGTTTTGTTTTGTTTTGTTTTGTTTTGTTTTGTTTTGTTTTGTTTTGTTTTGTTTTGTTTTGTTTTGTTTTGTTTTGTTTTGTTTTGTTTTGTTTTGTTTTGTTTTGTTTTGTTTTGTTTTGTTTTGTTTTGTTTTGTTTTGTTTTGTTTTGTTTTGTTTTGTTTTGTTTTGTTTTGTTTTGTTTTGTTTTGTTTTGTTTTGTTTTGTTTTGTTTTGTTTTGTTTTGTTTTGTTTTGTTTTGTTTTGTTTTGTTTTGTTTTGTTTTGTTTTGTTTTGTTTTGTTTTGTTTTGTTTTGTTTTGTTTTGTTTTGTTTTGTTTTGTTTTGTTTTGTTTTGTTTTGTTTTGTTTTGTTTTGTTTTGTTTTGTTTTGTTTTGTTTTGTTTTGTTTTGTTTTGTTTTGTTTTGTTTTGTTTTGTTTTGTTTTGTTTTGTTTTGTTTTGTTTTGTTTTGTTTTGTTTTGTTTTGTTTTGTTTTGTTTTGTTTTGTTTTGTTTTGTTTTGTTTTGTTTTGTTTTGTTTTGTTTTGTTTTGTTTTGTTTTGTTTTGTTTTGTTTTGTTTTGTTTTGTTTTGTTTTGTTTTGTTTTGTTTTGTTTTGTTTTATTTTATTTTATTTTATTTTATTTTATTTTATTTCATTTAATTTAATTTAATTTAATTTAATTTAATTTAATTTAATTTAATTTAATTTAATTTAATTTTATTCTATTTGATTTTATTTTATTTGATTTGATTTTATTTGATTTGATTTTATTTGATTTGATTTGATTTTGTTTGATTTTTTTTTTATTTTATTTTATTTTAATTTGTTTTGTTTTGATTCTTTTCTGTCACTTAAATTCCAAAAAGAAAATCTGTTGCTCAGTTTATCTTTAAAAAAACAGAAGTTTTTTTCCATTTCATTCATTCACCACTTATACAAAACTAAACGATATTACTCAATTAAACACGCTCATTTTATTTTTATTTCATGTTTATAATCTCGATAAAAAATATTTTCATTTCCAGAAGATGCTAGTAAAATTTAAAAACCTTGTGCTTTTGAAGCATAAAAAAAACTTAATAAATTCACTATTTTCGTCCTTGCGAACAAAAATTCCAAAACTCCCACAGGACATAATGACAAAAAAAAAAAACAACAAAAAATTGAATATAAATGAACTCATTAAATCAAACGCACAGGTCGCACCTATACCAAAACAAATACAAAGAAAAAAAGGACATTGATGTCCTGTTGAAAAAATTTAATCTTCAAAAAACAAAAAAACAAACTATGTACCTATAAGTACATATATGTAGGTATACAATATAAACAAGAGACTTAAATCAAAATTCGCGACTTCCTTTGAGGAAAAAGATCGAAGCATCCTTTTGTATAATTTGACTTTGAAAGAAAGAACTAAAAAAGTTCAGGATTATGGGAGAGAGTTTGCAAAATGAAAAAAAAAAAAGGAAATTTAAAAAGGTTCGGGTTTTTTCATTCTTCTTGTTTTTATTTTTATTTTTTAGGGATATAGTAGAACTTTGGCCACTTTGTCATTATACATCGACGAAGGACGTTCTGCTTCATAAAAAAAAGTCAAGCATTTGGCTTATACTCTCAGAAAAGGTTAAGTGAATTTGTCACGATACAGAGGATAACAATATTTCATATCAGAAGGATGTAAAAAAAAAAAATGTAAAAATGGAGAAAATCGAAATAAATAAGGACATACAAGATATTTCAGGCTGTGACAGTTAAGTGCTGAAACTTTTAACATTTTGAAGTGGGGAGCATCTGATACGGACAAATTAATTTGCTATTTAATATGAAGAGCATAATATCCTTTAAAGTGTCATTTAATAGCCTGCACAGAGCATCACACACACACATACACCGAAACACACAATTTTTTGCGATATATCACTTAAAATAAATAAATTTTCGGCGAAAATTTGGGCGTCCTTGCTGGGAGCTCCCTAAAATTCGTTACATATACAAAATGCATGCCACAAAAAGAAATGAAACGCAAAGTGAAAAATGTAAAGCAATTTAAATTGCCATCATATGAAAAAGGATACATGGTTTGCGAGCGAGCTCGTATATACGTACAATACATATATTTACCTTGTAAGCAGCAACTATTTTGAACACCCTATATATGCATGGTGCGGCTTGAGAAGTATGCGGCATGCATATACGTACCTAGCCCAAGCGGAAGCCTTATACTTTTTGTATAAGAAGCAAGAGTATCCTTATGAATATACATATATAAGTAGCTACATATATGTATATACAAATATATTTATACATATTGCTTGCAGAAACTATTGCAAGCAAGGACACAAATTTCTTCGTTTGGTCTGGGATTAGGATATACGTATAGTTTAAATTTTTTTTATTATTTTTTTATTTCGTATATTTTCACTTGCAAGGATATTTATGGGCGGTTCACTTTGTGCTTTTATATTTCTCAATGGGTGAATTGTTTTCTAGGGTAGAAATAAATAGGATCAGACAGTGATTGAATGCACGTTTGGTGTTTGAAGCTCTTGGAAATAAAACGATCTGGAGCGTGTGCGATGGGATTTGATGGGGAATTATTCGAGTGAAGTTTTGGAATAAATTATTTGGCTCTATGTGTCCTCTGTTGGTCCCTTTAAACATAAGATCCCTTATTTAAACTTAGATGGAAATAGTTTTGCAAGAGATTTTGTAGACTTTGAACCAGTTTTTTGTTATGTATGGTATTCATTTGAAGGACATTCCTACTTAGTTTTAAAGTATATAAAAAATAAAAAAAAATATTTTTTTGTCGAAAGGGTTATGGTTTATAAAGGCTCCCTAACCTTGTAGTTGTAGTAAGATTCCGGTCCTACAGGTTGGGAGTAGTGCGTCGGGGTAACTTTCCTACCATGGAAAAAATCTGCAGTTCCGAAACACCAAGAAGCCTCGGATACGAATGATACTAATGTTGATGACCCCAGCAAAAGAAACAAGGACAATTAATTTCGGATTTGTACGTGGAATGTCCAGAACCTTAAACAGACCACGTGCAGTCGAACAATTAGTGGAGAACTTGGAAAGGCTAAAGGCTTATATAACAGCCATCCATAGGAAGTGCGATGGAATGGAGGAGGCATACGAAGGGTGAAATAAATCGTATGACACCTACTTCAGCGTGTGCTGCAAGGAGCAAGGTCAGCGACTCTTTGGGTGTGTTTTTGTAATAAGGGGAAGACTTAGCCAAGAAGTCTTAGGCTTTCAAAATGTAACCGAGAGCCTGGTCACAATCCGCATCAAAGCCAAGTTCAAAAACATAACGCTGATCTGTGCCCACGCCCCAACGGAAGAAAAAGATGACTCAACCTAGGAAGCATTCTACGATCTCCTTGAGACAACGTATGATATGTGCCCAAGGTACGATGTGAACTGTGAAGAATATTCTTGGTAACTTCAACGTTAAAGTCGTCGGAAAGAAGGGCATCTTTGGTTCGATAATATGAGGACACAGCTTGCACGACAACACTCCCAGTAACGGACTCAGGCTGATAGACTTTGCGGCGGGACGAAATTTTATCTTAGCGAGCACTCCATTCCGACACCTCGACATACACAAGAGTACCTGTCGGTCTTCAGATTAACGAACCGTCAACCAAATTGATCATGTTGCGATAGACGCAAGGCATAATTTAAGGATGTCCGAACTTTCCGAGGGGCTAATAAACCCTCGGACCACTACTTGATGGATGCTGTTAAACGATTTGACGTCACGAAGCTAAAATCGCATGACACCGCCAGGAACTTTTCTGACCACGTCTCTCAAAACCTCTCACCAAGCCAGCCATCAGCATCAAGTGCAGAGGACCAGTGTAAACACTGCCAATATGCCGTCAAATGTTCCGCTACTAATGTGCTAGGTTTCACTAGGCGACAACAACGAAACGTCTGGTTTGAAGAGTGCCTCCTAGCGCATGCAGCCAATAACGAAGCCTACCAAGAAATGCTGCAGACTAAAACCAGAGCTGCTTAGAGAGCAGCCCGGGAGCTCCACGGGCAAAAAAGAAGGGAGGAAAGCTTCTCAGGAGAAAAAAGACAGAGCACGAGAAGCGGGCGGTTGAGTCCCTTGAGGGTTATAGCGGAAGAGGAGATGTCCGAAAGTTCTACCATGAAACGATTTACCCAGGGCTTTTAGGCTAGAACGGAAGCCTGCCGATATGAGAATGGGAATATGGTAGTTGATACACAGTCTGTGCTAAGGATCTGGAAGGAACATTTTTCTAGACAGCTTAATGGCGAAGACGACCAATATTCCGCTGTTTAGGCATCTATTCAACTCGGACGATGATGGTCAAAAGAGGTTCTACATTTTAACCGTCGATATGTACCTATGTACTTCGTATAAAGATTGTAGATAGTGAATACACTTACAAAAAAATTAATATTTGCTTATTTAATGGACGCTTATTTGTACATAACCTTTTAAAATGAAGAAAAAGAATTTTCGTGATAAAAATCTTTATATGTATTTGTGTAACGCTCAAAGCAACACTTATTACTTTCATATTCCTCATTACAAATGAAAGCACTTTTAATAAAAAAGAAAAAAGCCACCAAACACCTATTCCTCCATTAGTACCTACCTACCTACGTATATACCATGTTTTCTTCAGTAAAAACCAAATTAAAAGAACCCAAATCGTTGGTGCATAAAATAAAAAGGACACATAAAATGCGCTCACCTTTATATCAGGAGCAATGTGGTTAAGATGGAAATACGAGTATAGGTATACCTATTCTGTTTAAGCATCATAGAGAACAAAAAAAATCCAATTTTCATGTTGGAGCACCTGATGCGAGTACTGAATCAACTTTTCTCTGATTTTTTTTTAGACTCATCTTATCACCTCACCGGTGCGGCGCTATAGCTAACTCACAACCCGATTTCTTCATTCTTTCTTCAGCCACGTGATGAGATTACACCATTGAAAGGACATAAAGCTTAGACAAGAACAAAAAAAAAAAAAAATTATTACCACAGCATATTTTTAACTGAAGTATAAAATGCCAGGAAGGATATAACAATTTCCCACAAACATTCACGCACATATACCTACCTTAGTCCCTCTGGAGACGGAACTCAACTTCACAACAACAACGAAAAAAAATCAAGCAAAAATTAAAAAAATTAAAAAAAAAAGTTACACAACCAAGAATAATACATATTTTTCATCAGGATCAAGCTAAAGGGTGTTGGAAAAAAAAATGACGTGAGAAAAGAAACTTTTCTTTCCTTTTTGCAAAAAGAGAAACAAAATATGATGAATTCCTTCGTTACTTGATACTTTTCTTTTTTTACTTTTTTACTTATTTTCTTTTTAATTTTAACATTTCTGAACATTTTAAATGGATTTTCTTATAAAGCCGGAGAAATAAGAGTCGGAAAAAGTCCAGTATATATATATACCAGCATCACCACTCAATTTAAAGATAGGCAAGGCGTGAAAGTGTATCAATCTCGGTTTATTTTCAGGGGGAGGATTAACCAAAAACTTTTCAGTCGAAGAAGCACGATGGCAACTTGTGAAACAAGAAACCACTTAAAAAACTCTCGTTCGAAACATCCTTCAACTTAAGGACACAAACGCACAGTTAAGAAAATGATACAGAGAGAGTGTGAGAGAGAGAGAAAAACAAACAAACATGATATACAAAAAGGCACTGTTCATAAGGATAAGAATCTTGAAGTAATATTAAACCGGTGTGTAGGTTATTTATTAGCACCAAGTAGGTATAAGGTACATAGATAGGAGTTTTTCTTTCTCCCAACACACACAACATTGAACACCTTTATAGTGAGTGAAATAAAGAAAAATATTTGCAGATGATTTTTCACTTGCACATCATCCAACCCTCATTTTCAAATGAGAGACTATAAAAAGCATTCCAGTTTTAATTGCATCTTTCCAAAATTTATTTACCAAAATGTCCCTAGGGCGTCACAATGGAGAAATAATAAATGTCTGGATGTCAGTTTGATTAATGTAATTAAAAGTGCCCCACCTCCTGGGGCGGCTCGACCCTACCCACCATAGTATAACCATCATCTGAAGAGGAAGAGTCGATATATATAAAGGTCCTTCTAAGTCATTTTAATGGTATTGTTAGGGCGGCGGCGCGGCGCGGGCGGTGAGCCATTTGTGACGGTTACATTTATCTTCGGGGGCAAATTTAAGTCATCATGCAGCAACATTTAAAACAAACTTCCTTCAATTGAGCAACAATATTTTGCACCATATTTAATATCAAAAGTATAAACATCCCTGTTTACAAATTTCGGTACTCTAACATTCGTAGAATAAGCAAGAATTTGAGATTATGATAGATGAACTCATTACAGAACCTCCTGGATATTGGATGCGACACAGATAAGTGTTACCAGTTTAATTTAATTCGGATTGAAAAGTTTAAAGATAAATTTAAATTTCGGAACACCGATATGAAAAAGTCTTTATGTTTTTATATTGAAGAATAGTCAGGTTCAAGAAATGTTACAACTCTTTTTTTCCGCCATCGTTTTTCAAATTGCATTCAAGGCAATCCCGAATTGGCGCTAACAAACTCTTTAGAGACCAGAGACTTTAGAAAAAAGTTAAGCTTTGGTATTAAGACGAAAACAAATATACCCGTCAATAATTCCTACATTCCCTGAACTACAATTGAAGCCATCGCTGGTGAAGTAGAATTAGCAAAATTATTAATACTTCTCGGTTTTTTTTTGTGACTTTATAGTTCACACTCAATTTGAATCGCAATATACAAGGTGATTCGCATGAGGTGGGAAAAAAACTAGAGAGTATAGGTTGGGTCAAGACAAAATCTTATATTAGGGGGGGTCTATTCCCTTCCGTCTATGTAGTGCTGGGGGTGTGACTTGCAACTTTTAGTTTTCATCAACAAGCTCGAATTAACCCGTGGTGTAGTATTTTATGTGTAATAGGACTGTCACGCCGAAGGTGGTAGGATCGAATACAAGTCTACTGCAACCGAAGAATAGAAATATCTTTTTCTCGGGAACTGCCTCTTACGAAAAACTAAAAATTTCTCACAATATTATAGCTTGAATTGAACTAAATCACTTGGCCAACGGTCGGTTGCGCAGAGAGAGGATTTAAAAGAACAAAAATGGTGCGCAAGATATTTAATGAGTAAAGTGAGCGAAGCTATAAGCAAAACTCAATGATTTTCAGTGATTTTCGTATTTTTTGTGTGTATCTGCAGAGAAATTAAAAGAGAGCTGCGCAGTAAAATGGCCAAGTGATTTGGTTCAAGCTATATTAATTGTTGTGAAATAGGACCTCTACTCTCACATTAGCAGTTCGGATTCGGCAAAAAATTTCAGGTCTCCTCTATTCCTACTGAATTCCACGGGCATGATTGAGAGTGCAATTTACTTAAGCCTTGGTTCTTCACGAAATGTCGCACCAACAAATTTAATTTAATTTTTTTTCATCAAACATTTTTTAACATTCAACTTTCGATTTGCATGGGGATTTTTAGTGTTGAATTCCTACTTAACCAGGAAAATACAGTACGCAGCTGAAAATTGAAAATTTCGACCAGAAAATTCGGAAAATAGTGACAAAACTAATTTGCATACTTTCAAGGATGGATGTTGGTGATATTTACCAGAAAATTCCACATTGTATATAGGAAGGAGACAATTTTGATTATAAGAAATGACAAACATTATAACTACGGTGACCATATTTTAGAATTGCAAATAATGAACAAATGAAAAAAGAAACAAAATTCAATTAAATTTTAAATTATTCCATTTAATTAAAAAAAAAATATCAACAGAAAAATTACTTATGTAACTTAAAAAGAGAACGTACGTCTTTGTTTGCATCAAACTTAAACTTAAAAACAAAATAACTCCTAGATAGAAAAGCCTTATAAAAAAAAAAAACTTAAAATCTAAATTAACACAGTTCAATTTTACGGATTTTCATATTTTTCTGAAGGGCCACACGTAGGTAGTTAAATTCGATTTAACTATCATTTACCTAACTAAACATTAAAGTTAACAAACCCTTTTAAATTCTCAGTTATAAAATGGGTTTGTTTACGATTATTGGAACTCATTTAAATTTAAAGTCCCATTCAGAATAAATTCCACTTTTCCATTCAAACTTCCAAATTTCCAGTCAAAAGATTGGAAAATTGCTTGTCTCTATATATTTTTTTCTGTGTTCAACAATTTTTCTGTTTAAGGTCAAAGTTTTGTTATTAATTGAAACAGCAAGTAGGTCGTTTAGATAATTTTAAAGCACGTAAGTAAGTTAATTAATATTTTCATGAGTTTTAATGAAAATTTATATAATTATAATTTCCAGGTCATGAAAAGAAAAAAAAAACGAAGCGTGTGTATATATGCGCCAAAGCAAGCTAAATTCGCTGGACATTACAGTCGTATTTATAAACCCATTCCAAAGTATGTATGTCTAAGTTTGGACAGCTGTCCAACTCCAAAACCTTATTTATAATCATGTTCCATCGAGTGTCTAACTTAGACACTGAAATTGGATGTCCAAACCTATTCTAAAGTGTTCAATGCACAAAAAGTTGAAAATTAAATGAAATGTTCATTGAACGTATCCAAATGATCACGAAATTGACAGATTACAAGGATGTTAGTGAGTGTCTGAGAACATATTTAGACAACTGTTGGAATGCGTTTATAAATAATGAGAAGTCCAAATTTTTAGCCAGTGGCTAGCTGGACAACTGTCCAAGTGAATTCTAAGGAAATCTAATAAATACGACTGATATTATATACACTCAGCATATATGGCAAAGGGGCGACCAATGCTGATGGTTTACAAACTGCCGTAAGTTTTTGTCTGCAACATTTATTACCGGACTAAAGATTCATTCTACGAATGGCAAAAAAAAAAACTTCTCATAACTTCCTTCCTAACAAAAACCGACGGAATCGGTAGACGAAATCTTCGTCATCCCAATTGCTTATACACCATTCTTTGGAACATTTTATATTCGCGTCTTTCGACGACGAGTTCTTCTTCTGAATCAGACCAATATGGTCCATTTTTAGAAAAATAATAAATTTTTTAATAATTTCAAATGACAAAGTTTATTGACAATGAAAATAAATTTCTTATGATGGACAAATGTCAAAGCACGCGCTTATATTTTGTCAAGAAAAGGAATTTCCAGTTAAAGTCATCGTTTTGAAGTGTTAATGCAGTTCAATTAACTAATACCACAGTTATCGTAAGTTGACGTTTCTCTAGCAAGGCTTTTAAATTTAACTGAAAGTGAAGAATATCAAATCTGGACAAAATCTGGAATATGGAGCCATTAAATTTAACTGAGACTCAAGAAAATGGGCCTAAGTTCTGGATTTTTTTAAATTACCCTTTGAGCTCTAAACAACTGAGTTACAGTTTCTATACCTCCATTTTTTTTTTCATTTGTCCAAATATTATTTAGAATAGAAAAAAACTCTTTCTGTAGGAACATTTTGCAAAATAAAATTGCACTAGATGTCTTGTTCGTTATTTCAATCGGTTAGGGCACATTAGAATTATTATTCTTTTTTGTCATTGAATTTTGCCTTAATATTTATGTTGTTATTTTAAGAATTTGTACGAAATACAGAATGAATAATGAACAACTTCTGAAATACAGAACATTTATGTGTTTTTGTATATAAAATAATTAATAATGAACATCGTCTTCAAATACAGAACTGTTCAATATTATAATGATCGGATGGTCACCGTAACTATAACGGAATTGACAATCGTCTAATTTTGTGCTTCATGAAAATGGGATCGCCAACAGATTGTTTTACGCTCTTAGACTGCTACATTAGTTGTGCACACAAATTATTGGTGCGTTCCCAAAAATTTATTGTGAAGTGCAATTGTTAGAAGCCCCTATATAAATTCTATTAAAAGCCAGGTGAACTAGCTATTTTTACTATAATAATATTTTTCGATTTTATTCAAAACAAATTGTAAAATTTTTGATATAAAATTAAAATGTTAAATGCAACAACAAGTAATCCCAAATTGGCTAAGCTAAAGCCAGATAATTTACGGGGCTTAACAAGCGCGGAAAAAAACCTAGGCATTACCGGCGTGAATTACATACGTCTTGTTATCGATATTTTGTATGAAAACTCCATTTTTTTCTGTTATGGCGTCGCTAATGCCCGATATCGTTTTTTTTTCAACCAATTCCCTCAGGGATTGGAAAAAAACACACTTAATGTTAATATGGTATATACAATATATCATCCTTAGAGCAGAAACAATCGCTATAAAATAAAAAGCGAGGAAATTTGTCACAGCAGAATTTAGATAAATTTTTGCAATTCTTCCATTTTAACATTGAAATTTAAATATCTTAATATTAATTTTTGAATAAATTCAAAAATAGTTATTTCACCGTTGTTGTTAAGGAATTCATTAATAAATGTCGAGTCAACTTCTTTGACAATTTTATTATCGCACCGTTCAAGTTTTTGTTTTTACATGCATACATACATATTATACCTACTTAGATACTCATACAATCGACGACGACCTATTAGAAACACAATCATATAATTCGTCAAGTAAACAAAAATAACAAAAATTAGATAATTCCTATTTTCTTCCAAAATGCGTCCCTCTCTCTCTCTCTTTTAAAAATATGCCTATACCTACTCCAAAAATAATTAAGTCCTTATGTTGTTGTTCGTTCTATTTTAATTAGAATGAAATCTTGAATGTTTTATAAACAAATACGAGTGTCTGTAAAAAAAAAGGAAATAAAATAAAATTAAATGAAATGAAGAATTTAAGAGATCACAACGTGGTAAACGTAACACTTTTCTCTTTATAAAGTTTTTACACCCATAACAGCAGCAGCACCATCAGAATAAGAAGAAAGAGAATGAGTTGGAGGATGATGATTAAACTCCTTCAACTCGCACAATCATCAAAAAATCCACCTTCCTGTCTGCCTGCTTGCCATAAGTGTAAAATGTAAATTCGACAGCAGAACTTCCTGTTTCAATTAAATAATCAAAAACCCCTTTTACATATATATATGCGCACAGCCTCTCAACTCAACCCATTCATGTAATACGCCTCAATTTAATATTTGCACCATTTACACACAGACATTCTAATTACGGGGAAAATTAAATAAAAGTGAAAGCTTTTTAAGTATCCTTTTTAGTCTCACTGTCTGTAGGGATATACTGAACCGAGTGTACCTATGGTTGTTGGTGTTTTAAATGTGTTTTGTTGGTAAAGATGTGTGGATGTGGATGTGAGAATCTGGATGTGATGAGCTCTCTCTATGAACATCTGCAACATACAATTATTTTATTTTACAAGAATTTTTAACTATAAAAGAACAGGAGTTCGTCGTTTTTAACATATTTTGCTGTCAGAGATGTTGAAAAAAAAAGTAAGAATCATTAAAGGGTGTTTCAGTTGTTAGCTGAGTCTTAATTTTAATTTGTTTGATAAAAATGCTACGAAAATATTTAACAAATAATTTTTTTTAAGATTAAACTTAGTTTCTTAGAAGTAACTGTGTTCAAGCCATCTACATTCAAGAATATGTATCACTCCTCCTGGCATAATATCCTTGTGTTAGCCCAAATGATACATATTCAACAGCATCTAACGTCGCGGCGATGGCGTGGACTTTCGGTCTCCTCAGCGGATGTGTCAGCCATTTTATTCTTTCTCAATTGTATGCTTGTGGCGGCAAACAAGGCAGCTTCTCTGCAAAACTTAAAATCGTGAAATAATAAAAAGTTGTAAAAAAAGGAAATTTTGTAAGTCTTTTATTTTTTAAGAAACGAGCCTTGCTGTGGTGAAAAGGCCCTGCGTCATCATACTGTTCTAGACTCCTATAACATGAATCGCAAGAGGGAATTTTTTTTATTCCACGAGGACATAAATTTCCTTCTACTAAGTTGATTTATTTCTTTTGAAAATTACATTTCCAATATATTCTATGAATTGCTGCTGAAAATTTTAACATTCACAATTAAGTTTTTGAATACAACTCGACTAAGCTCTGTAAACAGACAAAGAATGTAAATAAAATATAATCGTGTTAAAGACGGAACCATGCGGGACACCATGAATTTCTTACAAAAAAGAAAGAAACACCCTGTTTGAACGAAAACTCATCACCATCATCACCATTTTTTTGCTTCATCTAAATTTCTAAACATAAGGACTTACAAAAAAAAAAAAAAAGAAATAAAAACTTTCGAATTGTTTGACGTTTATACCAAGTCACATGATAAAATTACACCGCATCCATGGGATGATGTTGAATAAATGAAATAAAATGAGATCTAAAGTGCTGGTTGTAATTTTATTAAAATTTCACATATTCACCATACCCCCCCCGCCCCTTTCCAACCACTCACTGTATAGGTGATTTCCCTTTCAATTTCAAACCAGCATCACACACAAGAAAAGGAATCATATATTAATAGTAGTAGAAATTGCTTAAATAGCAAATTAAAAAGGATCTCTTTGGAAATTCCAGTTAAGGTAAAGGAAAGGGGCTGACGTGCTATATATAGAGTTTAATTCTAAATTAAGGGCAAGTGGTGCGATTACGCAAGCGGATATACATATATATATTCATTCGATTGCGTGCACTTGTCACCGTGTGTGTTTTTATGTTAAATACAGTTATCCTGGCAAAATCAAAAGACGAGATGTATGTCCCATCGTTGTTGAGGAGAAAATCGAGAGAGAAAAATTTAAACGAACGAAGCAAGGACTCTGCATCAGCACTCGCAAAAATCATACTCGGTTGGGTGTGTAATTTACTATCATCATCATCGTAAATCCCCATTGTGTGCGGGATGCTATATAACTTAAGTGTGAATATGTCCTTTTATTGTGATGGTGTTGGGTGTGCCTTAGCGTTAGGTTTCACATTTGAATCCTGATGCGACTGCATAATGAAAACGAATGAAATGAAAAAGTAATTAACCATGTTTCCGCCACTTTCCATTGCTATGTGGCTTTTTCAGCAAGATGGTGGGAGAGGGGGGGGAGTGGGATATGAGAGTGCTGTTTGTCGGGAATATTAGTTTTTTTTTTACTGAAAGGATAAAAAATCGACATAAGGAAATTAGAGGGGGAATTATTAGTTAACCTAGCATACGCGCTATCGTTCAGTCAGGTGCTTTTCCGCGGTTTAAAAAAAAAAAAAAAAAAAAAAAAATCAGCAAAAGCGTGAACGAAGTAATTGACTCCCTATTGGCTCACAAATATGTTCTGAACTTTTTCCCTATTCAAAGGACATATTATTGGATGAAAGCGTATTTTGATATGTCAAGTGGGTTATATTGTTAGAGGGGTTGGTTGTGATAACGTCTATCGCACCGCATCACAAAAAAAAAAAAAACACACACATATACACAGTCCCACCAGAGCAGGGGGAGGGGGTGAACTCTCAGCTTTATGATTTCAATTTGCAGCTTTTTCAAAATTGATTATTGTTTTGTTTACATTAAGCACTCAGGAACGCAATCTGTCTATCCATTTGTGGTTTACACTTCAAATTGATATGCCACACCACCGTCGTCATCGCCTCGCCATGCCAGGGGTTGAATTTTAACGTTATACCTTTATAATATTGATGTAGATATATAAAATCTACGGCGGCGGTGTCGGATGTCACTTACACCAGGTATTTTGTCATGTGTGTGCTCACCTTAATTGATTGAAACATATGCATGTTAGTACCTATACAGCATGTAGATTGCTTAATATGAATATTGGATTGAGTTAGGGGATTTCAATTCAACATATTAACTCAGCAGTCAACAAATATGTATGTAGGTGTATTATAACAGGTAAATATCGGTATCAAAGGGTGTGTCTGTATGTTTTTGTTTTGATTTAAGAAATATTTTGAATTGTCATGCAAGTGGGGCAAAATATTTATTTTAAATACTTGTTAATATGAGATATCCTTTTCAAATTCAAAAAGATGTAATTTAATTTGTCTCAAGTGGCATACTTATGACGTTGAACATTTCTATTACTCACATCTTCTCCTATATATATTTACATAGTTGCAGTAAGTCATAGCTGGCTAAAGAATTATAGGTACGATTATTTTTTGCATCGAAGGATTCAATAATGGAACTTCGATTGTCAAACTGAATCATGATCTGAAAGAAGGCATCTATCAGCGATAGCACAGAAGAAAATAAGCCACAAAAAGTAGTTGTCATGAAATTAATTTTAGAATTTTATTAAATGTTGTTACAATATTGTTGATTACCATTTTGTGGTTAAGATGAAATTAGAGATCAAGTTTGATCTAGAAAATGGATAAATTTTGTAATCCTGAAAGTATTCAATGAAGTTATAACTTTTCCCTTTGGTTTCAAATAATTGTTATGGAGCGATAGGTTGAAAATTCCAAGATACAGATTTTTTATGCATATACCTAGTGAAAAACGACAATCCTCGGTTTTGGCGAAATAGAAATCGACACTTGATAATCACTTTAGTTTGCCAATAAATATAATTTAACAATACCTTTTCTCTGTAAGATTTATGGTTGGATTTAATTCTTTATTTCAATTTTAAATTATGGCTTAATCCTAGTAGGTATGCAGCTGATGCTAAACGAACATTTTCTGTGATCTTTGCACCAGACCACGAAACGTTTTATTATTTCCAAAAACAAAATTAAACATAAACAAAAAACAAACCCAAATAAAACTCAAATGTCATTTTTCCACCACAAAATAAATAGTCTGTATAGTTAATTCAGTTCGAAAAAGGAGCGGAGACTTCTCCAAAAAATTTGCTTCAATTATTAAAATTTTCGCTCTTTGAACAGCGTACTGCAAAATGCTTTTTCATTTTTTTATGGAATTTTTCATTTCAAATCAGCTTTAAGTTTTAAGTTTTGCGACTTGGACCAAAGGTGTCAAAAAAAAAAAAAGAATAAGAACATTGAATAGACACGAGAAATCAATTGGCAAGGCGGCCGGTATACGTACATGAAAAAGCCAGTGTATACCAACATTGAAATATTAAAATAAAAGAAAGGGGAATGTAGAAAATTCAAAAATAAGAAAAGTGGTCCAAACAGTGGGCGGGAAAATTGACTCATGTAGAGCTAAGTTATGTTTACTTTGATGACGTTGGATTGAGGTAAACAAAAATTTTAACAAATGGGCTAAATCGGTTCGGTAATTTTTAATAAGAAGATTAAGATTATATTTTTTTCATTTCATTAGATATCTTTTATTTATTCAAAACTAGTCCGGAATTTTTCATCAATTTTAGCATTTAAGAAATTGAAAACATTATATTAATAATATTATTATTTATTAAACTTTACAATAATGTACAGTATAATACTTAACAGGGCTTAATTCTGGAAAAAAAAAATACAAATAGAATTTACAGGGGCTTTAAACAACACTTCACAATGAATTTTATTGGTACACTCCAATAATTTTGATACATAAATGTATAGCACTCTGAGAACGTAAAGACGTTGGAGATTCAATTTTTGTGAACTCAATTCCGTAGTTTTCCAAATGGAATTTTTATATATCGCCACCATCTCCCCCTGAAATTATGCAATTTCATGATTTCCTGACTTCTCCTGTTGAAATTTCGTACGCGTTTACTTCCTGAACATCAACCGATTTGCATGGGTATTTTTTATTTTGGATTTGTATTAAATCAGGTAAGAACACAACCGGAAATTTGGACAGGAAAGACGGGAAAATCACGAAATTGCATAATTTTAGGAGTGAATGGTGGTGATATCGAGAGTTTAGGTCAAAAAATAGAGCCAGGTGGAACACCAATACGTTGATTCAGTGATTATATGTTAAACATATAGGTACTTTAAATGGTGAATGGTGGAGATTTCTGTCAAACTGTACTGGCCATACCGCAATCAACACCTGCTGATGAACTTAACACTTGCCTTAAATTATTATATTTATGGCGATACGTAACGAAGCTATAACTGACATCGAACATGCGAGTCGCGTTGCAAAACAATCCAATACCCGATAATTTCTCAGAACAGCTGTTGGCAATTGGAAATGAAAGAATTCCAGTTGATATCCTGGTTTCGTTGCCGTCGAATTTTTGTGAATTCACATAATCGATGAAAGAACTAATCAGTAAAGTTTTTCCAAACATCGGCCGCAATTAAATGAACCGTGATAGGCTGATTAAAAGCGTGTAGCTGCAAAGAATAGGGACGTCGATGATTTGAATTACCACACAATATATATATTCGTTCAAATCGGTTGATCGTGTTATAAAAGTTGACGAAATACCAAACATTTTGAAATTCGTTGGATGTACCTGGTGTTCCACCCAGGTGTTCAACCGAGATTTTGACCGGTGGCCCCCTTGGAGAATAGTAAGTCATAAGTGTATATGAAAGTCTCTGCAGTACTTTCTGTTCGTTTAAAAGAAAACTTTCTTGTAAAATTGGATTTTTTAGGGCCTTACAGTAAATATATAGCTTTTGTAGCCCCAAAGGAATTTCAGGAAGCCCTGCACACATCTCATGTTAGGGGCTCCCACAATAAGGATAAAGCTGCTGGATCCCATAGATTATTTTAACGAAAACTATATAGTTATGGTAATAGGGAACCACACTTATTATTATTGAGTTATTCTGTCCCTATTGGTAACTCAAAAAAAAAAACAAAAGAAAACATTTCAAAAATTTTAAAATTAAAGAAAACAATACGCTTTTGTTTACCTATAGTCTTCCTTAATAAATTCAAGCAATTATTGTCAATTGGATCTTTTTCATTTAAAAATTTAAATTGCCAAAATTAAAATATCGAATTTTTGGTGGAACATCGCCAAATCGATTTTCGTGCAGCCAAATGATATTTCAAGTCGCCTGTTTGACGATAAATCGCATAATCTGACAAGACTGAACTTGAACACATAATACAAATTTCACAATAGACTATTTCTAACTTCAATTACACTTATTTTTTTCTTTCCTTCTACTATTTTACTATTTTGTGGCCCTTTTGTTAAAGTATCGGGAGGCCCTTTGACTCCCACTGCACCCCTGGTTCCACCGCACAATTTGCAACTCAAAGTCAGCACTATCCTTAAAATGCTTCGCAGTCTCAACTCACCGCCAAACTTTGTAATGGAACCAAGTTGACGGTAAAAAAATTGATGAACAACTTCATCCAAGCCACCATTATATCAAACAAAAATTCAA
This sequence comes from Epistrophe grossulariae, assembly GCA_929447395.1. Taxonomy (NCBI): domain Eukaryota; kingdom Metazoa; phylum Arthropoda; class Insecta; order Diptera; family Syrphidae; genus Epistrophe; species Epistrophe grossulariae. The sequence continues at coordinate 111,375,919 of OV839567.1, forward strand.
ACGCGAGGAAGTTCTCAATTTAAGAAATTCGACAATACCGACCGACTTGCCATTCGAGTTTTGGCGCATTCAGTTTCCCATTCGAGTAGCATTCGCAATGACAATCAACATATTGCAAGGCCAATTTTTGCAAGCGTGCTTCGAATTTCCTATTTTTTCACACGGACAATTGCATCGGTTAGAAAATCAAACAATATTGTTTAGAAAAGAGCATTGTAGTGACCTGTTAAGAGTGAAATCCAATTTTCGGTGTTTCATTCGTTCAATAGGTATTAAGGCTTGACTGACAAAAAGGACACTAATAATTAAATAAATTTCAGGCGGCACAAAGTTCGCTGGGTCAGTCAGTTTAAACATAAAACAACATTTCAAACATTTTTTCTTAACAAAAATAAAACAATTAATATTTAACATTTTTTAAGTATTTACAACTCCGGAATTTTGTGTTAGATATTTTTTTTAATATGAATTGGAATAATCAACTGACAAAAAAATTTGAAATTTGATGTAGTTTATCAGCGAATATTGACTACTTTTTCTTTATACAGGTTGTTAAAAAAAATATCCATTTATGCAGGAAATCTGGCCCCGTTTTGTAGCGCAGGGCATAATATGCCTGAAATCTATGCATAACGTCTTCTAGATAAAGCAATAATTCACGAATTGTATTCTTCTTTCTTCCAAACAAAATTAAACAAATGATGACATTTTCTGAAAATTTCTCACTACTAGGAAATTAAATGTCAATTGAGTTCTGATAATATCCTTCTCATTTCCTCCTTCCCAATATTTTATATGACAACAAAAATAATATTGGAATATAATTCATTGAACCATAATATTTCTTTCATCATCATAATCTCTGATCTGAATGATGAAATATTTTTTACCTCTTCGCTATATAGCCTATAAAGGTATCTCACTTCAAAAAATCACCTTAATAAAATTGTAATACCATTTTATTTTCGCTGCTAAATATTATGATTACAATATAAAAACTCAGTAAGCCGAAAAGATGTTATGAAAGTAAAATAAAAAAAAAAAAAAACAAAAAAACAAATAATAACAAATAACCATTGTATAACATTAATTTCCATTAATACAAATCACAACCATCGCAACAAACTCTCGACAAAATGGCCTATATGCTTGAATAAATAATTTACAACCCAAAATATTCATTTGTCGCAACAGTAAAATTCTCATCAGAATAGCAATAGCAACAATAACAAAAAAAAAAAAAAAACACTTTGCTTCTGCCTCCAACAAAACAAAAATATTAACTTGTCATTTTGCTTCATTTGGTTTTCATAGCTCATGAATATTTGATTTTTACGTTGTTGTCCTTATGCTATGAATATATATAAAATATACCTACGAAAAAGACACTGCTATTGCCATTTCAACTGGAAGGATTATATACTTTCCATATACAGCTCTGATGCTACCTCTACCTCTACATTTATATTTTTTTTTATAATAAAAAAAAATTCTTACAACAAGGTGGTAATAATATTTTTTTATTTTGTTACTTTTTTTTTTGTTTTTTGATTTTTTGGATTATTATAACATTTTTTTGTTCGTTTATTTTTCTACCTTGGAAAACAAAAGTCGTAATACATTCTTTCAAAATAGAATTGATTTATGTCCCGTTTTAACGCCCAAAATAACCTTTAGTCCTCGGTTGGAGATCGTTAAATATATTTTTTTTTTTCTGTCATACATCCTGCATCCTTGAGCCAACAACGAAACGACGACGACACATATGTGATAACATCACGACAGGAGTTCACAAACCCCTCCACTGTACGAGGAACTCAGGGAAAAATAATACCAATAACTTCCAATTTTCCGGCTTTAATACTGTAATATATGGAGCCAAGGAGCAAGGACATCACTATATGTATATTGAAATGCCTTTTACCGTACCTAGGTAGCTATATACTATATATGCCTCTCTCGGCTGAGCTCACAAGTTGTAATACTCGTATTGTCAAGCGAATGATTTTTTTTTTGTGTGCTTGACTTCTGCCAATAAAATTATTCGATGTACTTTGATTACAAGCTGAATATAAGGACCTTAACAATTCAATAAAGTAAAAGTTAAGAGCGTAGTTATGTATATAAGTGTATGTTTATGTACTATATAATAAAATGCTCGTTCATTACGTATGCAATCAAATCACTTAAGCTTTCATATAATAGTTACTGTATAGTTTTTGTCAACCATATGGAAAGAGGATAGTGTATGTGATATTGATTTATATTATGCCAGAGAACTTTTGTTAATTATCAAGTTTTGAATTAATTTTATTATTTAAATAAAAATAAATACGAAAATGTAAAGAACGAACATTAAAACATTTTTTTTTCGAATGATTGAGGAATTTCATTTAAACTTAATTTGTTTTAACTAAATTTTAAGTTTGTGAAGTTTTGAACTTTTTTCATAAAATTTCAGCTCGAACTATGAAAAATAATAATTAATTCCTGAAACTAATTCCTGAAGATACTTTTAATGAACCAAATATTGATTTAAGTGTTTAATTAATTTATTTTTCGATCAATTGTTTTTAATTCTCGACTGAAAAGGTAAAGTAACTTAAGTCGACTTCAGATGATTTGCTATTTTTTAATGAACCGTATTACCAACAAAGAGGCGCACAGTTCTATCTCATCCGAACTCTTCTATCTCACTCCTTTTCCTTTTTATAAAGGAAAAAAAATCGACTTATGTTGGAAAATAGCATATTGACACAAGGTACAATATCTTAAGATGTTGTGTTGAAGCGAATTAAGAAATTTTAGGTATACTTAAGATTATTTCACCATAAGAGTTTGTAATAATTGTGAAAAGGTAAAACATCTTAAGTGGACTTAAGATACGTTACCGCGTGCAAACCCAAACAAAAATTACCCTTACGTCGACTTAAGATTTTTGAAACCAATAATTTAAAACAAATTAAAAAAAGGCAAACTATCTTAAGTCATATTTTGCCCTTTAACTCAATAAATATTAACAATATCTTTTTACAATAAATTAAAAAAAAAAGTTCATAAAATTTGACATATAAAAAGTTCATTGTTGGAAGTCTATGTTTAAAAGGTTTTTTGGGAAGCTTCTTTGCTCTCCTGAAAAATATTAAAAATTGACTTAAGATACTTTACCTTTTCAGTCAAGAATTTTTGTCGAATTTCTTGTTTTCATATTTTTTTTAACTTCTTTATTTTGGGAATTTGTAAGTAGCATTTTTTTAAATATAATTTCAAGAAAAGGTTCAAATAATATTTAAAAATTATTTGACACAATTTCCATCTACATGCTTCAGAAGTGGAAATAAATTACGTCGTTGCGTAACGTGCGCAACGTTCTCTTAAAGTAGTAGCATAAATATCAATTCTGAAGACTTAAATAAAAAGTCGAATTTAGGTAGGTAGGTACCATATTTCACTATTTAAATATTAAGGTCTCTAAAAACCTAATAAATATTCCAAATTTTGGTAATGTCTTCTATTTGAAGAAGGTTAACTTTACGTAATTTTTTTTTTTTCTTTTTCATAAAAATGGTACATTTGATGAAATTTTATTCAGTAAGACACAACCCGATTTGCTGGTAAGTAAACTTTTAAACAGGACATCTGTAGGTACCAAAGCAATACCCAATATCAAAAACAAATATAATTCCGCCAACTTATGGAACATCTTATCATCGAATTACGGATGTTGTTAAGAAGACACTTAAAAAAAAAAACTTAAGAAAAAAAAGTAGGTATGTTCCGCTCTATTTGTAAATGTTGCTCAAACCTTTAGAAAAGTTTAGCATTTGGAACTTGAATACAAAGTACAAACGGATCTTCAAAGGCAGTTCTTCGAAATACTGATATCCTATGTTACCGACCGATTCTTTAGATAACGATACGAGTAATAGTATTCGGAACTTAACAAAATTGAAGATGGTGTACCACAAGGAAGTGTTCTAGGACCAACACTGTATTTGTTATATACATACTATAGGGATATTCCAGTGGACAACAAATCACGGTCACCTTTGCAGTTGATATTGCCATTTTAATGCCTGATAAATGCGTTTTGAAAGCTTTAGCCAAATTTTCATTTTAAACTAAAGTATTTGATGATATTGTATTTAAGAGTTTTTATTTCAGTGCAAACGTTGGGTTAATGAAAAAGAAATATACCATAGCTAATCTTCTTGAATTTACGTCTTTTACAAATAAAACTACGCAAGTAACATCGTTGGAGCTATTAGATACAAAACTGCTCTTTTACAGCTCTTAGCTAGCAAAATTGAAAGCTATTGCTCTGTAAAAGATCATTTCACAGCTCCTTTCATTTTATTTAAAAATTATGTTCTATAATTGAAGTTTGAGAACACTTTTAGCTCTATTAACTTTATAACGCATCAAGATTTAAAAATATGCTCCATAACAAACTTTACACGTCTACTATCGAGCAATCTGTCAATATCAGACAATTTAGAGACGTTATACAGCTTCTAGCAACACATCCCCAAAATACTAACGCATTATCTTCTGAAATGTAAAAATTTAGCATTTTCGGAGCTGTACAAAAAGCGGCTGTAGAGCCGAATTACTAATATTTGCACACAAATACTTCGTGAAGCACATGCGCATTTTCAAGTTTTAAAAAAATTCTATAACAGCTGTATATGAAACCTCTCTAAATAAAATGCTATAGCACTCATGTTATAGGGTGTTCCATACTAGAATACGAAGAAAATAATTATTTCAAAAGAAAAAATTAAAGCAGTTTAAAATAAATTTATTAATTTCATTCTGCATGATGTGTCGTTCTCGTCATATTGGTTATTAAAAGGAATGTTTTTTTCCAAATGGCGGGTGAGTTATAAAAACTTTATTTGATGACAACTTCGTTTCTAAAAATAAGCTTTGAAAATTTTATTACGTAGATACATACAAAAATATACCGAGGACCTTAAATACATTTTTAGAATAAAATATTCTTCAAATAAAAATCTTCCTTCATAGAAATAATTCTTTTTTATTTATTATCCACTTGCCAAAAATTTCTGAAACACCCTTTTTATTTCATTAAAAAAATATAAAAACCAGAAAAATGCCATCTTGTTAAAACTAGCTCCAAAAGTACAGAAAGCAAATCTTTAAGTGATATAAGAGCTCGATATCAACAGCAATTAATATTGCAGCTCTATAATAATCAAAAATATAGCTCAAAGTGATTTAACAGCTGTATTGAAGAAACCTTCTTCCCTTATGAAAACATGGCAGCTAGAACAAAAATTATGCAATATTTTCTTTTATTCATTAAAAAAAAAGAAATATCTATCCCCGCTTTCACTCAAAATCAAACTAAATTGTATTTTTAACCAAAATAAATTTATGTCGACTTTGAAAATTTTTTTTTTTTAGAATTTTAAATTTTGTTAGTTATTATTTATTTTTATTTGACAGCTTGAAATACAAAATTTTGAAGGCGCGTTGTAATTTAACAAAGTACCCGCATAACGTTTGTGAAAAAATTTAATTTGCACTTAAATTAAGCTAACATTTCACCGAAAAATATTAAATTCTTTTATTATTTATTTTGGTAGGAAATTATAATTGGCATTTCTTACAAAATTATATATTACTAGTAGACCCGTGCTCGCCTTGCTTCGCAAAAATTTAAGAATTAATATTAACATACATATATCCGATAGTACTAAATAGGGCTACCGCTACCCGTACCTAATTTCTATTTCATCTTATTAACAAACAGTTTATACATTATACACTTACGTTTTGATAAATGTGAGTCCTTAAAAAATGGTTTACCTATTTGTATGTTAAGTAGGTTCATGTTTGACACATAAACAGAATCTTTGTTCATTTTCTTATTGCATATACAAATATACATATAATACTTCGCACCCAAGTAAACATCTTCTTCTTGCCTGACTACCTGCAACCAGGGTTGGCCGAATTATCTACACTTCATTTTCTACATGATTAACTACGCGTAGCTAATTTAATAAACTATACGCCTTATTTACTACAAAATTTTACGTTTGCTACATACATAGTACATCCAGGTAAATAATAAAATTTCAATAAAAACATTTCAACGCAAATTCAATCTTCAAAGTTTACTACATATCTAAACTACGTAGCAAATGTAAAAAATGTAGTTTATTCCAAAAAGCGTTAGTTCGGCCATCCCTGCCTGCAGCGGCGTTATACTCAAAGTGTTCCATTTTTCTTTCACAATTCATTTTGCAAAAAAAGAATGTGAGAACAAAAATTGAGTGGAAAAAGAAAAGAGTAAACAAAGAGAAACCTGCACATCATAAATAAAAAAACATAAGGGAGGTAGAGAAAATGCAAGAGGGTGGAAATGATATGAAATGAAACAAAGCAGGGACCTCGTGAATGCGATTGAATTACATTTCTGGATTAAAAAAAAAAGAAAAAGTTAGTGACTTAGACATTTGTTTATATTTATTTCTCAGGTTGTATGCATAGTTAAGAAAAGATTTGAGGCTTAAAATTTGCATACACAAATTGACTTTTAGAAATAATTTTTGTTTTTTTTAAGTATCAATTAGTTTGGTATTTATAAGTGAATATGTGGTACAATATCAAGAAAAAGTTGACAACAAATTTAAAAAATTTAATTCTCGTAATAAACAAACAAATTACATAAACAAAAACTTGCTATTTACAATCTTCTAAGTATTAAGAATATTGTAAAAAATAAAATCAAGTTAATTAGGTAAATAGTTTCTGAGATTTCGCGTGACAAACTAAATAATCGTTTCGTCTTTATATAATGTTAAAGAAGAAGATAAAGATTAAAGATTAAAGATTAAAGATAAAGATAAAGATTAAAGATTTATACCATCAAACGATTCAGTTATTCTATATAAGTATTAAAGCGTGCCTGCGTTTATGTTTGGTATTATATTTATTACTCAAACCAATACGAACAAACATCTTTCAAAAGATGCTCTTTAAAGGTGTATGACATAGACCTTCAGAGTCACTTGCCACTAATAACGTGCTTCTTAAGAGCAAAAAAGTGCTCTCAAACTCAAAGAATTAGCTGCAAATGAGCTCGACTTAAGCTCTAAATGTGTTTCTAGAGCTCATTATTAAAAAACCGAGCTTTAAGATTAGCTCTAGAAGCGCTGCTAAAGCCTTTAAAGAACTTAAAATGTTACTTGGGTATTGAGAAATGCCATCAAGTTTGCTGTGTCTATACTGAATCCAGTAAGGCCTTCGACAAGATGTCTCATAGTCCCATATTATTAAAACTTTCAGCTATTGGTTTCTCTTCAGCTTTCGTTCAATAGGTCTTTGAAGGGGAGGACGTACCCATGTTCTTTTAAGAGAAATCATTTCCGATTAAAATAACACAGACTCTGGTGTACCTCAAGGCAGTCCCCTTGGTCCACTCTTTTTTTTATTTTCTACCAATTATGCTGTTTCAATAACAAAATCTTCAATTTATAGATATGCTGATTATATAAAGTTATTCTAAATCATCACAAACTTGCCTGATTCTGAATCTCTTCAAAATGACTTAAATATTATTTCTGATTGGTGTTTACAGAACAATTTTTTTCTGAATGTTTCAAAATGCCAAACGATGTCCTTTTTTAGGAAAAAAATGCAATTTCCTTTAAATTCAGCAATCTATCTGTACATATTAGAATTATAGAGCAACATCTGATCTAAGTGTACCTATACTTGTCACAAAATCTTGACTTCTTACCTCAAATTGCAAAAATTATTCATTGGTTATTTTAGTGCTTAGTTTTCTAATAAATGATTTTAATTTTTTTTTAAATCAAATGTTTTCAAATAAAATTCGAAAAATTAAGAGTTTAAAATCATTTATACGAAAACTGAGCATTAAAAAATCTATAACATGATATTGTTATATTGTTAGTGTTCAATTAAAATAAATTTTATTTCAGTTCGATGTACAAGTAAGACTTTTGTCATTTATAGCACTTAAAAGTGTTGCCGTGGTGTTTTTATATTCATTTGCTATTCAATCTTTTTTTTTATTTGCTCTCCCTTCTAAAGGGAAGGACAAATAGAGTGGACCAATATCTTAAAATCGTATAATATACCAACAATTAAAAAAATTGATGCTTTCATCACAAAATACACAATTTTTTAACTAAGCTGACCTACTATTTAGAAAAGTAGAACCCTTAACTCTTCTAAATTGGTTTATTTCGAAAACGGTTATTTTTATAAAAAAAGGACGTAATCTCTTTTTTGGAAAATTTTCCAACCTACAACTTAGCACTTGACATTTTTTGTGTACAACTTAACATTTGGGAGTTTTTATACCAATTTGGAGGGCCTTCAACCCCCGGAAAATTTTTAGCGGCATTCATATCAATTGGGACTTTTGACAGTTTCTTAAGAACACCATTAGGAGGCTATATACCAAAATCCAGCTTTCCGCTGATTAATTCCTATAATTGGGCTGTTTTTATGTCTATATTGACTTGACTATAACACCACCCTTAATGATGACTGTAACAAGTAAATATTTTCCAGTATCTGAAGGTAAACAAACCTGAAGAGAAAAGAAATGTAATTTTACAAATACTTGCATTTAGCAGTACTGACAGCGTTGTAAAGAAGAATTCATTTGGAATTAACTTCATGCTTCCTGAATAAAAAAAAAAACATATATATACCACGATGCTTTTTTTATTGGCTGAGGTAAGCTGGCCAGTCTAAAATCCGAATAAAATACCATAGTTGTATTTATTTTCTTTAATTTATAAATTCAATTTATTTTATTTTAATTATTTAAATTATTATTATTTAAATTTCTAATATTCATACATAATTGTGATTCACAACATTTATATTATCTTAAGATAAATATTGTATATACATTTGATATACAACAACATTTTTCCTCATAAATAACTAACACTGTATTTTGTTCAATGCAATGTTCAGCTGCTAAAATAAGTAACACGATACTAGCATGGCACCTGGGAAACAAAATGTTTGGAAACTCTTGGAGGAGAATCCCAGCGGGGTCTTTGAAGAGGAACATGATTGAACAAAACAGTCGGTATCGGGATCTTTATGGAAAACCTAGGAAACAAAGCGGTCGGAACATACGGAGGAGAACCTTTTCCAGTGAGCTTCATAAAGAGTAGCACCAAAGTACCAAACATTAAGGTATCCTATACTCTTGTCTATTGTCGGAACTACTGAAGAACAACCTTTTTCAATGAGCAGCTTGAAGAGGAACTTAAAGGAACTAAATGGTCGGGGATTCTTATAAAAAGAGAAAATCCCTTGTTCCCAGTACAGAAATTAGTGAACAAACTGTTCGCAACTCTCTTGGAGGATAATCTTTTCCAATTAAGCGACTTGAAGAAGAGCTCAGAAGAACGAAACGTTAGGAAATTCTTATGGAAATCCCTTTATAAATATGTTTAACCAAAAAGTAACACTAATAATACTGCTAGCCTTACTTTAGCTAGTGTTTCCAAGAGTTTTTATACCAAAAATTTACATTGGCTTCTCAAAAATAGTTAAACCCACTAAGAAATGAAATCGGTTTGTCACCGAATCACCTTATCAAAACCTTTTGTTACGGTTCCATCCTAAATTTTCTATAATAATATACTAGAATAGTACCCCCAATTTACCTTTCCGTGCTAATTCCGCCAATATAAGTGAGTGTAAACTGAGAAAAATGAAGTACAAAACTGTATACAATTTTTTGAATTCCGATTTTGTTTAACTTTAATGACTATAAATGGATGAAGAACACAGTGAATTGTATAAGGTTGGATTTGTGCACGAATCCATGGTGATTTTCTAAGTTTATTAAAGGTCCAAAATTAGGTATTGGGTACCCTATCAGGGTTGTGACTTTACTGCAATTGCAGTAGATCTACTGCATTTTTTTCGAAAAATAAATCTACTGCCTTTAAATTAAATCTACTGCTTTTGGTTTTACGAAAAAAAATCATTCAATAGGCGTTTTTCTTTTTTAGATCGGAGCTGATTGAGCTGAGTAATGAGCGAAGTCTGAGCGAACAGAGTAAATTTTAAGCAGAGTATGTTCAGAGTTCTCTGATTTAATTATGAAACAACTTAATCACTGAAATGTCATGATTATAAATTATTTATTTATTATTATTATTTTACCGTCTCCACTAGAGCAACCAGCCTATTCCGCCATTTTTTATTGTTTTGACGACGTTTTTTTTTAATTTCCCGTCATCTCGTTTGTTTTCAGCATTTTACTCTTTTTACTCTCCTATTTTATTCTGAGCTCACAGAGCGTGCCTGAACATGCTCAGAACTAAAAAAGAAACACAAATTTGAAGCCCTGAACGGTCAGAGCTAAAACAGAATATATATTTTATTATTTTAAATTATTTATGTTTATTTATGTTATTTCTTATTTTTATTTTCAAAATATAAAAATCTACTGCGAAAAAGTTGAATCTACTGCGTTTTTTTCCAAATCTACTTCGGACATTTTTTAAAAAAGTCCCATCCCTGTACCCTATAGCACCCAAAATAAATCCCCAATCAAAAATTCACAAAATCAAAATATGTGTACGGATTTTTTGAGACTTAGATTTTGATGATTATATCTGTGTATCCGATATTTTTCAAAAAAAAAAAAAAAATTGCTTAAAACCTTCTCATCAAAGTACGGAACATTATGATTCAAATTTTAGAGTGATCCATTGATTAGTTTATGAGATTACTCGGGACAACGCTTAAATTTATTTATCTCAGAATTAAAGGAATGCAATAGTAATATAGAATGATAATAAATATAGTGTTGTAGGAGTATTCCTTCGAATTAGAAAATTTTACTGATTTCGCAGATGGTTTAAGAGCAGACCTTCTTACGAAAGACAATATACATTAATTGTATGTCTAAGAAAGTTTTTATAATATTAACAAATTCTATATACTACTGATATAAATCAACCAAGCAGACGACTACATTGGAATTGTTAAATTATTGATTCAAAATAGCTTTTACCTGCCTTTAATCCACACAAATATTTGATTTTCTTAGCCAATTTTTTTTTATACTGCACGAAAGTTTGGCCAACATAATATTTTATCATGAGTTACATGCTCCACACAAATAAATTTATCAACAAATAAAAAACAAAAATCATTCCAAACGTACCTATATACCAACGATAAAGGCTTAGTCACAACACACACACACGCTTGCTATAATATTACTATACTTGTCAAAATCAAAAAATCATCATAATATGAACCTTAAGGGATATTTTGCCGCCTACAGCAAAAAGCATTTTAGCCCCAACAAATTATTATTCACGGAGGACGAACACGTAGCAATGAAATAAGCTAAATTCAGCCTTTATTCAAAAACAACAACAACATATAATCCCCTATGGCAATCTGCCCTCATCTCCATCCTCCGCATCACCACCAAACATTCTTCGGCATCATGTCGTCCCATGAAGGTAATAAAAAATAAAATAATGTATACGCAAGGACTTCGTCATAAAATGAGCATTTTTACGATTGCATACTCATAAAAATCCTATTTGCACTAAAAATGTAAAAATTAGCCCTGCTCTGTGCTGTTTTGGGTGTTTGGTAGTTTGGTGCGAGCGCGGGATGGCTGATTTTTTGCTTCCTTATACTGAACCTTCTTATCGTCACTTTATATACCTTATACCTACCTACATATGGATGTTGGTCTATGGTCGTTTTCGTGCTCGTCACAGCTTCACAACCGACTTAAATGAACTTTTATGGCCACTAACATTTTTAATAAGGCGGCCATGAAAATTGCCAGAAGGCAAATGCAACTATCGTCGGTCGTGCAAATATATTTCGTGAGGTACATCAGAATTTATTCTTGGTTTGGTTGGAAACTGAGGAGAAATGAGAATTTGCAAAGTCCTGCGGAGCTCGACAATAGATTTGGGTGCTGAACTAAATAATACATAATATAAGAGTATATACCTACCTAACCCAGGGGCCTTAACACAACCAAAGTGCTGGACCCAAAACCACCGAGATGTAAACAAAGAAGATGGATTCTTTAGTCGTCCTTTATATATGTACATTATTTCGAGCCTCTCGGGCCTACCTGTTTTGTAGTTCCGGTTTTTGTCCACAAGGGTGGTGGGTAGTTTATGTTTTATTACGAGAGTGGGGGGGGGGGGAGAGAAAAGTACCATTATTTTATACAAAACTCGATGTAAGAAGATTTAGAAAATAAAAATCTTTATCCCACTGAGGGCTATGGATGTTTTTTTTTTGAAGGATGAAGTAGGTAAATATAAATTGATAGCAGTTTATTTATCTTAACATATATACACTAGTTAGCCATGGGGATGAAAATAAGACGTATAGTTTGGTGGCAGTCATATACTCGTATAATAGAAAAGTGTAGATGTGAAATTTTTGATAAAATTTGACATAGTTTTTGCGTTCATTCGGGAAGGGGAGGTTCGGTTTAATGGTTTTTGATGGTAAGCTTTTTTTAATGAAACATCATATAATACTTCACATACTAGTACCTACTAATCGTAGGAGTTATATGAAAGACAAAGTGTGTGACTTTAATGTCAAAACTATCAATCCACACATTTTATAGACTAACTTTGATTTAAGTTTATGAAAATATAGTTATGGAGTCTGAGATTTTTAAGACTTTCACTTCTTTACATAAGACTATACACTTCTTCTGTTTAATGCGGGCATTTATGAAGTAATTTATTGCCAGCAACTTTATGATTATTGCGATACAAGTTATACATAATCGCGCCCACTTAACAACATAAGATTTTGAAGAGTTTTAATAGCCAACTGGTGGGTGACAAAGAATTTTTTTCAGCAACTTGAATTTGACTGCAAAATAAGAAACTTTTTGATTCATGTTTCTTTAGAACCTCATGGGAAATAAGTTGATGGCAGCTAAATTTTGATATTTTTTGATATTTATTGATTTAAAAAACATTTACAAAGATTACAATGAGTATCTTAAATGACGTAAATGTGATCATTTAAATAGTAGTTACAGTGCTAAACTAAAAGATTAACAATTTTAACAATTTTAAGTACTTAAATAAATATATCAATCAAATGATGTTATATTTACAATTCAAGTTATAAAAACAAAACAAAGAAGATATATAAAACAAAATTAAAGAAAAATGTGAAAAATATAATTAATATAATTAAATATAACATTAACTTTAAATTAATTTTAGAGTTAAGAAAGAAGCCCTAATAGTTGCTTGCCAAGTAATTGAACAGAGACCCCAAAACCATCAACAAAACAAAGTCTTCTAATGCCAAGAGGCAGTGAGTTCCAAAAGCGAATGGCGTGAACAAAAAATTGTCGCTCTGTTGTTACACAATTAGCTCGCGTTGATATTATCGTAAGCGTACGAGATGAGTTACAAAAAGTTATTTTATTATATAAATATTCAGTTTGTCGTGTAGTTATGATCTTATGAAGATATTTAATTGTACAGTAGTTCAGATGTTGATCCAGCGTTAAGCCCAAAATATAACTTTTATATGCCGATATATGATCATGTCGCCTTAAACCATACATTTTAAGTTGTGTCCCCTAGCCTAGTACGACCCACATATAGGCTAGGTGAATAAAAAAATAAGTAAATTTTCGTTTCAGCAACAAAATAACTTTGATCAACTGCTTAGTAAGTAACTTATTGCTTACTCTTTGTTTACAACGTTATCGGCAAGAAGTTGGTGGCAGCAAGATAATGGCAACAAATTTCAAGGTTTTTTTCTGGTAAAAATGGGTCTTGTATATAACAAAAAAATACAATTTTTGAAACAAGCTAAAGCTAGCTTGTCATAGCTTATCCTAGTAGCTTAAGCTATTTTAGCTTATTTTTGTGAAAAACAGATTACACAAGATAAATATTTAGCATAAACCTCATATTTTTAGATTTTTTTTGTTTACTCAACATGTTTTTGCTTAGGTAAAGCTTGAACTAAAACTTAATTATTTTATTGACCGGAAAGTAAAGAATTGGCGTTTTTGATTAAGATTTACCAAAACTTTGTTCTTGTTCAATAAGCTTCATAAAAAAATAAAATTGTCCCTTCCATTTTACATTTTTTTTGTGTTTCAATTTCCCTGTGACTTATTGGAGGCTTTTTCATAATTTTTTTGGTCAAGTGTTTGCATGTATACCTATTTATATCTGTTGTCAGAAAATAGGAATAACTGAGACGTCAAGCGTTGACAGGCCTCTTTCTAATGTTTTGTTTCCTTCCAAGTCAGTTGCCACTTGTTAACAAGCGTTGAAATAATAAGGAACGTGCATTTGCCTTCGAGGCCCACTTTTCAAGCGAATTTTTTTTTCTCAGTGAATGAATACGTCAACAAACGCTGACACCAATCTCTGAAGATTGAATCAGAGGCCCTTCCTTTCAGCAATAGTCACTAATGCGTGGTGTGCAATTTCCTTAGCAGAGATTATTGGTCCCTGTTTTTTTTTTCAAAGAAAATCAGGTCATAGCGATAATGAATTTAGTTGGTATGTGAAAATGTTAAATGAATTTTTTTTCTACGATTGGCGCGGCGCGGCGTTGTGGCTCAAACTTCAAGGGCATCAATGGCTGTTTTGAGGGATTATTTCCTATATTGCTCATATATCTCAATAAGGGACAGTTTGAAAAGGGCAGGCCAGCCACTTGCCATGTGCCCCATTCCGATTTTCGTTTGTAATGTTTTTTTTTTTTTTTAATCCTGCAGCTATGCCAACCGCTCAAGAACTATTTAGGCCAACACTAGGCCAGCATATCCCCCCATAACATATCCCTGATAAAAAGTGTTTGAGTATAATGAAAGGGTTCCATTCTAAATTTTAGATATGTATGTACCTGAATTCAAAACAAAATAAAAGAATCAATTTTACACAATTGGTTTTATTGCATTGCCGCACCCTGTGTAAGAAAAGTGGACGTGTCAGTGGGTGAATTTTACTTAAACTGCTTCAAAAAGAGTACAGATGGATCAGACAGAATATAAGTATCGAATTATCCACCGTTCTATTCATAGGTTATGGTCCCGAATACGAACAGTAATCCAAGTCAGGTTTTTCGAATAAGGGACAATTTTCCCAATTTTCCTTTTCGTAAAGACTAAGGTTCGAATAGCTATAAAATATGATTCGTTCTCTCATGATAAATTAAAAAGGGAAATTTAATTTTCATTCGATTGCGAATCTCAGTTTTTGATTCCTTTAAAATAAAATTCATTTTTACGATCGAATCAAATCACTGTTGGGATCATTAAAATAGGGTTCGTTCCCGAATTTATCACGTGGGAACTATTGAAGATCCATTCACGAACCATTCAAATAAGAAAAAACTAATTCATTTTACAAAACAAGATATTTATGTAAAATGTTATTTTTTTATTAAATTAAATAAACTGTTTTTTTTATCCAAAATTTTCCACTTTTTTGATTTTTCTCATAATTTTCATTTTTTTCAATATGTTTGAATTTTTTTTTAATTTTTAAATATTTCAAAATTGTTGGCTTTCTTCAAAATATTTAATTTGCTCAAAGTTTTTGTCACTTTTTTCAAAAATTTTTCACTTTTTTAAAAAGTTTCAACATTTTTCAATTTTTTCAAAATTCTTTTTTTTTTCTATATTTTTCATTTTTTTTTTTTTACTTTTTTAAAAATTGTTTACTTTACAACCGAAGTGGATGGAGAATGATTTGTTTCTTTTCGAATCCGATCGCAAGCGATCCATATTCTTTCTGAATTTTATTTCTCCGATCTTTCACAAACGAGCTACAGAAAATAAATGGATTTAGTTTGTTCGTATAAATTTTTATAGATCGAAATTTTTTATCGTTCACAAAGTAAATTTTTGTATGGTTTGTGAGAAGATCGATAAAGAATGATAAAGGTCCATATTTTATGATTCGTAAGTGATATTTTATAAACCCTGGTAAAAACCTTATTCGAACTGCTACTCGTACACAAAAATGAATTCGGCAAAATCGGTAAAATCGTTCTCAATTGAAGCTGTCCATAAATTTTATAAACATAATATAATGTACCTACTCAACCACGGAACCACTAATTGGATCCAGATTTAATTTGTATGCAATTTAACTAACAAATATGTACCTACACTGTCAGTCTTTTTGCGCCGCATAAATAAAGAATTTTCTAATATCTTAACTACAGTGCTGCCCGGTTTTCTTTTAAGTGATAGTGGATTTATTGTTGATGCTTTCATATTTTTTCATTTGATATAATATTTTATTATATTAAATATTTTAAATAAGTAAATAAATTTTCAAATATAAAGCCATCCCATCAGAAAAAGCTAAAAAAAATGAATTTTTAAAATCGGGCCTGTAGTTTCTGAGATATAATTCGAATCGTGAGTAACGGTCGCTAGTGAATAAAAAAATAAAAAAAGCACTTTCAGTTTTTCTCGATTTTTTTTTTTTGTGCAAAGTTTATTCAAGTTATAACGAGAATTCCGAAAAAAAATGAGCCAAATCGATATCGTGAATGTCCCAACCGATTGTGTTAAAATTAAAAAAACAAAACATTTTAAATTATGTTGCATTCAAAAATTATACAAAAAGTCCTTTATATGTATAAGGATAATATATTTAAGGAAATATATACTTTAAATAATATGACGTTTGAAAATCCTCATGTATATTAGTATTTATTCCTTGATAAATTAAATTTTAAATACTAGCTACTCAGCTTCTTAATCCATCCCATCCCAACTTACTCTCAAAAAACCTCTCCACTGTTTTCTTTATATTATGCGAATTTGATAAACTCAAACACAACCCAAGAAATTTCACTAGAAAAATATATATTTTTTTGATTTATTACCAATGTCATATTTCAATTTTTGAGTTGATTTTCCAACGAATAAAAAAAATCATACAAAAAAAAAAATATAACAACCTCATAATCCATTTCTAAAGAAAAAAATCTCAAACGCACAAAACCAAAACAAACTGCTGCTAGCTACATTTACAAATCCCAAAACCATTAAACTGTTCGGAAGTTCTAAATTTAGGACAACTCCTTGGTCTCTCTCTCTCGACTCGCTCCGGTGAAAAATGATTTACAATTGCCACTTATGTTCACAATTGGGCCATTATATTTGTGGCATCTCTTTCACCGCACCGTTGCCACCGTCATCGATGTCGTCCGCCTATAACGTAGGAGTCTAATGAGGATATTTTCGTTTTTTTTTTTTCAATATTTTCCACCTCGACCTGGAAAAATTCAAACCCATAACCTATTGAATAAGAGGTATAGTCGATCAATAATATTTTGACGCCTTCAGCTTTAACATACGTCTTTCTCCCATCATAGTCCTAATTCACACACAAAAATCTGGGGTGGTAAAATCTACTCTAACAACAACAACAACAAAATTATTTATTCTTAGTTGATATAGGTAATTTCAAATTAAATATAGCACAGGTGAGAAAGTTTGTCGTTTGTGTCGCCAGAGAACACTTTGGTCCCCTTGAGGAAGAATTTTTTCTTAACATAAATCTTAATTTTTTTTTTTTTGTGTTACGTTAGTATAAGATACATTGAGTATGTGTATGAATATAGGGTTATGTTTGTGTGTGATATGCTTTTGTGGATTTGATTTGTGTTGAAACACTTCACTCGTTTGTTTGGATGGTCTTTTGTTTAAGTTTTTTTTTTAAGGGAAGAATTTAGAAAAAAACTTTGTAAAGACTCCCTTGGGCCTCCTCTTTTAGGCCAAACGCTCTGAGAAATGCTGTCCCTAAGAAGATATTTTTTTTAGCACCAATCTTCATATCCATTTATATTTAGAATTAAAAAAGGATATTTTCATAAAGTTGCATTATAATTTAGTACTTTTTCACATATGTATAAAAAAAATTTGTTTTCAATTTTTTACTAAGTACGATAAAAAAAGTCAGTCTTGCCACCATATTTCCGGTCAGCTTTGCATCCTTCTGGACATGATTATAATTTTGTAATCTCAGGTTTACACAAAAAATAATAATAACCAGCAGTCTGTTGCTAAAATATCCCGCTGAACTCGGCTGAAAATCATCCGATTTGCATGGATATTCGTTAGATTGGTATTTAACCAGGTAAAAACACTACGGAGTTGAAAAAGGTTAATTTTGTCTCTCAAAAAAATGGGATCGCCAACAGGTGGCGTTACGCTCTCAGACTGCTACAATAATGTACATAAAATCGTGAAAAGAAAATAATTTTTATGTTTGAAGCCTCTATAAATTTTATTTTTACTTTTCAAAATGCTGAAATTGATAAAAAAAATTTATGAGGGCCAGCTAGTCTCATATATTTATGTTTAAATTTTTGTTTGATGCTCAATATTTTGTCACCCATTGCGATCGATTAAATGTCTGACGGCTTTTTTTGTAGGTAGGTACCTATTCCAGTAAAAAAAAAGTTTTTTACAAATTCTAAAATTTCCACGCAAATCAATCAATTTTTATTTTGTTAAAAATTCTTAAACCCGTAAAAAAAAGGCAATTTACAAAGGAAGTCAAAATAAAACTATGCACTTGAAAAAAACGAGGAAGGAAAAGAACACATCACTTTCAGTATAAGCTGGAATAAAACGAGTTCCTCAGTTCATTCGAAACCACTTTATTTGTACAACCTTTAGTTATTTTAATGTTGAATCTATTTTCTTACGAAAAAATGCTAAAACATTTAATAAATAAACAAATATCAACAACACGGTTTTTTTTTAGGATTTCAATCATTTGACAGCTGTAATAGTGCTCAGGGATTATGGGATTTTTTTTTTGCGAGAGTTTTCACGTCGAAGGCCAAAGGTAAAACTTGTGTAGATTCCCATTTGAAAGAATACGTGTAGGTGCAAGAGAGTGGAAATCTGGCTAAAAATCGAGATTAAGAAATTTGTATCTCAAATAGAAAATGAGGTATCTCCCTATTATCCATTTTTTTCTTTTGGAGATACAAAATTTTTGATCTGTGGTGGGAAATGAAAATCGATATGAGTTTAAAACTGGGGACTATTGAAGTTGTGCTGCACTGTGAGTTATTAAAATTGGAACTAAATACTAAAGACCTAAAGCTTTTCTAGACCGATATTTATTAAAACAAAGAGTGTAGCCATATTTAATACATATGTTCAGATTTTTTTGTGGAAAATAAGAAGGGAACAAAATGGGACTTTTTGAAAAATTGAAGGGTTTTTTTTGTTTTTAAAAGCTTCAAGTATTGGTGTGACATAGGACAGCTGATTTCGAAATTCAGAATTAATTTTTCAATAAGGCATTGCTTTTTTCGATTGCCTTCGGATTTTGTGAATCCTTTTTTTTCGGGGTTCATAGTGAAATAATTTATTCGGAGATTTTTCAATGATGGATTCTGTGATAACCCTAAATGACATTTGGCCAGTTGTGTTCGTCAACCATTGTGCACTGTAAATACAAAAAACAAGCTTTGGTATAAATTTTTAATTTAAAAAAAAGATTTTTTTTCCTGCCGGAATGGGTCAGCTAATATTTTATATAAAATTTGCATTATTAAAACTTTTTTATAAAACATTGTTCCTGATTTCCCTGGCTTAAAATTTGCAACTAAATGATTTAGAATTTTTTAATCTTGGATAAAGTTCACATTGGATTTTTGTCAAAAATGCAGTGTAAGTAAAACTTAACATTAATTGCATATCTATTGACAAGAAGTATACGTAATTTTAAGTCTTGCAAGTAAATCACGGTACATTTATATTTTTACAAAACAAAAAATCATAATTTTTAACTTAAAAAAAAGTAAACTTACGACCATAGCATTAAATTAAAAGTGTTTTTTTTTTTGTAAGTGGTCATTACATCATGACTTACCTGAAATGAGAAATATAAAATACAGAATTAGTGAACGAAAATTAATATATAAAGGTAAAGAAATTTTTTTAAATATTTGAATTGTAAACAGAACATAAATATAGTTGAAATATAAAAGTCACCAAAATATTTATATGTAGGTATATTAAAGTTTTCAATATTAAAAAAAAAAAACAACAGCGATAGCTAAAGATCGAATGACGTATCCGATGCAAGAGCATGGTTCATAACTTCGTTCTTTTTTTTTTTATTTTGAGTAAATAACAAGAAAATGCAATTAAAATAGCAAGAAATTAAATTCAACAAAAATTAAAAATGTGAACTTTTCGTTAAAAACAAATATCACATTTGTTTTTGGACTTATCCCTTTTTTTGAAAATCAATGGAAGCTTTGTTGTCATCATCACACACTTTAGAAATCAATAAAACAAGTGTTGCACTTTAATAAAATATCTTGTATGTTAAAGCAGCGTTTAAGATTTTAATCTCAAAAAATTCGTCAATGTTTGGCTATTAAAATATGTTTATGGTGGAAAACCGAAAGAATTCCATAGTACAAAATTGCATGTTTAATACTACTATTTTTTTTTTGTTTCTTCTGTCTTTTTACTATACAACGAATATTTTGGTTTTATTTCGCCACATCGAGGAATATATTTCGTTAAAAATTTGAGCTATCTGGTCCTTCGACTGAATTGCTTCAAAAAAACTATTTTGCTCCAGCTTAACACAAAAACCCTAACTCATACATACATATACAATTGTATACGAATGTATAAGAATACGCCACCACCTCAATTGTAAAAAAAACAAACAAAAAACCAGACTAAGTCTAACCTATATACGATTAAAAATCGTCCATTATCCTGTTTCCAAGCTCACACTAATAAAGCAAAAAAAAAAAACAAAAACTAGCATACACAAAAGCAACCATCATAGCAACACAGTCAAACGTGGTTCAAGCATTTTCAAAATCTTTGGCAAAATCATCATCATGATGATGATAGAAAACAGGATCTTTTGGCAAAGTACTTAGACATCGGAATATTGGATTAGAGAGTCTAGCAGTCATAAATTCACCAATCTTGTTGAAAACCAACCAAAAACACGTATCTACGTACGACCGTAAAGTATTTTTGCTTGTGTCTGTGGATTCGGTATAAACATGAATTTTGAAAATGCAACAACCAAGGGATGTACAAGGTATACAGAGCAATATATTAACAGGTAAGTAATCCCATCAGACGTGCAAAAAAAAAAGGAAAGAAAAAAAAAAGGTGATTCAAATGCTTCATGTTATGTAAATTTGTAGCATCACGTCTGTAGACGAAACTTAAAATGGATATTTTTTTATTTTGTTTTTTTTTTTGTGTTGCAAAACAGTAGACAACAGTGTTATTGGTTATACAGACGAACGAAACTCTCTGAAGAAAACTTAAAAAAAAAACCAGTGAACTAGGAAAGGATGTGTTCAAATTGATGAAAAAAATTGCATACTGAGTCAATAATAATCCTATGAGAAAGCACTTGCAGTGTCAATCAATGATTAAAAAAAAAAGGGAAAAAATAGTGCGTATACGCCCTGTATGACAAATTCATGTTTTATTTTCTAGAATTTTTAAAAGTGAGAGAATCAGAAAAACAACTCATATAGAAGAATGCCAAGTAGACGAATGGTAAGTTAGGTCGGTAATAAGAAATACGAGACAGTGTCAAGGGTTATAGATGAAATACCAAAAAGAGTTGCTTGATTTATTCATGAGAATTTAAAATGAATTATTTAACTGTAGACATTTTTATCACGCTATTTTGAAAAGCTATTAGCCCCATTCTGTTAAACTTTCGCGTGAATTTTCGTATTCTGTTATCCGTTGGAAGAAAATGAATTTGGAACATTAATATAAATTACGATACAAATAAAATTTTCGAAATTAGATTCTTTCAGGAACTTCAAAAATAATTATTGATAGAACTTTGAACTCGAATGATTGGAGAGTTTAAAGAATAATTTTTGACAAATTAAGTGAACAATTCACTTGAATCGAAAAATTCGATCGAATCGAATAGCAGAATAGTGCTGTATACCTGCTTTTAATGGGGTTAACAATGGCAACTGACATTGGGTTTAATTCTAGTTCAAAAATATTCCTAAAATTTTTACCGTTCCAATAGAATTAATTCAATACAGCAAATAATGGGTAGCACAGCTGATACTTTAATTATTATATTTAGTAGTAAAGATACTTGAAAGAAAAAAAATAAACATTATTGAAAAAACAACACTATTGGTCTCAGAGCATAAGTTTCTTTCCGCTAAGCTAAGGATAACATTCCAGTAATGATGCAATATTTAAAAAAAAAAAACAGTTCAATTACTAAATTATGCAGAAGAAACATATAATTTGTTTTAATACTTCGCTATAAGAAAAAAAAAAAAGTAAAAATAGAACGACTTTCCAGAAGATTTGTTTTATATTTTGGCTTTGTAACACATTAAAAGTAATGAAACAGAAATAACCAAAATGATAATAAGTGTGTTTTATTCGGCAGCTTAATGTTGGGAAACAAAAAAAAAAAACAAAAAATCTGTGTAATTCAATTTTAAATGATTTTTTTGTTCAAGCAAGTAGGTTTACCTACTTTGGACAGGATAATGAACGGTGAAATGGTGCTTAATGGATATAAAGCTCTTATTTTAATAGCACCACACTAATGGGCTTGTTTGATTTCAATTAAAGATAGCTTTAGGCTGTTTGACACACTGTATGCGAATAAGTATAGGGAAGGTAAGGTCTCTTTAAGAAAATGATACTTTTTTTTCTGGAAATTCAAAGAGAAAATCCAAGAAATTTAATTTTATTATTCAAAATAAATTTGTTTTGTTTCGAATTAGTAATTTCGTGAATTTTTTTTTTTTTGTTCTTTGATTTGGGTTTCAAAAAACTTACAATAGTGAATTTTTTCTTAAAATTTATTCTAAAAGTCGTGATTGATAAGAGATAAACTAAATCCATGCACCAATATTTTTGAAGCAATAAACAAAATTCATTCACACTAGATATTCGTCACGAAATCTATGTATGATGAACTGAACTTAACAAAAAATTGCGTATTGACAAAGGCCCTCACTAGTCAACTGATGAGTTCAAGTGAGAACGCCCAGAAAAACACCAAATTTTTTGTAGGACTAAAGGCCATTAAAATCTATTTTGAATCAAAATTTCTTTTCCCCTCTAGGCAAAACCTTTTTTTAAGTGATAGCTATATGGGAGATTCTCTGCCAACTGTGATTTTTTAAATAAGAATTTTGCTAAAATTAAAATTCCTTGAAATTTAATTTTTTTTATTTTATCTGTCTTTAAATAGACATGGTATTAAATCTGTAAGAGCATTTTACTACAACTTTTGAGGAACAAAAAATATGGTGAAAGGTACTAAATCTCGAAGACATGGTGCTGACACTGATTTTTTATTTTTGAATTTTATATGTTCTAACTCTTTTTGAAAATATTTTTGTTGAGTTTCTAAATTCTCTCTTACGTTTTGACGTTTTCAACTATAAAAGCCAATGTTTTATTTAAAATCGTATGTTTTTTAGTTTCTCAAATCTGTTCTTTGAGGTTGGAGTCTTTATTTCTATGCTAGGTTATAACTCAGCTTTTATTGCACAAATGTGTTTAAATATGTTTTGTACGAAGTACTGGTAGCATTCTTAATAAAAAAATAGCAAGATTTTTAGCCAAATTGCTTGAAATCATTTAATTTAAGTTCATCATAAATAAATATACCACGGTACTGACACCCACGGTACTGACATTTAGGCTTTAATATAACCTTCATTTCTCAAAGTTTCTGAGAAAAATAAAATCCGTTATAATTTTAGCTTATATGACTTTAAAAGAAATACAGTATTCAAAAAATTACCCCAACAAATTTCATAACACGCTTGGATAACACTACCACGGTACTGACAGGTAAATTTGTGACACACAATTTTAGAATAAAAACACTTCACTCTTACAGCAAAATTACGTTAATAAAATAAATTGACTTTTATTAACAATAAATAAATAGTGCCTCTTTCAAACGGCACCACACAAATGCCATAAAACTAAAAACAAAATGGCCGTTCAGCGGTAAATCTTTTGAATTCAAAAAGAAAATTAAATCAGTGGACAACAATCAATTATTATTATTTAATTAGAGAGCAAATATTTTGACTTGATATTCTCAAAATATAATCACGCAACTATTGTACTCAAACTTTTCTGAGAACAACATTTTTATTCAATGATTTATTTTAATAGAAAATTGTAGATTTAATTGGAAAAATAAGGATTGGACATGCCACGGTACTGACATTTTGCGTATATTTTTTCAAGTCAAGGGGAAAGGGTAGAAAATTTTTAATCAATTTGTAATGTAAATTGTAGTACCAACTTATTTCCACAATTCAAACCAGAAATTCATAAGAAATTTTTACATTAAGCTACAAATAAAGCCCTGGACACAAAGAATCACAGTTGGCAGAGATTCACCCATATACGAATTAACAAAAGGAAGTATTTCATCAAATATTAAATTCACTGGAATGTATAAAATTATTTTTTTTTTATAAAGCTCTTAAGATTCAATATTTCTTCTTTTAAATCATTGAGTTTAATCAGACAAGATACATCAATCGATAAAACAAAAATCAAACAAGATTATATACACGTACAATATACATATACATTTATCGATATAACAAAAATCATAAATCTGTTGCTCAAAAATTTAAAATTCCCATCATTTTTCACAAAATGAGACCCTCCAACGAGTAATCATTAAACAAAACTTTGAAAACAATTCAACAAAAGACCTCCAATCAGATCTTTTATTACCAACAATAAATTAATCAAGCTTAAGTGTTGCTCTCTCGCTCTCTCTCTTTGTCTCTGAATGAGAGTAGCTTGATGCTTATTCATCATCGAAATAACAATGAAGAACAACTTTGTGTTCAATCAATCACAAAGGAACAAAAAACAATAAAACACACTGATGGTGGTCAGGTCAGATTTATAATAAATTTTCCAAGAATTTCTTGACTCAAAAGGTAATACAGTAATACAGACTAAAAAGGTAAATAACTTACGAGATATTTAAATATTCGAATTTCAAGTGACCAATATAATTGAAAAGTTGAAATGCTTTGATTATTATTATTTTTTGCTTTTAATTTAAAGTAAAACCAACCACAATTTCCCTTTTTTTGCTCATTTTATTCATAACACCATAACACTCGATAAGTAATATAAGAATACGAAAGAAATGAAAAATAAATAAATAAAAAGAATACGACAGAAATGCCTTTAATTTTGTTATAACTACGAAGCAATATAAAAAGAATATTATGCAAATCACTCAATATATAAAAATAAACCTACTCTTTCGTCCTTCCTCTCTTGTCGTCAGCAACACAATAATCAAAAGATTCATTCATGAATATTGTTTTATAAACATCAACAGAAGGAGGATTATGAAAATATCAGGAAATTTATGCAAAAGAGCTCAGAGAAATCCTCCAGGTTTAATGTTCAATGAAAATTGATGGATTCTTTTGCTCTTAAGCTTGAAAGAAGAACATTTTCTAAATAAACAGAACAGTTAACAAAATGACAAACATATACAAACAGTGGGGCAGGCTATGCGACAAAATTAATTTCATAATAAAAATATGCGATATTATCATATGAAATAAAAAAATGCGTTAGACCAGTTTTTATACCAATATCAGAAAGTTTTAACAAAAGTAAGTGTGATTTTAAAATGAAAGATAAGAAATTATCATGAAAATATTATACAAATTAAATTTAAGCGTAAGACCAGTTTTTATACCAATAACGGAAAGTGTAACTTTTTAGCTTTTCTATAGCATTACTTTTGTATTTAGAAATAATCAAGAAAAAAAAGTAGAGAAAAGGAATGAAATATTGACAATAATTATGCCTTCTTAAGTATTTCTGTTTTATACCAGTTAGATAAATATGACCTAAAACTCTCTCTTTTTACTTTGCCTTTGAAAACACAATGATTGTTTCAGAAAACCAATTACTAATTTTGCAATTACTTATTAAAGCTGCCAAACCTGTAGATGGCTTCCATTCCCTTTATCCTTTTGACTGGTATAAATGAAAAACTAACCAACTATATCACGTATCGAAAAAAAAACACTTTTTAAAGGAATAATTTGATTATTTTCACATATTATTAAGCGCCACTGTCAATTGAATATTTTATGAAAAACTGGTCTAAACTAATGAACTGGTCTAATGCAATGTGATATCGCAAAATTCAACACTTCGAAGGTTAAAAAATATACTGAATTTTGTAAAATGGAAAAAACACAGAAAGGTTAAAAATTTTGTGGTTCGTCTAACCCACTGTTCAAAGTAATATACAAAGCCAAAAGGGAAGGCATTTTCAGAAATAACAATAACATAAGGAAAATAAGAAACAAAGCTTTACTAATGCATCCACACTTTCTCTGGAGGATTGTTTTTTATTTGTTTTTTTTTTTTCTGTGTTTTTAGAGTGGTCTGTATGAGTGTGTATATGTGAATGAACATCACAAATAAATCTTTACTCTCAAAGATTTTAGATTTTCTTTCATTCAATGGCACAGATGTGATTTAAAATCTTTTGTCTTGAGGGCGTTGTGTCTCATTTTTGCATCTTTATGAGCACGAACAACATGAACTTAATACTATAATAGGTTAAGAAAACTTTTGTCATTATTGGTTTTGAGTTTTGAGTTATGATATTCTTTTTGTTTTAAAATATAAAATTAAAACAAAAAACTTTGCAAAATATGTAGGAAGGTATGAAAAAACAATATGATGTTCTTGTAATGACTTTGAATGTAGAGAAATTACTAGACTGTAAGCAACCATAAATGAAAATCAAAGTTTTATTATTTGGGCTTTTTGTTCATCTTAAGGTATTTTAGAAAAGTTTACAAGTCTACGATTCATTAATTTTTAAAATTTTTTATTTAAATTTTAGGCAAAGAAATATAAAAATAATGAAAAGTATTTTTGTTTAAGTCTAAAATTTCAAATTGGAAGATTATTTTCTTTTTTTTAATTTTTGTTGTAAACTTTTTTTTTGTTTTATTGAGTTTTTATTGGGGTTATTTTGGCTCTTAGACATGTATGTAGGGTTAGCTCGTTGAAATTAAGGATGGTTCATACTACATGAAATATTACAAAAATTATTCTATTCACACCGAGAAACCTGACATATTTAAATAACAATGCTACAAAAAGTAATAATTCATAACTACTTAATACGTCATCAACTAAATCTATGCCTCTATCTTCTATGCCTCTAAAAATTTGGGATTTATGTCCCATTATTAACAAAAAATATTTGGGGCTTGGGTCCCACTTGGGTGGGACTTAAGGCCCAAATTCAATTTGGGATTTATGTCCCGCTCAAGTGGGAAGTTAGACCCAAAAATAAAATTTGGGTTTTATGTCCCTGGGCCTTATTTCACGTCACGTGTTGTCTTTGCCTTTTGTCCATTACTTTAAACATCTCAATGTCTTTTAGTATTATGCTATCTATTTGGAAATATTCTTTTATAATCCCTCTTCATAAGAAAGAGCCGCAGTAGACTGTGACCTTTTTAATGGAATTAGCAGAATATTGCATTGACTCATTTATCTTATTTGGTACTTAGTAACGGTTATTAAGCAATTAACTTAATTCTGCAATACCACAGGGTAGCCAATTAGGACCGGTCCATTTTATTTTATTTATTAATGACGGAAACGTCTGTGCTGACGTATTCAGACTGTCTCATTTATGTTGATGATGTTACAATCTCGCGATTGCGTTTTTTGATATGGTGTGCTCGTAATTGTTTTGTGAGAAATTTCTGTCAATTACTATTTTTTTAATGGTGTGCTACTCCCGGCTATCTAAGGTATCTTATTTGATCCTTTATTTGACCCAAAAATATCGATTTTATGTCACACATAAACTCCCTAACTAATAAAGCCATTTCAATTCTTGGTTGGATAAAGAGATTCTGAAGTTATCGAACAGCTTTTTGTAACATTTGTTGGGCCAATTCTTGAATTTGGCTGACAGGTTTGTTCACCCTATTATGTCATAAATCCAGATTTGAAGATTTGCAAAAAAAAGTTTTCTGAGAAATGCGCTCAGAGAAAACAGACCTCAGGGCCAGTTTGTTTGTAGTTTATTACATTGAATCAAGCACTAAGCTAAGACCACACTCGGCGGAACTGCCCTTCAGCGGAACTGAACTTCACGACTTATTTTTAAGGAAATTGTATGAGCTATATCATACTAAGCGACAACTGCACTTCACGGCGCGCCACTATGTGACAAAGTTGATAATCTGACCAACTGTGTCGCGACGTGAAGTTTCGTTCAGTTTCATGCGAAAGTGCGCACTGTGTCGCTGAAGTGCAGTTCCGCCTAGTGCGGTTCTACCTTTACTGCAACTGGTAAATCATCGAATGTGCATGTTAACTAAAATTTTTATAAAGGAATACAAAATTTGAGTTGGTTATCATGGAAATCGCTATTCGGCCGATTTTCATTGATTTAATTTTAGTTAATTAGAACCTGTTAAAATGATGTTGCAGATTTAACCCACTGTGTATATACTGGCTTTTAAATAGATTGACATGTCAAGTCTTGAGAGCAGATGCTCGTAATAATATTTGGTCTTCTTTGTTCCATTTATAAACAGAAGCTAGACTCTTTGACTTTTCTTGTTCTAGGATTTGGTACTTATAGTCCATAAATCAAAGAATTTGGCATTTTCAGAAATTTTTAAAATTTTGCTTCGATTTCGGACTTTGCGTCCAGAGAGTTTGGAAAAAAAAATTATTACCTAACAAATTTATCAAAAAGTTGTAAATTATTTTTCTTAACACGAGAAACGGGAAAAATAAGAAAAAGTCGACGAATATAAGAAAAGTGGGTACGGAAGAAGGTGAACATTTAAAAATAAATTTCACGTGTCATCCTTTAGGTTCAAATCAAGAGATTTTAATCACGAATTTAAAACTTTCAAAGGAAATACCTAAAAAGAGGAGTTTTAGATCTTAAAAAAGTAGGCGGAATTGAAAAAAAAAACTACATGATTTTGGCTGGATGTGGATTGCGGATGGATGTTTTATAAATTTTCAGACTTCTAAGGACGTTATATATGTGCATAAAATTATAACATAACAGAAGTGGGCGTGGTTGTGGGAAAAATGACACATTTGTCATGTTTTAGATTAAAGAGAGTTCAATCCAAGTTGATTGATTTTTTATGTTATTCAATTAAAATCAATAAATTAGACTAAGCACCGCTAAGGGGTACCGTTGATCGGCCCGTGAAATAGCTTCAATTTTAGCTAATAAACTTGCTACTAGCATACCACCGAAGATGTTGAGGTTTCGTTTGAACTTTTAATCAGTGTGTTTGACTTTTTTACTTTACGTTTTTTACATAGTTTTTTTACGTTTTTTACATTGGTTTTTTACTTGCTGTCTTTGTGAAAAAACGCGAAAAATAATCAAAATTGGTTGCCTTCAAGATTGAAGATGAGAATTGGATTATAAAAACTATTGGGTTTTATTTTATTTTCGACAAACTGATTAAGAAACAGATTCTCTAATTTATTTCAGTCCAAGTTATAATAATTATAAAATGCTTCAATTATTTATTTTTTCTTTCGATATTTTTGAACGTCTGCCAAATTTTCTTTATTTATTTTAATTTTGACAGATGCCTCGCATTTTCTCTTTTTTTCTCAGTTATTTACTTTTTTGACTCTTCTTTACCTTTTTTACGAGTTTTTTACGGGATTTTTACGTTTTTTACACTTATTAACGCTACGTTTTTTACCTACTTTAATGTAGAAAAGGTCAAAATAGTTTTTTACATGGATTTTAACAACACTGCTTTTAATAGGGTGTTTATGATTAACCGACTAAATCTATGTTATTTTTTATTATTTTTATTGCAAAAAAATAACAAAACCAACGCAATACTAACTCAATCTTAACTTTACTTGAAAAAGGTATTTTTTCCAAATATAATTCCATAATTCAAATAAAATTACAACATCCCGAATGAACAGATTCTTTACAGATTCTTTCAACCCCAAGGACTCTTACTTTTCTGCAGCAGGTACCTATATAGTTTTGGTTTCCTCAAAAATTTCGGTTTAAGGACTTTTTTTTGTTTCCATTCTTTTGGCATCTTTTAACTGTCTTTGTGGTGCAACCACTTAAGAAGTAGAGCGAATTTAAGGAAGTAAAAAAAATAATAATAATATAAAGAGCGAAAGAAAAAAAAATTACTACCTACAACACAACCAATGATATCTGCAATGCAGGAAGAAAAATTCCCGAACGATTTGTCTGACAAAAGTATATAAGTGAGTGGAGTATACGTATATCCAATGGGGGAAAACATCAGGAGCCTGGAGTCAGTCGAGAACAGTGGCAGAAGGGTACGGTGCTGTGGCGGAGGGAAAGGAAACCGGAAAGGCGGTTTCGGCCAAGTCGCGGTTGAGAAATTTTCTTAAAAAAAAAAAAAGAAAACTTAAACCAAAGGAGCCTCATTATTCACGAAGACGTGTGGCAGAGTAGCGCGGCCACCGCGCTATGGTGATGGTAATGGTAATGGTGGTGCAAAATTTGAAAAGCATAAATTTTAACACTTTCTTTCTCTGCAAAAGGGGTGTTTTTTTTTTTGGACGTTGAGCAGCGCGTTATGCAAAGAACGTGATTATTGTTTTCTTTCCTTCCTACAAAGATTTCTTTATCCTTTTTTTATTTCTCCAGCCATAGTATAACTACTTCTTCTCTCGCCTTATCGCTTTTTTTCTTCTTCTCGCCTCTTAATCGGATCTAAACCGCTAAGAAATCTGTGTGCTGAGAGAGAAAAACGTGCCAAGAAATGATGGTATTAAAAAAAAAAAAAAAAAAACAAGAAATA
This sequence comes from Epistrophe grossulariae, assembly GCA_929447395.1. Taxonomy (NCBI): domain Eukaryota; kingdom Metazoa; phylum Arthropoda; class Insecta; order Diptera; family Syrphidae; genus Epistrophe; species Epistrophe grossulariae. The sequence goes on from OV839567.1 coordinate 111,406,867, forward strand.
CAAAAAAAAAAAAAAATAGAAATTTATTCGTAATACGTGGACATTTTTATTCATTAGACGCAGAAGATATAAAATCCTGAAGGACCCAGGATAATGAAAATACAAAAAAAATCGCTACCCGCTGGCGCCACACCACCGCCACCACCACCACCACCACCGCTGCCATCATCATCATCATCATCAGAAGAGTGAAAAAGTTTTGATTTTCTTTAAAAGCTAATTGCATATTTGCCGGCCAAAGTATGGAAGAGTGGTATGGTAGTGGAATAGAACGAATAAATTTATATATCCTTCTTCCTGTTTTCCTTTCAAATAATACAAACAAAAAAAATAAAAAATAATTGACGTCCTTCAAGGATAATGATGGCCATGGGACTTAGCAAGCCAACCAATTTCGCCTCTAAAACAACTTTATTAGCAATTAATTAATTAATTTAAATCTTACCGCAGCGGAAAATGAGAAATAATGATTAAATCCCTTTCTCTCTCTCTATACGTAAGAAAAAAGGACTTATATTATATAGCGAAGGACGAACGACTTTGTGTACACTGAACCAAAAAGGTACGTAAATACAATAAAAAAGTTTGTTGGGACAATAAATTTATTTATCAATTTTCGTCCAACAAACTGGTTTATTGGGCCAATAAAAAGCGGTTTATTGGCCCAATAAATATTTATTGATACAAGCAACAGCGGTTTATTAACCCAATAAACGTTTATTGATACAAGCTAAATCTGTTTATTGGCCCAATAAACATTTTGTTGATACAAGCAAAAGCGTTTATTGACCCATTAAACGTTTATTGACCCAATGAACGTTAATTTATACAAGCAAAAGTGGTTTGTTGTCCCAATAAACGTTTATTGATACAAGAAAAAGTGGTTTATTGGCCCAATAAACGTTTGTTGAGAAAAGAAATTATTTATTGAATTATTTATTTTTTTTACAAAAATGGTGAGTTGCGGCAATGTACTTTTTGTATTGGCCCAATAAACTATTTACTGGTCCAATAAACTATTTATTGTCCCAATAAACTATTTATTATCCCTATAAAGTGTTTATAAGTTTAATTTTGTTTTTTAATTATAATTGACTGTTATAGAATTCACATTGTGTACATGCTGTGATTCTTATAAGAGTCGCTAAGATTCGAACATAATTTGCGCCTTAGAAGGGTGCGACAGCATTTTACAAAACGCATTTTGGAGTTGAGGTCACTTGAAATTTTAATTTTTATTCAAGTGACCTCAACACCAGAATGCGTTTCGTAATATTATGCTGTCGCACCCATCTAAGATGCAAATTATGGTTAATGCTTACCGACTCTATAAAAATCACAGCATGAACAGACTGTGAATTTTATGAGAATCGACCATAATTTGAAAAAAATAAAGTATTTAGCTACTCCTTAAAACTTTATTGGGACAATAAATAGTTTATTGAGCCAATATACAGTTTATTACGATAATAAACAAAAATGTTAAAATCAATAAAAATGTTTATTGCCATTTAATAAATTGTTTATTGCGCCAATAAACGCATTTATCAAAGTAAAAAAAGAAGTTTTATAAAAAAATTGTTTGGCGCAATGTACGAGTTTATTGTGCCAAAAAAAAAGTTTATTGATACTAGCAACCGTTTATTAATTTTTAAATTTTAATTTTCAATAAACGGACTTTTGTTGAGCCAACAAATCGTTTATCGAATACAAATTTTTTAAACAATAAATGTTCGTAGTATCAACAAAAAGTTTATTGAGACAATGAAAAAACAGTCAATAAACGGTGTTTATTGATATTACAAACGATTTTTTTTTCAGTGTATCTTTCCTATACTCCTCCTGTCTCAGACTCTTTTGTTCGCAAAAAGCAAGATATACAATTGAAGGCGCTAACATAAATAAATAGAGACTTGCAATTGCAATACTTATAGTCTCTACCTTCTTTTATTCTTAGAAAAGGACCATCACTATACCTAACCTACCTAACAATATATTGCTTCATTGCCGACGCGCGCCGCGCCGACGCTACTGCCCCCGCCGCCACCGCTAAGACTCCTTGAACGAATTTTTGCGCCCGTTCGTCTGAAAAGTGAAGGAAAATTAGTAATCACTTTATAACGACGCGACGACCAAGGAGAATATGGAGTGTAAAAAATGGCGGACCAGAAAATAGTGGTATATAGTGATGATGGTGTGACGAGGTTGGTGGGGTTGTTGTTGGGGTAGGGTGGTGGGAGAATCGTCGGCTGTTTGAAAAGCCAAGGCAAAATAATACGAGACTTATACTTGAAATGAATTGAAATGGCATTACGTGTTCGTAATTCGAAAGTTTTATTCTTTTGCATTCCGCCGACACGACTTGACTATTTTTTTTTTTTTGTACGAAGACGAAGAGTTTTTATTTTGTATATACCTACACAATTGCGGCATTCGTCGGGTACAGAAATTAGATTTTAAAATCAACTTGAAAGGAATTGTAATGCGTTAAATTTTCTTTTACTCCCTCCACCACACCGTTGACATCTTCAAGGCTACCATAGCTATTTATCGTTAGCATTTTGTGGGTATAGAGTAGGTATAGGTTAATCCCTTTTTATGTGGTTTGAAGGACAAATTGAAGGGTGGCACAAATCTATGTATAGGTACATATATACATGCGACTAGATTAGCCTTTTTGTTAGATGAGTAATACCTAATATAGCTTCACTCACTGATGGAAATAGAGGTAGTTAAAGGAATGAAAAAAAAAAATGAAAATAACGGAATTTGAAACAGAATGTTACTTTATGGAATTTAAATGTACATAGGTATCCTTTGAATTCTAATGTTAAATTATTTTCTTTTAGAGAGAATACTTGGGTAAAAGGCTTCTATTTTTTTTTTTTGAATAATTTAGAAAGGACAGAGGAATATTACAAAAACAGCTTGCCGAAGTGTCAAGGCTCTTATTCTTTTATGTATGTCAATCTGAGACACTTACATATTATATCTTTTCGTGTGATGAATATCAAAATTTGGGCCAATGAAACAGTCGCAAAATTTAAAGGAGAATCATAGATATTAGGGTAAATAAGGTGACCCAGTAGACAGCTCCGTTTTGAACTAATTAGCCCTGAAGTGCGCTATTTTGATACAATTAGACGCGTGACCTAAATATATATATCAAATTAAGTGCGTGTCTATAGAAGCACCCACAGATAAACGTTCTAAAATAAATTGCGTGACGCGACAGCTCGTGTGGAATCAGGTCCTAGTGACTTGCAACTCTTAGCCATTCCTGTGTACGTGTTATTAGCAGGAATGAAGGGGACCTACAATTTTCTCCCAATTTCGTACAGCTAAGGTGAGGCACTTTTTCATGAAAAAATACTGTTGGAGACATGATAGTCGTAAAAAAATCGAACTCGAGATTTTCATAAAATTTGACGATGATAGAGAAGTCGAAGAAAGTGTGTCGCTCGCAGTTTTGTCGTCTGTCTGCCTGTAATTTCAGATACTTCCTAAACGGGTGTGTTGGTAAAATTGGTACTGAGCGTTTTTTCGGAATTCCCTGACACCTTTTTTTTAGGACGAAAAATAACGGTACCTGCAAATAAATAAAATGTTGTTGTTGTTCTCAAAAACGTGCCCAAAACTTAAAAAAAAAAACAGTAATTTTGTATACCTACTAAAAATGTACCATTTCATATTAAAATAATTCGCGATAAATGTTTATAAGTGGTACCTGCCATAGAACTATTTTTTTTACTTTCGATTTTATCAAAAAACGCTTTAATTTATTTTGATAAATTTTTTTTAAAGAAAATGTTTTAAAAATTTTAAAAATATGTAAATATAAATTTTCAAAATTAGTTTTTTGGATAGAAAAAAAATGTTCAAAATTTTTTTTGAGTAATTAATAAACGACTTGGACGATTTTTATTAAATTTGGCACCCAGGAGTTTTATAACATTTTCTAACAGTTTTTAAATAAAAATTATTGGTACATACAACCAAACATAACGGTACCTCCTACATTAATTGATTTTAAATCGGTAAGGAATATCTCATTTTTCTCAGAAACGACCTGATACCGATTACAATTGCCATTTTTTCTTTTTGGATGTGAGATCTGGGTGGACGGATAAGTACTGGAAACGGAGCGGAGCAAAGACGGGGAGCACAACATGTGGCGGCCAGTTCTTATGGAACGGTATCGCAAACAGCCGCCCTTGTAGTTGCAGACACTAGCTTCACAATGGAAATACGTCTACGTCAAAAAAGCAGAAATTGGTATTGGGGCGGCAAATTATCAGACCAATCGAAAGTGGCAAGATCTTTGACACTTAGAAAGTGCAGATTAAGGTGGACAACGCAAGAAATTCGGAACATGGCTAAGTGGAACGACTGGAAAAACGGTGAGGTAAACTACTACGTCACCCAGTTCCTCACCTTACTTGCTTACTTAAGGTGGCGCTACAGTCCGGAGTAGAGCAGGGCCTCAACAACAAGCTTCTTCCAGCCAGCTTGGTCCCTATAGCTAACTGTCTCCAGTTTCGCACGCAGAGTTGGTTGAGCTCCCCTTTAACTTGCGTGCTTCACCTGAGTAACGGTCTTCCTCTACTGAGCCGTCCCTCGGGGTTAAAAGACTCTTCGGGTGGAGCTTTAGTGTCCATTGGCTCTAAATGAACCAGCCAGCTCAGCCGGTGGTTTACCTATTTGGAAAGGTCGGTGTCGCTGTACAGCCCGTAGAGTTCATTGTTGTATCGTTTCCTCGACTCCCCGTTTATGCAAATGGGACCAAAATCACCGGCGAATCTTCCTTTTAAGACATTATATATGAGGACCGGGATGATGAGCGTCTTATATATGCACACTTAGTTGCTCGAGATAGGGCTCTGCTACTCAATTGCCTTCTTAGCCCGAAGAAGCAGCGATTGGCAAGAGTTAAGGATCCCCAACACCAACACGAATCTGTCGCGGCGAAAACCAACACGTAGTTGTAAATTAAAACAATACGTTGTTATTATTGTTTTCGTCGTCGCTGCGACAGATTCGCGTTAGTATGGGGATCCTTTATTCTCCGTTTGATCTCAGCGCTGGTATTGTTGTCTGCGTTGGTAGCGGATTCTAGGTAGATTAAGTCACTTAAAACTTCTTTTCCGATCTTAATGGAGCATCCAGTTCCTCACTGGTCACGAATATTTCAACGTCTTCCTCCACAAGATCGGCAAAGCGAATAGTCCAGCCTGTCAGTATGGTGACAATGCATATCATTTTTTTTTTTTATCATCGATCCTGAGCTTAAATTGGCAAAACTTCTGCAACTACGTAGATTATTTTCAGAAAAGGAATTAAAGAGAAGAAGAAAATTTTCTATAATCAGTTGAGCCCGTAAGATGATAAGATAAAGTAATGCAAAGAGAGACCAGTGCCTACGTTCTGTAACTCTCGCATTGTTAAAATTGGTCGAGAAACGTTGAAAAATGGAACAAAACTAATACGATTTGTTTCAATTTTGATCGTTTCTCGACTGATTTTGTCGATGCGAGACTTACAGAACGTAGGCACAGTTCAGAAAACAAAAGGGTTTGGAAGAGTTTTGGTCGGTAAAGACTAGCGGGACAGTCAATGGGTCAACGTCGCGCCGCCGCCGTAAAGATAGTACATAAAGCATTTCTTCTGCCTTTCCTTAGAGGAAAAAATAAATTATAAATTGTAAGTCCATGCATATGTGCAAGACGGTGCTATATTTTTCATATTTTTGTACTCACATTACAGATAATACTACATTAAACTAAACAACGTTTTTGGCAGGTAGTATAAATATATATATGCTCCCATAACTGTACTATATGTAGTTACGGGATCCATATGCCTAAGCCAGCTTAAAACAGAAATGTTTTCCACAGGCTACTGCCTCTTTTGAGGAATTGGCAAATCCTCAAAGAGTAATTCTTGTCATCAAAAAGTGCTTCGTTCGGCAGAAAATTTTAGGTCCCTTCCATTTCTGACAATAACATGCACACAGGAATGGTTGAGAGTTGTAAGTCACTTGGCCCTGGTTCTACTCGAGCTGTCGTATCACTCAATTTATTTGTTTATTTATTTTCCCGTAACTATAATTTGTTACTTTTATCCGATACATAGTTTTTAAAGTAAAACTTTAAAAACAAAATGTCGTGAATTTTATTTTAAGGTGGCTAAAGCTGAAAACGTTGATATCCTAAAAATTTTGAACACTGTGTCAAGCTTCTATAGGTGGCTTCTCTTATAACAAAAAACATGAATAGTTATAAATTTAGTTACCGACATTTTGACATTTCAAAAACTAAAAAAATCCAAAATAATATCTCGCCAAAACTTTAAACTCAAAAAAAAAAAAAAACAAATCTTATCCAAAGCAACTTTAATTAAAAATTTTCATTTTACCATCAGTGAAAAATATATAATTTCTCATTTTAACTTTTAAACAAAGAAAATGAAGAAAAACAAAAAAAACATGAAGAAACCACCTTTGGCATAAAGGATCTCATCCTAAGTTTCTCTCTCTCTCTCTCTCTCTCTCTATACAGGTACCTAACCGCTTAAGCGTTTATGATAATTTATAAAAGCTCCCTATAAACTCAGGTGTTCTTCTCAAAAGCAGCTGATATATTTTCTTAAGTTTTTTTTTTTTTAAGTCTCTATAGTCTGAAACTTTATGCAAATTTTCCTATACATATGCGAAGTTGCCAACATAGACCTTTATTCTCGTTAAAAGCAACACATATACTCGTATACAATACCACCACTAATATCATTTTGGTTTTCCACATAGATATATACCTACCTACATTTTAATTTAAGACTTGAAAACTTTAAGAGAACTTCTGACATCTTCCCATTTATTTATATGTAGGTAAGGTATATCAAAAATAATATAAAGTAGCTTAATTTTCATAGTACCGAAACTTTTTTGCACCTTTTCTTTCTTTATTGTTGTTTTTTTTTTTTTTTTTTTTGTGCAAAATTTCAAGACTTTAATTAAGTTCATATCTGGAGGACACAATTATACTACAGTGAAAATGATTATTATGAAAAGGTTTTTCTTCTGCTTTATTCTTTTGGCGGCGGGTGGAAAAAGGACAAAAAGATCCTATATTTTCATGTTTTTGTTGCCTTTTTCTTATATAACCGCCCAAATGTTTAAGGTAAGATTCTTATAGCGAACAAAAAGGATACAAAAATAAACCTTTTAACTTATTTTGGTTGAATGCATATATAGAATCTCTTTTTCAAATAAGAATAATAATTGTATGGCGTCGTCGTCGTCTTTTATTTTATTGACCCTTGAAGTTAATTTGATGAAAGAAATTACCCTTTTTTAGTATAATAATTTGTCTCGCACTTAACTTTTTAAAGATAAAAAAAAAGGTTGTTTATGAACTGAATAATACGTAGGAGAAAAAGGACTACAATTTCCAAAGAACCATATAGTGGACTTTTGTATTGAAATCCAGTTTCTTCAAAAATTGAATCGCATTGTGTATTTGTGGCTGATTTTTTGTAGTTAAAGGTAAGGCACATTATGAAAATTTAAGTATTCGTTCAAAAATCGAACTCGAGATCAAACATAACATAAAAATGAAAAGCGGGTCTCGCAATTCTGTCCGTCTTTCTCTTCTGCTACAGCAGCCTACTGCCTTAATGGATGGGTCGATTTTTTTTAAACTTTGGTACCTACAGCGTTTTTTGGTCATTGCCAAGATGGATTTTTTTTCAGTTTTTTGAAAAAAAAAAAAAACGTTAACTGTCATATAAAAATTTGTAGCAATTTTGGAAAATTTTACTTTTCTCAAAAATAGTTGCACAGATTTTCTTAAAAAAAACTCATTTTATTTGAATAAATATAGCCAACCGTTTGGTGAAAAAAAATTTGCGGAAATGGTTATATTATTATGTACCACCTATTAGAATTATTGGTTTTCATCAATACAGGGTGTCCCGAAATCATCGCCTCAGAAGAAAACCATGACTTCCTAAGGTCATTTAAAATCGAAAAACTTAAGTAGGTAATTTTCTTGTTTTCGCTTCGTTTTCGACTTATAACGGTTTTTTTGATTTTTATTCTTTTTTCCTTTAACTGGCTCTAACTTTGCCAAACTACAACCGATTTTTATTCAAATATTCATATTTTCTTGATTTTCCTTTATTTTTTCTTATTTTTTTTATTAATAATTTAAATGTAATTTTAGGTAAGAAATGTTAAGTATTTTTAAGAATACATAGGTATTGGACTTTCATTATAAAAAGAAAAAAATTACACTTAGTAACGTGTTTTTTAGAAAAAAATCATATCGAAGTCAAAAAACAACCTTAAAATGAGTTAAAAAAAAGTGTTTGATAAGAAATTGCGGGAAAACCGTTATCCACACAGAAAAAAAATATATGGCAGATAAAAATGTAGTTTGGCAAAGCTAGAGCCACTCAAAGGAAAAAAGAATAAAAATCATACAAACAGTAATAAGTCGAAAACGAAGCGAAAACTAGAAAATTACCTCATAAGTTTTTCGACTTGAAATGACCCCATGGAACTCGTGGTTTTCTTCTGAGGCAGTGATTTCGGACACCCTGTATATGTATATTTTGTTTTTGAGAATATTTTTTGAAGAATTTAAATAGTATCGTAAAACAAAATTATTATCAAAAATGTATTTTTTGTATTTAAAAATAATTTTTTCTGTGTTCTAATATTAGTATACTAAGATTTCAAGATTTTCAACCATATTTAAATAATATTTCACTCAAAAACACATAGATAAGCCTAGTTACTTTGAAACTCTGTGCATTTCTGTGAATTTCTACACAAAAGTCTGTCAAAGTTCATATAAAAAAAATAAAATGACGAAGAAATTCACACAAATGCACAGAGTTTTAAATTAAAGGAACACACCTATACATATTTTGAATAAAAAAAAATTATTTTTTTTTTTAATTCGGTACCTATTTCAAAAGTTTCTAGATGATATTTTTTAAATTCATCAATTACTTCATTTTTTTATAAAGGTTATTTGTGATGCGAAAAAAAGCTAGGGTGGCGTGTAGAAATTGAGTCGAGATTAGAAGAAAATTGTATAGGGGAGGGGGGGGGGTATTTTTAACCCCGTTTAAGCGGGAGGTGCAATTGACTTGAATAAGAAAAAAAAAGAAAAATCAACAACAACGACATCACTTACAATAACATGTTATAGCTTTTTTTTTTAAGACAAAAATTCATCTATTATAATTCTGTTTTTAAATTAAATTTTTACAAAAATTTATTTTCAAATTCGAAGGTTTGAAAAAAAAAAAAACATTTTTTCCAACTATTTTTTTTTTCAAAATTTTACGTAATTAAGTAGTATTTTTGTTTTAAGTATTCAATGGTCTTATCAATTTGTAGTCAAATATACTAAAAGATGCTTATTGCGCTTATTGTTTTCTAGTTTTTTTAGAAAATTTAAAATAACTAAATCTATTTAATTAGTATCTTATAGTGAAAAAAGATCTTCAAACGGATTAAAGTCAAATTAAGTGAAACTTATTTTGTTGTTCTCAATTTTTATCATTTTAAAACACATACAAGCATGTGGTTTTAAGTATTTCGCTAAAAATTAGTAAGACCAATTGAATATTAAAAAATAAAAATATTAATTAGTAGGTAATATAAATTTTTGATTGATATTTTTGACCAATTTTTTGTATAACTTTTCCACTGTATATTTGGTTGTTTATGAAGGAAATGCAAATAAAAACAATACTTATTCCAATATTTTTCCCAACGTTTCTGTTGACGTCATCCAACGAAGTCAAAAAAATTTAAAAACGAACAGAGGCACCTGCGATTATTCTATTCAACTGCAGCGCATCTCAAACCTTTGACGGACGAATGTCAGAGAACAAACCTCGTTGCTCTTTTACATATAACTAGACGAGTAACACAAGGAAAGCCGAAGGCAGCGGTCGCGTTGTAAAAAACTAAATTTTAAAACACCACATCACATTAGCACAATGTTCAACATTTGTTAAATTTTAACTGTAACAGTAAATTTGTACTCATGATATTCGTTTTTTCTTAACATTCTAACTAATAAATACTTAATAAACCATTAAAAAGTCGTTTCGCCTACAATAGTTTCGTTATACCAATTGGTTTATTTCGGAAAAGGTTATTTTTATGAAAAAAATTAGCAAAGCTACAAATTAGTCTTAGACATTTTTTTTGTACAACTTACCATTTGGGAGTTATTCCTGAAAAACCATTTTGGGTGGCCTTCAACCCCCCGTAAAATTGCTAGCGGCGCTCATATTTGAATTTTGAGAGTTTCTTAAATCCAAGCTTATAATTATTTATCAAACATTAAAAAAAAAAAAAAAATAATGCCATGAGGAGGCTATATACCAAAATCCAGCTTTCCGGCGATTTTTTTCGTGTAAAATGCTTTATTGACTGGACTATTACTAAATATGAGTAAATTCATTGTTCACGTGCTGGCTGCAGATATTGACAAGTTTCTTGTTTTTTTCTTTTTTTCAACATCATTTCAATCTCATAATTCCCTAAAAACCCCTTATATTGGCATAGTTATGGTTAGTTTTACAAAAAGACAGAGTCTTCAGATAAAACAAAGTAATTTATATTCTATGTATAAAATTCTAAATTCTAAACTGACCAATCATTTAAATTCAAGACAAACATTATTTCAATGGCCCGGGTCTTTCAAAAGTTTTAACCACCAGAGTCCCTTTATAACCCAAAAATGATTTAAACAATTTAATTTATTCAGCTGGTCGACCTTTAAATTAATTTTATGCACCAATCAACCAATCATTCTAAACCATGTCCAATGGATTAGAAATTTAAATTAAACACATAATATATCTGTTGTGGAATTATAGAAAAGAACGAAAACTTAATGTAATATATTTGCTTATTTTAATTTAAATCCATCACATCACATTCTTAAGGGACACACTTTACTTCTTCATCATGGGGCCTTATGCAATCAGAATGTTATACTTTTCCTTCTGGTCATATTTTATGTAGTATTGGCATCAAAAGCAGAAGCAATATACCAATGCCAGTTTTGCATTTGGATTTAACAGGAAATTGCCTCTGAATGAGACATACATAATAATATGTAACCTATACCTAACATTCATCTTTTGCTTTTGGGTCGTCTGTTCATCCGGGCGGCATTAACTAATAATCCCTTAGGTTGAATTTTCAATTTGAGTATTATTTTAACTTCCTTTGGCATGAGAATTAAATTAAATTTGGATAAACCCATGTTTTTAGTCACATTTATTCACTTACACATATCTGAGCTTATAAATATATCTATCTTCTACAAATATAAATGCATGCGGGTAAGTGGGTGGGTTGGGTATAATATATGGAGTTGTAGTGTATCCTCTGCAACTCACTCATTCTTCCCTTGTCAACTCGCACATATTATACTCTCTGAATGTAAATTTTAAGATCGATTTTGTGGGTTAGTTTCGAAAATCCGCAAAGGATTTATACCTTTGACCCTGCGGCTGGTTTACGTATTACCATATACAATCCTACACTACACAATACACATATAGTAGGTATGCACGTATATGTACTACCCTACGTTAAGTGTGTCATGTTCCGTGGGTCGATAAAAAGGATGACATTATAGACCCATATACATACATCCATACATATATATACCACCGCAAAAACATCAATTAAATTTACCTGTGCGTGTGTTTGCAGTGTGTATATGAACTTGATTTAACTGTGTGTTTGCTATGTGAATTAAATGTACATTTTGTGGAAAACTCTGTTTTAAAAGTTTTCTTCTCTTTGGCAACAAAAATATTTTAACCAGTTAAATTTTATATACACATTTGACCTTCTGTCATTTCCACACCACTTGAATGTTATACCTTTTTCATGGATGTGTATAGGATTAAGCTTTTAAAATGGGGTCATTTGGATGTTCTATGGCGTGAATTTTACAATATAAGCATGGATGATATTGATTCAACAGGATTGAATTTTATTTTTTATGAATAAAATAAAAACCAAACGAAAATAATATTTAACTTAAATATTCTGACAATGTGTTTTTTTTTTTGCGAAATTGCAAATTTAATGAAATGCAATTTAATTTTTGAGACACTTTTTTTTATAGAGAATTTAACGTGGGTACAGATATAAATAGCTAGATGTCATTTAAAAGCTAAAGGAGAAAAAAATGTTCAATAGACGTTCATACATATTGTAATTTTTAGTTAAAACTAACGGCCATATTACTCACTTTGTATTTAAATTGGGTTTAATTGACTTTTAAATCGAACATATTGTTACATTAATGTCAATTTTTGAGACAGTGCCATATATTCTGAACGTCCCTTACTTTGGCGGACACTTTTTGGCGGAATCAAAAAATTTTGATATCTGAATTTGGAGCTAATTAAATGCTAATTTGTTGCACAAACAAAAAATTTGTAGTTCGCATAGTTTTGTAGTTATTCAAGTTTCCGCTAAAATGAGCCTGAAGTTAGCGGACAAATTCTAAAATAATAAAAATTTTAAGTTTGATGACACCTAAATTTGTAGCTTTTTAAATGCTTTTGAGTTGCGAAAACCTCAATTTTGTAGCTCAAGTGGTTTATTTTATATTCAAATTTCCGCTAAAATAAGTCTGAAGTTAGCGGACGAAAATACGAAAACCATAATTCTCTTGGTGTCAAAAATTTTAGCTTTTTAAATGCTAATTTGCTGGGCAAGAATGAATTTTTTAGCTTTTATATATCATTTGCATTTGCATTTTAATTTTTAAAAAGTGCATTTCCGGTAATTTGAAATAAAACGGAAGTTGGTGGAAAAAATCTAAAAAAAATGAGATTTTCGAACAAAAATGATTGCCAGAAATTGTAGCTTTTTAAATGCTATTTTTTGGCGCCAAGAAGAAATTCGTAGCTCTAACGGTTTTTTTTTATATTAGTTCAAGTTACCTCAAAATAGAGCTTCCAAAATCTAAAAAATGAGAAAATTTTGTTTAGATTTTGGAAGCCATATTACTCATTTTGGGTTTAAATGGGATTAAAGTGAATTTTAAATCCAACAAGAAATGTAATTTTTAGCCAACACTCACGGCCATATTACTCACTTTGTATTTAAATTGAATCAAAGTGATAAATATAGACCCCTCCCCATACCAGTTTGTCTTGTCTTGAACCACAACCTTCGCGCCCTAACCTTTTATCGCATCTTGCCTAAAATAACCTGCATACAAGCTATATACAGGGTGTCCAGAAATCACCGCCTCAGAAGAAAACCATAAGTTCCTGAGATCATTTTAAGTCGAAAAACTTAAGAGATAATTTTCTCGTTTTCGCTTCGTTTTCGTATTATAACAGTTTTTATGATTTTTTTTTTATTTTTTCTTGCTCTCTTTTTGCATCTACACCTTCGAATTTGAAATTTGAGAAAACTACACCTTTAATACTTAATTTATGAATGAAGTGTCTATATACTTCAATGTAAAAGAATTATATTTTTATCGATTTCTGAATCCACCACTGACGCTTTTAGCTGAGCTCTGAGCTATCTCTACCTTTGTACCTTACCTACCAGGCTATACAAAAACCACTCAATCGTTATCAGTTTTAATCCGCCTTGTCTTCCTTGGCGTCTTGCAATATCTTCTTTTGCTTCTTGTATTGTATAAACCACCAAAGCCTCTCTGTCGCTGTCCTTATGATGGTACTCGTTCTTATCATTCTTTCGGTTCTTTTTTTTTTATCTATAGAACAAGCTTAAGGTTTTCAATGTGAAAAGTAATCCGCTTAAATTTTATTATGACAAATTTTGAAGAGCATTCGGATTGAATGAATCTGTCATGGTCTTTTGGTTTCTTAGGTTAGAGAGCTTCATCTATCTTAATATATTTTTTTTTACTCTCTTTGCCTTTCTGTCATTTCTGCTATACAAAAGTTTTTCATGTTCTTTTTTTATTTATTTTTATTTTTCATTTTTTCTTATTATCCAAAGAAAACCACGAGTGATTGTGAGTAGGTATTTTGTGATCCAGAAAATAATAATATTTCCATATTATACATGGAAATTTATAAGAAATCAAACGGAATTTATGCGCTGAAGAAAAAAAAAAGAACAAATTGCCGTAGCTACAGCAGTTGCTCTCCATGAGAGAGACCTAAAGAAAAAAAACAAAAAGAAAAAAAAAAAAATGACAATAAAACGAGTGATTTACCAAATGGGATCTGATTTTCAATTTGTATCTTTTCCTCTTACCTATACATAGGACATACATATAAACGTATTTCGATTGAATTTGTTTGTTTTTGTTAAAGTATTGAAGATTGTTACAGGCTCAAGGAATTTTTAAGGCTCATAATTTGGCAATAGTCTTACATGGTAGATGGTGGTGAGAATTTTGACAGATGGACTGGGTTTGGGTCTGGGATTGGGACAGAGACTATATGAGGCTGAGGTGTGTCTGTGTACCGCAGATCAATCTTTCTTAAGTATGATTAATTTATTAGCGGTGTTTTTGGGGAATCTTTCTTACAGCTAATAATTCGGATTCTATGGTTTCAGGTGGTGTTCATTTTGTTTGTATATGTACCTTGTACCTATAGTGCCTTCCTTTTGTTTCGTGCGAAAAGGATGCAGACAGTACATAGGTATAGATATACTTATTAATAATTTTTTGTTTTTGTATCTTTTGTTGGACGATGAATGTTTTGATTCATTACAAAAGCGGATTACGTTTATGGGGGATTAAATTAGTACAAAAAGACAAACATTGCATATAGGTGTAGGTATTGTGTATCTGTTATTCGATTAATTGGGAAGATAAAAATGTGGGAGAGGAATGAGTATTTAAGTTTTATGGTAAGTAGATAGATATATAGGTAGGTATATTGAATTTATAAAACCTGTATAAATAACACTTTAGATAGAAAGGTGGTATAGACGTTTTTCTTAAAGGAATATTATTTGTTTTACCAAAGAAAACAAAGCTAAATGTATCTGCCATCCACTTTTAGTAATAGGTTAAGCATAAACATTTTAAATCAATAGCTTAAATTTACCAAGGTCATTACAAATTTTTAGTATCAACTTCATTTGTGGGATATTCGCAAAAAATGTATATCTACCAATTAAAAAGGCCACCAAATCATAATAAAAAGTCAACTAGTTTCAGATTTTTAATTTTTTTTTTAGATCATTAGATTGCAAGCACCATGTTATCGAGATATTCGAGCAAAACGCACACATCTAAAAGTTCAGTTAATACTCATAAAAAGTCGATTAGTTTCAAAAATCAAGGTCGTAGGAATTAATAAAAGCACCTCATTTTCCGGGACATTAAAAAAAAAAGTAAATCCTCTGAAATCTTACTTAATGTTTATATGTTGTAAAATAATTTAAGTAATTGGCTCAGTTGGATATGTTTTTTATAAACTAAAAATTTTTTTTACCAAGTTCATAGAAATTTTAAGCACCTAATTAATGGGATATTCGAAAAATATTCCATCTGAAAGTTTAATTGATCCACAACTGGTTTCAAAAATCGGTCAGCAATATATTTTTTTAATGAGTTTTTAAAAATTGTTTTCAAGGTTCGAGAGATTGGGATATTCGAACAAATAAACCATTTGAAAGGTTACTTAATTCACATAAAACATTAATTTATTTAAAAAATTGTTCAGTCATAAATTGTTTTCAATGAATTAAAAAAAAACGAAATCGTAAAAATAATAAGCACCTAATTTGTGGGATATTCGAAAATATTTAAATTAAGCATCTAAAATGCTACTTTATTCCCATAGATGGTAAAGAAGTTTCAGTATAATCTCTCAACTATATATTTTCTTATGAATTTTTAAAATTTTTTTTTTTTTAATTAAGTTCGTGAGATATTTAGCAACTTGTTTGTGGGATATTCGAAAAAATATGCAATCTCAAAGTTCAATTGATCTTCAAATAATTTATAATATAGCATTATAATATTTTTTTTAATAATTAATTTTGAAATAAAATTTTTTCAAGGAATTGTTTTGTGGGATATTCGAAATAACAAACCATCTGAAAGGATCCACATAAAAGATTAATCAATTTCAAAAATTCGTCAGTCATAATATGTTCGATGTGTTAAAAAAAAATCAAAATCGAAGACATAATATGCACCTCATTTGTGGGATATTCGAAAAAAAATACACCATTTCAAATCTTACTTAATCCTTATAGATGATCAAGAAGTTTCAGTAATTGGATTTTCTTTATAAATTTTTGACCAAGTTCGTAACGATTTTTTACAACATACTGTGGGATTTTCAGAAAACAGTCAGCAAAAGATTTAAATTTTTTTTTTTTCAAAATCCTTAAAAATGGTTTTGTGGGATATTCGAAAAAAAAATAAATCATCTGATTTATCTGATCTGGTTACTTAATTCTTATAAAGGTTAATTAATTTCCAAGAATTGTCAGCTATTGAATTTTGTAATGAATGTTAAAACAAACATTTTTAAGGTTATAGAAATTGTTAACACCCCATTTGTGGGATATTCGAAAAAAAAACAGAAATAATCCATGCGTAACTTAATCGGTAGTTGGACAGCTATACATTTTTAAAGTTTTTTTTACTAAGATCACATAGATTTTTAACACCTCCTTTGTGAAATAAAAAAAAATTATGGCAGACTTATTCTATGTCCCTAAAAAAAATAACATTTAAAAATTCATAAAAAAACTACTGAAACTACGACGATTTGACTGCCTTTAAAATGGTATATTTTTGTGTGAATATCCCACAAATGAGGTTCTAAAAATCTGTAATGACCTTAACCCTCATTGAAGATTTTCTATGGCTGACAAATTTCTGAAAGTAGTAAATATGTATACCGACCTTTCAGATGGCATTTATGTTTTTGCGAATATCCCATATAAATGACCTGCGAAGGCGTTTCAGTTTTTTTTTCAAATTTTCTCGAAAACGATTTAATTCAAGCTTCGGATATGTTATATCTGACACAATGACTGAATTAAGGTTTTGTGCCAAAAATTTCGCATATATTGGAAATAGGGATTTCAATGTTTTTTTTTTGGAAAGAAAGTGTCTTACTTTTGGGTTATTCACGTTTACCTTTCTGATTTTGCTTTGATCTTACAGTCTGGTGCTTCTAAAAAATTCAAACGATATTGATTTAAAAATTTTATACCATACTTTTTTTTTTTAAGCAAAAAAAAATTACGAAAAATCTTTTTTTTATTTTTTTTTTTCACTTTTTATAATGGCCCCGTGCAAAACAATACTAAGTGTATTTTTTTATTTGTCAGGAGAGACGTTTATAGTTTGTTTTTGTTTGGGATAAATGTCGAAATAATGGCATTATACTAAGCCCTATTTGACCTCTGTTTTCAAGGCGTTCTTGTTAGATTCACAGGAAAAGTATTAAAATAAAGGACTTTCAATAGTATAACGGTAACTCAAAACTATACTATATGCACTTAGTATAGTTTTGCACGGGGCCATCCACATTTATTTTTCCTTTTATTACTGAAAATCATTTTAAGCATTTTCAATGTGTTGTTTTATTTAATTTTTTAACCACACGAGCAATTTCGTACGATCAGATCGTGTAGGTATAGGTACTTTATTTTTTCACTTCCAACCATAAATAGAAATAAATTTGCCACATAAAGTCCTAAGATATAAATAAAAGACAAATTAATTCTGCTCGTGCTCTGCTCGTGCACTTCTATATAATGCACTAAGCGATATGACTCATCTTTACACTTCTATCCACTGTACCCCCTCTACAACTAAACGTAACTGCTGCTATTCATAGAATGCAATCAAGCGGGTTAATATTTAACTATCATTTCGACCCAAATCGAAATAGCAACCACTTTACCCACCACTCCTCTTTACTTTTAAGACACGGAGTACACACTATTGAATTCATGTGTGTGGTATCATTAAGGACCTGTGCGAGTAAAGAAAAGCATTTACCGAGTCATTTAACCGAGAATCGCTAAATATTGCAAAGCAACAAATATACCCACAGTACACAATTTTTTCCAAAAAAAAAAAAAATTGAAATAAAATAAAATAGAAACAAAATTCATCGAAGAAAGGATAAAATTGAACAGCAGCAGCAGGATGTGTACGCTTAGACGGTATAGAAAAAGGGAGTAAATAAAGTTCCGGGTATATTTTCAATTTTAGTATTTTTTTGTTGTTGTTAAAACTCAAAATTGAAATGGTAAAAATCAATTACACTTTAGTCCCGTTCGTGAAATGATTTTATTTATCCTAGGAAAATTGAAAATTCCCCTTCTTCTTCATATATAGAGCTATAGGTAGGTACACGGTATACCTCGAACTTGGTAATATTGGTATTGGCACAAACACACTACCCTCTTTTTTTAAGCATCACAAAAAAAAAAAAAATAATAAATAAACGAAGAAGCACCCGGCTGCAAATACAAATTGAAGATATCGAAGTTAGTTTGGTGTTGTTGTGTTATTCACTATAGCCTTGGTGCTTCTATACTCTTATATAGGTACAACGCTGAATGTAAATTTGTTTCTTACTTACCTATACTACACGTCATATATGTGACTACATATAAATATAAGCATACAAACAGCACCAAGTGGCTTTTCGATCGAAAATGAAGACATGTATGTTGTCGTTATCCTTCGACAAGCACACGAGTCACAGTGCATATAGAGTACAACACCGAGCCACACCGCACCGCGCACCGCCGCGGCGCAAAGCAACCAAAAACATCAAATAGCAAAAGCGAGAAACTTTAGAAACTTTCCGCTTCGTAGTCATAAAATCCTATTAAGACGGCAGAGCTAATAAAATTTTACAACTTTCAATTTTTATTTCACCTGGCTTCCGTTTTTATTCCCGCATGTATAGGGGGCCATACTGTACCTATATACAACATATTATATCGGTGGGGGTGCAAAGAGAGAGGGAGAGATGGGAGGACGAGTTATTTTTTCGTCCTTAAATGAATTTACCTTTCTCAATTTCAATTCCCGCAGTAATGTAGATGGTGAATGGTGCCTGGTGTGCCGTTTGGGCGGGGATAGGTTCACAATTACAGAATATTGCTGAAGCAACTTATACCTATTATACTGAGAGGAAAACAATTACGGGTTTCATAATAAGGTCGTCAAATGTACGAGTAAAATGTTATTTGACTTTCGCGTGACAGAGAAGTTAACCCCCATTTTTTTACATACAAATACCTCCCTCCATACCAACATTGTAATCGCTAAAGGTGGGTACATACATATACTTTCTTTTCTTTTATCATTTTTTTTTTTCTTTTTCGTTTGCACTTTACAAATGGTGGCACATCAACTCTTCCTATTTATTGATTTAGGTATGGCAAAAAAAAAAAAAAAAAACGTAGTCAGTCTGTGTGTTGTAAATGTAAACTGCCACTTTATCCTTCAGCACGTCATATGATGTTCGCGGAAAAATAAAAGGCTTGAGAAGAAAAAGTTCTTTCATTCTTTCAAGTAGCTGACTCCTTGAAGTCAGACAGTGGCAAATGCACGTATTTGTCGCGCAAAGCACACGGAACTCTTTGATTTTTTTTACTTGTTTTTGTTTTGTAGCGGAGACTTTGTTACATATACCTACGAGTATTTTTATTTTTTTTTAGGTATTTATATTTCTAGAGGAAAAGTAAAGAGGAAGTTGCAATGCAAGCGAGTTGGTTGCTTACTTGCCAGAAGGATTTTATAAATAAATTGGATATTTACCTGTAGGAGAATAATCTGTGTTGGAGTAAACACTGCAACAGTTTTGGTAGACATTTAAAATCACATAGCGCAGTAATCGTTTAAATATTTTGATATAAAACATATTAAGGTTGCAATATACTAATTAAAAAAATATAAGGTAAGAATTTATCAAGTATATCTTCTTAAATTAACAAGTTGGACTTTCGTATATAAATTTGAAGAAATCTCAGAAACTTGCTTGATTTCAAGAACATTATAGCTATATTCATGGTTGAATAAACATTACAGTATGTTAATTTTATAACTTATTGATTGATGACAAGTTATTGCAGCATGAAATTTTTATAAATGAACAAAAAATTGGCGAAATTTTAATAAGATCGAAGTCTTAGGTATTTTCATGTTAATGCTTTCTATCGTATTTATTAAAGAAAGTGTAAAGTTTAAAATGTGTCATGTAGATTTTACAGGTAAAATTTGTTGATTCAACAATACGTGTTGTTAAAATCTTGTATTTTCTTAAATTTCTAATGATCAACTATGTTGAAAAATAACAAACTGTTAAATGGTTGATTTCTGTTCAGTTTAATTTTTACTAGAATGTATCAGTGAAGTTATTTAAAACAAAAATTATGAACTTTTCTTCGAATTAAAGTTAGGATAGGTTAGGAGGGGCGTGCCCAGCCCTGAGGCTGTTGCGTAAACGGGGGCCTATTGGTCCATTGTGATCCCCTACAACAATGATAACATTTAAACTAATGATTGACATAGACTGGATCATCTACGAACCAGCCCATGCTTTCTATATATCGCACCCTTAGAATGAAAGTGACCTAACTAAAAAATTCGAAATCTTTTTTACAACTTGGTTTTAGAGTTTATTTCGCTTTTAAAGGTCAGTTTATTGAAAAATCAGAAGTTTTGAAATTTTGAGTTAGATCAATTTCATTCAAAGGGTGCGATATTTCCTCATGTTTGCCATTGAGACCTGCTCTAGATCGTCCAGTTCTCCGACAAACCTGTTTCCAAGGTAACGGAGGCAATTTATTTGGAGATTTGGGCAGTCGCAGAGCAGATTTTTAATGGTTTCTATTTCCTCAAAATACTGACAGCTCCTACAGAAATCGGGTGCGTATACCCAATCTAGTGGCTATTACGCCAATGGCACAATCTCCCGTTAGTACACCTATAAGAGAATTAGAACTCAGCGATAGAATATACTGAGTTTCTTTTTCATTAATTCTAAGCCATAAAATTCTAGAGATAACGCAATCGTTCCTGGATATTCAGGAGTTGTTTTCTTTCGTTATTAGGTCTATCTTCCTTTTGATCGCGCCAATCGGGACGTCTGGCCTCCTATCTTACTGGCTACTACTGTCTCTTTTCGACATTGACCCTTCCCTTGCCAGTGCATCTGCTATGTCATTCCCTTCTATATTGCTATGTCCAGGAACCCAGCAGAGGTTGACTTGGTTGGACTTGCAAATATTGTTTAAAATGTCTCGACATTTAACTGCCTTGGATCTTGTTGTCTCACCGGCTATTGCTTTGATAGCAGTCTTACTGTCCACGAAGAATGTAATCTCTGACGCACTCGCAGTTTTTCCTTGTGGACAATTTCGGCTGGCTTTTCAGTAGCTGAAAGACACTACACTCATTTGGTAGTTTATATATGATTCTCTAATATTAAGAGCTTCACAAAACACTCCAGCTCCTGTTTCTTCTTCCATTTCTGACCCATCAGTGTAGAGAGGGATACCCTGTTCACCGAGTAGTGAGTTGGGTTCCCAACCATGCCTTTCGGGTATTAGAACAGAGAAGTTTTTCTTAAATCTATAACAGGTAGTACGTAGTCAGTGGTCACATCAAGACCGTCATATCTTTGCAAGATAGACCCATAAAGCTAGGTGCTGTGCTTCCAAAGATCCGTTTCTTTAATTCGAAATGCACTTTTGGCTGCTGTACCCCTTATGTATTCGTCCAGGACTGGAAGGTTGAGAATGATTTCCAGTCCTGCTTGTGGCGTAGACTTCCGTGCCCCCGTTCTTCCTATAAAGGCTAGTCTCTGTACCTTGTTTAGGTTTTTGGGATAGCTATCCTTTTCTACGGCCTTCCACCCTACAATCGAACCGTAGGTAACATATGGGACGAACGACCGCCATGTACATCCATATTCCATTGGATGACTTGCTGTCGCATTCCCACCGTATGCCGAAGGTTTTTTTGCATGTGTAGAAGGCACAAATTGCTTTCTTCAAGTAAGTACAGTAGAATCTCGAAAAGATGAACAGATATAAAACAGGGCCTGTTCATCTTTTCAAATTGTTCATCTCTCCGAGGTTCAACATTTGGTTGAGGAAGAAGATGTGGTTATAAATAAAAACATTACAAATTATTTACATAACAAGTTAAAATAAGCCCCAAAACACTGTTCAGGAGGAACTTAATGCAAAAGAAAAGAACATAATTATGTTTGGAATAAAGTATTCATCTTTTCGCGTACAAAATTTCAACCCTTTCATCTTTTTAAACATTCCAAAGTGGAAATATTTCGTTCATCTTTCCGAGCTGTTCATCTTATAGAACCGTTCATCTTTCCGAGATTCTACTGTATATTAAATAAAAACGTTGATCAAGTTCATGAAAGCATTTTTTACCGCCAAACATTTAAACAAAATTACTAAATTAAAAAAATAAAAGTTGTGGGCACGTTTTAAAATAAGATTTTCATTTTTTGCTAAAAAAAATTTGTACGGCAGATACCGTTAGTTTTGGTCTTACAAAAAATGAAAAAAACATGTGGGGGAATGCCCAAAAACCGCTTGGTACCAACTTTGAAGAAAATCGACCGATCCGTTTAGGCTGCAGCCGAAAGAACAGACAGACAGACGGACGGAATTGCCAGACCCACTTTTTTTGACTTCGCTATCATCGTAATATCAACTTTGATCAAAATCCTGAGTTCGATTTTTGTACGAACCCATAACTTCCCATATAGTACCTATAGCAAGTAAAAATGGAACGCAACACACGTCATATCGATGGCCTCTTGCTGCTTTATACATATTAACTTTTCGGAGTATAATCGCTGTTTCGTCTTATAATAACCTTGTTCGTTTACTTCCCATACCTACCCATTTCTACCAGTTTTAGCCCGAAAAGACTGTCAAAGTTCATATAAACAAAATAAAACTGGTAGAATCTGGCAGTTTCGGGCTAGTACGCGAACAGACCTAATATTAAAAGCTGCTTTGTAAACTGTCTTAATTGCAACGCATCTTTATACTTTGTCTTAAATTTTAAACAAAATGCTATTAAGACACGACAAATTAACAATTGTTGCATTGGAATGAAAACATTCTCAAAAGCAGCGTTTAATATTAGGTCTGTTCGAGTACTAGCCCGAAACTGCCAGATTCTACCAATTTTATTTTTTTATATGAACTTTGACAGTCTTTTAGGCTAAAACTGGTAGAAATGGGTAAAGGTATGGGAAGTAAACGAACAAGGTTATTATAAGACGAAACAGCGATTATACTCCGAAAAGTTAATATGTATAAAGCATAAACTTAACGAAACTTAAGATAATACATGATGAGTCTTTTGATTTCGTCTTATTCATATAGATCAAGTTACAAGCTATCATTCAATAATTCAAATATTAATTAATAAAAAATTAACAGCAAATTCAAATCTAAACGAAAATCTATTAGGTTCAACAAGAACTCTGTTGTCAGTATTATTAAATCTGCACTCATACACTTTTTCACAAAGTGTGAATTTTTCAAACACACTTTCTCATTTGAGCTTTTAAATAACAACTTTTTCACGTATAGCTTCGTGTTTTCTTTTTATCTCTAGTCTTTGGCAAAAAATATCTTAGGTATTTTTAACTTGATTATACTCCTTATAATGCAGTACTTCGGTGAATTAGCTAATTAACATGAATTAACTTCAATGATATCTTATTGATACGATTTCGAAGTCAACTCATTTATTAGAGATATTTCATGTTTCATTTCAGTTTAATAATAGCGGTGTTAATTTTATATAAAAATGACAAAGCTTTTTCTGTTTTAGCTTTTTAATTTATCGGTGAACAGTGGGGTTGCCAAATTAATAGGGACGCTGAAAATTTTTTATCAATTTTCATGTTTCAGTGTTCTTTTTTAGTGTTTGTATTGATTCTAAGTGTACGTGGTGATTTTTATTCCACAAGCCCACGTGTTTAACATGTTATTTTCAACTGTCAGCTGATATTCAAAAGGGTTTTATTCGGGGAAAACCTGGTTTTATTTGAAAATTATTTGTGGATAGTTTTTGAACTTCTTTTAATGGAAACATAAGTTCTGAATTTTTTTTATTTAAAACAATGCTTTTTTTGTTTTTAAAAAAATTTCAAAATCTGTTGATAACAGATTAAAATAATGGATCAGTATTCCAATTACTCCCACTATAAAACCGGTAAATTTAATTTCAATGTCCCTATTAATTTGGCAACCCACTGTACATGTTAAATGTCATAATCGATTAAATTAATTAAGCATTCCCGTAAACTATTTCTTTTACCATTTTCAAGTTAGTTCAAACTTTATCAAAAGAACGAGATGATTAATTTGTATAATCAGAAGTCAGTTTTTGTTTAGAATGAAGTAGAAAACTCAAGAGCTATACCTACCAATAATAGACGAAAAATTTGAAAATCAAAAGTGATTTAATATTTAAGTAGGTAGTAAATATTTTATTTTGATTTCTAAGAATGTAGGTATAGAATTGATTGAAATATTTGTTGTTGTGGAGATATTCAAAATTCTGATATTTATATACCTATATACTTATATACCTATGTATATGAAAACTGTCTGATATTAATTGATAACACCTCTCAACTGAAGCTTAAAAGGAGAAAATAATAATCTTACTCCTTGCTGTGTGTTTGTTGTGTGTGGTAAAATGAATCCATCTACTTAGGTTTATACTCATTGTATTATTTTTCTTTCCCAAATTTATTACCTATATATGTATATTAAATCCCATCATAGGTAAGTGATTTTGGGAAAATTCTCTTCAAAATTCCAATTGAAAATTCACACATGCTTTTAGTTGAATATTTGCCAACATCCGCACCGCACTAAGAGCATTACACATTATTTCTATCGTGAATATATATTCCAATGGCCTTTCGAAATTTTCCATTTACAAACAATTTCTTTGCATTATAAATCATCTCATAAATTTAGCATTCATTATCCTTTCGCAGAATATCATGGTTCAGAGATCACATTTTGCTATAATATTTTCGACAGCTCATTCCATATTCACATGCGTGTATGCCGTATAGGTAGGTACTGTTATGGGTGTAGGTGTACGTATATACATATAGCAGCAAAACGATATACTTTGCAATTCAGCAAAACAACCCTTCGGTATACATTTAAAACAAACAAAAATCCTGCTGCCGATTTTTGTTCAATCCTTTTCAATCGTTTAGGCTTCTACACATTTTCTTATCTCTTATGTTTTTTTTTCTTCTGTTCTTGCTTTATTTTTTTCTTTTTTGGTATATTCGGAGATCTACTGCTTCATAAAATATTTGCCAAAACCCCAAATATTGAGCCTGCATGCCACATAAAACGCACAGAAAAAAAAATAAAACAGCAACAACAACAAAAACAACAAACATCATGATGGAAACTAAAAAATAAATTCTTTTTCTTCACTTTATTGCTAAGATACACTTTTTGAAGTGCCTTACGTAAGCTGTAAAATATATATCCTTAAAAACAAAAAACAAAAAAAAAAAAAACAACGAAAATAAGAAATCCTTATAGAAAAACACAAAAAATCTTCTCAAATAACAATTTCTTCTATAATATAAGAATCCATCCCGATACTTTTCTTAAGAAAAATCTTTCCATCATCAGTTCAGCCCTATATCCTTCTGTCTCCCCCACCCCTCCCAAAAAATAAAAAAAAAAATGGAGATAATATTGTAAACGGGGGGCTGGTATCCCTTTGATGGAATTTTTCAATTTATTTTCATGTACATTTTATGAACTCAAAGACGAAGAACAGCATTAAACTTCTTCATTGATTCTTACAGCTGGAATTCTTTTAGATTCAAGGACTCTCGCAACTCTCGCATATCATCACCATACCAGGCAATTGGGATATACATATAGGTATGTTTGATTAGTGCGGGTATATACCTAGAGTGGCAGAGTAGGTAGGTTGATATACTATAGAATGTTGTTTGTGCTTCACATTTATTCGAAATAGAATTCAATTTATTTATTTTCTTTCATTACAAATTCACTAGGATATCAAGGAAGCTCTGTATGTTTTTTTGAAGTTTTACATCATCTAACAAATTTACTTACAAAAAAGTAATAAAACTGTTTCGCAGGATAACAAGAAGAAAACTTGAAACTCACAAAAAAAAAAATAAAAGTTTCAATGAAATTTCAAATGCTTTGATGAATCCTTTTTTTTTGCTGTTGTCTACTCATAGGAATGTGAAGGTTTTTGTATCTTAATTTACAACTTTGGATAAAGTATATATATACAATGTATCTGTTGTTCAATAAAAAAAAAAACTTTTCCTTTTGGGTAATTCATTTCCTTGATCCGGTATAAAGGTTATATCTATACTTACGCCAATGTTGGTTTGACCTTTGCTCATTTATTTTATACGTTTAGAAAAATTGTTGGTTTATCAAATTTGTTTTCTATTTTTTTTTGTGATGTCGATGTCGTCGGGATAAAATGATATTAAATATTTAAAAAAATTATACAGATGGTGAAAATTGTTTTGCGGAAAAGGATCAAAGTTTAAATTATAGGTTTTTTTATATTCTAGGGAGTGAAACCCTGTTTCAAATGATATAGTCAATAAAAGCTATATATATCGCTATAGCAATGATTACTTCAATGCGACATAAATTCCAAATCGAATTTTCAACCGAAGGTCCAACCTCATCGGATTACTTATTCTGACGGAAAAAAAAGCGTTGCGATTATTGTCCAATCTCACACCTTCTCTTAGCTTTCATAGAAATGGTGTTACACAAAGCTATAAATGGTCACCTAACCTTGGCCAGTATATTGTTTCCTGGTGGTATGGATATCAATAGGGGGTTGCAATTTACAATTAAAAAAATCTTAACCACCCAACCGATTTTAATGAAAATTTCCAATATGATAGAAGTTGAGATAAGACTTTACACTACGAATTTTAGTTTACTTCAAAAAATCATTAACAAATAAAATTAGTGGCGCGAAACTTCCTTCACAATGTCAACAAAAATTTATAAATTGTCGGAGTGGTGTTTAAGAAAAAAAATTCATTTTACATTAAAAACATTTTTAAGAAAAAAAAAATTGGTACACCAATTTTAGGTGATTATTAATGTTGAGTGTTTTGTAAGCGTGACTCCCGGTGGGTCACATGGCACCTGCCGTAATTCAAACCTGTGGGTTGCCACGTGAGCTATCGCTCACGGTCATTTTTTTCATTTTGCGCTTTTTTGTGAAGTGCGAACATCTCGCTTTTGTTATTTACAGGCAGTGTTCCAAGATTGGTGGCTTTTCCAACTAAAATGGTGGGAAAAAATCATTTTGGTGGGAATTATAGTGGGTACAAAATTCTTAATTCATGGTGGAAAAATATTTCAAATCCTTTTTTTTTGGGGGCGAAAATAATATTTTTACCACAATCGCAACTTACTACACTTTGGCACCTGCCTACTTTTTTCTCTATTTTGTTTTCTTAAATCACATTTATAACTCACAAAAATATTTTATTTGGCCTGACCATCAATGACACATAAAACCCGTCGAACAAGCAGAGATGAACAATCTTTCGTTCTTCTTAAAAAAAATGAAACCAAGTTTTCTGTTCACTAAATTAGAAATCTTCATTTTTGGCTTGAATTTACCTAAAACAATCAATTTACCCCAAACATTTTTGTCTCTAAAGTCCGACTCTAAAACAATGGAACCCATTCACATGCAAAATCTTGTAAAGTAATTAGAAGTAAGTCATAGGAACACAATTGCGATTTTCATTCGTTTCGATTAAAAGATTATAGTGATCGCAATAAATTTTTTGCTATGAACACACTTATTGTTTTCAGACATTTTTGATGAAAATGCACGCATTTACAACAAATAAATAGGAACGTTTAAAAAAATTATTGTTTGAGTACCCATTTGTTTTTGGAATAATAGGTAAGGCTAAAACCCTGCACTTTGCGATTTCAATCGCGCGACTATTAAGTCGAAAAAAAGAAAATAATATAATATTCAAATCGTAAGTGTGTGCAGCCTCATTTGTTTCCATTTGATCCTTTTAATTTTGCAACCAAAAAACCCTCAAAGCCAAGAATCTGTTTCACTGTTTAAATAGCTGCGATTTTTAGTCATATTACAAGCGTCCCTATTCACGAGCGGTAATTATGGTGGGTTTTTTCCTTCCATAGTACAAAAATGGTGGGATTTTTTAAATCTCATTTGGCATCACTGTTTACAGGAATCAATTGATATAAAATTGTTCAGATGGCAGTCCATAATTTTGCTATGAGTTCTAATAGATTTTACGGAAATCGTAATCGTAGTGAGGATTCCGATGACAATTAGACGAATTAGAATTTATAGTTTCGGACTCAGATGAGTGCATACCTTCAGATGTCAATCAGACCTCCCCGATTATTCTGAATGGTCTCTGGTGAAGAAAACGATTAAATTGATCCAGTACAAATACCTGGAACTTCTGAAAGATCAAACGAATAGAACACAGTTACTTGCCAGTCTCTTAAAACTTTTGTTTTTGGACCAAACACAACAACTGATATTCCGCCACAGTCACCGGCAATACAATTGATCTATTTAGTTTTATGGTTACAAAAGACGTTTTTCAGCTTATCGTTACCGATGCAAATGCCAAAGAATTCTTGCGAAGCAACACCGTTGCACTCTCACACAAGAGAGTGGGGAAATACGAACATACTAGAGATAAAAATTTTTTTAGGACTTATCATGTATATATTGAGATTGTGAAAAATCCTTTCATCGCTAATTACTGGAACACCGACAACTTCTTCAAGAATTCTGTCGTCCCTAAGTGATGTCCCAAAATAGATTTCAGCTGCTTCTAAAATTTCTCCACTTTCCAAATAACTCGGCTATTCGAGGAAATCGGTTAAGAAAGGTCAGTAAACTGCTGGGGATTCTCGAAAGGAACTTCGTCAACTGGCAAACTCCGAACAAAATCTAATTTTTTGACGAATCAATGATTTCTTTGCGTAGGAGGCTGCAATTTCGGCAGTATAACCCAGGTATATCACACAAGTATGGTGTGAAAGTGTACAAGCTGTGTGATCCATATAGTTACACTTAAGTACACTAGCTCAATATATGCAGGCAAAACTGAAAGCAACTGCCAAAAGGATAGACCAACCCGTCTAAAAGACTTCATACTCGACGCAAATTGCTTTGGATCCACCCGAACAATATTTACACTAAGGAAGAAGTATTGCAACCGATAACTTTTATACATCTGTGTCTCTAGCCAAACATCTCCTTGATCACCAAACCCGTCTTTTTGGTATACACTTCAGAGTAATAGGACAGGAAATCCAAAAAAAAGTACTTCTAAGCTAAAAAAAAACATGAAGTAAAAGCTATGGGAGATTCTGGCATTGTAGTTGCTAAGTGGAGGGATAAACGGGACGTTCTCAGTTTAACCACTAACCCTAGCTTCGAGGAAGTTGGGACAGGTAAAAAAAAATAGAGAATAGAAATACAAAAGTTTCGTGTAATCGTGAATTACAATCATGCTCAGCAATGAATTGATATATGGAACCAAATGGCTTCCCACTTTACGCCACTGCGGAAAACAATTCTATGGTATCATAAAATAGCTTTTGAGTTTTTGCCATCGACGTCTATAGTCAATTACTTAGTTCTATAGAAAAAACATAACAAAAAATGTAGAATTTTGGAATTTAGACAGGATGTTTGCAAGGCATTATGTGACATCATTTCTGAATATCATGCACATACATCGTAGAAGATAAAACATCAATTAAAGAAAACTGAAAATAAGAACAAAAGAAACGGAAAAATTAGAAAAAGATTTACGGATTGCTATGATACGATGAGTAAAACTGCAGTAAAAAAGGTAGACAAGATGACCACCTTTTGTGCTGCGTATGAAGAAAATCAAAATAACAACACTGATTATACTGCCATCTTAGTGCCTGATAAATCTACCTGGCAGTCGTGAAATAGCTATAACTCCAGCCTATAAAAACTTGGTGGTAGTTCACCAAAGTGTTGTTGTTTCTCTCAAACCTTTAACAGAAAAAAAATAATAATCTTTTTCGGGGCATTTTTGAACTTTATAAAATAAACTGAACTTATTTTTTTCCAATCTGTAAGCACGTTGATTAGAAAACGGGTATTTTCGTTAATTGTCAAAAAAATTTGTTTTCAGGTAAAATTATTTTTGGTGCAAGAAAAAAAATCTATTAAAAAAAACGTGTAGAAGCAATGTCAAAAAGTTTTATCGGTAAATTCTAGGATTTATTTTATATTTTGAAGTTTTATATCAAAATGTAGGTATCTATGTACTTACATTGTACATATTTAAGGATTCGAAATGAAAAAAAAATGAACAAAAAGTCTAAAGAGGTAAATGAATCTTATACCGATAAAGAAAAAAAAAGTATTTGTTTGGCTTTAATATGCGACTCAAAGAATGGTTGATGATGAAGAAATTTTGTCACATATCTCTACTCCTTTACTTAAAATTATACTGTTAAGTACTAACGCCATTTTTTTATTTTGGGGATGACAAAATATATTTATTAAATGATTCAAAAAAATTCATACTTATTCATAAAAATAGAATGACCTTATTGTCAAACCCCTCCATTTATATGTACATATTGTTCATACTCACTTGATAACGTCGCTCAAGGCGTAACCTAGTTTTGTCGTCTGCTTTCATGTATGTCACATCAATTAAGGACTTTAAACATTTAAAATAAATCACTCCACATGTCGAAGGATATATGTACATACAAAATATCCACAATCTATACATACACATAATATATGCCATTGTGTCACCCTATCTACCCTCACATCGATTTATTATATTCACGAAATTCTTGGCAGGCGCCTGTGGAATAGATTGGCATTTTCAAAAGCAGACGATGACATAGATGGGTATAGACGACGACGACGACGCCTCCACCTTCACAGTCGCCGCCACAGCCGCGCCGCTACCGCGCCGCCTATTATTATAGATATAGGAGATTGGTTGTATCTCACATGAACAGCTGAAGTTCCATTTTTAACCCAATTTCGTTCATCTTTCATATACTACCACTAGTTAAACGACCCACACCCAAGCAAGACTATAAGGATGTATATAAGAAAAATAAGACACAAAAAAGAAAAAAAACATGAAAAATAATAGACGGGAGTAATATGAAGTGCGTGCTTTGAATAAAATCGAAAAAAAAATAAAACCTGTAGGTGGTAGCTACAACAGTAGGTACAGCTTTATTATAAAGATGATGCTGCTGTCTTTGCCAAAACAAACCAAGTCATTAGGGGATAGACGACTCCTTATTCTCTTTATCCTTGGTTTTGAAATACATATACGCAGAATGTCAAGAATTCAGTGCGAAGTGATTATATCAGCGGGAAATTCATATATTAAAGATTTCCCTATTGATGGTTATAAATTTCAGTCATATTTGTCTTTTAATTTTTTTTTTTTTATTAAAATTTCTTTAGAAGTTGCGGGGGGGGGGGGCAGGGGTTTGTGGAACTATGGCACACTTTTGAAAAATAAGTTCTTGCTAAATTAAATATTTTAAGGTCAGTCAAATAATTTGTAACTTTTTAAATTTACTGAATTAGTAAATATTTGGCCTATCATCGCGATGAACAAATTTTTTGGTTTTGGGGCAAATGCCTGGCCGGTATACAGTGTACACTGTACAATAATATAAAAATTGATTTCTATATTATTACTTGATCTATATCCTTGCTATATGGGTTGTATATAGCTTTTCCGTATTAAAATTCCGGATCCCGTATATATGAGTATCAAAATGAAATGTCTTTAAACAGCGATGGATGGCGTTTTTCTAAGTTAATCGCCCTTTAAGCAACGTTGTTTGGATGTGAAAATATTAATTATGTAATTAATATTACAGGCTTTTAAGCTGAAGTTTAAATGAGTTTTATAAAAAAGTAACTCTTTATCAAACTAATTAACAACTTTTTTAATTCTTTTATTAAAGAGGCTGATTAAAAGGTATAATATAAAGTCTAAACAAATGTATAATTGAAATAATATTATTAACTTAAGGCTGCTTGTACAAATATATAAACCATGTTTCAGCTATTTTAATTTATCAATTTCGGCGGATTAACTGAGGTTCAACGATGGGTCAACGGTTGAAGTATATGATAAAAGCTAATAATATTGCTTAAACAGGCTTTGAACCTATAAGTAAATCTACTTAAATCGTTGAGTTAAAATTTTGAATCTATATAGGATGGACCGCGTTTGTACACCTATCTCTTAAAACTTAAATAGACTTGATCTAACAATAAATCAACTGATAGTTGATAGTTTTACTTTATTTATATCATTTTAAGTTAAATTTATTTGATTTTAGGTTAAATAAATGTGCGATTGTTGTTTTTATAATTCTACAAAATTTTCCAAATTAAATGCGCAGTTCATTTCCAGTTATATTGTTTTTTTTTTTTTTTTAATATTCACAGAATTAAAATCACCAATAAACAAAAATTAAATTAAATTTAAAGACCCAGATTGCGGCTAGCTTGCTGCATCTGTAATTGTGGCTATATTATATATTTACATACATACCTACTTAAAGAATAATGCGGGAATTTTAAATTATTATCCAGGAAAATAACATGATGGAAGGTACATACTTTTGCAACCCTCATCCTTAATTAATTAATTGTGATGTATTTGTGTATCATTAATATTACTTCTCCACGACTGGCCGAGCCTTATACAGTATTCACCCGTTTGTCAACACGCAGCATGCAAGGACAGCATAAATTTTCATTTTGCATTTACAAAAAAAAAAAAAAATATTTAATGACGAAATGCCTTTTAGCTTGGCAAAATAGGTACATAACTGCATAAATTATTATTGTGTGCAGTTGATGTTTATATAAGCAATATACCTACAATAAAAATATATAGGTCGCACATACTCGCACTTATTTGATTTTAATTACCTTTACCTTTAAGGTTAAATTGGTAAAACAAAAATATACACATAAGTAGGTTAATTAAAATCTGACGCAGTTATTGAACAAAACCATTAAATAGAAGGTTAGTTTATGAATCTGCCAATTTGGTAAAAATAATTTCAAAGCACGATTTCAAATTTAATGGTTCTGGTCTTTAGGTTTGTGGATCTATATGTCTAATGTACTTTGAACAAGAGCCTAAAAGGATGGACTGATTTGCTTTAGATTTGGTGAAGAACATTTTTTTGAGATTCCATTGAGAAGAAGTTCGAATTTTAGTTCAAATCTCATCTAGAAAAGGTAGCACTGAAAAAAATTTAGGTACCTATACCGAAATCGATTTTGAGATTTTCAAATTTTGTTGAGAATGGCTCTAAAGGTTTTGATTATATTTTATATATGCACAATGTACATGATGTTATACCCGAGATAGATGTAATAAAACTGAACCTCAAGCTTTTGGCAAAAAATAGTTAGTCGGACAGATTCCAGAAATTTCAAAATCTCGAAAATCCCGAAAACTAAAAATCGAAAAAAAACCCAAAATCAAGATAAGTTTTCCGGGTTTTAGGCTTCTTGTATATTATTTTTTTTGGATTGCAGATTTTCGGGATTCGGGATTTTCAGGATTTTGGGTTATTTGTATTTTGGGATATCGGGATTTTGGGTTTTCATAATTTTGGTTTTTGATTGTTGGAATTCTGACCCAAACCCCGAAAAATAACACAACGAAAATATGGTTTTACGAGTAACAGTTTTTGAGAAAATTACTTCCTTTTTTTTTTCAAAAAACCAATACTAGCCAAATAGAGGAAATTAAAATATAGTGTTTTGAGCTACTCTTTCAAAAACAAAATTAATTCAAATTAACTTTTAATAGGAAACTAAATGAGATTTTTTAGGTATATAAACAGAACATACATATATCTTCTTGTTTGTAAATTGAATTTAATTAAATATCAATGAATTTGCTTTTAGAGATTAATAATTCTATCGGATATAAAATACAATGTTATACATACATACATCGTATTTACATATAGATATGTATTATCCAGAGCTAAACTGACACCATCAAATTGTCTATACATGTTAGTTTTGTTTTTATTATTTTTGTATAGGTAAGGAATAAATGCAGAATATTGTTAGTGTTTTTTTTTTTTTTTTGAAAAACAACATGACAAACATCAATTAAGTAAGTATTACCCTTTGTTTGTAGTCGTAATTCGTATGCCTATATTTGCTACAACAACCTAGTATAGGACTAATGATTGGCAGCTGAATATGCATATGTTCAGCATGGAGCTTAACAAGCATAATAAATTAGTGTTTGCAATTTATGAGTAAAGTATTAGCAAGGTTTTGCATTTAAATTCATTCATAATCAGTGTATGAGGTTTTTGATTAACTTTACATCTACTATATTGGTGCTGGTGCGGATATGTTTATAGTCATTTTAATGAAAAAAGTATATACTTACAATAACAAGTTGGGAATATTAGTAAAATTAACTATGCTTACCTGAAACGATAAAAAAAGAGATAAAAATAAAATTAGTTAAATTAATATAATTTTGTTTTATTGTATAAATTTATTGGTGAACAAAATTAATTATTTTCCATATATATTAAACAATCAAAGAGGTTTTGACTACCCTTATAAATTGACGAACATAGTGCGAATATATGTAAAAAAGAAAAGGATTCAAGGAGATTTTAAAAATCCCACCTGATTCGAAAAAAATCCCACCGTTTTTGTATTGGACGGAAAAAGCCCCACCATAATCACTGCTCCATGATACTAAAAAATTCGGGAAGCTTAAAAGACCGGAATTTTTTTCGCATACCTATACATACATATAACTAAAAATTAAAATAATGAAACAGATTCTTCTTTTTGAGAGTTTTTTATAGTCGCAATTTTCTTTTTTTTTAATTTTTTTTTCAATCTTTATTTCAAATGAAGACTTAAAGTAGGAGTAGGTATTATTCGCTCGTACTTATATAAAATCATAGGTGAGATTATACCACAAGTAGAAACTATCTTAACCCTCTTCAACTCAAAACCAAAGCCAGCTAGCTCTGGTTACAATTACGATATGTACCTATATCTTTTCAAGAAAGCGAAAAAAGTGAGTCAAAATCATATTGTTTCCCATAATATTAGATATTAGATATATATTTTTCTCACACAATAACCACAATCAACCACATCCACACGTCATTGATTTCCCCCAAGATGAATGATGTCGTGATTGTCACATAATCACATTCAGTAGATATTTATAGTTTCTTATTTACCCCTATCATCATTATCCATCCATCACTTTGCTTTCCCGTCACAACAACAACTGCAAATTAAGTGTCACTTCACTCGTTGTCGTAGCTCGTATAGTCACTAGACATCTCTGCGATGAAGTTGATCAACGCACGATCATATATCGGGTCTGTTCACACAGAATCGCCCCTATTATAATGTTGCCACTGCACTGCGTGCCTTTTTTTCTATGCATGACAGTGACAGTTCACACGAGAATGTCATTAATAGAACGAACGAACACGAACAAAAACATCCCTTTCCCTTCATTTGTTCTCCATAAGATTTACATGAAATTTTCCAATGAATCAGTAGCAGTATATAATTGTTGTAGATTCTTTAAGTTATCTTGTTCGTTGGTTGTTAATTTTATCAATCAATTTTTTTTACAAAAAAAAAAGAAGAAAAATATGGAAAATAAAATCCCGATCTCAACATTGCTAATTGCTTCAGCAATCAAACGGAAAAATACTCTTTTGACATCACAATTCACACTGAATTTGAAATATCTTTGGGTGGTGTTCAATAGAAAGTGAGTTATTGTTTTGTGTTCTTTATTTTTCTTATTTTTTTTTTAACTCTGTGTCAAGTCTCGTGAGCTGACGGTCTCTTTTTTTTTTGAAAAATGACAAATGAATGACACAAGTAAACAAAATAACAACAACAAAAAACCATTGGAAGAGATGGAAAACAAGCACTTGTTCGAAAAATATCCAAATGAAGAATCATACGTCTCCGGTTTTGGAAAAAGACATATTATTCTAGATTTTGTTTCTTTTGTATATTAACTTCACACTTTTCTTTCAATGGGAATATTTTTGATTTTTTTTTTGTTGTTTAAAATATTGTTTTGGTGAGATCTGTACATTTAAAAAGGCAGAAGTTGCTAGATGGTGTTGCTCTCAATCATCAGGGTTAACATGTTTGTTGATTAAATTTATATAAGACTAAAAAATAAACACTGCTGGTCTTTAGTAAAATAGGTCAGAAAATAATTTTAAATAATTTAAACTCTAGGCAATTTAAATGATTTGCAAACATAAAATAGGATTTTAACAATTAATTAATTAATTTTTGTCAATTTTTAAAATGATTTGCAACACAAAAGGAAATAATTTGTCAATTTTTGATGATTTGTAACATTAAAAGAGAATAAACTTAATTTTTGATGTACTCGTTTCTATACCTCAAGGCATCAGATATATAGAAGTGCAACTGGGTCATATCCAGATAGATCTGTAATATCCGAATTACTTCTTCCCTTGAGAAATTTAATTAACTGAAGTAAACTCTTCACGTCTCTAGGTCTCTTGAAGAATAGGGTAATAGGGGTCTTAGATTGCACAGCGTGCAGTTTATTGGAAGATCTTTCCTGTGAGGTCTGAAATTCAGCGGCGGCAGTTCTTCTCTTTCCTTGAAGATGCTTCCTATTTTATTGATAGTTTTTTTCTCGTTGAAGTAGTTATTTTCATTTAAACTTAAATTGAGTTGTTTGTAAATTAGTTGAGTAGTAGAAGATGTATTTAGCTTAGTCCCGTAGTCGATGAATCTTCTCATCTATAACTTCTGCAGAACGACGTCAAAAGATACGCTCCGATAAAATCGGTTGTCCCATCTTAATCCAAGTTCAATTTCGAGTTCCTCTGCAAGTTGCTAGCTGCTGCCTTTTTTGCACAAAATTAGGGCTTCTCTCAGTAAGCTGTGGAAGGACTACTTTAGGAAGACGATGATTGGGACTTTCGATTGTTCTAAGGATATACTTGGAATGGAGCATTAAAGTGAATAACCAAAGGAGTGGAAGACCTATTTAAATATACATTATGTATACGTTGGTGCATTTGTTGGTAGCCTTTAAAGATCTTTTTCAGGAAGGTAGGTAGGTAGAAATGGCGGCCACGAGCAACTTAGCTCATGTGATCCAATTAGCGTTAGAGTACGCCACCGGTGAAAAAAAGGGGACGGGGGTAAAAAAAAGGAAAAAAAAACTTAACAGAGGAAAATTTAATCTTATCAAAAACAGTAGACACAATTTTTAAGAATCAATTTAAATAAAACTAAACTTCGAAATAAAATATCGAATTCCACGATAAGTGGCATTTAGCATACGAAAGCCTTATTAGTTATTACAAAGACTGATAATTGTTACAACTTCGTAGTTGAAAAAGACTTCCTTAAGCTACATAACAACTCTATGTACATTAAATAAGTATTTATCTTTTAGTTTTTCGCTTAACATGTGATTTATAAAGAACTTTTTTAGTTTAAGAAATGTTTTTAAGTTTCTTTTTTGTTAATTTTTTGTTTACCAACATTATTAAGTGTTATTTTTTATGAATAAAAATCAAAATGTTTAACAAAGTTTAAAATGCTTGCATTCTTTCTTTGGGAAAAGAAGGGATTTTTTTTTTGAAAAAAGGGGAAAAAAAACGTTTTGGTGCCAAAAAAATGGGATTTTTATTTGGAAAACCTGGGAACCCTGCTGTCAGCTTGTTCAGAGACGTAAATGATCCGATTCATCAGAAGGATTGTCCAGTTACTTATTTGGATACGACCATTCATGGGACATTTGTAAGCCCTCTCCGCACAATCAAAGCCTCGGAAGAATGTCTTTATATGCCCCGGAAACCATGCAGACCTCATCGATCGACTGGATATAGCGGTTTTTGCGTTGCGGTCGCGGTACTTAGCTACAGGTATTTGTCCTAGAACCACAGCGTCGCGTTGATGAAAGAGATCAATTCTTTGATCTTTATCCCAGAAGGTTCATCGAGTTCGTTGAAAAAAGCTCTACCAAATGATTATGTTATCATTCTGGCCTGAGCGGGGCATTTACAAAGAAGTGAACGATTGTTTCCTTTTCTTGCTGTTCCCCATAGCTACAACAGTGGGTACTGTGGGGAATACCTATGTATCTTCACGGCATGCTCTCCAATTGGTCAGTTAACAGGCCACGACTGTTCTGGCTATGTCTTGCCTGGATCTGCATATTCTATTCTAAGTCATTTATACGGGTTTTACTATATGTGGGCCAAATTTTCCTAGAAATAATGCAGTTTACCAAACTGCGCAATCTGCGAAATGATTCGCTAAGAAAAATTGAGAATACATTGTCCTTGATAACTCCAAGAGCAATTTCTACTTTTTCCGCAAGTGAACTATGAAGGGCTGAACCTTGCCTGATGGCCAGTTCATCAGCTCGCTCGTTTCCCTTAATGTCACAGTGACCTGGAACCCAGATAAGAGTGATTTTGAGGTACATATTCAGGCTTTCGAGCTCAACCCGGAATTGCTGTACCTGTTTAGATGAGATTGAAGCCGAATTAATGGCTTTAACAGCTGCCTGACTGTTTGTCAGGATAGCAGTGTTACGGTTTTGGTTGAGTAAACTTACATGCTTCACTTATTGCCAGTAGGTAATTCAGCTTGAACGACACTTACAAAGTTGGGTAGCTGTAAAAATTTTGAGATATTTAGGGCCAGTTTCACAGTGAAGTAAGTGTCCCTTAAGTGCTGAATATGGAAAACTAATTCCCAATTTCACAGTGTAAACTTATCGGAAATAAGTGACACTTAAGTCTCCGATGTTGGCCACTTAAGTTCCACTTACTCAGGTAGTAAAACTGCGGCTTAAGTGCCAAAATGGGAAAATTAAGTGCCACTTATTTTGTTAAGTGTGCACAGTGAAACTGGCCCTTAAAGATTCAGAAAATATTCCTCAGTCAACACCACATTTCATCTTCGAACCGTCGCGTCATGTCAGTAAAAATAGTTGGTTCGAAGTCTTTCGTCACGATGTTTTCTTCCCAGTTATTTCTGGATGGAAAAAACAACCTTAAAATCCCGAGGCACAAGTCAGGAGCGCAGTAGTCGGTTGTTGTTAAAAATTTATCAGTGGGAATCAGGTTTGTTATATTACCATGCCCGTACGGTCTGGCAAACCAAAGATTTGATTCTTTCAGTCTAATAGCACTGCAAGATACTAGATATTTAATATTTAGATCAAGTGGTAGGATGTTCAGAAAAACGCTTAAGGCATCCTTCGGGCAAGATCGTAAGGCAGATTATGCCTGTTTCATAACATGTTTACCAAGTTTCGCAAGGCTATTTTTTTTTCTATGGCTTTTGTGCATATTGCTGTACCTGTTTAGATGATTCTGTAGCCAAATTGACAGCTGCCTGAGCGTTTGTCAGGATAGCGCTATAACGGTTTTGGTTAGGGTCTTTGTTTGAGTAAACTTAGATGCTTCCTTTATTGCCATGAATTCAGCTTGAAAGACACGTCTTGCAAAGTTGGATAGCCGAAAAGATTTTGAGATATTTAAAGATTCCGAAAAGATTCCTGAGCCAACACCACACCCCATCTTCGAACCGTGCGTCGCGTCAGTAGTAAATATAGTTGTGTCGAAGTCACTCGTCACAATGTCGTCTTCCCAGTCATTTATGGATGGAAAAAACAACCTTTAAACCCCTATTGAGGTACAAATCAGCAGCGCAGAACTCAATTGTTAATGAAAACATCTCAGCGGGAATCAGTGCCTACGTTCTGTAACTCTCGCATCGATAAAATTGGTCGATAAAC
Organism: Epistrophe grossulariae; assembly: GCA_929447395.1. Classification (NCBI taxonomy): domain Eukaryota; kingdom Metazoa; phylum Arthropoda; class Insecta; order Diptera; family Syrphidae; genus Epistrophe; species Epistrophe grossulariae. Next base: position 111,446,860 of record OV839567.1, read on the forward strand.
GGTGAAAAATGGAAAAAAACTCATACGATTTGTTTCAAATTTCATCATTATTCATCATTCATTAATATGTAGATCAAGTGGTAGAAGGTGCAGAAAAACGCTTAAGGCATCCTTCGGGCAAGTTCGTAAGGCAGATTATGCCTGTTTCGTATCTTAACATTTTTACCAAGTTTCACAAAGCTGTTTTTTTTGTCCTATGGGTTTTGTGGCATCAAGAGCTGATTGACCTTCTCGCACAAAGCACTAAAAAATTTAAAGACTTCTACATTTAAAGATGTTATTGCTTATGCACGAATATTATTTTTAAAAATAAAAAAAAAACCATTACCTTCTTTTTCAACCCAAATAGAATTTGCAATGATTCGGTGTTAATTCAATTGATTTGTCCTTAATTACTTCGAAATACACGAAGTCGCCCCTGACATTTTATTACACCATCTATTTTTAACATCTTCTTCTTTTATAGCATGTTCAAAAAATTTACATTCATTAATTACTCAGCGAAAATGTTATTTCACTTAACTTTGCTTCTTTTTTTTTTTTTGTTTCTTAAGATTCCATGATTCTAATATACAGAATTTCATTAACGATGTGATTCAAACAGAAAAGAGTTTTAATTATTATTTAAAAAAAAATGAAAAAAAAGAAACTTCTTAGGCTTTGGCATCATTAACCTTCTGTTCAATTTATAAAAGCAAATTAATTCATAAATCTTGTGCCATCCACATTTACTGAAAAAAAAAACACTTGGAGGTCTTCTTGGTTTTTTTTAAATTTTTTTTTTAAGTCTCCGGACTTACCCTACAATTTTATTTCATTTCGTTCGTTCGCGTATAAGTGTACTAATTACTCGCCCTTTAGCCATAACCATTAAACTATTTCATAAAAGAATGAAAATTAGAATGCCAACTTTGCAACATCCGAAGCGATGCAAGCAAGCCAAAGAATGCTATTAACGCAATTAACCCCATATCTTTTGCAAGAGTGGAGTAAGCTGTTCGACCAGGGCTCCCATTCTGTCATTTTTAATAAAAAAAAAAGAATAAAAATACTTCATGTCTTGGAAGAGTTTTTAAACAGAAGAGAGAGTGAGAAAAAACAAAAGAAAATAATTATAATAATTCTACTGTCATCATAAATTCATTAAATTACAACCATCTCGGCTGTCACTGAGGCATTTTGAATGTGGGAAACATCATCAGAAACTCACACACTCACCGAAAATAGAGTAATCCATAAGATTTTCCATGGGATGAGTTGTGCGGTGTGTCCCTGATGGACTGGGACCTGGGGAAGCACACGTCAGAATTTAAAGGAAAAACTGCGTCAACTTTAACCGGGGGGAACAAAAAAAAGGGAAAAATTGCAGAAAATAAACCAGACGACAGACAGATAAATAGACAAAACAGAGGGGTGTGCTCTGTCCTCCTCTGTATATAGTGTGTTGTGGTGTGGTGTGTGTTCAGGATACATTATTATAGATACGCGCAGACAGATAAGTTCTGGAACAAGTGAATTAATTCTGATTCCTTCCGACCGACAACGACGACGACACGAACACCTAATTTGGCTTCCTATATAATATTATAAAGGCGGTCTCAGGCTCGGCATAAGTAAGAACGGGTATTGAAGATATTTTCCCCGTTATGATGTTTTTTTTTTTATCCACGTTCGAGAAAGGCATTATTATTAAAATATTCTAGCTGGAACCAGATTCCATGTCTAAATAAAGAAATATTATTAAATGATTTAATGGAGGTGGTAAATTTAAAAAATGATGTACCGTCCTAGTGTGTGTGTGTTCTTCATCTTTCTAAGACACAAGCAGGGATGCCAATAGATCGAAATAGAACAATTTCAACAGATTTATTAATAATTTCATTAGGTACATTATTTAACTGCAAAAAAATTTTATTATTGGCAAATCAGTTAAAGTGTAGCAGTTGTGTAGCTGAATGCCTTTAGTTTTAAAGTGTATGATTTTTAAAGGATCATTAGAATTAGACAGTAAAACACGTAGGTATAGGTATTGGTATATTAATTTTTCTTAAAGGAGCTTAAGGATATCTTATTTTACAAAGTACATACATATTATGGCTCTAGAATATTACTCATTTTGAATTTTTCGTTTAAGTACAAATAAAATCATCAAGTGGTAATTATTGCTTTGAGCCTTCTCCAGACCCGTTTCGTTGCATGTGTTTAGAGAATATAACTTGAGTATTGTTAGTGATGGGCGTATTCGACTGATTTTCTCGTCTATAATCGATTCAAGCAACATCTCGAGATGTCTCGATTCTTCACTTGAATCATTCGAATGATTTACCATATACCGATTATACCTACCCACTTAATATTCTTACTTGTAAGATGTAATCATAAGAGCAGTGAGTGAGAAGAGAACTCGAACTGGGAACTCGAGAACTCGAGAAATGAGAACGAAATACAAGCAAGAGAAAGATAAATAGACATAATCGAAAACTCGAGAACTCGAGAGTCGAAACGTTAATTGTTTGTGTAAGTTACGTCATACGTGTATTCAACCACTTGAGTCAACGCAGTGAGAAGAACGTAGAAAAAACGAAATAAAGAGCCATACATTTTTCCGAAGCAGAAAATAAATTTTTCGTATTTTTCAGAGGTTTTTTCAATCCATCGTCATCGTAGCCATCCTGTGATGGAATTTGACAGTTGATGGCTTGACAAAAAAGTTGACAACCTATATTTTGAGGCATGAGGTTCCAAATGTCGAAGGATTGTCTTAAAAAAGCAAGAGGTTTTTTAATCCATCGTCATCGTAGCCATCCTTTGATGGAATTTGACAATTGATGGCTTGACAGATAGGTAATGATCTATACTTTGAGGCATAGAGAATATTTCGTTCCAAATCTCAAAAGATTGCCCCAAAAAAGCATTTTTCCGGCGCAGCAAAAAAAAATCTAAATTTTTCATATTTTTGAGAAGTTTTCTTAATTTATCGCCTTCGTATAAAATATATTTTGAAGCATATAGAATATTTCGTTCCAAATGGACTGCAATAAAAAAGCAAACAAGGGAAATAAATTACCTTTGCAAAAATCCAAAATTTAATTTTTTAAATGTAGATTGTATTGAAGAAAATTTTTTTTTATCAAACAAAGCGAATCTACATATTAAATTTTAAAGGTTTATTATTCCAATTTTGTACTATTTCATATCTCGAATGATCATTCGATTATTGGAATCACTGGAATACCAATGTCCCAATTACTCAAATCATTCGATTATGCTCATCACTAAGTATTGTTATAGTTTCTAATGCGTCTAGAGTTCGGGGATTATTCGCGTAAACACGGTCCTTTGCGTAGCCCCACAGAAAAAAAAAATCTAACAGTGTCAAATCGATTGATCTTGGTGGCGAATTGACGTCGCCGAAGCGTTACACGACGAGGAAACTTCTCACGCAATACAGACATAATTGGTCGTGTGGCTTGATTCCCCGATCTTGTTGGAACCACATTACGTCCAAGTCATGATCTTCGGTCGCCGGCCACAAAAAATCCCTCAATTGCTGCGAACGCCGAGAAATCGATAAATTTGGATCATCAGCAACACTTGCATTTCCAGCAGCAATATTTTCGACTGAGCGTGCATTATGATTATGTTCAGGCCTTACGACATCAGTATAACGCTCCCAGTCTCTTCAAATTTCTTCCGATTTTACCGTTAGCTTGCGTAGTCGGTCGGTTGTGCCGACCATAATCATCGCGTAATGCGCGAAAAGTGGCTACTTTTGAGTCACCAGTTTTGTTTCAATAATTTTAACGCGTTGTTCGATTGTTAAGCGATCCATTATCGTAAATGGCAAACATTCAACTAATATTATGACACTTCAAATGACAGCTGAGTTTGACAGGTGTCAACTGCCAGCGCTACCAACTTGAAACCACGAAATGAATAAACCGTTATAGATTTACATAGCTGTAATAAAAATCTGATCGTTCGTTTTAAAAATCATTTAGCGTATTTATTCTAACGGGTAGATGACAGATTGTCGTGGTTCAGACTAAGAAATTCAACACCAACACATTCATATCATCTATAATCAATTACTCTTTACAATCCACTCAACGAAAAAGTCATTAAATTCCACGAGAATCTGTTTGGTTTGGATTAGTTTACATCCTATTGTCTGGCTGGAGATTAAGAATTCTTAAACAAACAAATATCTTTATAGATATACCATAGTGAAATAATATAGTTGTGCGTTTTGTTTGCCAGCTTAACACCTTTAGAAGCGTATAAAACACCCTCACATTCACACAAAATAACAATAACCAACAATGTTATTTAACACTCCTTAGTCCTTGCAGCTACTTTTTTGACAGATGTCCTTTGGGTAGAAAAATAATTGACCAACAAAATGGTCACCCCCTTTTGTCAAATATATAGCTGATCTTCCATTTTCATTATTTGTCATAAGCAAAAATTAACTTAATGTAATTTGTCACATCTCGAACAACAATTCCACCCCAACCCGAACACTATAACCCACACAATTTTTATATGAACGAAAACAAGCCGGACCAAAATGACATAGAAATCACATAGAATTAAATTTCCCGGAAGAGAACCTTTTGCTATAACAGGACGATAGGATAGGTATAGGTATATTTATAGATGCATCCAACACTAAGATTCTTTTCCGACCCGGATAAAGCCAGTCCATACGCAGGGATGCATTTCATCCCTTTTGTTCATTTGATTATCATATCGTCTCTCTGATGTGGATGGTGAATATTGTGAAGTTAAATCCTTTGGGAATAATATTGTTGTATCCCCCTCGATTGTCATTTATTTTTTGCAATGGCATTTTCCTATTATAAAATATAGGACCTACCTATATACCTACTCTCTTTATCCAATCCTCGGTCGGATTCATATCAAAATGTTCTGCCATTGAGATTAATAACCCAGGCCAAAAAAAAAAATGATTTCAAAGTTTGGTGTAAGCATGTCCTATCGCAATCGCAGGGGATGAAGCTAGCTTTACTACTTTATACCAGGAACGTGATGCACGTGCGCGTTTAGCTAAACCCCGAAAATGGAAAAAAATATTTATCCATCCCCTGTCGAAGGACCTTATACTTACAAAAATGACATGAAACGACCAACAACGAAGAAGAAAAAAAAAAAAAAAAATATGATGATAAAGAAATCCTCTTTGGAATGCCACATAAAATCCAATTATTCCCTTCGTCCTGATTCGGTTATGCTCATTAACGATTTGATGTGGTTCACAGAAGGGTAACTATCACAATCTACCTTTTTTATATTACTTCTTGTATTCAGTGAGGAATACAATAATAAAATGTAAAGCAACAACAACAACAACAAAAAACTTTTAAAAGGATTTTTAAATTTAATTTTAAGTTCTAAACACAAGGACGATGACTAACCATTGAAGGACTGACTGGTCTCTCATGATGGTACTCTTTATATCTCAGGAGACAAAAAGTTACTTTTTTTGCTAAGCGAAACCTAATTTCGTGATTGTGAGTTAGTGACAGTGAAGTTGGTTTTTACGTGATGTTGAATTTATTTTTTTTACTGCTTTTAACTCAAAGAAGAGTCCTTTTCCATTGTTGAAAAAAAAAATTAACTGTTTTTTAATGGAAGGATGTATGTAGGTATAGTGTCACCACGATGGAGGACATACGGCTGTGCGGCAGTAAAGCACGGTATCGCACGTGATTGACATAATAAAGTCAATTATGGATGCAATTTATGTTACACACTCCGCAGAAAAAAGGACCATTTTTTTCTGTTACTCATCTCGTTTTTTTTTGCCTTTGTTAGACATATTATTCTATTACTCATATATGAAGATGATGAGCGATTCAATGAAAAATGATATCTATAAAGGATGTTTTTTTTTTAACATCGCAGAGATAGAAGGACAAACATTTCAAAGATGCTTTTGGTTGAATTACGATGAAGTTTTTTAAGGGGTTAGGTATTCTTGGAAATAAGATGATGGCATCATTAGAAATCATATTTGGATATGGAATTTCTTCTCATGGAGCACGAACCATATTGGTAGGTATACCTACATATACCCATTCAAGGAACATTATGCGGTTGAGTACTTTTTTTCAGTGGAATCTGTTTGAAGTTCAACAATAATGGTTGTGAGGAAAGACCAAATTATTATTATGAGATAGATGAATGTATATTTTGATGCATGATTATGGTTAAAAGATTTTTCCAAAAATTGAAGATAATTGTAGAAGTTCAAGGTATAAGCAACTGTTATTTAAATTAGGGTTTTCTTCAGAAACTTTTCCATTTCTAAGAAGTATGAATCATGTATATAGGTATAGATACACAAATCGCATATAGATATCCCTCTGAAAATTTTTGAAAATTGGGGGTATTCCAGGATTTAGTAAAATAGTGACGGTTGCTACAGCATTCTCACATAAAAAACATTTCTTCAAAATGATCAATGATGCTATAGTGAAAGATACAAATCGTATTCGAGAGGATGCCATTTCATTTAAGAAAAAAATAATTGGTACACCATTTTTTAGTATTTATTAATGCGGAGTTACTAAATTAATTTGAAGAAAATCACTCATTTTTTAAATATCGAACTTTCCAAAAATAATTTTATGTTCTTTTTTAAATCCAAAATTTTGATATGCATTTTTATTTAATATTATTAGAAGTTCTTGTATACAAAATTTAATTTAAATTGTTAAATAGAAAATAAAAAAAAGGATCTGTATGAGAGGCACCTACCTATACCAACTGTTTATAATTGCTTGTGAAAAATTTGTTTCTATTGGCGTTAGGCAATAACGCCCAAATCAATTTGGAAATATCGCCCAAATTTATATTTTTCTAAATTTTTAGTTGGAAATATTGCCCAAATATTTTCAATGTAAATTGTTTTTGTAAAATTTGGGCTTTATTTCCTCAATTCTGGGCAATATTTCCAAAGTGAAATTTCAATGATGTTATATTAAATAGAAGAGGCATAAACAGTGAGGAAGTATGGGGGGGCATAAAAATAAAACTCAGTACTACCCTGGTAGAATTTGCGACTCGGTATTGCCTTGGCCCCAGCTAGTTTCGCCTTGTTTATGTCATGGGCCTATCGAGCAGTAACTAGCTAATTTGTTAATGCTCTGTATTCCGTGTAACTAGCTAATTTGTTAATGCTCTGTATTCCGTGAGCCTTGCTAGCGGTTCCCGTATAGGCCCTAGATAGATCTTCCAAGTCAGGCTTTGGATTACTAAAAATTTAGAGATAACTAAAAATTTAGAGATTTTTAGTCACTAGCTAGAAAAAGTTCCATGTCTAGGCTACATCAAGTCTAAACTATCTAGGCCCAGACTTAGTTACACCTGATAACGCCAATAAAGAGGTGACACTGTCTAACGCCAAGATAACGCCCAGATACAATTCCTTATCCAGGCTACACCAAGCGAAAACTATTTGGGTCCCTTCCTGTTTTTATGAGACAGTGCCAATAAGGTGGCGACACTATCTAGGGCCAAAATGACACCAACAAAAGTTTTCAAGTTAAAACTATCTAGGCCCAGTCTAAGTTACATCTGACAAAGCCAATAAATAGGCAATTCTAGCCAGGGCCAAGATAAAGCCAGAATAAGATAAATTAGTCAAGATCACCCAGACCTGCGCTTAAAAATAGTTTTTCCTAGATAATTTTCTACCCGGGTAACATTTACAATATGGATCTTTGAAAAATAAAACGGCGTATAAACAGTGAAGTATGTATGGGGGGCCATGCTGCCCCCCTGCAACCCCCCTGCTTGGGCACATTATAGGATTTGGGGTACGTGCGAGGTTAGGTGCATGCAAAGTCTTTTTTGCATTTAAAGAACATGGATTTAAAGAAACTTTGCATATACCCAGCCTTGCACCTACCTCAAATCCGCATATAATGTGCCAAAGCAGGGGGGCAGCATGGCCCCCCATACATACTTCACTGTTTATACGCCGTTTTATTTTTCAAAAATCCATATTGTAAATGTTAGTACTGAATTTTACTATTGCTTGGGCGTTATTTCCTAAGATTTGGGCCTTATTTCCTTTTTCTGGATTTCGTTTGGGCGTTATTTCACATTTGACTTTTACAATTTTTATTTTGGGCGTTCTTTTCTTTAAAAAAAAATTTTAAACTGGAAAAAACGCCCAAATCGAGAAAAAAAAAAACAACAACAACTGTTCAGAATTTTTTTGGGCGATATTTCCAAATCGATTTCAGCGTTATCGCCTAACGCCGTTTTTATTAAATATATTAAATCGGGATACTAATATAAGCAAATTTTTGAGAAAAATGAGATTTTCTTTAACGGTTTGTTGTATATGGATACGGTACCGTTAATTTTGGTTATAACAATAATTTTTGGTTAAAATCTGATAAATAATATTTAAAAAAAAACTTGGTCCAAGTTAATAAAAATCCATCATATTGTTTTTGAAATATTGAGTAGGGGAGTGGAGGGCACCATTGAACACTTTTTGGTTAAGAGCCTCCAAAATCTTAGTGTGATGGAATTATTGGCCTGTAAGTTATCGGCACTTAGAGTTTAATTTAAACCCATTTTTGATAAAATTTAATGAAGAATGATATTTTATAGGTCCTTGTAAATTTTTAAGATTAAATTTTATCCAAAATTAAATACATTGCGCATTCTCGATTATCGCAACTAATTAAAACAAGAGTGGTTGCAATGACCGAGGTTGTTGCAATAACCGAGTAAATATTTTTTTAGGTTCAATTCGAGATGCAAAACGAAAATCAGAAAACCAGCACTTATGTATATATAATATATTTAATGCAACAAATTTTTATTTAATAACAAATAAATAATAAGAAACAAAACAAAAATAAGTTAATTCATTTAGATATAAGTACATATACATAATATGTTTAGTCCTCTATACAGCTATAATTATTTTCTTTGGAAAAAATTGGACATTTTGGTTTGGATTTTTTGGATTTTTATTTTTTTTTAAAATTATCATTTCTCGCAGTTTTTGAAGACTCAACATTTGTTCAATAGGGGCTGAACTAACAAGAAAATCTTGCATTATAGATACATATGATGTACATTCATACAACTTCATCGTCAACAAACATGTGCTCAATTTGTGCTGCGATGTGCCGTAATATTTTTTTTTAATTCGCAAATTTGAAAATTTAGGGATCAATTTTAAATTCGCAAATTTGCAAATTTTTGTTTAAATTATGATTCTTGTTCTGTTTAAGGCTTGCAGTTTGAGCGTTTTTGTATGGCGGTTTTTGAAAATGGCGGTGCTAACTTCACGCACATAAATAATGTAGCACAAAGCTCATGCAAGTTTCAATTTTCTTTAAGTTCTCTATTTGTAGTTGGACCCCCCCCCCCCTCATGATTCCTGGATCCACCACTGGGTACCCCATATGTGGCGCAGGTTTGAACATATCTACCTGGGGCACTTTTGAACGGTAGAATTTGTAATTATTTTTAAAAATAAAAAATGGAAGCATATTTATTGAAGAAAACAATAAACTGTATGAATACCTATGTAAGTTAATTATGGAGAGCTGCAAATGCAAATATACAAAAAACTGTAACTGGTTGACCTTTGGAAATAAATAGATTAAAACAAAATGTTTGCAGTTAAAAATTTCGTTGAAGCTTTGATTTTGTTTTTGAAGAAGATATTTGGATTCTGAAAAGAATGAAAAATTTAATTAAATTTCAATTCGAATACAAACACGTAAGAATAATTTTAATTACGAAAATTGATACATTTGTTTTAAGTTAATTAGATGGAAAAACATAGTTTAAAGTAAAGTAATAAAATTCAAAGTGATGAAGTGACATACTAAATTTTTTAATAACTACTTTTAAACCTGTTCAAAGGTGCCCCAACTTGTTAAGCAACATACAATTTGGCCATAGTTATTATATGTACTTAACATATTTATGAGGAACTTTACCTTTATGTTTATAAAAATGAAGGTGGGATAATGTCACGAGTATATTCTTATAAATCCATGATTTTTTTTTTTCAAAATGTCTTCCTTCAAAATGCACTTATAGAATGAATGGAAAATGTAAATTGAATTTGTTCGCAATTAATTTCTATACTACATATTTTAAAAAGTAGTTACTTAGATATTTCGATATGAATTCTACTTATTCTACACAATTTTCGCCTACTACTATGACACCAAAAGCAATACTTAACCACCACACATATAGCCCAAAGGACTTAACGACAAATAAGTGGAAGCAAAAAAGATATTTTTGTTTCTGTTTTTTTTCTCAATATTTTCCCTATGAGAATGTTTCAAAATTTCTCCAGGGAAATTTCGGAATTTAACTGTAAATGTTATGTCTTTCATTTTATTCAACCATCGAGTGCCACCCATCATCATCACCATTCAAATGTAGAGTTTTTAGTTCAAATATTTCACTTCATTAAAAAAAAAAAAAAAAAGTTTTACTGTGCCTGTTAGGTAGGTACATCAGCTCTCCGGTTTCCATAGATTTGCATCTTTCTAAAAGCGTTCTTTATTATTCCTGCTTGTGAAAAAAGATGATGACATACATTGCGGATGTTCATTGTGTCAACAGTGTTACCCAGTTAAATGCGTTGAAAAGAACCTCAAAAATATTTTAAGTCAATAAGATGGAGATTTTTGAAAATCCCATCTATTAAGGTATAAATAAATTCAAGGTCTGGTCCGACCGGCTTCGCACGAAATTTGCATTTAATGCATTTTTTTTTGCATGATCCAATAATTTGTATACACAAATATATCAGTCTGAGAGCGCAACGCCATCTGTTGGCGGTCCCATTTTCGAGAGGGACAATATTAGCCTATAATCGTCGGTCAGAATTAATATTTTCTCCTTCCAAAACAAAATTGAATTTTCAGATATCGCCACCATTCGCCCCTGAAAGTATGCAATTTAGGGTTTTCAAGATTGTCTTACTTTTCCCGTCGAAATTTTTTTATTTCGGCACCGTCGTTTGTTTACCGGGTTCAATACGAACCCAAAAAAAAATCCTCATGCAAATCAGATGACGTTCAATTTTTGTATATATTTATAGGATAAACGGGCACTACTGTTATAGTTCACCAAAACATTGAGTTCGTTTGAATTGAGTGTTAAAGTTTTTTGGAACAATTTTTTATTTTTTTTTTATAAATGCGAACGAATCCAACTGAGAGACAAGCTGCTGCTGTTGCTGCTGATCCTGTTGCTGACTGCTCCTGGGCTTGGAAGTGTAATCATCAGGGAAGAAGCAAAAACGAATCCATGTTAACATTAAAAGGGATGGATGGCGCGTCGCGTCGGTCGTCGTGCGTCGTCGTTAGGTATAGTCGGCAATGGTGACGACGACACCGACAATAGTGTGAGATCTAGGATGTGATTCTCTACTTTTTGACTTCATTTACATCTATGTAGATATATACAAATTGCAACAACTATACCAACATTGTGGTAATTTAAAAAGCATAGAAGAAGTAATTATAAAGTTTGGGGAATTGCAAATACCCATACCTATCCCGTACACAGCAAGAAAAGAAAATAAAAACATAAAGTTTGGAATGTTATCCTTATATATAGCAAAAAAGAAGGACAGTGTTTATATTAGTGTTTTTAGAGTGTAGGGATGTGATTGTATAGGTGCAAGTGGGATGAAGGTTCCACAACAGATTTCGCATTTATGAAAAGTTTGTGGTTTAGAAATTTTAGATTTTATAGTTTGCTGCACTCTTCTCAATGAGTTTAAAGTTGATTTTACCATCAGTTTGTTAAAATGTGTCATTCTTATACATACACATACATATACACATAGATTATATATATATATATATAGAGGAATTCCCTCGCAATAAACCAAAGGTATAAAGGTAAAAGTTGAAGTTAGTTTTTTGGCTTCTTTTTTTTTTGGTTGCCTGTTTTATATATATAAAATTAAACTTAATAAAACAATTATATCTACAAATAAAAAAAGAATTTAAATTATAAGCAAAGAGATGGCATGACACAATTTTATTTAAAATAGTTTTAAGTTATTTGATATCAAATATTTCATTTAGATTGGGTAAATTTGAGGTTGATTAATTTAAAAGAGTAAAATGTAAGTTAATTTAGGTAAATTTCATTGAAATCAAAATTTTATTAAGGTTAATTAGTTTAAAAATACCTTTGTAGAGTAGTTTTTCAATGAAATAAAGTCATGGCACAGTATTTATAATTTTTGAGCCTAGAGGTTTGCACTGCCTGGGATTTACCAGGGATTGTGCTTCCATTTCGACCTTAGTGGGATTACTAATCCAAATTAGTTCCTTTGTACAATTTTGGTATGGAGTACTTTAAAGGCCAGTTTGTTCACAGAGGGTTAAATCGGTTCCATGACTTCCACGGGTTTTAATTAATCAATTTCGGCAGGCAAACAATATCGGTTTCCCATATGACCTATCACCTTGAAGCACAAGTGACAAGTCCATCACATTTATCTATACCTAAAAGTCCTGCATGTAAAATCTATATACCTACATAATTCTATACTGGGGAATAAATTGAACTGAAGATATTTCAAGGTACATAATTATCTTTATTTAAGCATAAAAAATGTTGATATCTAAAAAGTCCAATGCAAAATCATGTCCGGATGAGAAGTCAAAAATACCGGTTTTTCGTATAATATCTATAACTTTCAAACGATAAATGCCAATGAAAAGTATTTCATACAAAAATTGTAGATCTTTCAATTCTACATTATATTGTTACGAAAACGATTTCCATAAACTGCGATTCACCTGTAGCATCAATGAATTAGACACGCTTTTTTGTGAGAGAAAAATCAACGACCACGTTGCTGCGAACTGCGTCAAGCAAATTAGAGGGAGACACTCATATTCATCGTGAGCGGTTTTACCATTTGTCGCAAGGGATTTTTTTTTTTTGAGACTTAAAAGATGGATAAATAGCGAGCGTTGGGAGATTAACCTCCTCTTTTTTTGGCAGATTAAGCGGCAAACAGAAACCTTGCGATTTTTCCAGAGACGCGCCCAACTTAACAACTAACAAAAAAATAATAATTACATCCTCGGGAACCAAAATTTATTTAAAATAAAAAAAGATTTTAAATTGAAGCTATACTAAGGTTGTCTTCTCTTTTTTTTCTTGCAACTTTCTTCAGATTCTTTTTCGGCCAATTTTCGTTACAATATGAAAAAGATTTCTTCCTATGATTTGTCGTTAAGAAGATATCTTTTTTTCAATAAACGCTAAACTAAGAAAATATTAGCTTTTCGCCATTCACTTATATAAATGGAAAGTTTCATTGAAAAAAATGTTTTCATTATGACGTCACCCTCTATACGAAACATTAACCTTTGTTTTCCCTAAGAGATAATCATTTAAAAGATATCATTATTTTAAAAAATTGTTAAACAATAAATACAGTTTTTTTTCTCTCTTCACCTTTAAATGGAGAAGAAGATTTAAAATATTGTCTACAAAAAAGATTATATCATTTTTTTCCATAGCATCGATCAGTTGAAAGATATTGCTACTTAAAAAAAGGATATAGTGTCAAAAATATAGGTTTTTCACATACCAACTCTTGTAATGGGTTAAATTTATCGAATTTTTGTTTAAATTTTTTTTTAAAGATTATTAGACTTTTTATAAGAAACCATTAATATATTATTTATGAGTTATATAAATTAAAAAATATCATAAGGTGTGTTTTATTCATTGCTGCTTAGCCAGCGCAGCACAAGTCTGAATAAAACGATCACTCACTCTATACGTTCATTTCAATAATTGAAAGCTTTATCGCCAGCACAGCCATCTTTTTTTTTTACTGACTTCTTTTTCGCCTTGCAATCAAATTGTTTTTGTTTGCCAAGGGAAATTTTGCTACGCTGGCTATGCTGGCTATGCTGGCTGAATAAAACACACCTATTATTTCAAAAATTTCAAAGAATATTGAAAATTTTTTCTCATAAATTGAGATTTATTTAAGAAATCAGATGGTGTACAGCAAATTTCGGATTACTTAAATAAATCTCAATTTATGAGAAAAAAATTTCAAAATTCGTTGGAGGTTTTCTAAAAAATTAATTTTTATATATAAAAATTTTAAACCATTAAAAAAAAATTGTACGCAATTTTTTTAGTTTTTTTTAATGCAGATTTAAAAAATTAATAAAAAAAAGATTATTTCCCCATTTGCGAAATATGTATCTAGTATTCAAAAAATTGTTTTAAATTTTTTTTTAAAAATCCAAACTTAATTTTTTTTGAAAACATACTGAAAATGTACTGAATCGCGTTGGTGTCAAAGCAATTTTACACAAAAATATGTTTTTTTCCCTAATATATTATCAGACGAACAAACGCATTATAGCGAGTGCATAATGTTATACACTTCAATGCCTCTAAACGCGAAAAAAGTATTTATAAAACTTTGCAACGTTGAATAGAGGCATTATAAGCTCTAAACGCGTTTGAGGGTTGAATAGTGTCTGTATAAGGATATTTTAGTATCGAAATGTCACTTTGACTAACACACAACAACATAATACATATATATTAGGGTAGCGCTTATTTTGTTTGAATTTCTTTTGTGTCCTCCCCTAAAAATGATTATTATGTACCTGTACAATGTACATACAAATACATTGTCCATTTTTTGTTTAAAGCGGGTAACGTAGTATCACCTAAAAATAATTGTACGGACCGAATCCCAGCCTCTTTGCACCTTAAAAGTAAAAATATATTATATCTTCTTCCGAGGAATTACATTTTTGCACTCTTAATAGAACTTAAAATGTGTTCCAAATTTACTTCAAATGTGTGCCAAATTTACTTCAAATGTGTGCCAAATTTACTTAATATGTGCCAAATATGGAGATTTTTGATCACTTTCAAGAAAAGACTCAGAATAATTTTAGACATTGTGAACAAAAGAGCCACCCTAATAGATATATTTTCATTTCAATAAAAACACCACCGTGTGAAGAGTGAAGACAACACAAATCTTAAATGAAACAATAAAAATGATTTTTTATTCCAAAATATATTACTTTATTGACAAACAACATAAAAACCACACAAATAACAACAATCTGAATAATAATAAGATTAATATTTAAGAACACGAAATACAAAAAAAATAAAAAACATCGCCTCTAGAGTTTGGAAATTCTAATTTGTTTATGCAATTTTTTTATATCTACCATTCGTTGATTCGAAGTTCCTTTTAAGTTTCATGGTCAAAAAAGCTCGATAAAAGAATAAAAAATAAGGAACATCGCCCCTAGAGAAACGTATAGGTATGCTCGACATAGTACGATTTTGTTTTTTTTTTTATAAAACATTAATTATGGTCTAGCTGCACGTCTAAAAAAAATATGACTTAAAAAAATTAGAAACTCCGTTAAAAAAAATATAACGAGGTTTAATTCAAAAAAAAGTAACGGACATCGCCCCCGGAAAAACTTGCTCACAACATTTTGGTGTTTAAAGTTTTCCAATACCATTGATACTTATCGAAAGCTGAAAGTTTAAAGAAAAAAAAAAAACTTTGGATGCAGTGATCCTCAACTTCATTTTAATTTATATAAATAAAAAGCATTTTTTTTTAATTATAACTTTTCTGGGAGTCTAATTTTGAGAATTCCTAGCTTGCGCAGTTCTCGAGAAGAGGTCATGCTTAGATATATATAGTTTTGACAGTTCTTTGACAATAATGCGTTCAATGTTGTTTTCAAAATATAATCATGAATTCGTATATTGTTGCCCGAATAATAAAAGAATATGTGTTTTTTTAGGTCCCCATAATCAACCAATTGAGCTAGTTGTTCATCTTGTTGTGAATAAATTTCATACCAAATAGAACAATCTAATTGTGACGCAATTCCATTTTTGTGCATCAAACTCAATTTCTGAGTAAACTTAAAATTTGAGTCAAACCCTGTTTTTTTTACTGAATTTTCATGTTATTTGTAAAAGATAAATATTTATTTTTTTGTATAGGTATTCATCAAATTGTATGCATTAAAATAATTAAAGTATTAAATGCATATATAAAAACACCAAAATTATACATTTATTTTTAAAACTCTTTATTGTATTTTAAACCTATTTGATGTAACTACAAATATTAAAAAAAAAAGAAAAGACAACAACAAAAAAGGTTAATATTCGCACTGCTCTCAATATACATATATTTGCATCAGAATATCCCAAACATGACAGTTGACAACATCCGTCAGAAAACGTGTCCTGATGTGCTTGCGAATATGTATTTACATAATGCCGTAATATGCACATTCGATATAATTCGTACAAATTTAAAAAATCTTTTTTTTATTTTTATACAATTTGTAAATAAAATGTTCATCTGTCGGTTGTTGTGTCGGACAACGTTATTTCCTTTCAAAAATTAAAAGCATTTCTTTTTTTTTTTTATTACCTATATAGTGCTGACAGTTTTTGCGGAATGACCTACAATAAAATTTCATCACTTGATCTGAAAAATCGATTAAAAAGAACATCTGTACACGTGTACATTATAGATTTATGTTGTTTCTCTCAACAAAAAAAAATAAAATAAAACTCAACATGACAGGATAATTGAAAATTAAATAGGTATCAGCAACGAAAACCGCCATTTTTTATTTAATTTTTTTTAAACTATGATTTTAAAATGAATAATGGCAATATGCACGAATAATCCTTAAAATTTAATCTGTCTATATATGTTCGTGTATAGAATTATCTATGTATAGGAACGTATGGTCATGTTTTGTGGTTATGTTTTATATCGTGTGGTTCGATATTCTGTGGTTGGGATTTTATTATGTATATGTGTCCATACCAACAAAACCAAATGTGGAATAAAAAATCATCTGCAGAGAAATTTACATATTTAGTAGATTTAGGCTACATACAATTATTTCTATATAAAGCTCAAAAAACCGACATGATTCATTAAGTTTTTAGATTTGAAATTGAGAGATATAATATTTATACCTTTATCTATATACACAATATACACATACCTATATAGCTATAATACTCTTTAGCTGCCACTGTGTGCGGTGAGGTGATGCTGTGTGCTATAGAAGGTTTATGGATTAAAATTAATTGATATTTAAGTAATAGAATTGCGATGGATTATAGAAAGTTTTTAATTAAAATGCCTCTTTCGACATTAAGTGAACTAATGAAAGTTGAAAGCATTTTCGATTTGATTTTGATGCCGAAAACTATAAAACTTAAAAAAAAAAAAAAAACATTAACATCAGAGCTTTATGCATAGAAGCTTCTGCGATTATTAAATCGCTATTTTTTTAATAATCAAATAAAATATGGTTCCTGGATTTTGTGTTTAAATAATTTTCAATTAAAATTGGTTTTAGATGAATTGTGTATGGGCAAAATTTTCGGGTCCATAATACGAGGCTTCCCTTATCTAAGGGACAGTCTGCTAGGATTTTCCAAGCGAAAGTAAATGCAGAACAAAATCTCGCAAAAAATTACAGGAACAAAAAAAACATTGTCATGTCATGTCAGTCAAGCCAAACTCAAAGCAGTAATAAGGTCCCTTTGCTATCAGCTGTAAAGTGTTATGGAAGTGCGTGCAGGTTAAACTCTGGACATAGAAAAATAATATCATCGATTAGCATATAACATGTCGTTTTTATAATTTGTAATAAGACTCAAAATTTGTACGGTTTAAGATAGACTCAAATTTTGAAGTCGTAATTAAAAAAAAATGTTTTACCGTCCTGCTAACTTCATTGAAGGTGAGGACTCCGTTGTCAGTAAAGCATGTCTTGCTTAAAAAGATATGAGAAGGAGCTGCTTTGGGAAGTCCAGTTCAGGGGTGGACTGGGCCACAGGGCCAGCGGGCAACGGGGATTTGGCTCGATTGGCCTCCGGAAAAACAAAAGGAGCATGAAAGCCATTGTGCAGTACTTTCTGTTCTTTTAAAAGAAAACTTTCTCATAAAATTGGATTTCTAAGGGCCTTACTGTAAATATAAAGATTTTTTACTCCCAATAAGCATTCTGAGAAATCTCACACAGGTTTATTAGGGGCCCCTACAATGAGGATAAAACAAGATTATTTTAACGAAAACTCTAGAGTTGCTGATGGGTCCCCAACACTTAATATTATTGAGCTGTTGTAGGACCAGAGATCCCTCACAGTACTCTCAGACACTTTAAAGAAACTATAGTTGGGGCTCCCACAGTAAATATTGAGCTATTGTGGGTCCCATTGGTAACCTAAGGAGGCTCCTAAGTTTTTGAAGTACCTACTGAAAGTTCATTTAAAGGAAAGGTTTCACACAAAACTTCAGGGCCGCAGAAACAGAATAGAACAACTATATATCCATTGCTGTGAGTATTTTTGAAGAAGAAAATGTTTTCAAAAATCAAGTTATATTTTTTGTTAACTCAGATACATAATAGGTTGAGTAGAAATTTCGGAACAGGCTGCTTATGGCTTGAATTAGGTACACAACGATAATAAAGTTGTTTATATAGTCGTTTTCGGAGTTAACTGTCTTTTACTTCTACTAATTTTACTATTTTGTGACACTTTTTCTTAAAGTCCAGGGAGTCCCTCTGACTACCAGTACCCTAAACCGACCTAACTCCAGAGACACTATACAAAGATACTGTAAAACTTCATCATAACAAAAACATAAATGTTAAAAAAAGAGCCTATTTCTTCTATAAAAAAACCTTTATGTAACAAGTCAGCCGTGAAAGTAGTGAGATCTAAAAATATGCCAAGTTCTTACTTTATAAAGTCAAATATTTAAAGTAGATTACTATTGAAGCAACTCCAAATTATGAGGGACATTTATTATTTAATGACTTAAATTTGGCGGTTCACAGGTCAAGTTTTCAAATACTTTTGAATTTTGAGTAATAAAAAGAAAACTTGCCAGTTACGCGTTTTCGCGATGTTTGAAGTCTTATATCTCGGGAACCACTGACGCTAAGTAATTGAAATTTGGTGTGGTGCTTGTGCTTGGCTAGCCTACCAAATGTTTCGAATTTGAAGTTCCTGACTTTATTGGTACTGAAGTTAGAGGGGGGTCGAAAATCACCTGAGTTTGTTCCTGTAAAAAGGTTGTAGTGCCAGAACTTGGCTATAGGCACTACCGTGCCCTTTGATTAAATTATCAGAGAAGAATAATAGATGAAGACTTTTAAGCTTAAACCAACCTATAATTAATTATTACGAAAATAATTTACAAAAAAAATATTAATTAGATAAAATTGTTAAATTGATTTGATATTTGAGATTTCAACGTGTTTTTATGAAATAAATAATAGTCCAGTCAATGAAGCATTTGACTAGGTAAAAATCGCCGGAAAACTGGATTTTGGTATATATAGCTTCCTCATTGTGTTCTTAAGAAATTGTCAAAAGTCCCCATCGATATGAGCGCCGCTATCAATTTTACGGGGGGTTGAAAGCCCCCCAAAATGGTTTTCCAATAATAACTCCCAAATGGTAAGTTGTACAAAAAAAGTGTTAAAGACTAATTTGTAGCTTGGAATATTTCATACAAAAACGTAGAGCATGCTTTTTTCATACAAATAACGGTTTTTGAAATAAACCAATCAGAAGAGTTAAAGGTTTTACTTTTCTATGTAGTTGGGCGACTTAATTCCTAAATTGTGCATTTTGTGATAAAAGCACCATTTTTTTTTTTTGTTGGTACATTATATGGACATTATTTTAAGATATCGGTTGACTATATTTGTCCACCATTTTCGCTTCATTGACTGGCGTATAAAACATTTTATTTTAAACAAATTTAAAGTTGTTTAAAATAATATCTTTTACTTATAAAAAAAAAAAACAAAACACACACACACTATTTTAATGGAAATTATACTATGGGAAAAAAATGAACTAAAATTTATATTTATTGGCAGACGGCTTTAAGCCATTTCTTAAAAATAGCTAAATTTAAAACATACAAATATACACACATCCTTTATTTTATGTACATAAATCTATTTAACATTGAAATTGAATTGAAAAAATTACTTCACTATCAAATATCTACCTAAAGCACGTTTTGAGAGGAGAAAAATTAAAAAAAAGACAAATTCAAACGTGGCACAGTTACTTACACCATATTAGCGCTGTGCTACGGAATCAAACAAAAAAGAGAGGGATATTCAAGACGAAAACAATTTTGAACAATTTTCGGTCGTTTTATTTAGCAATTTCGTTGCTTTAAGAATAAAACTGTCAATTGAATGTTTCTGAAAACTTTATCAGTTATTGACTAATGTTATTGTGTGTTGAATAAAATTAGTCCGTCTATGAAATCAGTGTTTTTTTCCAAGATATTCGAACCAAAAATAGTTTTTTTTTTTAAACTGTCAATTATATTTTTTTTTAATCATACCAGTAATCAAATTATGGCATCGTCTACAGAATAAAATTAGCCCGAAGTCAGTATTACTGTTTGTTCTCAAGATATTCGAGTCGGAAAACGATTTTCTACAAATTTTTGAATGTTTTTTTATAAAAAAAAAAAAACAGTTTGGTAATTTTTTTTCAATTCTTTTCAATTCTTCATATAACATCATTATGTGTAGAATGAAATTAAGCAGAAGTAATTGGCTCTCATATTCGAGACAAATGACATTTTACAATTGTTTTTTTTTTTTAAAACCCCTTTCTGCACTTTATGACGTTATTATCTGTAAAATAAAATTTATTTTAAGTCAATATCTCTATTCTATCTTGAGATACGGTGAACGAAAAAATGTATCAATAACGTACTTATACATCGCACATATATAGAAACATCTCTCTAAAAACGATGGATTTTGATTCTTGGAACCTTAAAACGTCGAGATATGTAAAAATATTCGATCCGAAAAATCGGAACATTTATGTACAATATCTAACTTCCAATGGGAAGTTAAAAAAGAAAACACTTACTGAAGATATAGAACAATTTTTCAAGCCTTTGAAGAACTTGGAGATGGAATCGGCTTAGGTGATAAGTGATTGTCACATCAACCATGCAGTCACATGTGCAGATTGTCAATGAGTTTTTTTTTCTAGCGCGTAAGATGATTTAACCCGATTCAATGGTCGACTCTCACATTTTTAAAAATCAGGGTTGCCAAAGTTCAATCTTCAAATATTTTCAATGTCAAATTTATATGCTTCTGTATATGTCTTCAGGTCTGTATTTCTACATGTCTGTCTGTACCTCCTTAAACAGGTTCCTCACGAAAGAGGTTATTTTTCTCTACAATGATTTTTATTTTAAATTGTTTGCATATAAACATTTTTTCATATTTTCTTTTTTTTCTTTTTAAAATCTTAAATTTAATAATTATAATTCTGTTAAACTTCGTTAAGTCAGTTTATAGAAGTTCTATTAATTCTATTAAGAAAGAAAATTGAAATCATTATAAAATCTACAAACATTTATAGTAAGTTGCTTAAAATTATTTGGAAATAAATGAAAGAAAAACAATGTGAAGCTTCAACTTCGGTAATTGTTTCTCTAAAGTTTTAAAAAAACATTAAAAGCTTAGAAGCTTGATGGAATATATACATTTTGAGTTTATACAGTAAAAGATACATTCATATCTTACTTTCGATTAGTTGAAAATTGAGATCAAAAATTATTAAATGATATTAGTACTAATGCTGCAAAAGAGCTACTTTAACTGTTAAAAGAAAGCTTTATAGACATTTTGATCTCTGTTGAATTGAAACTGTTTCTAAAAAAAAATTTAAATATCTTAAATAAAATCCACCAAATTCTTTTGCCCTATATACAAACATGTCATATCAAAAATTCAAAAACTATAATCAAGCGAGTGCCAAAAACCATTGCAAAAAAATCTACGTATAGATATGAGGATGGAGAGAATATCTAGACATAAATCCCCATTAGAAGAATAGTAAGGCAATTAATTACGAGTAATTCATCAGACATACGTATAATTTAATTATTATAAAGCATTTTCATTTAGGTACATCATTTTACCGTTCAATTATATATAATTATATGCGTGATCAATGAACAAAAACAAGGACTTGATTATACGACAAATCTAGATCATTATCATTTTATCATATTACTGATATGCTGATATGCAATACGTATTATGAAAATCCCATAATTCTCTAACAAGTTGCATTAATTTGACGTGTATATATGTAGGTACCGTTGTCATCGTCGTTCTCGTCATCATCATAGTCGTTGCAATTAGAGAAATTTTGAGAAAGCATTAGCACTTCCATCTACTTTCCATTAGTATATCAATCTACCTACTTCATAGCTTCCAGCTTGTTCCTACATATTATACATCTGCCTCATCTGCATGACAATCACATCAGCCACCCAACTTTAAAAAGTTATAAATTTATAGAAGGCAAGTCTGCGCTATGCCTTGTCAGACGAAGTGAGTGCACTTATGACACCCAACGTCGTTCTCGTCATCATCTCCCTTCGCGCAAAGACTCAGACATCTTTGTGGGTGGCTTTGGCTTATAATATGTTGCCTTCGTAAAAAAAAAAAAAAATTAAACACAATTTTTTTTTCTTACTCCTAAATGGAAAAGTTAAAATGACTTCTTGTGAAAATGTGCACACACTTTTCTCTCAGTTTTGAATTTGTTTTTTATTTTTTTTTTTTTTTTGCTTTATAATTTCCGAAGAATTGCAAGAAGCTGTTAAGGATGAAAATTGAAAGAGTTTTCCCCAGTTTTTCCAACTAAGTGAGGTTTTATTAGATTTTTCATTTTTTTTTCTTCTTCTTTTATATTCTTGTATTCATTTGACTTCTTTTTTCCTTGATTTTCTGGAAGTAAGAACTTTAATGTCCTGCTGTGTGTTGCGTTTATGATATTTCTCTGTAATAATTTTACGCGAGTCACATGACAGAACGCATGAGGCGTGATAGCTAATGAGATTTTGCAAAGGAAGAAAATATTCTTCTCTATATCTAGTATATATGAAAAAAAGGATGCGAGAATCGGGGGAGAATCTTGTATCTTTGTATAAGATATATACATTGTAAGTGTGTGATGCGTGTTTTATGAAAAGATACTTATGCATGGCAAGTGCAATAGTTAGTTACGATTGGCTGAACATTTACAACAGACGTTACTTGTATCGTAATGAGAAGAAGCGGCAGTCGAAAGGCATGAAGGCGGCGGCAGTGGCGGCGCGGCGTTCGCGCTTTTGCTTTTAACTTATTCACACGGAAATTACATTTTGCCAGCTTTGAGTTTGTTTTTTTTTTTTTTTCCTTCTTTCTCAATAGCTGTGTATTCTTGTGTGATTCTTGAGAGAAATTCAATTAAAATAGAGGAAGGAAGTAATTTTTATGATTTCTCAGAAACTAGGACACATTTTACAATTATTAGATTACTCTTTAAATGGGAAACAATTTAAAGAAAAATATCTTCTTATTTATTTATAAGTATATTCTTTGAAAAGTGGTTTAATTAAGTTTATAAATTCTGGGGAATACTTTCATTTTAATATATAAGGCAAAACCTAATGTGTCAATGTTTTTTGGAACAACATTTTCAATATTTACGAGCTAACTGTAAATTGAAGAAGATTTATGTATATTCAAGGAATATGTACATTCATTATAGAGTGTTCAAAATACGTCAAAAGAAAGTACCTACATATACAGAGGTATTTTTGAAAGTTCCAAATTATTTACATGAATCTGAAGGCAAAAACGAAAAATTGAATTTTTTTTTCACTTATTGGATTTTTCCTGAGAAAGAATAACTACCACCAAATTACGATAAAAAATTCGAATGAAAAAAAAAATCAGTCCTGTGAAGTTAGCCAAAGAATTGTTTAAAATTGAGTTCCCGGTAGCAAACAAAGAGTTCTAGTGTTCCTCATACTTTTTGAAGTAAAACTTCTTTTGCGGCATGGGGGTAAAAAATTTTTCTATGGAGCTGTCAGTGACATGTCAAACCGACATACAAATTCCCGTCACGAATTACAAAATTCAGCGTCACGATTTTGCAACGGTTCTGAGTTTCAAATCGGGTGCTCTGAGTGGTAGGACTTGAAAAATACTTGCCCTGTTGTCGTGAAAGAAGTTTTACTTCTAGCGCGTGTACATAAGTACGCACACTTTTTTTTTTTCAATAGTTCTGGCAAATGAAGTGTTAAAATTCGAAAAAAATTTGTTTGCTAACTTCACGCAGCGAGAACTTCTTTGAGAAAAATAGTTCTGAGCATGTTTTTCAACTTAAAATCAAGAGTTCTAAAGTTCCTGATGGGTTTTAGAAAGAGTTCTGCAAAATTGGAAAAGTTAGGGCAAATTAAGGTGCCCATTGACTTAGAACCAAAAATTTTCAAAATTCAAAAAAATAAAAAAAAGGAGTTCTGATTAGAATTCCCGATAGCAAACAAAGAGTTCTAAATTTGCGAATAACTTTTGAAAAATTAGTTTTAGAAAAAAAAGTTATTAGGAAAATGTTTAGAAGTCTTTGTTTGCTATCGGGAACTCTAATCATAACTTTTTTTTTTTGATCTGGAAATTTTTTGGTTCTAAGTCAATTTGCCCCAATTTTTACAATTTTGCAGAACTCTTTCTAAAACCCATCAGGAACTCTTAAACTCTTGATTTTAAGCTGAAAAACATGCTCCGAACTCTTTTTCTCAAAAAAGTCCTTGCTGTGTGAAGTTAGCAAACAAAATTTTTTTTTCGAATTTTAACACTTCATTCGCTAGAACTATTGAAAAAAAGTATGAGGAACTCTAGAACTATTTGTTTGCTACCGGGAACTCTCATTTTTTATTCAATTTTAAACAATTCTTTTGCTAACATCACAGGACTAAAAAAATCACATTAAGAATTCTGAACAGTTGCTGCATTAAATGCACCAGAATAAATTATAATCATTTCAGATTTCCTTAACTTCATTTTGCGACAAAAATAACTCAATTAGAAAATTTAATGCAACCACATTTGTATACCCTTATTAATATACCCTCTTCTTTAGACTACATATATATAATATATGAGGGACTTTAATGTTGCACGCAATTATCAACATTATCGTGATCCTAGATAGTGAACCACCCTCTTGTGGTCACTATATTCTCACGTACATAAATACATATGTACATTTACCAATACAATTGGAATCGCTTTATAATGGATATAGCAGCCATTTCAAAGCCCTATATATACCGCCACAGAATCACCGCTACTACCGCATTAGACATCTGTTACAATAAAATTAATTCAAATGCACAATTTAAACAGATTTATGTTGAAAGATAAAGCGAGATAGCGAGACCAATCGATTTGAGTATAATGTTTCAATTAGCTAATATTTCAATATTTTTATATGTCGTAGCATATTCTCTACGATGAATTATAGGTACCTATGTCACAGAAAATGTCTGCTTATATTGTCTTTGTATATTTTAACTGAATAAGTGGAACTATAACTAGCAGTATATAGAAGGGATTTAATATTTTATGAAGAAGCAGCATAAGAAATCATAGAAATTAACACAGCAATAAATTAAATTAAATAAATATGAGAATGCATTTAAAATAAAATAAATATGAGAATGCATTTTTTTTTCGACTCTCATCGTTTTATCACAATTTTTATACGCAGTGCAATAACCATACAATAGCCGTTTTTATTGGGAATTCTATAGGCAGCACAGTAAAATTTTACACAGTAAACAACAACAAAGGAATAGTGTCGATCACTTAGTCAGTAAAAATTAGTGAATATAATACCTAGTTGAGATAATTTTTTGGAGTGTCTGGAATAGTTTGACAATCAATGAGATTGCAGAAAAATATTTTTTATTGAAGGTTGGCATTTAAGGATGCGTTCGTTTATGATTATGCTTTGTTTTAATGTGTTGGTTCGGAAAAATAAGCTACGGTTAGACGCTCAGGAGTCAGGGTAAATAATCAATGCGTTGACTCCTTGGCGTCGAAATGTTGTTTCTAGTTGCGTTGACATGAAATCTGTGAACGTGTGATCGCTTCTAGTTTCGGTTCTTAAATTAAATGTAGGTGCATATCGAAAACTAGGAATATGGCTGTAACGTAAATGGAAAACCCAACAAAACTGATATTTTATATTTGCGGTGGCATTTGGAACAAAATACTTAATACACGTTTCAAGTTCGTTCGCTATTAGTCAAGTGAAAAGTGTCAAAACAATGATAACGATGTTCTTCTTCTATTAAATGTCGAAATATGAAAGTGAAATATAAGAAATGGTTTAAGAAAAAGCGAAGCAAACACTAATGGCAGATTAAGACCACTGACATAATTTTGTCCTTCCATTTCTTAAGATTTATAACTTCATTGTTTTAATGGTCTTATAAATCTGCCATTTTATTCGTCATAAGAACTAACAATTGAAATCTATAATCATATTGGCCATGAGTCGTATAAATATTGAGAGAATAATTTTCTTCATTCTTTTTTGTCTTCGTATAAATAAATGTCGTTCATTATTTCGGGACAAAAGTTTGGACAATCGTGTAAATCCCACATAAACGAAAAACCATCTGTTTACGTTTTGATTGAGTTACGATTTTCGCATTTTAATTATATTTTTTTTTTATCAAATTCAAATTATGTATTTAAAAAACAAAAACAAACGTGAAGTTCTTAAAACTATTATTTTTCACTTCTAGAAGCCTACGTTAATCTAATTACATGGAAAAAAAAGTCATACATTTCAATTCAATCTTTCAACAGGTATTCAACTCTAATCCAACTCAACTTCCTTATAACCATTCCCTTGAATTTAACTTCACATAAAGGGACAATATTTTTTCAAAACATCCCTTAACTTTTTAATAGTAATTTAGTCGTAAGTAGATATTTTTATTTGTTTTGGAAAAAATCACCCAGTGAAGCTCCAAAATAGTATAAAATGGAAAGAAAATATATTCAAATAGTTTATTAATTATGATAACATATAGACGCAACAATGCTAGTCCAAATAGATGCATTTCGGTGACAGTTGATTTTGACACGCATACCAACTTTTCGACGATTTAAGTGGATATATAATAGTGATTATACGTTTTATTCGGATTTGCATTGCTGTGTTAGCTAAAGGTTCCCAATAAAAAACGCCTAATATATTTCACTATTTCATAGTAAAAGATGATCTTTAACGAACACATACATTTTGACTCTTTGGATTCTACGTACTGTCAAGTAGGTATATAGATTCTTTTTTTTAGCCGAACCTCACGAATGTCCGTACTTCTTTTCGTATCCTTTTGTTTATTAAAGCAATTGAAGTGTCCCTTTATATAAGAAACTTATCACCCCATTCCTGCTGTGGGTTGAAAGAGACCTGGATCTTATGAAAGGTGGATGAGAAAGCTTAAGATTGTAATCGTCTCTAGTGGAGGAGAAGAAACTGCAATAACCTTGTTCAGCGACAGAGAGAGAGAAAGAGAAGAGTAAAATTCCAGAGACCTAGGCATCTGAATCATGTTAAGTGCATATAAATGAATTTAATGTGTCTGACCCTGTTTAGATTGTGATTTTACACTACGCCATGGTGATGGTTTTTTGGATGAGATCGGCAAAGGGAAAAGAACTCCTCACCGCTGTCACCCATAAACTCATCGTCATGGCATAGTGAAAAGTTACAATCTAAACATGATCTCCGATCCTTAATTGTATATTTTTGGCCTATGGTGTGGTTATTTTTTATGTTGTAAAAAAAATTAAATCCATAATTTTTAGAATTTTTGTCTTTCTGTTTGTCCGGGTTAATCTTCGAAACTAACCAACAGATTTTAACGAAACTTAAGGTTAACGTAGAGGGGAATCCAGGGAATGTTTTTGAAAGAATAGGGTTTTTTTTCGCAACTAACACAAATACAATTAAATTATCTTCAAAAAAAAAAAAAATTGCTGATCGAAATTACTTTAAATACATAAGCTAAATTCGACAGTTTCAGTTATGTCAAATAAATAAATTCAATTAAATTTGAAACAAGAATTTGTGGGCATGTGTTAGCTTAAATGTTCTTTAAAATTTATATTTTACTACTAAATTTTTAATATGGTTAGCACTAAATATTTTGTTAACCTAGAAATGATAGGTATGTAATTTAAAAAAAATTGATATTTACAAAAAAAATTAACCAAGCGCTTTTTTTTTACTAAATAGATTTTTTTTTTAGAAATTCCTTACAATTACCCTTAGGCTAGGCGCTCACATGCTGTATACTTTTAGTTTCGCAACTATTTGGTTTCCACCATAGACTTACATGAAAGTTCGCAGTAATCCATGAAAAACATTTCTGTTTTTAGGTGGCATAGGTTGGGAATCGAACCCAAGACCTTCGGCGTAACAATCCTACGCACTGTAACCATTACGCCATCGGCTATAACTACAGAAACACATTTTTATAAAATTCTATACAATTTAGACATTTTTTGGCAATACAATACTATTAAAATTACTACAGTAAAACACGCTTAAGAGAAACTGCAAAATATCTCAGTCTTTGTTTCACTTAAGCGGGTTTTTCACTTAAACGAACCCCGCTTAAGTGAAAAAAAAATTTTACTTAAGCGGATTTAAAAATTCCAAAAAGGGTTCTGACATATCAGAAATTCAAATGTCATTTTCGTGAGGAAAATTGGGTAAAGGTAAAAATAAAAAAGAAGTAAAAGCGTTCAGCAAATTTTTTGTTCTGTTCTATTACTTTTTTTTTTTTTCACTTAAGAGAGTTTTTTTCAATGAAAAATATTAAATTTAACTGAAAATATGTTTCAGGTATCCGGGTTTTTCACTTAAGCGGAGTGTTATAAAGGTAATTGGTCGACAAATACTCGGGGATGAACAAAGTGTTTCAGATAAGCGGGTTTTTCTCTTAAGCGGGTTTTCTCTTAAGCTGGTTTTACTGTAAAATATTCCATAAATTAAATAAATTTTTTCATCAAAATGTTACGTCTTCGAAATCAAGGATAACGAAAGAATTTTATGTGAGACGTCTATAACTTACTAATTCCATTTAATAAAAATTAAAAAGTATCTATTTGCTAAAAAATCCGTTTTTGGTGTAATATTATTAAAAAAAAAAAGGAGCACATGCTTCACATTCCACAACATACATAAAACCCTGAGCAAATGCTTGTCAAAATTCAAGTATAGTTTAGATTTCTGTTCATACTGAATGGAGCAGCTACTCTGAATTAAGGATTTTTGAGCATTTTCCGCGTTTATCACCTAATACCAAGAAAAGAACCATTTTTCACAATGAATTTAATAAAAAAAAGTGACGCGGCAGCTCGTGGAGAATCATGATTTAGTGACTTACAAGTTACAATTCTTAGTCTTAATCATTCTGAGTGATGAGGGGACCTACAATTTTCTGCCGTTCTACAGAATTTCGCACACCTTTAATTTTCGATTATTTTAGTACCAGACTGCATGGTGGAGTAACCATCCAACACATTAACCATTACACCACAGGGTAGTAGATACTTTCAAATAATGAATGACGATTTTTTACAGCAGTCATTATTTTTTTTTATGAAATTATCTTCAAGAATTTTGGATATAACTTGACATGGAACACACCGAATATTTACATTCCGGTAAACATTGCAAGATAAACAACATCTAAAGTTATTTTATTACCGCAATAAGGCATAAAACATCGATCGTTCTTTACGACAATCATAAATCTTTAACTTGGTCTCCATATCCAAAAAAAAAAAAAAAAAACACCAAGTAACTTCTTTAATTTCGATCAATGACGCATTGACGCATATCACACCAGATACGCGATGTATACAGATATCACCAGATCATCTGATGCGCGGTGTTCACTGTGCAGGTAAATAAATATTTTTTTTTTTTTTTTTCATTATGGTGACCAACTATTTTGTATTGGGTTTATTAAAGTTGTGTTTTATTGGAAATATTTGGTATAATCGATATAAACAATAAACATATCGGTTATACCAAATATTTATACCAGTTAGACCAGTTTTTATACCAATAAGCAATATAATGTTAAGCATACATAAAAGTAAGTTATAGGTATTATTTCGGCGAAAAGATTGATTGACCTACGCCAATCCAAATGTGGGGTTTATATTAATTAATACCAATCAGCCATTAAATTAAAATATAAAATTTAATTTCTTATCAAACGTCACTTGACATGACAAAATAATCAAATTTCACGTACGTAAAAACAATGTTTTTTAGGAACATTTGCCTATAAGGCAGTTCTTTTTCTATACCAGTCAATTGCTCATGACTGAATTAAACTAACGGGTGATTTTTTAAGAGGTTTAGAACTTTTAAAAAAAAAAAACACAAAAAATTCGAAAAAATGAATGAAATATTTATTTGAATCGATAGTTTGAACCTTGCAATTAAATGTTTAAAGATAATTTCATGCAAATGTTGACCGCGGCTGCGTCTGAGGTAGCCCATCCGCTAAGTCCAATTTTGGCATACTCTTTCACACATATCGGCCGGTATCTCACGAATGAATGCATGGATGTTGGCTTCCAGTGCGTCAATCGAAGCGGGCTTGTCCCTATAGACATTAGCCTTGACATACCCCCACAAAAAATAGTCTAATGGTGTCAAATCGCACGATCTAGGCGGCCAATTGACCGGCCCGAAACGTGAAATTAACTGTTCACCAAACTCGCCTCGCAATTGCGCCATTGTTTCGCGTGCTGTGTGGCATGTGGCACCGTCTTGTTGAAACCACATATCATGCAAGTCAAGAACTTCCATTTCGGGCAAAAAAAAGTTTGTTATCATCGCTCGGTAGCGTTCACCATTGACAGTAACGGCGCCGAATCGACATTTTGCGGTCTTCTGTCACACTAGCTGATACGGCCGCAATATTTTCTTCACTACGCACAGTACGTAAACGTGTTGGTGGTTTAATGTCCAACAAAGTAAATTTGGTGCGAAATTTGGTCACAATCTTCCGAATAGACTGCTCAGAAGGTCGAGAATGCCGACCATAAAATGGAAGCAGCGCGCGATGAACATTTCGAACCGAGCACGAATTTTGATAGTAAAATTCAATAATTTTCAAGCGTTGTTCATTTGTAAGACGATCCATGGTTAAATTGCAAACCAAACTGAAGCTGTTTGACAGTGACACAAGGTACTAAACACACGTCAGCTGTCAAAACCAGTGTTGCCAAAACCAAACCAGCTAAAAAATCACCCTTTATTATTTACTTTCGAAAAAAAATATAAAAAATAATACTACCGTTAAGTTTTATTTTAGAATTTTGTTAAAGAAGATTGTTTTTTTTTGGACTTTTGGTATTCTTATTTGCTGTCATCTCTTGAATTTTTATTTTTACTTATTATTTCATATAAAATATGGTCACCGCATTTAAGATCAGGTCGACCTTTAGTAAAGAATCAAATTCTTTATGTAATAACCGGTCTGCCAGTTTGTCAATAAAATCCATAAACTGAACAAAAATATCACAACAGATTGTGAGGTCCTTGATTCAAGCGAATGAAACATGATATCTACAATTATCATCAAACAAAATCTATCTAATAATGAAAATAAACTGACATAAGGACCCAAGCTGGTTTGCGATTCATTTCTTTTCCTGGTGTGCGATCCAAAAGACTCTTTATATGAAATCAGTTTAAAATCTTGGAAAGAAATTAAGAATTTTTGATTTGAGAAGATGTTGCCTGATATGGGGTGGGTGACTGATGAAGGACCAGAAGAAGTAATAAAATTTATCACCTGATGCGGACTGTACGTTAAGATTTCTTATGACTTTTTCGTTTCGTGTCAGAAACAAAAAATAAAAAAAACAAGTAATTTGACATTCTGACCTTAAATTAAATTATCCTGACAGTTGGTGCAGGCGTTTACATATTTTATTTGAAATGAAGATTCACTTCAATTTCATTTCCTGTTTTGTTTTTTGTTTTTTGTCTGTTTTTTTTTTGTTTGGTTTTATTTTCGAAACAAATAAAATGATGACACAGAAAAGTGTATTTGTCACGTAAGTGTAAATCCATAAAAAAAGGACAAAAATGAAATGAAATGTTGTCGTTTTTTTTTCAACAAATTGTTGGCTATTCTCGCGCTGCACAACAACAACACTGAACTGAACTCCAACTGAACATTCGGTTCGGAACATAAACTTTTAAATTCATTTATTCATTTGGTATTTGCTTGAGAATCATTTTGTTTTTTTGTTCAAATTTGTCTTCTTTTAGGAAATCGTTCTTCTTTTTCGATTCAACTTTATCTTTGTTTTATAATACCTTGTACCTCTCCTCTATTGTATGTATATGGGTAAGAGAGGGTGGGCTGGGGGTGGGGATATATATGGTTTGTTTCATTTATTTTCGCCTTTTGGATTATTGTTGGGACGTGGGAATTTATTTATTGCCCCTCAGAAAAGTGTCCTGCAGGATAAATTTGTCGCAAGAAAGAAAATCGCGAACGCGAGATGTAATGGTTGTACGTTATACCTATACATACGTAGATGCCTTAGATGTGATGGGAAAATGGAATAAAAATAGCAGATTGCAAGTTTGTTAGATTTATCTTATTCCTTCGGGGTAAGTTATGGGATAAAACAGAGAGAAAGAGAGAGATATAGAGGGATGGAGAATAATTTTTTACACATTTCTTTATCTTATTCTTACTATCTATCTATAGGTTGGTTTTGGTATAGGTACTATGTGGATGGAAGGTAAATTGGAATTGGAAATGAAATTGATGATAAAAAAGTTTAATTTTAAAATTTTGTTGCTGTTTTGAGAATTTCTTTTAATTGGGCATTCGATTGATTGTAATATAAATTTCTGAAAACGAAGAAAGAGAAGAGAGGTAGTTTGTACGTGTAAGTATCTGCAGTATATAGGTAGGTATCACAGATGGCCCAAAGTGAAAAATCAAAAATTTATTGCAAATAAGAAATGAATTGTATAAGACAATTTTGATGAAAAACTTTTTATCACGTTTTATATTGCTTCAGAATTGAAAAAAACTGAAAACAAAATAAATATAAAAAAAAACTTTAATGGCGAATATTTAGATTACCAATATAGTAAACGAAGCGTTTTTTTTAATAAAAATCGTTTTAACCTAGAAATGCTAAAAAATAACTTTTAATTTTTTGTTTGTTGTAGGTTATAAAAAAAACTCTTTCCCAAAAATTACGAACATTCAATTCAATCCCCTTCTGCACTTTTTTATGCAATAAAAAAAAAACTTTGTTTCATGTTTATTTAAGGAAAAACATAAAGAGCATGTCACTGAAAAACTTTATGAGTTATTTTCACGTATAAAAGAAACATATTAAATTCTAAATAGCTTCTGTTTTATACATATGAGACAGTAGTCGTGTTTTTTCACAGTACAGTAGGATTTTACATAAGTTACAAATACATACTACATCCACAATAGAATTACTGCCAATAAAAGCAGAAGTAGAATCCTAATGCGAATGGGTAGGCTACTGCGGACGGGTTTTTTTGGGAATTTCTACTTTACTATATATAAAATACCAAAAAAACACGGCTAGTATTTGTATATCCCTATTTGGTTGGCTCTATGACTCTCCATAACACACATTTCTTAAAAATCACATGAAAATCTTTATTTTTTGAATAATTGGCTAAAAGTATTTTCAACGAAAAAAAAAAAACATAATTAGTAGGATTTGTATCTTAAAGAATTTTCTTAAAAAAATAGTAATTTATTTCCTTCGTATTTATATTTTACTAAAACAAAAATTTGAAGTTGTTTGTTTGTTTGTCCAGGGGCCTCAATCCGTAAAACAAAAACGATCGAACGATATCGTTTTGGCAATACCCATCTCTATCACATCTAAAAGGAAAGATAGGGACAGCTATTGCCAAAACGATATCGTTCGATCGTTTTTGTTTTACGGAATAAGGCCCCAGGGTTATCTGAGAAACCACATGTCCGATTTTAAAAATTCTTTTTGTGGTTGAAAGTTTTTTTTTAGCGGGTGGTTTAAGGAATAATTTTTGCTCAAAATTTAAATATTTTAAGGGTGAATTGGGTAAAAAGAAAAATTGATATCCGACCTAAAAAAAAAATTCTTTTTCAGTTTGAAAAGTAATGTTAAGAGCTAGATTTGTTTTCCAAAATGTTGGCATAAAAGGTTAAGTCATATAAAATCATTTTTATGTTTTTAAAGAAGCAATTGACACTAATTGTCGGATTTCGAGGAATCTATAACCGGCTCTTCCAAATAAAAAAACAGACTACTTACTCGATCTAAATAGGCCAGAATTGTTCCTCCTGTTTGGATTCCTAACGGGTCACAACTCAATGGAAAGCTCGGCATGAACAGAATGGGCATTGGCACATCTGACTTATGTAGAGGTTGCCAGGATGAAGAGGTGGAGGAGGGCTCCTATCACTTCCAATGTGAATGTCCCAGCTTAGCAAGAATCAGGGACAGTCCTCGTAGAGTACTTTTTCTACGAGTTGGGCGTTATCTCTTCCTTGCACTTAAAAACACTCTGAAATTCGTTCAGATTCCAGGATGGTTCAGGGAGGCTCTCGAGTCTCCATATAAAAGCTACCACTCACTCCTTTCCCTAGCCCTCTTTATTCTAACCTGGCCTACATCCATTGATTCCCGTGCATTGTTGGTGACCAGATAATAACATTCACATTAACAGCTAATACCGACTACAGGCTTTCGGCTGATTTTCTTAGTTTATTGATATCAAAAATCTATCGGAATCAAAATTTTATACTATTGAAACAATCTTTAACAAACGAAACAGCCCGAAATGATTGTGTTTCTAAATGGAATCACAGCTAACTACACATATCTAATTGGGAGTTCTCCTTACGACAAAGATAACATTAACCAAAGACATGGATGCCAGATATAAAGCAGCAAAAAATAGTATCAATGCTACTTGTTTCAAAATTTTTGTTTAAGAACATTATAATTCAAAAACGACTTGATCGAGTTTTATTTAACTTGGCTTCCAGCAGTTTTTTGAAATTATCTAGCAGATTTTAAATGAATAGGTATTATTCTTATAACCAAAAATAAATGTGCAGTTTAACAGAAAAATCAAAAGTATACCTACTAAAACATTAATTTTTTGTTTGTTTGAAGCATCAGATTGAAAAATTATAACTAAATTGGTCAAGCCTTTAATAATCTATAGGAGAATAACTCAAAATAAGGCAAATTCCTCAACAAAAAAACGCCCGAACCCTATTTCAGTAATGGGATTTTTTTGACAAAAACCTGAAAAGCCGTTTTCTTCCAATTAGGTATACTTTGATTATAATAGGTACGAAGTTTAATCAAAATTGTTAGATCCATTTTCGACAAAATTTAAAAAAAAATCTAAACGGGTAGCTGTCATACACCGCTTTAGATGAGCTAAATCAAAATTTCGAATTTCACTTATAGGGAATTAAACGAAATCAAACGAAAATGCTCGGTACCAAATTTGAAGGAAATTAGTTCATCCGTTTTCGGCTCTAGCTCAGTCAAATAAGATGAGGTGAAATAAGGCCCAACGAAATAAGGTTTTATTTCGTTGGGCCTTATTTTACGTCACCGTCAAATAACAGTGAACGTACGGACGCACAGACGTACTTATACAAATGTACAGACCAATAAATGGTATATGACTTAGAACTTTTCTATCATAATTTAAAACAAATTTGATTAGATATCTAGAGGTATCTTAAAATAATTACTGGAAAATTTCAAATGTTAAACTTCATAAAATTAACAATAAAACACTAATCAACTAAGTCCAGTAGGTATAGAACCTAATTTCAAAACCAAACCATTTTAATTTGACATCTCTTTTAATTTAAACTCTGTCTGCATCAAAATTTTTCAATTTTAAATATTTAAACATACAATAAACTTTGACTTTATACCTCTATACCTATTACCTAACCTAAAACCTCTCAAAAATCCTCTTGATGTGCAGATGTCGAATAAAAACCAACCCAACTTTTATTTTAATCACAACTTTCTCACAACACGTGCTGCATATATAATTTAAGTTCTAACCAAAACAAAAACCAATGCTTAATCTGGAAACTTTTCACTTCGATAAAATAACAACAACAACATTCCAATTCTAATTCCAATTTCAATTCCAATTCGAATCGCTTTTCCTTAATGAACTTCACAGAAAGCATTCTTAATTTTTCCAATTAAGTTATTCATCGAGTCCCATCACTTCACAACCCAAAATTTAACTTTTCCTATAACCTTAAAAAAAAAAAAACAATGTGACGCACATACCTACATACATATCTAACGATCGAACTAGAAAGACAAAGACAAACGAACAAAACAATATAAGGACGCAAAAAAAAAGGACAAAGAACATTCTCTAATTAAGTACTGTACACCCGCTGATGATGATGGTGATGATGATGATGATTTTCTTCTTCGGGAGAAGAGGTAAATGCGAGGAAAATCTTCCAACCCTTTCATTTCCGGGTCACGAAACGACATTTTCACCAGAGAACATTTTATGCCCCAATGTATATGCAATAGAGGGCTTCCTTTTGAAATCCTATTTTAACCCCTCTATATGAGAACGAAAAGACTGCTCTTCCATCCTACTTTCATCAGAATTCAAATTCAAGCTCCGAACTTGGAATCGGAATTGGACGCATGTGAATAGTTTCATTAGAGTTAAATGCCCCTTATCGCCGTCCTTCGACATACCAACCAGACACAGCCAAAGAGCAGCGTTCGTTGCTCGACGAAAGGTTTTTGCAAAAACTTTCTCAAGAGTACTTCAGCAGGGACAACTATTCAGACAGCAACCAGTTGGTTGAGCTAGTATTCTAGCAGTGGTATATATATAGGAGCGAGGAAGAGGTGTTGCAGTTGTTTGCTGCTCTGGTTACCCACACGCTATGTGGAGCCTCATACTGTGCTAGGTATACACGAGTAAAACCTCCTTAGTTTGCACGGAATTCATCCTCTCGTTGTGGTGCACGAAGGTTTGGTATTCCGTTTTTTTTCCCTTGAATATCTACCTCTACCTCTTTTTTCATGTTAAATGTAGGAAGGAATTGTTTTAGAAGTTTTTCTACTGCTCAGTCCGTACTACCCCATATAGTGTTAAGATAATTAGGTGGGGTGTGGTCATCAGTTTTGAAATAATAGTACATACCCACTTTTTCGATGGAATCCCTATATTTCCACACATGCCATTGAGGAAAAGAAAAAAAAAATTTTATATACCTCGTCTGACCATCATAAAGGACGACTAAATGGCGCACGTCAAAAGTTGAAAACAAGTGTAATTGAAAATTGAAATGAATTGAAAAATTATATGTTTACGTGTTAAGTAAGGGACGAGTTGGTAATTGAGCAGGAAACGAAATATATATAGTATAAGGGATAAGGGTGTGAGTTTGAACCTTTTTATTCTATATCAACTTTTGCCCTTAAAATGAGGGATGAATGTGTTTTTTGCAAAGAATCATAATAAATTCGACGTTTTATGAAAGTATCAAAAATCGATTCTTTTTTTTTTTGTTGCTTTTTTGTGTTCACGGCGCGGCGTCGAGTTCCGTATCTAATTACATGGACAAAAATAATAATAAATCATTTGGAAAATCACTGATAGACTTAAGAATGTTTAATTTTGCACGCGGTTCTTTTTGCATGGTTATTTTTTTTTCTACAACAAAAAAAAGGAAGAAAGGTTTGAAGAAAGTGAAGTGAATGGCAACCGGAAGGAAGAGGATGAAATGAAGGTAGAATTTCGAATATCCGGAAAAATTAAAATTCTTGTTTGGTATATTTTTGCGTGTTAACAAACAACTTGAATGAAAAGTCAAACAGGGGATTGTATGTAGGATAGGTATATGAAAAAGGTTGAGCAACAATGATCGCAATCAATAATTTTAAATTAAAGGAATTCGTTGAAATTTTTAATTAATTATAGCTTCAGATTGAAAATTATTTTTTTGCTCGTTTTGGTTTACCTACTTAGAGTCTCTTGGGGAAGACTTATATTGTTTTGGTTTAAAAAAAAATCGAGGAAATGGCTAGAAATATGATATCCAGAAGTTTTAATTATAAATAGTTCCAAAAATCTATGCTAATCACACGACCCTTATAGATTTTTGTATTTCTTGTCCCAGTTGCATTTGTATATGTTTTGAATTTAACATGTATGTAAACTAACTTGAATGTCCCAATAGGTTTGTTCGAATTCATTTTTAAACTTAATTTGATTCTTTTTGAGGAGTTTGAATGAAATTGCTCTCAACGAAAAAGAAAACTGTCATAATGTCGGGAACGGTTTTCGCACTTATTCAAAGTCCATGGCTTGTAAAAAAATGCAATATTTTTTGAATGCAATCGTCAATGAATTCAATAATATAATTGCATTAATTGATTTCACTTTGAGACTTTAGACTTCATATTATGCATTCTGCATTAATTTGAATCAAAAAGATTGCAATCATTTTTATTCCCAATCATTTTACTATACAATCAATTGAATGCAATCTTTTGAGAATTCAGGCATTCTTTGAATTCTTTTTCATTCTTGCTTTCTTTTGCATTCTTTCTTTCCTCCATAAGCTCTACGTGTTCTGGCCCAATTAAACTTTCCACATATAGGGAAATGGCAAATGGAAATGAATGCAAATAATTCATGATTTCCTAAAAGATTGCATTCAATTGATTACAGTAAAATGAATGGTAATAAAAATGCTGGCAATCTTTTTGATTAAATTAAGCATTATAGGTAGGTACCTACATGTATACATTTTTTATAAGAATGTCTATAAGAAATACTCAATTGTCAATTCTACATTTTCTTCCTAAAAAATATTATTATGTACTTATTGACTTGACGTGTAAATTAAACTTAGTTAAAGGATTAATATAAAAATAAAAATTTATCTTAACTAAAATTAAAATAAAATTAACCCTTGCGTTACCCTTGGCTGACAACTCTTTTTTTGTTATTTGAATTCAACTGAAAAATTCTGTCATATGGTCAGAAGAAATTTTTTGGATAAAAAATGTCAGGAAGGGAAAATTTTGCGTTCGCATTTGCAAGAAATATAGCATTATTTTTGACTTAAGGAACAGGTTTGGACTAAAACTGACTAAATCTGGCGGTCTAAAAAGTTGGCAAAAAACAAGATTTTAATATTTTTTTCGTAAATGACTTACAACTTTTTTTCTCAGAGATAAAAGTTAATCCAACAAAAAATTTGTGGCTCCAACCTTTCATGTTATATGTCCAAAAATTAATTTTATTCAAAATAAACGAAAATATATCGATTTGATATTGGAAATTTTTAACGTGTTTTTTCATGAAATAAATAAAACTTACTGACGATGGAAGCATAGCTTCCGAAATGCATTTAAGTAAATAAATAAATAAAATAAGTGTTTTTAAGTAATTTAGAAAATATATCCATTAAAATTTTTTTTTTTTTTTCAGTTTATTTGGTTTTATGAAGTAAGATTCTTTTTGACTTGCAATGCATTGGAAAATAAGTTAACCATTTGCAAAAATATTTGAATTCAATATTTTGTTCAGATTTGATATTATATGATGCGGTAGAGAACACTCATCTGTCTATTTGATATGCATCCCTACCAACAGAACGGCTGGGTCGAATTTCATAAAACTTGATACTTAGCGTTGTTTGTTATTATACTCTACAAATTTTGGTTTAGGACCCAAACCAACGGTACCTGCAATAGAACCAATTTTTTTCTATTTAAATTATCGTCTTTCTCGCTGGCAGTTTTATTGATTTTAATGAAAGTTTTTTCGTGAAAATTATTGTATTGGATTTTAATTAAATATTTTTTTTTTTGGGCACCCGATAACAGAATCCGACGAATGACATGCGAATTTAGGTTCAATTTTTATATTTTTATTATAAGCGAAATATCAAAATTGAGTCCTGAATCCTTTTGCACCTTATTCGTCGGATTCTTTAATAGGAGTAATTATTTTAAAATTTGTTTAAAATTATTTAAATTCAATATACATAATTAGAAATAAATTGTCTTTAAACTGCAGTTTCTTAAATTAAATAAACAAAATTAAAAATCGTTGGAGCCGTTTAATAATCAAAAATTTAATTTTTATATAGGTAGGTACCTACATATCTATGGATACGTACCTACCTCCCTAAATATTTTTAAACATTAAAAAAAAAAAAAAAAATACCTACTTTATTTTTTATTATTTATTAGTTAAATTTCAAAAAAGAAATATTTTACTAATTTTTCAAATATCGATTTTTCAGGGGAATTTCTGACTTCTCCTAGGCTATGATCCTGGATGACACTTATCTAAAAAAAAAAATTGGAATGTAAAATTTTAACTACGCAAAAATTTTCTATCCAGGAAATAAAAAAAAGTAAGCTTACCTATTATAGGGCAGATTTCAGTCGAAATTCAATATAAGACTTTCTAAATTTTTACCCGTTCGTCACAATAAACTCTGAAAAATTTCAACCAAATATTTAGAGCCATTTCCGAGAACCCAATAAATAAGATAATAAGATATGGTCGTCATAGTGGGTGGGTTTAATTAAAATCTTTTTACAAAATTTTCTCTTAATCAGAACCACTGAACAAACTGCAAATTTCATCGAAACAATAAAGTAGGGTTATGAATTTTGCTAAAACCTCTTTTCAGATTTTTTTTCTCATTTATCAGAACAAACTCTGAAAATGTCATCCAAATTTTTATATCAGTATATTTTTAAAAACCTCTGCAGCAACAAGGCTGCACAAAGTTAAGGCATTAATTCAATATTGTTAGACATTCACAGGAATTGAGTAAAGCAACTATTTTATACCCATTTTCCAAGCAATATTAATAAATATCTACCTCTTAAACGAAATTGGTTTAAAAGGTCAAAAAGTATTATAAAAGGTATTTTTCAAGGTTTTCTTTTACAAATTATGAAACAGAAATTATATTGCCTTCGAGGTAAATAAACCAACTATTGGAGAAGAGCTATGTTTAATGTACATAGTCCTTTTTATTTCTGAAATTAGGAAAAAAAGATACAACACACAGCTAAAGTCTTTTAAGTCGATAAACCTTTTTCCTGAAGGTTTTGGAGAAGGTTGGTACATCTGATAAATTCATAAGATCAGAAGTTTTAATATAACATTCCTCTTATCCACCCCCGAAAAAGCATATACCTATAGAAGCCTGCTGAAATTGCCCGAACATTATACATACACAAACACCTTACATGGGGTTTACACCAAAAACAAACGACCTTATGCACCATCTTATATAAATTGAAGTTGCCTTTGGCAATAACTGAGATAATGTTTTTATCAAGGCACATAGAAGGACACAGGGAAAAATATCCCTTATTTCTGATAAGTTTTGTATATTAGATGTACTAATAATATAGTCTTAATTCTTGCAAGGCATATATATACTGCCTCGCCTTTAATATAAAATCGAAGTTCGAAGAAACTCTCTGTGATATAATTGAAATTTGAAGCTGCCAATTACAAGAAAATGGTGTGTACCATGTGGGATTTAACATCAACCCCACCATTCCTCAAAGTTACATCAAAGGAATCGAAAAAAGAAGGTATTAGATAAATTATATGAGAATCAAAGTTGATGGTATAAATATATATAACAAATTTGTCGAAATAATCTTCGGGAAAGCCCACGAAATTGTAAAAACAAAAAACCAGGGGGTTTAACTAAACATTCCCAGATGCATGTACACCATTACGATGGTTAGACCTTTGATGGAGTAGCATGACGCAAAAGTACCAAACTTGGACTCCAAGATATATGTTATCAACCAATCAATCAATTTCATCATTACTCTTATTTTTATACATTTCAAACTTTTCCTTAAAGGTTTTCAGAAGAAGTGGAAGCCTTGAAGAAAAACAAAAATTTATATTTTATATTATCTACTGGTGCAATGAGAACCTGCCCTTCAACAGCAATATAGGTCATTTCATCGCCCGAGAATTGTTTTGTCTTATAAACCATTTGAGCAATTTTGAGAAATCGCATTTTAAGTTTCGCGTTGACCGATGAAGTTTTCTACAATTTTAATAAAATTTTGTGTCGAAAATCTTCTTTTGATTAAGGTTTTAGTTTTTAATCTGTAGAGGATTATGTCCAAGATCATTTTGTCGTATACGCCACGAAAATCAGTACTTTCTTCGATCCCCATACACATACGACAAAGTGAACACAAATGCGTTAGTTAAATGCATTACCGAACCGAGGGAGATTTTTTATTTTTTTAAAAACTAGAAGACATTTTAACATCTGGTTTTTAGTGTTTGAATACAAATTGATACGAGAGTTGAATATTAAAAACAAAATTACTAGAAAATAATGTAAAATTTTGAAGAAAATTAGTTTGAAAAAAACTTTCTTCATTTTTTTTTTTAAAAGGTTTAAAAAAGGCATAACATGTCATTGTAAGTGATGCGGTCGATTTTTAATAATTTCGTGTTTAACTAAAAAAAATGCAGTTAATCCCATATACGTACGACAAAACAATATTAAAAAAAAATATAGCGAAAATACATGGATATTTTGTCGTATATGCCAAAATTTGGCGTTTACGACAAAACAAAACTAAGGGATGAGTTATTTTGTGCGGATATACGACAAATGCATACTGATTTTCTCAGTAACGGTAAATGATAGGTCAAATCTGATTTCAGGAATGGAAAAAGGACCTTTGAAAACATAGAATT
Organism: Epistrophe grossulariae; assembly: GCA_929447395.1. Lineage (NCBI taxonomy): Eukaryota > Metazoa > Arthropoda > Insecta > Diptera > Syrphidae > Epistrophe > Epistrophe grossulariae. The sequence continues at coordinate 111,489,715 of OV839567.1, forward strand.
GCATTTTGGCGTTTACGACAAAACAATTCTCGGGCGACGATTTACTAATGAAAGTGGTCAGAAAAAGATTTCTAAAGGAATATTGATCATCATGGCGATTTACCATGGAGCAACAGAGTCTGGGTATAAAGAGACTCTATGTCTAGATCAACAGTAGTAAACTTTCATGACATTTCAAGACAAACAGGCTTTATTTCTTAAAGGCTGCAATTTTGCAACTCTAAAATTTCTTTGTTCCTCTTACTGGGCTAAGGAAACGGAGAATACCGCACAGAGATCAAAAAATAAAGAAATTGGGTGGCGTGTGTATAGGCTTACCATCCGTCAAAATTTCACCTGACGCGTCAGGCTCTTAATGTCCAATCAGGCATTGGCCAGGTTTCATCCTTTGTCAGGCTTTTTTATAATTATCGCACAAATTAATATAATCGTTAAAAGAAAAACGTTTACTGAATGCTTTCAAATCGAAATGCTTGTAAATCGCAGTGAACACTCAACACATTCATTTTTTTCATTTAGTTGTCACTTTTTAGAAAGAGACAAAGAGTTGTGCCGCAGGGTGATTCAAAAAACATCTTTTCTCGAAATTCAATCGGGACCGGGCGAAATTATGAAATCGCTAGCATTCTTTTAGCACCAAAACTCGAAAAGTTATGCAGCTTTTAACATTTGATAAAAATTCCTATTTCAAGCTAAATTATTGAAAAAGCACTGGTAGCGACCAATAAATGCTGTTCGATTTTGAATTTTTTGGTCTTAATGTTTTGTTTTTAATATAAGCTTCATAATTTCGCACGGTCTCGGTTAGTTTTAGAGAAAAGTGTTATTTTGAATCACCCTATTGTGCAAGATATGACATTTCCATTTTATGACGTATTTTTGTGTGTACTTTTTTTTGTGTCTGCTGCAGATTGCAGTTGCAATCTATTTATCGTCTCGTCGTCTTCGTGCATCCAAATCAAGGTAAGTTATCTATGAATATTTTTTATAATTTTTTATTCATAAAAATGGAATTTCAAAAAGAAAAAAAATGTTTTTTTATTTGTCAGGCTTTTTTCTCAAAAATCAGGCATTTCTTACTATACTGTCAGGCTTTGCTGATTTTAGAGCTGGTAACCCTACGTGTGTAGAACCAGTGTTTAGTAACTTATACAACTCTCAACTATTCCTGTGTACGTGTTATTGGTTGGTATGAAGGGGACCTACAATTTTCTGTTGAATCCGAACAGCAAAGGTAAGAAGCACTATTTGCATGACGAAAAATATTAATACAGTAGAACTCGCTTAAGAGAAACGTAAAATGTCGGTCTTTGTTTAAACGAATCCCGCTTAAGTGAAACAAAATTTCAGTGCTTCCATTACAACGACTATGTTTTCCCTCAATATTTGTCTATACTTTTGTATTTTGCTGTCCATCTTTTTTCACAGAACAGGAAGATGCTAGGAAAATATTTTCTTCGCAAAGGACTGTCCCGGAAAAAAGTAATTATTTTTTTTCCGTCCCAGATCTCAAAGACTTTGTCAATGACTAAATTTAATTTGCACGAGCTGTAGTGAAAAAATTTTGCACCAAGGACCAACGAACCAAATTAGAACCCCAGCACAATATTCAGTAAAATCTATTATATATATTATATATATCCTCGAGAGGTGAGAGAAAAAAATTAGGCCCAAAACCAAGAAACAAATTTGGATCTAGGTTTTCATCCGGGTTTGCTTTATGGAACCAGAAAATAAGTTTTTACTCAGGCAGGTAGACGGCAGGTCAGTCGGTAGGGAGTACAAACTGTAATGTAAAGAAAAAAGAGATGAGCATACAACACTGCTGTAATTAGGATCGGGGTGAACCATATGGGTTATATGCCGATAAGAAAACGCGGCTAATGTTTTGATGTTTGTACCATACAAGGTTAATTCCTCCTGGAGAGCCCAAAAATGTGAAAACAAAAGCGGGCTGAATAGACAACTTTGCTTGAATCCCGACGTGCGTGCGTCGTTTGATACCCAGCAGACCCTTCATTTCCCTCCTCCGGAGAACGTGGAGGCACATTAAAATAACACCGATAATATCTTTGGGTTAAAATAATCACTCGATTAAAAATTAAATTCAATTTGTTTGGTCCTCTCTAAAGCGCCGTAGTTAATTTTAGTAAATCTCCCAGGTTTGTTTTATAAGTACCTTAAAAAAGAAAAGAAAAAAATTAAAAATAGAAGAAGAGTTACGATTTTTTCAAATTAGGAAGAAACTTTTGGGCCACCCTGTAGAAAGCATTTTTGTCTTCATTCCCAGGTTACACAGTCAATTGAGTCAAAAGTTGCTCTTAAATCTACAAAAAATGCTTATAACTTTCTTCTCTTATCCAGATATGACTTAGCGATGTATTTCAATGAAACATGTTGTCAATTCCGTTGAGTGATCTTTCCTAAAATCAGCTTGAAACTCGCTTAGCAAGAGTTTATCTTGTTGGAATTGTCAATTCCTCGAAAGATGCAGCAACTCGTAAGAAATATTACTTTTTTTTTATTTTTAGGTTATTGTTCGATCTTAACAAATCTTATCTTAAAAAAATAATTGTTAAACCGAAGAATTGCCAAATTTTGATCAATTTATTTCATGCAAATTTAAATAAATATCACAGGCAATTAACAAACCGACACGACCGATATAAATCTCATGTAAGGCCTTTTCCCCCACCATATGCCCATCAATTCAAGCCAAAACGTATAGCTTCCAAAAAACAACAATCTCCAAAAAAGCAAGCCATAGTATAACAAAATTAAAAAAAAACATTGCGGGTTGACCATAAAATTTTTTCACGTGGTTAGAGCTGAATTTTCTAATTAGACAGACACCTCTCAGCGATTTATCGCTTTTGTATCAAGCATCTGTAACATTCGGACATTGTCTGGCTGCTAGGTGATTGTCTTTTTTATCAGACAGTTGGCAGTTGGCTGCCAATTGGATTCAGATTGGATGTCGGCAGGAAGCAGTAAATCACCTGCACCACTTCCCTCGTTTAGTCTTTCTCTCTGCCTGATGATCAAGGACCTTCATTTAGTTCCTGCCGCCGCACCGCCACAGCAATGCCCATATAGTACATTTTTGATGATTTTTTTTTTGCTGTTCCTATTTTTTTCTATTTATTTTTTGTTGTATTATTTTGACTGCCGTTTCTATCGTATAGACAGGGTTTATACAATTTTACATATAGCCATTAATTCGTCTGTTGCTGATGTGGTATTCTAGTGTAGTAAAGTAACGTAACTTCCAGGTCCCTGTGGGAGTTTTACTGCGGTATATAGTATAGACCAAAGCTGACGGGAGTATATATACTTGACGAAGCGAGTTAACAAAAACCCTGTTCTTGTGCAACGTTCAGGAAAATTCAGTGTGTGATGTGTCCTGTGGAACTATATTCCTTATATATGTATGTAGGAAGGTATAGGTACCTATATCTACCCATCACTATATTAGATATGGGGATTTTCATTTTGGGAATTCTCGCGCGCTATATCGAGATAGTAGATAATAGGGATTCGTTCTTGTTCTCTTGTCCTGTACATCTACTATACTCTGCTGGGCAGGATAACGAACAACAACAACAACAACGACCAAACGACCAACGACTACGACGATGAAAATCGAATTTCCGTCGTTTGGACTGATTCGATTTCACAATGCAATTTCACGGTCCTTTCCAAGTCTTTAGGCCAATGGCAGGACAACAATGCCGCAGCCACGGTGAAAGTGAATGTATACTCTCTCGATTCGAAATCTACAACAGTACAAAAAAATTGAAAAAAAAAACTATACAACACAAATGAATTCGTACAATAGCTAGATAGAGGATGAGCTCAAAAAACATCGCATCGTCATCATTGTATTTTGGCCTTCGGCAAGTTTGTTGTTCTGGCTAAAATGGAATTAAAAGCGTTGAAACGAAAATCGATTGGTTTTTGGTCATGCTACTATATACACTGGCTTGGTATAAAGTTCAGAAAAGAATGACAACCTAAGTTGTATAGCTGTTATAGGTAGCGGAGTGGATATAGCTGTAGGTACAATATGCAGGTTTATCGATACAGCTGTAGTTGCTGTCAATATGAAGAAGTTCGAAGAGCAGAACGTAAAATTTGTATTCGACGTTTATAGAAAAAAGCAAAATGAATATGCTAAATGGTTTTAGTTAGATATTTTAAGATCTAATCAACTTTTTGCTTTCAAAGACGGGCAGAGCATAATTGGGGATAAAAGATAGTTGAGATTTAATGTACTCACAAAAGTGAGGAGCATTGCGAGTAAAGAATTTATCGAACAAAAATTAATATATGTATGAGTTTTTGCATTAAGATTCTAATTTTCATCAAAAGCACAGAAAAAATATTTTAAGTATTTTTTTTTTTTTTTATATTTTAAGTATAAGACCAAAAAAGAAACACTTTGGACATTTTTAATAATTCAATTAAATTTTTAATACGACAATTTTTGTGGTTGCTGTTGACAAAATCAATGTACTTCTTAAGTTCAAACAATTAAATGGCGCCCGGGCTTCCACTACACAATTTTTTGCTTGTTTTTTTTTGTGGCTTTGTTGAAATAATATTTTAATCTAGAAACTGTTTTATATTTAGATTGAAAAATTCATCATAATAATTTAAAAAAAATGTAAAGTCGACATTTTGAATCTTTTTTTGCCTAACCTCTTAGACAGCTGGCCGCGCCGCCAAGAGACTCTCTTTATTTCACTTTTCATCGTGCCGAATAGGTCACATGCAGTTGCCCTTTAGATAATAGTGCGATTACTAATTTGTCTAAAATAAAACAATTGCTGTGTGGACGAAGAAGAGGAAGAATCGATTTCTCTGTACATGTTCTGCTCTATCTCAAAAGCGTAGACTCCACCTGGTAGAATTCTACTACAATAAAACCCGCTTAAGGGAAAATCCCGCTTATCCGAAACACTTTCTTTATCCCCGGGTATTTGTCGACCAATTACCTTTATAACACTCCGCTTAAGCGAAACTCGCTTAAGTAAAAAACCAAAATACCTGAAACATATTTTCAGTTAAATTTAATATTTTTCATTGAAAAAAACCCTCTTAAGTGAAAAAAAACTTTTCATAGAACAGAACAAAAAATTTGCTGAACGCTTTTACTTCTTTTTTATTTTTCACCTCCATCAAATTTTCATCACGAAAATGACAATTGAATTTCTGATATGTCAGAACCCTTTTTGGAATTTTTAAATCCGCTTACGTGCAAATTTTTTTTCACTTATCCGGACTCAGCTTAAGGGAATTTTTTTTTCATTTAAGCGGGGTTCGTTTAAGTGAAAAACCCGCTTAAGTGAAAGAAAGACTGTGACATTTTGCAGTTGCTCTTAAGTGGGTTTTACTGTACAGTGATCCTAGTAATCTGGAAAATCATGGCATTAGTAGTCTCTTGTGTAACGCGACAGCTCGTGTAGAACCTGGCTCTGGTGACTTACAACTCTCAGCCATTTCCATGTACATGTCCTGCTCTATCTGAAAGGTGTAAGCTCCACCTGGGAGAATTCTACTACAGTGATCCTATAGTAATCTGGCAAATCATGGCATTTGTAGTCCCTTGGGTGGCACGACAACTCGTGTAGAACTAGGCTCTAGTGACTTACAACTCTTAGCCATTCTTGTGTGCATGTTATTGGCAGGGATAGAAGGGAACGAACCCAAACGGCTTAGGTGAGAATCACTTTTTCATATCATGAAATGCCTACTCTTTGAGGATTTGTCAATTCCTCGCAAGATGTAATAACCCGAGAAAAACATTTCTGTGTTTAGCTAGCATAGGCTGAAAAACCAAGGTATGGCTTCGGATATCCTGATCACATGTCCAAAAAAAAGGGAAATACTGAGAATGTTCGATGTCGGACAGCTTCAGGAGATGGCAATTCTGATCGAGCCTCTAATAACTTCGGAAGTAGTCCTATCCCTTCAGCAGCAAATATATGAAAAACAATCGCAACATTACCAAGAAGCTATCAGGGATGCAGCCTCTGGCGTGCTTGGATTTACATGACCACCACAAAGAAACTCCTGGTTTAACGATGAGTGCCGGCAAGCACAAGTATAATGCATACAGAGCGGTGCTCTACTTGCAGAAGAGATAGAAGAACACCGGCTTCTCAAAAGGAAAAAGAAAAAGCATGAGAAACGCGTGTTCGAGGAAAGAGGGATAGCATAGCAAAAAGTTGGGAAGTTTGACGGAAAGGTAAAAAGAACCTCTCAAAATAAAAAGCTGTGAACAGAAGATTATGCAATGACGCGACGATCAAAGGAACATCGTGGTAGAATCGCAGTCAATCAATCAATCAATTTCTGTAAACTGTATAAAGTCGATGATGTAATCGAATTCCGCTGTCAGACAGATTGCTACAAAGACGACAAATGCCATTAACTCCTTCCACTTGATCTTGACGAAGGGATGATAGCCATACTTAATTCCAATAAAGCTGCAGCTGGGTGGCCGAAATGTTCAAAGCAGCCAACAATGACCTGGAACAGAGTATGCACCGGTTCATCTGTAAAAAATGGTCAGAGGAAAACATGTCCGATGAATGGAATCTTAGCAATGTTTTCCCGATACTCAAGAAATGGGACTCTCTGAGCTGCACCAATTACAGAGGCATGAGTTTTCTTTATATCATCGCTTACAAGATCTCTTTTCACGCATTATTTAAATGCCTCCTAATACCATTTGTTAACAACCTAATTGATCTATATTAGTGTAGCTTTAGGCCAGGAAAGTCTAACAATGACCAAATATTTATTTACAGTATGACAGATTTTGGTAAAAAAAAATCCAGGAACCAGGGACTTCAAATTGATACAAACAACCTTTCCACTTTTCAGCGATTTGCAAGGACATTGGACAGGCTCTATAGAGTCAATCTCATATAGAATGAAATGTCAAGTTTTGGCATCCCTATACCAAAATCGTGTGCAATACGGATGATGCTCCATCAAAGTCGGAAAAGACCTCACCGATAGCTTTGATGTCTAAAATGGATTAAGTCAATTGCGATGCCTTATCACCCGACTTCTTTAACATCGTTCTTGAAAAACTAGACAAGGTCATTAAGAGGGAATATACCTACAGCAAAGCATCTTTGGATCCAACCTCGAAGGGCGGCGCAGAAGTAGACTGAAACTCAAATTAAGCACGCATATGGAAGGAGACCATAAACAACTTGACATACGAAACTGGAAACAGCTATAGCTGGGGACCAAGCTGGATGGAAAGAGTTTGTTGATTTAGGACCCTGTTCACTCTTAGGACTGCAACTTCACCTGAAGTAAATAATTTAGCAAGAAAGAAAAAAGAGTAAAAAAACAGTTTTTTTTTATACTTTGACTTTTATATAAACAAATAATAATAATTTTTGTTTTCATTTACCTACATGCCCAAAAGAAATGGAAAATTCTGAAAACTTTAAAGATGATCTGTTGCACAGTTTTCTAATTCCGAATGGTGAAAGTTTTATAGAAAACTAGCTAGCCCACCCGGATTTACAGGGAATTTTTCATTATTTTTAGCTATTTATAAAAAATGATAATTAATTTGACAGCGTAACGCCATCTGTTGGAGATACCTTTGTCGTGAGGGACACAACACAATTAGTCGATTGTCAATTCCGATGTGTTTATCATTCTTTAGAATCAAATATTTTCAGGTATTTTCAGGATTATTCAAGTAATGCCACAAATAACCCCTGAAAGTATGCAATTTCGGGTTTTCATAATTTCCTACTTTTCCGGTCGAAATTTTCAAATTTTTGGCTCCGAAGTGTGTTTACCTGGTTCAATACTTAACCAATAAAAATCCAAATAATTTTTATATATTTAGAAGATTCACGAAATTATAAAGCTTTACAAAAATCACTAAATTTCTGATTCCTTATTTTTTTTTGACTGAGTATACAAACCTTAAAGGTAAGACCGCATTCGGAACTCAACTTCACGACTTATTTGTAGGAAATTGTATGAGCTATATCGCATAAATCGACAAAGCTGTACTTCACAGCGCGGCACTATATGCGACAAAGTTGATAATCTGATCAACTTTGTCACGACATGAAGAATTCCGTTTAGTTTCGCGCGAAAGTGCCCGCTGTGTCGCTGAAGTGCAGTTGATCCGCCTTGTGCGGTTTTATTTTAAGACCTACATAGATATGTAGGTATACAAAAAATCCCGACGCATTGAAAAGGTCAAGAGTTATACTATAGTTAACTGCTGATGTCAAGTGAGATAACCGGGATGAAAATCCAATTTTTGTATAGGTATATTAAGAGCACTTTAATCTCAAGCAACGAAAGCTAAACCCTTTTCAACAAAAAAAAACTTTCAAACAAATAATTCCAATTAAGGAACGTCTCTATTTCTTTTTCTCGCCTGTAATCATCCTTATCAAAAAATCCTAACAGGTAACCATCTATTCATACCTTTCTATGTTAAAAAAAAAATAAAAATAAAAACAAATCCAAAACATGAAGATGTCTACATGCAAATTCAAATCCCAACACAAATTGTACCAACGAACGCAATCAATTCTTATACAAGTGTGGTTGTTATGTTCTTCTAAAAAAAACCTCATGCATGTCAAAGACAAGAATTTCAATAGCTTTTGCCTCACATAACACATCTATATACATTGAGTATACAAGTAGGTATAGGTATACACATTATATGAGTGAAAAATAGAATCAACAAATAGTAGATACCTACCTAGTACCTGGTATTCAACAACAATCATGCCAACAAATATCGACAACAAAAGCTTTCCAGGACACGAACTCACCAAGTCACAATATACCTATATACAAAAACAAAAAAGATATCGAAACAGCGCACCCAGAATTCACATCCAGGAAAGAAAATCCTAAATGCACTTGCTCATTGCAAGAAACAAATCCACCATCATAGCCTAGCACCACCGCACCAAATACAACTTCACTCGATTCGAATTGCATGTTACGCAGCAGGAAAGAACGCAAGCAGCAGCAGTTATATAGAGAATAGCAACAAAATTTAAACAACAACAAAAAATAGAAAAAAGGATCCATTATTATCCTTCTATAGTTTTATCGTCACCACACCGCTACTACTATACGGCTCGAGACTACAGCCAGGCTAGGATTCAGGATTGCAAATGCGGTCGGTGTACTACTGCTCTGCGACACAGCATGGCTCATCGTTATCGACATATCCATTCTCATTCTGCAATTTATACTTCTCGGTCTTACCTCTTTTAACTTTGGGCTTAGATGGAAAATATATCTAGACAAAGCATATATAGAAAGTTCTAGGGAAGAATGAAATGTATGAGTGGGAGACTATTCCTCAATTCCAACAAGGATATAATTGATTTCCCATCGTATACGTATATACTATACCTATAGCCTCCAGGATGTTACGTTACAATTTCATGCTTTCAGTATGGCTATGGCTTGTTGTTCAAAGGGGTGATGAGAATTTTCTTCTCCAATTCACTTTTTCTCAATGGAAAGGAATTTTTTCTGGCAAACAACAACTACTACTAGCTTAACAGAATCGATATAGAGAAAATATAGAATTCTGTTGACACAACAACAACAAAAATGCAATAAAAATGAAATGAAGAAGAAAAAAATCAGAAGCAACAGCACCAGATGGGGTAAAATCAAAAAAAAAAAAAAAAAAAAAACAACAAATTCCCAGAATTAATGAAGCATGAAATGGTTTCCAATTGTGTGGGATATTTCACTTTTATTTTTTAGGTTTAGATGCATATAGGACAACAATCATCTCCATCCAATTCACATACTGAGCGTTTGAGAAAAATTGGAAACAATCTTCATAGCTACCTTAGTCTACACCTATACCTACTCTTCTTGCTAAATTTTCTCTTTTCTAAATCAATAAGAAAAAAAAGGATAAAGGTAGAGTAATCGTAGGTATCGTAGGTATTTATATTATCTTCAATGTCAAGTGTGACATTTTGAAAATGTTTTTTTTTTTTTTAAAAAAAAAGAAAAAAACAAAAAAACCTTATTTAAATAGCTTCTTGCAACAAAAACATGGATTAAGGGATTTTCGATAAAACGTTCAACGGTGGCCCTTTCTCTCAGAGTGGGGTTTTCAAATAGGTATGAATATGGTATAGGTAAGGTAGTTTGAAATATATAATCCCCATGTGGAAATATATCTACTTGTATGGTACCTACTATAATATATGTCATCTAATTCTTTTGTAATCCTAAAGGATCAAATATGCCATTTTTATGCGCTAAAGGTATTTTTATGTAAATTTAGTATGGGGCAAAAAAAAAAAAAAACGGTTCGTTTTGACCTTTTTTATGTGTGTTGAACCGCATAAAACTATGTACACATATTTATATATATTGTTTGGGGAGGTTAGAACAAATGAGCATTTGATTTGCGTTGTACTTTTTTTTCTCCATTTTTTTTTTTTGTTAAACTTTGTGGATCAATCGATTTAGGATTGTTTTTCAAGGATGTAGCAAATATTTTATAGATTACTGGGTTTTTTTTATATATATATGTACATTGTGCCAAGGAAAATATTTTTTTTTTTAAGGTCAGAAGTGGGATACATGTACGCGTATTACTCACCAACTGGAAATAATTTATCAAAACATACTGATATATCAGGGCAGACTTACCTGAAAAGAAAAAACGAAATTTGTTTTTATAAGTTTGAGTGTAAAAAATATTGTATTTTTAAAAATTTAAAATATAATTTGCATGACTGGGTCGAATGGACCTGCTCGCTTTTTTTAAGAAATATTTTTAATGACCTTCACCATGTACAGCTAAAAATAAATCGATAGCCCGAAATAGATGGTCAAAATCAATTTGTATTGAAAAGTAATTGAAACGGCACCCTGCATAAATATTATAATAATCAGTTACATTTTTTTACTTTTGAAAGCTTGTTTTACTTCAGTTTCTTAAAAGGTATAGAACTTACCACAACTCACTTTTCATCAAAAGTTATGACCATTTGAATTCAATAGAAAAATTAAATGGGTGGGGGTCATTATTCTGTAAGATGCCAAAATTCACTTTTTAAAATTCTGTAATTTAAAATTCTGTAAAACTAAAATTCCGTATTTCAAAATTCTGAAAATCAAAAAATTCTATTTTTCAAAATTCTGGAAAACCATTATTCTGTATTTTAAAATACTGTATTTCGAAAATTTTGAAAAAAGGCGCATTTTTTTTCATTATCAAAACAATTTTTGTTTTATAATTTACAGAATTTTTGAAGTTCTGCATTTTGAAGTTCAGAATATACAGTATTTATAATTTTCCAGAATTTTGTATGTACAGAATTTTGATATACAGAATTTTGATATACAGAATTCTGAATTTACAGAGTTTTTTAATACAGAATAAAAGATTTACAAAATAATGAAATACAGAATTATGATCATACAGAATTTTCAATTCATTTACAGAATTTTGGTCATACAGAATTTTGTAATACAGAATAACGACCAGTTTCCAAATTAAATAGTTGACCCTTAATTATTTAAAACTGTTGTATAATTTAATTAAAATCGTGTAAACATAATGATAATGAGGTTAGAGGTAGTTGAAAATAAAAAAAGGAATTTAATTAGAGGTATAATGTTAAAAATGAATAAATGTAAAATCCGTTCGTGTTAAATGTCATACCCGCAAAATTTTAATCAAAATATGATTTTAATTAAAATAGGATTCGTTTTCGAAAAAAAATAAAATTTTCTTTGAAAGTTTTTAAACATTTACATGAAATGTACCGTTTATTTCAGCTATATGAATAATTTTTGTTTAAAATCAGCTAGATAAATTATTAAAAACTAAAAAAACGCCTGGGGCCAAATTTAGTTAAAATCCGACTTGGTCGATTTTAATTAAACTTGGCCCCAGACAAAAAAAAAAGAAACAAAAAACAATTGAGTTTCTATAAAAGATCAATGCTATTCTAAAGTGTTTTATGATAAAAAAAATTGACAAAGTTCAAAGGAAATATTTAAAGACGTCGTTTTAAGACGTTTGGCTTTGAAATTAAGAGAAATTACATTTAATATGTATTTAAACGCAACAATTTCGAATATACATAATATGAAAATATTTAATTTTATATTTTAAATCTAAAAGGATATCATTTAACTTTAAAAAATTACGTTTAATTTGAAAGCGTTCAAATTAAAATATAAATTATAAAAGCCATTGAGAAAAACTTCCAGTCTTAATGATTAATAATGAACTGAACTTAACAAAAATTCCGTATTGACAAGTGAGTTCGCCGGGACGAAACGCCCATTTTGTATATTTTTATTGGATAACTAATAATTAGCTTGCACAACTGTGTAGACATTAAGTGAAAATTTGCCTTTCAGCTTATGAAGTTTTATATGAAAAGTAGAAATTTAAAAATATTGGCGCAAAATTTTAAACATTTTAACGCGGCTCTAAATCTACTTTAAAATGGGAGTCGGCTCTAAATAATAATTTTAGAATGAGACTCGGCTCTTTGTAAATTTTAAACGACATAAAGTATACTTTAGCGTTAAAGAAGTCTTCCAACTTTAAAACCAGCAAAACGCTTCTCTATCTTTTTAAAGTATGCTTTATCTGTGGGAAATTATCACTGTGAGTGTGAGTTACACAAACACAAATGCATCCACACAGGGAAGGCGTACAAAAACTAATGCTACTCTGGACGAGATCGGGTTCAGCTAATTCCCGTGATTGAAGTGTATTTTTATTTTCAAACAATTTGCTTTTTTATAGCAAAATGCTACGAAAAATCAATTGAAAATTATTCTCAGATAATGTATTAACCTAAAAAATATCACTTCACATTACTTTGTGTGGAATATGAGACACAATCAGCACGTGAAAAGAGAAATTTGAAAACTCCATATTATAGGTGTTTTCACACGATTTAACGCAGCACCTCATGTTGTTTTATGTTTTATTTTTTTAAATATTGCAAGTATTCACTATGTTAATTTTTATATCACTTTTTTATTTAGTATTTTCACTATTTTACGTTTTAAAATCTCAAAACACTCTCCTATGGCTCGGCAAAATTACAGATTGGGTTCTTTTTGTTTTTTTTTTTTTTTTTTAATTTTCGTTCTGTTTGATTTATTCAGCTGTGAAAATTAGGCGTGTTTCACAAAAGTTTGCTGACGTTTTGTTAAACTGGTTCTTTAGTTAGAAGAGTTGTTTAAAGTGTTTAAAATTAATAAAAATTTAAACAAGAATTTTTAAATAAAGGACTGTTTTAACTAGAGTCGGGTTTATTGCTAAAATTTTGTTTAAAATTTTGCACCATTATCTTTACATACATTTTAAATTTTATTTAAATTTTAAAGTGAACGTTTTCAAATGGATTTTAAAAAATTTATCATTTTTAAAAAAGTTAGTAACTTAAAAAGTGTTTTGCTTTAAGAACGCTTTAAATTTTACTTGAATACTTTTAAAAGTGTTATTATCAAATCAAAGGGTTCGGTTTTAGTTTTAATACAAAGACTTTTAATGTTTTTTAAAGCGTGAGTAATTAAATTTTAAGTATTTAATTTGAATTTAAAAGTAAAACATTTTGTAGTTTAAAATTGAGAAACTTTAAATTTAAACAGTTTTCACTTTTAAATTCAAAGTGATTCGCGTTGAAGTTAAAACAAAAAAATTGTAACTTTCAATTTGAATTCTTTTCAATACGGTTGTCTTTCATACATGTTAACTTTTCATTTTAAAGTGGTTTATTCAAGAGTTTAAATTGTTTTTTTCTCGGTGAATAAATAAAACCGCACAATAATAATAAAACCGTTCCTACACAAAAATATAGGTAGATAAACAAAATTATTTCCCAAATGAACAAAAAAAATATTGCCTCCTGCAAATGCAAAGACCACCACCGAAGATGAGATGAATTAGCACACAAAAAAATGAGAAAAGAAATGAAAATTCTAGACAGCTAAAAGCAAAAAACTATCTGCCAATTTTTTATATTAGGTAGGTACATATAGATATCCACGGAGTAAAGAGAGAAATCGCTGACATACATTCATAGAATGAAGCAATGTACCTATACTCTAGAATCTATTAGTTTAGATATTGTCAAGATGAGCAACTGAAAAAAATTATGAGTAGAATTAAAATCCATAATTTTAAATTGAAAATAAAAAACCGACCGCACAAATCGGAAACAAAAAGAAATTGAATAATTTACTATTATAATTAAAAGACTAATATTGATGAACAAATAATAGCATCTAATGGTAATGCTAATTGAAAATGATTTTATTTGCAATTTTTTAAAAATTAATTTCGTGGCTTGTTTCAATATTTTTATTTATTTTTTTTTTTGCTCAAAATTCAACCGTCTGTTAAATATGTAAATTTATTTGCTGATAAAATATTTTGCTACCAATCCGCTCGATATACATGCATTTATTTTTTTTGTATGTCAATAAACTTCAATATTCAAATTTCAAACGATAAATTCACTAACCAGAACGATTAATAATTCTAAATGTAGAGATGCATTTTTTTTTTAATTATATATTCATGAATCGAATTAGAAATACAAAAAAATAAATATAAAATCAATTTCCATTTGAATTCGATGATGCTGCAGAATTGCAGATAGCTGAAGTTTTATTTAATTATTTTTTTGTTGTTGTTGTTGATAACACTTTACTTATGAAATCAATGGAAATCTGCTGATATACATACCTATATTGAACATGATAGGTTTTCACATCTACTATTTTAATCGTGATTATAATTTAAATAGAGAACGAGTATAATATGTATATTGATGCAATTCAAAGAAATAAATTACCATTTTTGTTAGTCGAATTATACGTAGTGGAATAATTTTTTGTGAACTATGTATGGACGTAGTCGTACATATAGCTTTGTCATACTAATTTCAATTATATTTGACAGTTTGACAATTATGTTTATTGATTATGCCTATCTATATAGATTTTGTGTTGGAATCCATTTGAATTTTCTAATTAAACTGATAAATTAGAAAAGGAATCTCTGTTCTGCTGCTGTAATGTTTACCTAAATTCTAATATTTTTAATATATACTCGTACATAAAAGGAATTCTGTTAAATAAAAACATTAATTTAATGCTCAAAATATCCGTTTGCCGTTTGGTTTTAGGTTAGGATAGTTTAAAATGGCTTTAATTGAACCATTTTTAACCGCATCCTTCCACCTTCTTATACCTTCGCATGAAATTATAAAACATAGTATCTATTATTTTGATTTAAAAATTTTCTTGGTATTTTAGGTTTAATGTTAATGAATTTTAAGCTAAATTCAAATGACGCTATGCAAAATAACAAAATGCGAAGTAATGAAATGGAATGTTTTAACAAAGAGCGAAGTAATAAAATGGAAAATAGTGATTTGCGAATTTATATGTAATATTATGCGAAATAATAAAATGCTATAGATTAAAAATGCAATGTAAAATATTATAAAAAATATTAAAATGCAAAACAATGCAACTAGAATGAATGATTTGAACGAATCGTTAAAATGCGAAATATTGATTTGTGAAATTTTAATTAACAAAGTAAAAGAAATACAAAATAATGAAATGCGAAATAAATATTGCAATGTATAAACTATAATGGAAAATATTAACATGCAAAATAAGGCAGATAGAATGAATGAAATGATCGAAACAATAAAATGCGAAAAAGCTATTGATTTGCGAAATTTTAATTAATGAAATATGTAATACAAATGCGAAATAATGAAATGCGAGATAAAAATTGTAATGTGAAATATGTATTATGTAAAGAGGTACAATCCAAAAAAAAAATGCGAGACAATTAAAAGTGAAATATTTATTTGCGAAATTTAAATTAACGAAGTAATAGAAATGCAAAATAATGAATTGCGAGATAAAAATTGCAATCTGAAATTTTATGAAAAAAAAAATAAAATGCAAAACGATGAAAATAGAATGAATAAAAAAATTACCAAAGTAATAAAATGCGAACTTTTAATTTGCGAAATTTTAATTATAAAAAGTTATACAAATGTGATACAAAAATTGCAATGTGAAATATCATGCAAAATAATAAAATGCGCAACAATGGAAAGGGACTTTCTAATTTTACTCATAATTATAAAAAAAATGCGAAATATTGATTTGCCAAATTATATAATTTCCAAAATAATATAGTTCGAAAAAGTGAGCAAAGCAGGTATGCAAAATAATAAAATGCGAAACGATGGAAAAGGAATATATAATAATGTGGCCAAAGTCAAAAAAAATTCGAAATATTCATTTGCGAAATTATATAATTATCGAAGTAATATACATAATGTAAAATAGTGAAATGCGAGGTAAAAACTCCGAAGTTAAATATTCAGCTTTATTGTGAGTTTTGCCGGAACACATTCCTCCCGGAAAATTTGATATTTCACTTTTCGCCTATTGTGAGTTTCACCCGAAATTTTGTGTTAAAAAAATTCCCCTTATTGATGAAACATTAATTTCGGAATGTAATGTTATCGACAGGATAAATGTTCACTTATTTTCAGTAGGCGAACGAAATTTCGTTCGGGCGAAACTCACAATAGCTTTTAAAATTCCGAGGGAACAAAAAATTTTAAGGTGAAATATTTTTCGGGTGAAACTCACAATAAGGCTGATTATGCCAAAGGATGATTTTGCGAAACAATGAAAAATTTCCAAAAAAAAATGCGAATTGAAGAAATCAAAAGACAAATATACATAATTGCGAAATGAGAATCAGTTAAAAAATTCTGCTATATCAGTTTTGTAATTGCGAAAGATTTTGAACAACGGTCGACCGTACCTAACCCCTTACAGAAACACATCGATTTGTCATCATAAAACAAATTGAATAATAACAACAAAACTCAGTATTATTTCAAAATAAATGTTTAAATAAACGAAATTAAGTTGGCAATCTAACCAAATCGATATCTTTTTTAAATCTGAAATAACTTGTTTGTCTGTCTGGCTGAAAAAAATTCCCACGTTTTTTTATGCATACCTACCTACCTACACCCTAGTTATTGATGAAAAGTAAACTTTATTCATCTTATATTTATTGATAGATGTGTAAAGATCAGACCACACACAAACAAGTTGTTTTATGACCAAAACTAAACATACAATCCAATGGAATGAATCGATTGGGGTCATAACATTTTTTGTTGTTGTTGCTGTTTTAATTTGAATCAAATGTGCTGTTTATTACAAGTTTTTATTGATCATTTGTTGGCGTTTGCACGTCGCCACTAGTTTCTGTTATTCTGTCTATTTTGATAGTTTTTTTTTTATTAGTTTTTTTTTGTATTGTAACTCATTTGCATTTGAATAAATTGAATTAATTTAACAATTAAAAATGAGGTTTTTTTATTATTATTTTAATCCTCATTACACGACATCTTATATATCGATTGGATATATGATGATGATTAAAAGTGATGTTTTTATAAGTTTTTTATGTGAATGTCGTTAAAATTCCAATTCAAATAAAAAACAAGAAGATCTCAGACAAGAGATTATATAGGCATTTAATTATTATCAAAAAAGACAGTTTTGTGGTTTTATTTATGTTGGTATGGTAAAGAATAATAATTAAGACAGACAAAAGAAATCATAGACACGTTATAAGTTTGACAAAAGCACATGTTAGTTAGATATATTTTGTTTATGATTTCATATGGTGTAGGTTTTCTTTTTAAAGTATCTTTGTCATAGTTTATGTTCTTACACATGTTCAATGAAGGTATATATAAGCTGATTAAAATACCTACACCAGCAAGCTTATTTATTTCTTATAAAATGCCATTAATATCTTTTTTTTGTTTAAATACCTTATGAATGAGTATTATCCAGGAAATATTAACATTTAAGTTCCGGTTGACAAACATTAATGACTAGTGCTATAGGAGCTGCATATTGGTCAAACAAAATTATGAAAAGTTATTTTAACTTTGTCTACAAAGTTTTTTTTTTTTTGGTTTCGTGTATAAAAATTAGAGCTTTTGATTAATTATGGCATATTTATAATTGAAGATAACTATCGAAGAAGTCACTTCAGTCAAATAATCCAAAAAAAAGGCAACGTGATTTGTCTAAACGAGTTGCTCTCTGAACTGAATTCTGTGAAAAAGATGGGAGAAGTGCGTCGCGTCGCGGTCGGTCAGCTTGTTCATAGGTCAAGCTCATGATTAGGTAATGGACACATCTCTCCGAAAATGTGTTTAGTATAAGTAGGTAGATTATATGTTAAAAACCGCTGTGCTACTATTATGTAGGTTTATCTATAGAAATCGTAGAAATCCTGTATGTGATGCACATTCAAATTCAACATTTTTTAATATACAAATATTATCAAATTTATTAAAAATTTAATATAACAGAACATTTATGGATATATCATATAGCTATAAAAGTGAACTAAACGCCCACCATTAAGCGCCATGGCTCGTTAAAATCTCAAAAGACAAAAATATAAACAGAAATAAAAAAAAAAGAAAAAAGAAATACAAACAACTATAAAACATTGTAGCAAATAGAAAGAATCCGGGGCGAAAATATCTCAATTAAAAATCCTCCCTATCCGGCAAGGCGCAGTGGCGCGGTGGCGTCACGTCGCGTCGTTGCTTCGGTCTGCAGAAGTATATGCTGGCATTCATGTTTCTTTTAAACTGTTTGATTAAAATCGTTTTTATTGACTTTATCCGCAGCATCCATTCGAATATGGTTTAAAAGAAAAAATTCCAATATAATGGTTGAGAATTGATTTTCAATGGATATAAAAGGAATTAAATCTGGAATTAACTTTAATATGATTGCTCGTTTAAGGTGCGATGAATTTTACTATTATTGTTGGATTTTTTTTTTTGGAGGTATTGTCATGTGGGCATCTGGAAACCATGCTCTCACTTCCAAATGGTAAAATCTAATAGCACGAGATGAACTTATTTTGAAAGTGTTTAACGAGATGGGAATGGGAGATAAACAAAATTCGATATATGTACATATTATGTATGTACATATAGTCCAGTCAATGAAGCCATAAAAACAGCCCAATTAGGAAATAAAGCTGGATTTTGGCATAAGCTTCTTCATGGTGTTCTTAAGAAATTGTCAAAAGTCCCTATCGATATGAGCGCGGCTAACAATTTTACGGAGGGTTGAAAGCCCCCCAAAATGGTTTTTAAGGAATAACTCCCAAATGGTAAGTTGGTCAAAAAAAATGCTAAAAACTAATTTTTAGCTTGAAATATTTCCTACAAAAAAGATTAACATACTCTTTTTCATCCAAGTAACCGTTTTCGAAATAAACCAATCAGAAGATTTGAAAGTTTTACTTTCCTATATGTAGTTGGGCGACTTAATTCCAAAACTGTGCATTTTGTGATAAAAGCAAAAAAATTTTTTCAGGTGGTACATTATATGGACATTTATTTTAAGATATCGGCTCTCTCCATTTGTCCACCCCTTTAAGTGGCATAGGGGCAAATTAAAAAAAAATTTCTAAAATAAAAAATGAATATTAAAACACAACGGCAACACTTATAAAATTATGTTATGGCTTTTTTTTTAAAGCCAGCAATTCATTCTTTATGTATGTTTTTAAATTAAGTTATTTTAGGGCTTAGTTTTTGAATAAATTATTTTTAAACTCTTTATTTTTCGAATTTTATTTGAATTTTATTCGAAAAATTAAAAGTCAAAAAATCATTTATCCAAAAATTATAAGCTCTAAAATAACTTTATTTAAATAAAGAATAAATAACTGACTTTGAAACATGATATTGTAGGTGTTGCCGTTGTGTTTTTATATTCATTTTATATGTTCAATATTTTTTTTTTAATTTGCCCCTTCCACCTTAAGGGGTGGACAATACAGTGGGCCGATATCTTAAAAAAATGTACATTTAATGAACCGACAACAAAAAAAAAAATTGATGCATTTATCACAAAATGCAAAGTTTTTTTACTAAGCCGCACAACTAGTTATATAGAAAAGTAAGACCCTTCACCCTTCTAGTTGGTTTATTCCGGAAACGGTTATTTTTATGAAAAAAAGTATATTAATATTTTTTGTGGGAAATTTTCCAAGCTACAAATTAGTCCATTTTTTTGTACAACTTACCATTTGGGATTTATTTCTAAAAAAACATTTTCGAAGCCTTCAACCTCCTGTAAAATTGTTAGCGGCGCTCATATCGATGAGGACTTTTGACAGTTTCTTAAGAACGCCTTGAGAATGCTATATACCAAAATCCAGCTTTCCGGCGATTTTTTCCGAGTCAAATGTTTTATTAAAAAAAATTCAGAAATGAATGTAAGGTCGGTGCTATAATTTAAATCAAGGCATAAAATCAAAGTTAACGTAACTTACTCAAAAAATCTTAAATTTTTTCTCGTGCTATAGGTGTATTTTTTATTGAGCTTCAATAAGTTCTTTTTTTTTTTTTTTTTTTAAACAAGTAAATATTAAAAACACCAACCTATATATCCTTTAAAATTTAACTTAAAAATCTTGAGAAAATCTTTTTTTCATTTTATATTATATTCTCTGAGTTCTGCCATTCTTATATTATATACCAAACCATATATTAATGTCTATCCCTATTGTCCCGTTTTTGTTTTTTTTTTTCTTTTTCTTTCTTTAATAACTTTAAACTTAACCCTCTTTTGATTTTGTCAAAGAGATAAACCTCACATGTAATCACCAAATAACATTTTACAAAATTAAAATGTCAACTCCATTTTATTTCTAAATTTTTGGAGAAGGGTACTTATAAACTAGAATGTTTTTGAGTACAAAAGGACAATTTAAACACCATAAACTTTATATACAAAAAAACATAACAATGCGGGAGCAAAAAAAAAAAGTTTACGAACTTCGTAGGAGAGATAACATTAATATAAAGGCTGGTAGGAATATGTACATCGTAGATATACCTATATACTTTTAAGTAGGTATAAGTTTCTATTTATCTGAATTGAAATATCTATCAGAAATTTAATTAAAGAAAAATGGGTCACGCAATTAAATACAGTGCTTGGTCGCATGGACTAGAAAGCGAGAACTTTATATGTACTTATAATATTAGGCGTGATTTAAAGAAATGTATTAAGCAAGCTCAGTAAATTTGTATACACGCTAATTATGGCACAACAAATTGATATAGGTAATAAAATTAGTGAAACTTTTCTGAGCTGATTAAAAACTCTATTTTTCTATTATAGTGTCTGGAAAAATGATTGCTCACTGATTTTTTCAAGCATACAGCTAGATTTTGTACTTTTCTTTAACAAGACATGTTGCTGAAACTGCAAAATATAATTCACGACTAATTCACACGGACTTCATATGCAATATTATTTAAACTTCTAATAAGCTTCTATTTTAAAAATTTAATTTAAATCGGTTAAGAAGATAATAAAAGGTGTTTTTTTAGATGTGCGGTTTTCCATCTGGCAATACTTTTATCGGAGCTGGTCTTTTTTACAGCTGTCACTTGATTTATGCTCAGTTTGGTTTGCCATTTCATAATGAATAGACTTACTCCTGAACAACGTTTGCAAATCGTGCAAATTTATTATACCAAATAATGGTTCGGTTCGCGCGACGCATTTCGCCCTGCGTCCCATATTTGGTCGACATAATCGCCCAGCAGAGTAATTCGGACAACCATGGATCGGTTTTGCACCACGTTTACTCTAGTGGATAATGCGCATCCTCAGAGACGCCGCCCGCGCCGTACAGTGCGCACCGAAGACGCTATTGCTGCTGTGGGGCAGAGTATCGAAGAAGACCCGAATGAGTCCATCCGCTATCGCGCGCTACAATTGGAGCTGTGCCCATCCACTTCATGGAAGCTGCGGCGGCCACTTGCCCCAAATCATTTTTAAAACATAATGGCAAACTCCTATCTTTATAATAAAGCTAAATTCTTGGCCATAACATTAAATTATATGCGTTTTATTTCTTCTTGAAAAGAAACACCCTTTATTATATAATCAAGGATGTAAAAAAAATTGCTCTATATATGAGAGGCAGATATTGTTAACAATGGTTTACTATACATATAATAAGTTTTAGTGACCTAAATAATGGTTTATTGTAATTAATAATTTTAACACACAGATAATTTTTTTTATCAAAATTATACCAGTCGTTTTGATAAATTTTGTGGGCTTTATAAGCAATGACAATTTTGTTTATTTACATACCCACCGAGTGAGAAATTTGCCTCATCGCTGAAGAAAATGTTTGTAGTAAGCTTTAATAATTTATTGCGTTGTTCGATTGTTAAGCGATCCATTATCGTAAATGGCAAATTTTCAACTAATATTATGACACTTCAAGTGACAGCTGAGTTTGACAGGTGTTTTTCGAACGTTTTTTAAGGCAGAATTTGATTTTAGAAGACTGCAATTTTTAATGAAAAAATATATTTTAAGCAATATTAATTTAACCTAAGCAACTTTGTCACTAATTTTTAAGGTCATTTCGCCTTTTAGGGCCAGTTTCACAGTGCACACTTAACAAAATAAGTGGCACTTAATTTTCCCATTTTGGCACTTAAGCCGCAGTTTTACTACCTGAGTAAGTGGAACTTAAGTGGCCAACATCGGAGACTTAAGTGTCACTTATTCCGATAAGTTTACACTGTGAAATTGGGAATTAGTTTTCCATATTCGGCACTTAAGTGACACTTACTTCACTGTGAAACTGGCCCTTATTGTTTAGTTTTTCGATTATTTCGTTTTTTGTTTAGTTCGATTTCAATTATTTCGTTATCGTTTACGATAAACAGTGAAGTTATAGTTATGGGAGGGGGGGCATGCTGCCCCCCTGGGACCCCCTGCGTCCCCTGCCATTGTGCTTAAAAATTGCGGAGGGTAATTGCTTCGTTTTTTGTTACAATTTTTTAATGCGAGTAATAGTTAATAGCTGTTTTGACGATAATACATTATTTTTGCACCTTTCACCCCACGAAATCAAATTTCCTGGTCCAAATTTATTGACCATTTAGTTACAAAATTAAACTTTGTTGGAATATTTTTAAGTAAAAGTCTAATTTTCCTGGCCTACAAAAAAAATCAATCAAATACAATTTTGGTACCCACAATATACATAGGCGATAAATAAAATATTTCTCAAATATAAAATTCTATACCAAAAACGGTTCGCCCAATTGTTGACCAAATCTACAGATTCTATAGCCTTTTGCACATTTTATTCAAAAAACACGCTGCATATTTATGGTTTTACGTTTCAATATTACCGCATAAACTTTTAAAGCAAGTTCGTACGATACAATTTTGTATACATTAAATCACTAATTTTGTATATTACATAATATTATTATTTGCCATTTTCTCTTCCAAAGTAGGTAAAAAATAATGCAGATGGCGCCTTGTTTAAAGTACACTTAAAATAACTTTAATTTCAATAATTGGACTTTTGAAGAAGTAGAAGAAAAATGTTAAGAAAAAAAAAAAAAAAATTATTTCAAACAAATCGTAAAAATGGTGCCGCAGCTGTGTTGAGATTTAATGTGATACTGTCACCTTAAGTCTCCTTGAAAATTTTTCTTACTTTTTTCTTGCCTTTTATCGTGATTATACAATATTTGCTTTTGCAGGGTTTTCGCTTTAATTTTGCAACTTTTAAAATAAATTAACCGGCCGATGGCGATGGTGGCGGCAGCGGTGGTGGTGGTGGGTGATTAATAATCAAGGAGTCTCAGTTATACATACATCCACATATACATACATATGTATATACAGATTCTCGTAAATATATAAGGCACTAAAGCTGGATGTTAAAGACGTTATTGCTGCAAGAACCATGAGATGATGGTCAGCTTTATTTGTCTTTGTTGGGAATTGGTTTTTTTTTTTCTTGCAGCATGGCACGTCGCGCCGCGCCGCCACCAGTCGCCAGCTTTATTGGTCATCATGCAGGTGGCTCCTTGTGCGATGGAATTCTGTTAATGCAGGTGAAATATAGGTGGACAAGAGTTTCGTCTGGTTTTGTCATCTTTGATCAAGATTTTTTTTTTTTTTTTATTCATTTTAGTACTCACACACAACGCACATGATGGAAAAATATATTTTCCTTTTTTATTTATGTGACTTAAAGAATGATAGCAATATTTATGTCAGGTGATTGAGATAAATTGGTGGCAGGTTGCGTGGAATTATTTTTTTTTATAGTTCAAAATAAAGCGCTGAGTTATTAAAGTGTACCTATATGTATCTATATAGGGGAAATTCTTGGGAAACAAATATTTTGAGTCATATAGTTTTTGTTCTTTATTTTAAAGTCTTTTATATCATTGGAGCTATACTCATGTACATGAACGATGAGCCATCTGTGCGAAAAATATACGACATGTTCTTTTTGGAAAGCTGCAACAGACGTTAAAAAATTTCTGCATTCAATTCAAACATTGGACTTTAAAAAATTTAAACAGACAAATATAAAGTAGGCTTATTTCCTGGAAACAATCTTTGGGGAAACCTTCTTGGTCGGTTCGAGTTAATAAAGCTATGATTCTTGCAACAATTATCGCAAAGCTTAATCCACTGAAGAGCTGAGTGTGTTGTTCAAATGCACAGTACACATATTAAAGGTAATATATTGCGCAGGTTGTCAAAGTCGGAAATGTCAAAAAATTAAAAATGGCTGTTCGAGTGACCACAGGAACTCAACGCGCATCATTAGAAACAACAACAAAATATTGAAATTAGACAAGGAAAGGGGCACTGAATCCACCATTTTACCACCATAATACCTCGATTTTGACAGATGCGCAGAACTGAACAAAAATGAAAACGCTAATGATATTATCTTTAATATGTGTACTGTGGTTCAAATGCATTAGAGAATCTGTTTTTTAATAATTTTGTAGAAAATGAAATAAAAACCCAATAATTTTGTATCCAACTGGCATCTTCAATCTAGAAGGTAATCAATTTTTATTAATTTTCGCGTTTTTTTACTTTTTTACGTTTCTTAAATAAGGATAATTAAAATACAGCAAGTAAAAAATTTATGTAAAAAACGTAAAAAAAAACGTAGGTAAAGTAAAAAAGTCGAGCACCACTGGGACTGACCCCAATTCGACAAACACTTTACTTAAATTTTCTTAAATAGTATCGTTTACTTCCTCTTCCTTGCCTATACCTGCACATCTGCTCTTTATTTATCCAAACAATTATTGTTTATTTTGGTCTTATAATTTTACATCTTTATTGATTTTTAAACACTATAATTATCCCTTCAAGCAGTTCATCCAAATTACCTATCTTCACATAAAAAAAAAATATAACCAAAAGTTCAAGCAAATAAAATCTTATACCTGTGCATCTTCCTTGCTTCCATCATTTTCAACAGCTTCGATCTCATCATCCACGAGCTATAAATATATAGGTACAATGCAACGAATCTTTTATCCAGCATCAAAAAAAGAAAAGTATATTCAACTCCACTACTTAATAATCATAGATATTTATTTGTTCTTCTATTATTATTTTTGTTTTCGTTGCATTCCCATTTTAGTTTTTTAGTTTTTTTTTTTCTTTTTTTGTGTTATTGTTTACAGATACTAAAATAATATAAACTTGTCCATCCATATCCAAACGATTCAATGGCTTCCTTGGGTTGTTTTATTGCAGAATAAACATTTAAAGTCCATTATATACAGTGATGTGCAAAGTATTTTTATTTTTGGCATTTTTTAGATTTTTTTTCTTGTTGTACCTATGGTGCATCATACATATAAAGGGCATATAATTATTTGTTGGAACGTAAGTCCATAATTTTGTAATTCCTACATAAGTTTAAATTTTCCCCTTCGAAGTTCAGAGATAAACCTAAATTTTTCTTTCGAAGTTCAGAGATAAATCCTAAATTAAAAGTTAGTCGTACACCAAACAGTGATGCCAGACTTGGGGAACAAGTTTTCCCACAATGAAACCCAATAATTCCTTTTTTTCCCATACCTTTGTGATACTGATACATATCCCACAAAAAGGGAAAAATACCACGATCTAGTATCGCTAAAATCAAACAAAAAGTTAAGGTTTTCTTTGCATAAACGCTTTCGTTATACCCCTTGGCACAGCATTAATAGTGCGTTGAACTTTTCCCGCCGGAGGTCTGGGGTTGAAATCAGACCAACTCCACTTAAGTAGATAATATTTTTTTTTTCAAGAGTACTGGGCACTGGCTCTTTCAATTAAGTGAAAAATAATCCTCCAGCTAAATCAGGGCCCATATCGCCCATTTATTTTTGTTTAACCATTTTTGATGGTATTTTTTGATATACAGGGTATTCATTTCGTGGTTTCAAGTTGGTAGCGCTGGAATTTGACACCTGTCAAACTCAGCTGTCATTTTTTGCCATCGAACAACGCGTTAAACTATAAAAACTTACTACAATTCAATCAATTCACTGATTCAATCGTAGCCACTTTTTGCACATATTTCGAATAACATTTTCTTCAGCAATGAGGCACATTTTTTACTCGGTGGGTGTGTAAACAAACAAGATTACCACATATGGGGCTCAGAAAACTCACAAGTGATCGGAGAGGTGCCGTTGCATCCAGACAAAGTGATTGTTTGTTGTGCTCTATGGTTAAAAGTTATCATTGATCCATATTTCTTTGAAGATGCCAAACGGCAGACAGTTACAGTAGATTCGGACCGATATGGTCGAATGATAACCGTTGGAACGGTGGTTCCAACAAAACGGGGTAACAAGCCACACAACACTACCGTTGACCAATTATGGGCTTAATTGCGTGTGAAAAGTTTCCTGGTCGCGTAATTCAACATTTTGGCGACGTCAATAGGGCACCAAGATCATGCGATTTGACACCGTTAGATTTTTTTTTTGTGGGGCTACGCAAAAGACCATGGTTAACGCGAATAATCCCCGAACTCTAGACGCATTAAAAACCAACATTACTCAAGTTATGGCCGAGATACCGCCCGAAATGTGCGAAAAAGGGGTTAAAAATTACCTCAAAAGAATTACACGCTGCGAATCTTCCAGGGGAAGCCATTTGAATGATATTAGCCGCGTTTTATTATCTACGGGTCTGGGTCGGGGTTATCTTTTAACACGTAATACAAAAACAAATTTGTATCTAGGTTTCTATCGGGGTTTTCTTTAAGGAACCAGAATTAAGTTCTTACTCTGGCGGGTAGACGGCTCTTCAGTCGGTAGAGAGTACAAACTGTAGTGCGAGACAGTATCTACATGAAAAATAAAAAAAACACAAGACAAAAAGAGATGAGAATACAACAGTGTTTTCATTAGGATCCGTATCGTTTTATTATATCGGGGTGAACCATATGGGTTATTGGCGATAATAAAACGCGGCTATTGTTTTTCACACTTAATGGCAAAGTCAAAACTTTATAATGAATTAAAATTTTCATCAAAAATGTATCGCTGTGTGTGTTTTATTTAGCTCTACATTACAAATCGAAAAATGAATGACGCTTTACTTTAAATTCAGGGTTGACAGCACGTAACTTGATTGAATCGATTTCAGTCGATACAATTGGACAAAGGCTGTTCTGATTTGGTTCAGTCGCGAATCCAAAACGATGGACTGAGTTAAATTAGGAACTGCCATGCTCGATTATATCGAATGATCTCGATTGTCTCAAGTTACGTAGGTACTAGACCTCCGCAGGCTAAATAAAACTAAATATTTAGGTTATTCAATGTGTAGTCAAATGAATATCCTGTACTTCAGTTGGTGAAGCTTATATATTCACTATATAAACAATGACATTAGATTGATTCTATGAAATTATTTCATTAGACATCGTGAAACCTTTAGAACATTTGTTTATCAACAATTCTGGTTGTCGTCGAGCCTATTCAATTAAAGTAAAACGTATTTGTTTATTAATGATTTATTCGTTGAGTCAATGAATTGTTTCGTTAATTCGAAGAATTTATTCGTTGAGTCCGACGATTTATAATGAACAGATGATGGAGACCAAATGCCATAAAAAGAAGTCTGATGATCGGCCTGCCAGTCGTAAAATATAGCTATAATTCCAGCCTATAAAATACTTGGATGTTAAAATCAAACCTGCAATATTAATATGATTGTGCGAAAGCTGTGTTATCACTCAAAAACATCTCCTAGACTTCATTAAATATCTGTGTGTTTAGATTGCAGCTACTTGTCATAAAAATGGGAAGCAGCAAAACACTGCCGAAACAACACTCAGCTTTTGGAGTGTTAAGACTTGAAAACCGGGTTTAACAGGACTATTCTGGCGTTCTTAGGATTCACAATTCACAAAGCTTCTGTGATGCTAATTTCTTGTAAGATTGTTGTGATTCGATAATATATTCGTTATTCTCAGACAATCCTTAGAAGGAATCCCACAAAAAACTCACCACTACAAGGTGAATTTTTTATTTGATTGTTAAGTTCTTAATTTTTGTTTAACGGACACATTGAATAAATATTTTTTTCGCGATTATGTAAAGCCAAACTTGTGAGTTGTGAACTATACTATAAAAGAGATCACAATTTCAATAGTTCTTGTGTGGATCACGGGGTGAATATGCGATAGTTATAATTCATTTAAACCACCTCCTGTCCCCGATTGCAATGCAACTATAAGTTGAAACTTATCTATCAATTTATGTTTAACAAACTGTTAAATAACGTGTTGCAGGTAATTTTTCGTTTTTAGTTCCTGCATATTCCACCTTTTCCCGTACCGGGTCTGAAGATTAGGTCCCCCGAAAGCGTTGAACTAAAATTTTCTCGTCAATAATTTTAATAATCGTTTTAAAGGATCTCACAAAATTCACACAAGATTCGAATTTGACGTAATTTATGCGGTAAGGTATTACCAACGTTAGAAAAGACAGCTTGACAGCTGAAATGTTGAAACTTACCAAGATGCAGCGGCACACGAAAGTATATAATGCCTTATTCAACGTTTAGAAACAGTTTGAAAAATAATGAAGTTACAAAATAATAATGAGGAAAAAAATTATTTTCAGGGAAGAGGATTATTTTTATCTTGATATTCTTCAAAGTTGTCGAATTTGGGGTCCAGAATGTACACAGTTGATTATCGAGAAACAACGTGTTATTTGTTTTAGGTACGAACTTTGAAAATTGAACATTTATGTGGAAAGGTCATGAAAAGTGCCAACAAAAGAGTACATATGCTATGCAAAGCCGAGGAGACCACTTACACGGTATTTTATTCCATATGTACATATACCTAATTTGTAGGGGAGAGGGGGGCACCTTTGAACACTTTTTGGTTTATAGAGTCCGCAAAAACCCAGTGTATAATGGAATTATGGGCCTTTAATTTAACGGTACTTTGAGAAATGTATTTAAAGTTTAATTTAAATCCATTATTGATTACATTTGATAAAGGTTGATATTTAATTTGTATTAAAATACAAAATAGGTATGTACTTATACATATATGTATGTTGAAAGGTACCCACAGCGCAGGTTTGAATTTACCTGAGGCACTTTTGAACGGAAGTATTTACATATAATCATTTTTAACAGTAAATAATGATGAGTATAAGAGCATATTTATTGAACAATAAACTGTATGAATATACAAAAAACTTTCATTGGATATAAAATCCTTTTAAACTAGCTAAAAAGTAGAATTTTTGAAAAAAAAAAAAATTTATTAATTAAAACAAAATTTTCAAAAAAAAAGTCGAATTGAAACTTAATGTTTATGCCTTTAACAATCCACCTGTTTTTTCGAAGAAAAAATTTACAAAATTTTTTAAAAAATTAGTTTTAAGGATGTTTATAGGTGCCCCGACCGCTTCTTCAAAACTGCCACAATATGTTAAGCAACATACAATTCGCCCATAATTATTATACCTATCTTATTTATCACCAAAATTTATACCTTTAAGTAAATCAAAATGAAGCTGTACATTTAATAATAATTTTTCAAAAACGAAAAAACCTTAGCAATAAAATTTTAAACTCTTACACAAAAAATATTAATTTGATACAAAAATACAATTTACACATAAAAACTGCTTAGCTATACTGCCAGATGACCATCAGAGATGCACAGCAAAGTCGTTGACGCGTGTAATGATATGAAAATTACTTCTTTCCTTAATTGGCGCCCCCTTTGGTAGCGTCTTCTAACGTGTCCCCAATTTTTGAAAAGTTGAATAGTTAAATTGGTTCAGCAAGTGCAACAAATGGCGCTTATCAGTTCCCTGTAAATTCCATAAAAAATAACTATTTGAAGCAAACAAATTTACACAGCACTGTATTTTTCTTTTTTTCAAAGATTCAAATAAATTACTTGCTGACTGTTGCAGCAGTTGTTATGTCGATTCCGAAGAACAGGAGCATCCGATAGATATATAAATACATAGGTACTTACATGCGGATACTTTCTAAAGATAGAGAAATGGTAGCGCTATATGGATTGTTGGTACCTTAAAATGAAAAACGCTGATTGCACAGCAAAATTCAATGAAAAGTCCTGATTAAGAAAAATATTATTTTGTTTGATTTTAGCTCAGCGATTTTTAAATTGAAATCACAAGAAAACTTGGTTGTCTTCATTTTATTCGTATACAAATTAAGGTAGGTAGATAACATCTCAAACCTTAGAAACATATACATATACAAATAACTTAAAAACTCTTGATGATTATAAGGAGACATTTTGAAAAAATTTTCTCAGAGTCCATATCTTATGGCTTTATACTTAAGGAAGGAAGGACGTTCAATTATTGTTTTTTTTTTTTGATGGATGTTTCTATTGTTAATTTCTCGGATATTTGTTTCTATATCGGAAATCATCATTTCATCTTTACAAGAACATCATCTTTGCAAATCCGTTATTAATAAAATGTAATTTTTTTTCTTTATCTATTTGAATTAAATGAAACTTCAAACTGATGAAACGTGACCATTGAGTATTTTTTTTGTCCTGCTGGAGCTTGAGCCATAATGCTTTGTTTTTGTTAATTTTTTTTATTTGTTTGTTGGTTTATTTAGTTGCATGTGAAACGTGATGATATTCAAGATTAGTTGGCTGCTAAGTTTTGTTTTTTTCTTTTTTTTTAAATTTTTTACGATTTCATTAAATCACAACGACAGACGAAGTTATATAGGGAGGGAGAGATGGATGAACGACCAACAACATGCGACATTTATGATGAAAGATAAATTTATTTTTAATCGGAACTATATGTATCTACATATATATCTACTGGGTGGGCGGAGGAGATTTGACTTGAATTTTTGAATCCTACTTAATAATGATGAATGAGTTTTACTATATCTGCATAGTTGATAATTTCTCTTCCTACGCGAAGTGTTTTTTAATGAGGAGTGTTGTGACTTCGACAGTCACAATATACATTGGAGCACGTGCTTTATTATATATGAAATGAGAATGACTGATGATGATGATGCAAATTGTCTTTTTAGTCAATGTTTTGTCATTAATGTTATCATTAAGTTGTTATTTAAATAGCTTGATAATTTATAATATTGTGATGGATAGCAAAAAAAAAAAAAAATGTTAAGATTTCTGTTGAATCCGAACGTCTTAGGTGAGACGAAATATTTTTCATGACAAGGGCATTTTTTTCAATTCCTTCCAAAACACTTCTTTTTTTTTATAATTAATTTAAACAAAAGGTAATTAATTGTTCTTTAAATTTTGGTCTAGTAGCAGCAAGATTGTTAATAAAGTGGTTTGAGATAAAATCCGCCTACTACCACGCCCATTTATGTACATGATATTTTAGTATTTTCCTTATTGAATTTACAGAACTTCAAAATTTTTAAATTAAGCTCTCTTCAATCTAAAGCACGACATGACGTGTTATTTGTCCCACCCACTACCACGCCCACTTTTCTAATGTTATGTTATTATTTCATCCTTATATAACGTCCTTAGGCTGCTATTTTTTTATAAATGTCTCTTAAGTTTTTAGCCTTTTTTTCGAAATCCGCCTATACTACCACGCCCACTTTTCTTCTATCTGAGATTTGTCCATACTTATTTCCCTAGAAAGTAGTCCACTCAATAAAGCCACAAAAACAGCCCAATTAGGAAATAATCGCCGGAAAGCTGGATTTTGGTATATAGCCTCCTCATGGCGGGCGTTCTTAAGAAACTGTCAAAAGTCCCCATCAATATGAGCGCCGCTTACATTTATAGGAAGAAATAACTCCCAAATTGTAATTTGTACAGACAAAATGTTACGAACTAATTTATAGCTTAGAAAATTTTCTATAATAAATATTAACATACTTTTTTTTAATAAAAATAACGTGCTAACAACTTTAAAACTACTAAAATGTTACCATTTTATAAAAAAAATCCGAAAAATGGTAATAAATGGTACCTCCCATATTTCCTCATTGATTTCCGAACAAACGGTTCAACAAAATTTTTTTTTACATAGAGAATTTTTTTTTGAATTTATAAAAGTTTTTTTTTTTAAACTTAATAATTCGAAAAATCACTTGATCTATTTTTATTAAACTTGGCACCCAGTAGTTTTTTTTTAATATTATCTAGTAGATTTCAGGTAAAAATAATTCTTATAACCAAAAATAACGGTACCATACAAGTGTTTAAAAACCGGTATAAGGAAAATCTCATTATTCTTAAAAACGGCTCCTACGATTTTGAGTAAAATTTTTATGTGACTTATATTTAACGATCTACAGATTTAAATGAAATTTTTTACATAAGAGCTTCTAATAAGTTAGAATAATATTGAATATCAAAATTAAAAAAAAGAAAACATTTTTGGATTAAAAAAAAAAAAAAAATTTAATTATTTTTTTAAAAATTCAATATTTCGAAAATGGGTAGATGATTTTTTTAAATTTATTTTTTAACTCCGCATTAATAAACACTTAAAAATTGCTTACAAATTCGTTTCCTTAAAAATGTTTTCAAAATTTTATATATAAAAGATTATTTTTCTAAAAAAAAACCGTTTCAACGATTTTTCAAATTCTCATAAATTACGATTTCTTTAAGAAATCAGGTGGCTTACGTAGCTTTGGTGTCAAAACAATTTCAGATTTTGTTTGATTTATTTATTTCTAATTAAATATTATTCGTTTACAAATTTTTCAGTTTTAACTGTATGTTTCATGCATGCATTATGTGGTGCACCGCGTTGCTATATTGTCAATATTTGTATGTTCACATTAGGTGGAATAAAAAATATGCTCCATTATTAATGTATTTCTTCTAAAATCAGGCTAACGCCCATATTATTCAATCCAGATTGAAACTTAAATCCGGATGTATTTACATTGAATTTGTATATACTTTACATCTGGATTTAAGTTTTAATCTGGATGCATCGAGTGAATAATATGGGCGTAATAGATATTAATTATTCAGACTTTAAAACCACAGTGTGATCGCACAAGTTCGTGCGAGCAAGTCGTGCATTTTATTTTCATATGTAGGTACTATGTATGATACGGTTTTTCATAAAATTTAGCATGGCATTTTTTTTATTGAGATCGCAACGCTGAATCCTACCTATTATTTGGAATTATACGACGTTACTAAAGCGGGAAATATATATTTTTCGTATCAAATAGACTCTTTACTTACCAATGAGATCTAAGTTGGAACTTAGGGGTCTGGTTTTCAGTAGAGTGGAGTCCCGGGGCTTTGTTTATAGTTACGGCCCATTAAATATTTTCGAGTTTCAATTCAATAAAAACTTATTTATAGAAAATTTGTATAAAAATTGTAGGTTGAATAAATAAACAACAAATATTAATAGAAAACTTATTTTTATAAAGTTTCTTTCCTATTCATTTAAAATAACCATTTCGACTTGAGCTATGGGGTTTTTATAAGTGCTAGTTAAGTTCATCATAACAATAAATGTTGTTTATTTTTTTTTCGAAAATGTCTCAAAATAATGGTCGAATACTTGGTTAAGAAATTACGACTCAACCATAACAATTTTAAACTTTTCAAACTTTACACTTATCACTCATATAACATACATTTATCTCATATACGCCATGTATACTCGTATACTCGTCTTGTATATATAAGGACACAAAGAATAATAATAAAAATAAAGAAAATCCTTTAGGGAACGGATATTATATTTTGTCCATATCATCACATACATGTGATAGCATTTTAACTTTTTCAATCTTCCTTAAAAAAAAAAAAATAAAATTCTTCTGCATTATATAAAAGGGTATAAGCAAACTAGAGCAGAATAATCCTTATCCAAGAGCTTAAGGGATACATTAATGGTTTGGAAAGATAGTCAGTCAAGTCAAGTCAAACCAAGTCAAGTTATACTACATATATATAAAAATACATATAAACAATTGTAAACTATATGTACTTAGGTAGATATGTATGTAGAAACGGAGTAAAGAGATCAAGAGTTGGTTGATGGTGCAAATGGATGCACTTTGTCGCAGCATTTATTTTCACCATTAGGAGTGTTTTATAAATAAGAACAAGTATTTGCCCTGTCCGTATGCCATCATTTTTTTTTCTGTTGTTGAAATGTTGATGTGAGATATATTTAAAGTTGAAACAGACAAAAAAAAGAAACACTTTTATGGAACTGTTTGTCAATCAATATAATATATGAAGCATTGGGACACTTTTTCTGTGGAGAGAAATTCTTTATGTTTTTTTGAAATTATTAATGTGAAGATTTTCAAGAATCAAATTAAAGCTTTTCTGCTTATCTACTTGTGTTCTACATTTATATTAAAATAAATTTTTTTTTGTATAAGTGTTATGAACTCCAAAATTTCTGAACCAATTTCAGTGAAATTTTCAAAGCGAGATGGTTTGGAAAGTAGTTTGACTTAATTAGTAGTTTGACTAATTTACCTTAATTCTTTTTAATCCTTAGAACGTTAAAATTTTGTAAATAATCTTTCTTCAGCTCAAATCATGAGAATGTGTTACTTTTGTTATTAGAATTATATTACGTCCTTAGAATGATGAAGACTTTTGAAACTCTTTGAGCAAAAACCATGAAATCTGTATTTTTTTTTCCTAAATTCCTCCTATAACTGGCTAGGTTTTTAATAAGAAAACTGATGAAATAGACGCATGGGTGGTGACTAAAAATACCCTTAGTGGAGCAACGGAGTTTCGTGAGTGGTATAAAAAATACAAAGTACCTGCCCAAAAAGGGTTTTAAAATCCTTTGATCCCGCGAAGTGGTCTATATCCCAGATACTGATTAAAATAAATTTAAAAAAAAATATTTTGTAAAAATATTCAAAAAGTTATGATATTATGGGCTTATGTCTTGTAGCTTTTTAAAAATAAATTATATGGACTTATGTCCGACTTGGGTGCAACCACGTCCAATGTAGATTTGTTATAGGTTTTGTGTTTCTTCAACCTTTATAATAGTCCGAAAAATTATTTTTGCAGATCTTCAGTATACATATTTTGAAGGTATATAATTTCCACCATATAAGAAAAATTCACAATCGATTTATATTTAGGCTTTTCAAATCTCAACAACTCAACTAAATCTTTTCAATCTGCATTTCTCAAAATATGTTAATTCTGAGAACTCAATTTTTCTTCTCCTTCACTCTAACTTGAAGAGCTCACGTTCGGCTGTATATCAGTAAATTTTAATTTTTATGCTATTGGCAGTTCATAATATAATGCTCTATAAACAATTGTACTGAGTTTTTTACACCAACTCTGAATTTTTATCTATGTACTAAAGTTGAAGAAACAGGCCGATTCAGGATTCCGCACTGGATCTCCCTGTAAGGACCATATCATTACCACTCATCAGATCATCATCGAAGTGTTGATTTCGATCAGCACTTTACCTGCTGTTCATCGGACATCGACTTCATAAAGACGTTCGATATAGTGTCAATAGAGAATTTATTTGACTTGTTTTGCGCAAGTGGGGCTTCCCATATAAATTGATATATTAGCTATATTATCAAGGCTATATATGGTGGATCCAATTTTCAAGTTTTGCATAAAGGAAGGATGTCGGAGGAATTTGATCCAATTGAATACAAAGTGGGACAAGACTTTATACTATCACCAATACTTTTTTTATTTGTCATATAAATGATGATCTTGAAAACGACTTGAAAGGATCTTCAAAGCTCTTGCAAAAACTTTTCTTGGAACTCTTCGCTCTATACAATAGACTACTCCCCTTTAGGCCCTTTTGGGTCTTAATAATCCCTTATTGGAAGAGTTGAAAGCTCTTGGAAAATAATTTTTTAAGATTTCTTAAAGAGAATTGTGTTGCTTGGGTGGAAATGGAGAAATTTAGTGCTCTGCAATCTTAATTCAAACATCTGGACTATCGTATGCTTACTCTCTCATATAGGATGATGGATCTCCATTAAAATGACAACAAAGGTGGAGAGAGAAGCTGAAATCGTAAGATCAACACGGCAAAAACTATAAGGAATAAAAAGTTGGAACTTCCTCATCTGCTCAGGAAAATCATTAGAGATGGTATAGAGAAATGGGTGCAGCACTTGGAAATCCACATCCTCTGTTACGTGAAAGCTGCAAATGTTCGTTAATACGTTCGTAGAAACGTATATTTTGAGTATTTTCTGACCCAACCGTATCTCCAATGATGAACTTCATGCGGTAACTGTTAGGAACCTATAGATTTATTACCCATAAATCCATATGCGCTTCAAAAGGTGACTGGCGCATTACATTGAGTCAAGCGATGCAATGGAACCCACTCACAGAGAAGAGCAGACAAGTTGCCCGACTTAGAAGTATTTGGAGAAGAACGATCGAAGAGGAATCAGCACAACTAGGGAAGAGTTGGAAAAAGCTGAGATACATCTCTAGAAATCGTACATGATGGCGCGATGGTTATGAGAAATGGAAGCCCTATTTAACCCACAAAGGGAACCTCATAGACGTAATAGGTCCGACATAATTGTGAGTAAAGCTGAGCTTTATTTTCCATATTTAATATTAAATTTAGTTCCTTGTTAGTTGTTAAACTCATTTGAGTGTGTATCTGTTTCATAACAGGTCTTATAATTGTTAAAAGACTGAGTGGTAGGACTCATTCTTCGTTACATATATATTCTAGCTGGTTTGTTGTGTTCTAAATATTTTTTGTGTTAAAGTTACCATCAAGAATAATCTTAGCATTTAAATAGGGGGGCTTTTGACTTAATAACAACGCTCAAATACCTAATTATTAAAATTTTTCAAGATTTGTTTGATAATTTTAATAACAAAGTAGCTATTCTTCCACTTATCGACTGCAGTATTTCGTCCCCATTTTACCATTTCACCCTTCTATAACTGCTCCACATGTCAAGCAGCTCTTATAACCTAAGTACACCTTTACCAGTTTAATAGTTGTCAAGAAGTGACCGCATTCAAGAAAGTGTTCACACTTGTTGAGAATTTCTACATTTTTCACCTACATCACCGTTTCTTAACGTTCTTGCTAATTTGACACGTTGTTCATTTAAAAAAAAAATTATTCTCAACACTTTTCTTCTGCACTAATGCCTACATTGTATAAAGAAAAACGTCCTTGTACACACAACACACATACACACAAGTTAACACCTATACAAACGCAATTCAAACACAACTTACGCACTCTCAAGCTCCAATTTAATTTGATCCGTTCCGCACAATGGCGTTTGACAGTTTCAATTTAACGCATTCGTTATCGTCCCGCATGCTATATACCTACGCACAAAACATCACAATCGCCAATCAGCACCAAAAATAAACAAAAACAACAAAAACAACATCATAACAAATCGCAAATATCCATCCATTTCCATAATATGAAACAGCGCAACACACATCGATAATAATTAAAAAGGGTCGTTGAAATATTTATCGCACCGTTGCAGTGGATTTTAATGCTTCGACATTTTCCGCATATACATATATTCATACCACAATAACCCAAGAGCCCAGGAGAATGCCATTGCCAACCAACCAACCACTCACTATACCACTATACGCGTTTCCGTTTCCTCACCAAACAAAATGCTCAATAAAAAAAAAAAAAAAAAAATTAAACTTCACCTATCCGCAGCGGATCCTTTACGATAGAGAGCTACAACAAAACACCACATCAATGTTTTGTGTCGCTTCAAACGGGTGTGTGCCTTGTTGTGCCACATCAGCAATGGTAATGGAAATAGCAATAGCAACGTCAATGGGCAACGGCAATAATGGAAATGAATTCGCGAACAATGAACGCGTTAATTTCACACTTGAGCTTTGTTGTTGCTTTACTGTATATAGTGGACTAAGGTTTTATGAGGACCTCGACCATAAATAGGTAAAATAGTGAACCATCAGGACACCCACTTTAGGAGCACAATATATACAGGGTGAGTATAAGGTGTGATGCGGGTGTGATCTGGGTCTATATGAACACAATGCTGAACAAGCTGGATTCTATATGTGTTCTTCCACTTTTATACCACGCGGACAGGTGTGAAGTTCGCTATCAAAAAGGATAATGGGAATAATTATTGTAATTGCACACCCACCCACTCACCACACTGCACACATATGTTGCCAAAGCTCATTCTGCTAGGTTATATTTTCATCCCTGCCATATTTTGAAGGCGTCATGTTTTTTCCACTGTGAAAACTCAAACGCAGGGATGAAGGCTTTAGAAGAACGGTGCGCGGAGTTGTAATGCTATAAGCGAAACAATGGATTCAGGATTTTGCAATATATGAACTAAAAGTTCCTTGTACATATATGTATGTATATGTCCTGTGGTGGTGGAAAAGGTGAAACAGGGGGAAGAAAATAGGTTTAATTATGCCAGTTCGAATGTGGTTTTTTAGTGGGGAGCGGACCTGCTCTGCTCCAATCCATCCCATCACACAACGTAAACGGATATGGAAGGTTTTTCTACCTTAATGAGATGCGATAATTTGATTGTATTAATATGCATTGTCCTTTCTCCGTTTTCAATTTAATCAATATTCAATGCAATTACAGATAGTAGGTATGTCCTATACTCTGTAAGTATACCAATGCCAATCTGATCAAATCACCAAGGGTTGTGACTGAGAGATGCGGGGGAACGGGTGTATCTGTATATGTCCTTCAATCTGAATGGTCTATACGATATAATTAAAAGGAAATGATGAGATAGCTTTCACGTACATTGGTAATTAAAACAAAAAAAGCAGAAAAGCCTCGTGAACGTTTATTTTCTCTACAAAAAGGAAATCGTTAAACGAAGTAGTATATTTTACTTATAACCTTAAAACAGTTAAAGATGTTATAAAGAGTAGTTATATATGTACATATATTTATTGGATAATATTGATATTTAATTAAAAATGTAAATAAAATGAGGCTTTGAGTTGGTAATAATTTGAGTGTAGAACCGCTGAATGAAACTAAACCTACATAAAGACCTTTAACTTTATTTCTCTTCCCCAGAAATGTCGAAGCAAAAGACAATGCCTGCAGCGGTCGGATGTATTTTTTTTAATTGTATAAATATAATCAGTTGTACATACTTGTTTAATGCATTCCATATCTACCAGATATATTATTATAATTTTGATCAATTTTTGTATGGCGAATGTTTTGAAAAATTTAAATATGTTATAGATATTCTGGGCTCTGGGTTCTTAGCACCTCATATATGGGATATTCGCAAAAAAAAGTATGCGATCTAAAAACTTTACGAACTTTGGTCATAAAAGGTCAGTTATTTTCAGAAATTTGTCAGCTTGGAAAATTTTTAATCAAAGTTTAAACTTTTTCAAGATCATTAGCGATTTTTTGCACCTCATTATTGGATATTTGAAGAAAGAGTATACCATTTGAAAGGCCACCGAAACGTGATAAAAGGTCAGCAAGATTATTAACTGGTCAGCCATTTTTAATAATTAAAAAAAAAAAATTTGTATCGCTGTAAAAGACTTTTAGCACCTAATTTTTGGGATATTCGAAAAAAATATATATCATCTGAAAGGTAACTCAATCTTCATAAAAGGTTAGCTAGTTTCAGAAAATGGTCAGGCATATATTTTTGTATGAAATTAATTAATTTTAAAAATTATGGATAAATTTAATATCCCATAAATAAGGTGGTAACGGTCCACATACGACCTTGTATGACCTTGAACAAATTTCAAAAGTTTATAAAAAATTCTATAGGTGACCAATTTCTGAAAGTGTCTGAACTTTTATAAGGATTAAATAAACTTTCAGATGGTACATATATACTTTTTTCGGCGTTAGGCAATAACGCCCGAAGAAATAACGCCCAAATCAATTTGGAAATATCGCCCAAATTTTTTTTTTATCGCCCAAAAAAAAAATGGATATAATATCACCCAAATTTATATTTTTCTAAATCTTTAGTTGGAAATATCGCCCAAATATTTTCAATGTAACTTGTTTTTGTAAAATTTGGGCGTTATTTCCTTTTTATGGATTTTGTTTGGGCGTTATTTCACATTTGACTTTAAAAAATTTTTTTTTGGCGTTCTTTCCTTTGAAAAATAAAAAAACCGGAAATAACGCCCAAATCGAGAACAAAAAAAACAACAACAATTGTTCTGAATTTTTTTGGGCGATATTTCCAAATCGATTTGGGCGTTATTGCCTAACGCCACTTTTTTAATATCCCACAAATGAGGTGTTAAAAAATCGCTATGACCTTTGAAAAAATCTTCGAATATCCCATATTTTTTTTAAAAAAAAAAGGAAAATTTTTTTTCAAACTTAATATTTCCACTATTTAACAACCTTTAAGGGAAATTTTATTTTTTTGTGTGATATTAAATTACTGAAACTATAGGTGGCCTTTAAAATGTTAAATATATATACCTTTTTTGCGAATATCCCACAAAAATTTTGAATTTCTTCCAAAAACTTTACCCATTGCTAAAAATTATGGCCACTATTTGAAAGTAGTTATTATTTTTTGATAAATTATACTGAATTTTAAGATTGCGTATATATTTTTGCGAATATCCCATAGGTATATGAGGTGCTAAGATCCCGGAACTGCATTTACTTAAATGAAATCAATAAATATGAATTTAGACTTTAAAACTATTTGAACATATTATGAATAAATGTAAAAATATATACGTAGGTATATTAAATATTCAAATAAAATAAAGCCTTCTACTACCTCTTATATTATGATTACGAATAACTGCGATTCCAATAAAAAAAAATCAATAAATCGCATCCATTTCATCAGTTTATCAAAAAATACAAAAAAACACAACCTATACCTACGAGTATATATGTATATTTCACATATTTCATAAATTCTAACAAATATGATTTGCTACGTTGTGTATCCCTTTTTTGTACAGTTTTCAACTCGTCAGTCGTATATATATGCATTATACATTTATTATAAATTTCATGTCAAACTATTTCAAGTACTTTTATTTATGTTGCACAGAGTTTAATGAATATTAAATTTTCAGCTTTGTTGACTGAATAAAAAAAAAATTGAAAATAAAAATAAAACCTTAACTAAAATACGAATATACATCAATAAAGAACGATTGAACGATACAAATTTAGTAACGAGGACGAATGTCCTTTTGTGAAATTTTTCAAAAAATCTATTTTTTCCGCACATCATACAACATCAATAAGCATTTTTCAACAATGTATAGAAGTAGATACATAAATATGTATGTATTTGTATGAATGTGTATCGATACAATTCGATGACATTCGTTCTTTTTTTTATTCAAAAGGTATATTTGAATATTCTGTATTTCACATGTACCTACATACAGCACATCACATACTAGCTATAGATTATATGCAATATCTACATTTGAACGTCCATCTAAAATGACATGCGGAAGAAAGTAAAGCATGAATTTCAATTTGACGTATAGAATCCAAAAAATATATTTTTTTCTTTTAATATCGTTTTAAATTTTAACCTCATGTATTATGTTTAATTTCATCAGTTCAAGATCTATATGTGTATATACCTTATATTCTAGTAAAATGGCTTTTTATGAGATTTTTTTAGCGCCTCCAGGATCTTAAGACCTCATATGTGGGATATTCGCAAAATAGAATGTAAGGCATCTAAAAGTTCAGTGATTTTTTAAAAAACGTCAACTACCTTCAGAAATTGGTCAACCATAAAACAATTTTTAGGGTTATTAGAGATTTCTGTGAACTCATATTTGGGATATTCGAAAAAAGTATAACATTTGAAAGGCCACCAAAACTCAACTAGTTTCAGAAGTTGATTTTTTTTTGTATTTCTGAAGTCTTTTTTAAGGTCACAGTATAGTTTCTTAGCACCTTATTTCTATTCAAAAAATATGGCTATTTGAATAGTCAGTATATGGCCATAACAGGTAAGCTAGATTCAGTAATTAATCAGCCAAAGATTTTTTTTTATTTTTTTTTTTTTATTTTTTCAAGGGAGATATAGAGATTCTAATCACACCATCTGTGGGATATTCTAAAAAAAAAATACCATTGGGTCTAGTGAAAAGATAACCCTCATAAAAGGTCCACTACTTTCAGAAATTGGTCATCAGCCATAGATTTTTTTGTGCGAATTTTAAAACGTTAGCCATACATTATTGCGAATATCCCACAGTATCAAGGTGTTTAAAATCCCTAATGACTTTGAAAAACTATAACCATTTACTACAATTTTTCTATGGCTGACCAATTTCTAAAACTATAGTTGAACTTTTTTGACCAATTACTGATAATTTATGAATGGCATCCTTTCTCTTCGAATATCCCATTATATGAGATGCTAAAATCCTGCAGGCGCTTTAGTGCGCCAAAATTCGTTTCATTAAAAACTATATTTACTTCGTGTACTTTGTTGTGAATATCCCACAGATCAAGGTGATTAACATCTCTGTA
This sequence comes from Epistrophe grossulariae, assembly GCA_929447395.1. Classification (NCBI taxonomy): domain Eukaryota; kingdom Metazoa; phylum Arthropoda; class Insecta; order Diptera; family Syrphidae; genus Epistrophe; species Epistrophe grossulariae. The sequence goes on from OV839567.1 coordinate 111,532,743, forward strand.
ACCTTAGAAAACTTTTTCAATTGATTACAAATTTTCTATGAGTTTTCAATTTTTTATCCCACAAGTCAATGTGTTTAAAATCCCTTATGAACCTCCGAACTTTATAGATGGATTTTTTTTATCGAATATCCCACATATGAGATGCTTACATCCTGAGACGATTTTTGTGCGCCAAAATTTGTTTAATTAAAAATTTCTTTTTTATCTATTTATTTCGCATACTATTTTACGAATATCCCACAAGTAAAGGTGATTAACATTCCTTGAAACCTTAAAAAATTTAAACAATCGATTACAAATTTTCTATGGGTTTTTAATTTCTTAAAATTATTAGGTAGCATATTTTTTTCGAATATCCCACATATGTCTAATATGCGGGATATTCGATAAAATATGCGAAAATCCTGAAGATGATTTTAGCGTGCCAAAATTTGTTTCATTAAAAATCTCTTTTTTATCTATTTCATATACTTTTTTGTGAATATCTCACTAATGATGATCAAAATTCCTTGTAACTTTATACAACTTTAACAAATGATTACAATTTTTTCATGGGTTTTTTTTTAATTTCTTAGAATTATTACATGCCATATTTTTTCGAATATCCCATATATGCTTAATATGTAGGATATTCGGAAAAATATGCGAAAATCCTGGAGGTGATTTTAGGAATTTGTTTCATAAAAAACTTCAAACTTTTTTTTTTTAATAAATGAGTATATATAGTATATATAGTCAACAGAAATTTGTAACGAGTTTTTATGCCAATAAATATCCTTTCGAAAAAGCTTCAATCAAAGGACTTTTTAACCTGTTTGTAGGATATTGATAAATTACAACAGTATGTACGTTCAGATAAACCGTTCTTAGGAATCTTTGTTTGAAAAATTATAAAAGGACGCTAAAAAAATGTCTATACGAAAATGAACAATTAAGAGGATTCCTTTTTGTCTGATTCAAGGAGGCTTCGGTGGCTACGAACGACCTGAAAGATACCTTGAAACAATCGATCCAAAATTTAAATTTTAAGCTGATTTCTTTTTTTACGTTATCGACGCTCAACTATTTTCTCTTGATGAGCACTTTGCGCAGTACCAATTTCTCAGCCAAAATATCGGATTTCTTTGCGACATTTCAAAGAAGGTGGAGTTAAGAGGCTGCGAACAACTTGAAGCAACATTAACAGTAATAATTGACAACGAAGTTCAAAATGATATTATAGCTAAATACCTCTTAAGGGAAAATATTATATTTAATAAAACTTCTGCTTTGTCAATTTTAAACTATATATTTAGCTTCACACTTCTTACTGGAATTGTGTGGGAATTTGTTAACGACATTTAAGATACTAATTACTATTAAGGTTTACTTCAGGTGAAGCCATAGCTTTTCGAAGCTTAAACTTAAAAAACCTATCTTCTCTGAACAATGACCCAAGAGCCATTAACCGGCCATGCAACTTTTTCATTCATAGACAATAGACATGCTTAATCGCATTTTAGAAAAAGAAACCAGAAATCCCTACAAAAGTTGAAAAATTGAAAAATCGCAGATCAGCATTTTAGTTCCAAAATTTTGTAAACATGTTATTAAATAAAATACATGTAAATATGTTAATGTTGTTGTTATCTTTTTTTTTATTTTATGCGGCAAAATAACGATTTGCCTAGGGCGGCAAAATTTCCAGGTTCGGCACCTCAATTGAAATTGAGAAAAAAATGTTATACCGGAATTCTGAAAATTTTCTTTAATAGGTAATTCTCGTGCCCACTACACATTTAGAAGTAGAATTAGATTGCAAAATTGTTACAAAATCATTTATGTCATAAATGAGATAAACGAAAATAACTCACAATTTTACCAAAGTTATCCGTATTTGTCAGTTAAGATATTCAAGAAGAGTTTTTGCAACGTTTTAAACATAATTAAATTCCAAAAAATTAAATACGTACTTATTAACATTTCTTCAAAATTCTGCAACTCGAAAAAATAGCTTTTTTTTCTCAAAATATTTTTTTGGTGTGAGATATGTGTTATTAAAAAAAACCCTAAGCAGATTTTCAACATAAAATAAAAATTTAGTTTCTTTTTTTTCGACTTTAATTGTACTAGAACAGTAGATTAATAATTAAATAAAATTAAATTACAAACTAAAAAAACTACTTCATGGTGAATTTGTTCCCATTTGCATGGTTTTGTTGTTCATAAATATTAATCATACCACGCTAAACCACTAGAGATTCAATTCGTTTAAAATTTGCCTTTATAACAAAAAGATTCTCATGAATAATTTACTTTTTTTTTTAAATGCTAATTCTATGCAGATTGCTGTTAATATTATTTTTTAAATAATACATAATATATGTACATTATACTGTACGTAGATATATACATAATGGTCGTTTAATCCTACAAAAAATTCATTCGGAATCGATGGAATAAGTTTTTATATTTTGTGTGCAGTTGAGTTGCAATAAAACGTCAATAAGCCCGCACATCAGCCATAAAGTTAAAAAATATTAATCGGGACAGTAAAAATACAAGAACACAAAAATACTCGCCAATCATCTGATGGTTGCGGCTCACTTAGTCACAATTCTATAGAAGCTCTGGGTCTTTGGTATAACTGTCGCTTAATGTGACCGAACAAGATAAGTGCAGTCATTAAAGTATCTTTTTAATGGGGCTCCCATTTCAGAGAGAGGCCCTCAAAGGAATGTGTTTGTTTTTGGTGTATCTTACCTACCAATATGTTGCTAGCACAATGTCAACAAATAACCACAAAAGAGTTAAACTTCCCTTCCGGATGCACATGCCAGTTCTGATGATGATGGTGCTGCAGGAGCTTCTTAAGTGGACGCGTATAATCGACGCTTTGGTGTCTTAATTTGGTTCTTCGTATTTTTTTTTTGTTCGTATTTAATACTTTGTTGTTTACTAAATGTTGCATTCACTGTTCATATATAGATACCTACTTAATATTGCAATTAAGGCATTCTTCTTTTTTCTTTTTTTTACATCACTGATCCTTTTTTCATCTGAATTTAACATGGACACAAATTACTGCAATTAAGGAGATAACAAAATCATAACAATTTCGTGGTGAATAAATTTAAGTTTCTTACGAGATAGACACAGAAAAAGAGAGCGAAAGAGAAAGAGAGAGAGGGAGACATGTTGAGAAGGAGTTACTTGATAATGCTTAAGCCTTAAGGAAACTCAGAGGAGTTATTCCATCAACGAAAGAAGACAAAAAAAAAAGAAAAATAAATAATTTGAATAAAATTCTTCTCTTAATGCTTCGCTGAAGTGGTTGAGCGTTAATTAGAGCTCTTCTTGTTTTTATTCCCAAAAGAAGTTCGCTTTATTTCGTTTTATTTTTATGAACATGAATAGAAAGACTGATTTTGAATTAAAACAAAAATTTAAAGTAGTTAAACGCTGCGATGGTACACTTAGAATCTTAAAGATATTCATGTTGAAACTGCTGAGATTTTAAATGGTTTTTAAGTTAGTTTTTATATAGAGGTTTGCTTTATAGGTTAATTGTTTTAATTGTTTTGTAATGCTTTTATTATTTTTATTTGTAAATTGAATTTAATAATCTTCTGTTGGCAGAAATGGAATCAAATACAAAATGGTAGTAACTAAAGCTGTCAGCACATCCGACACCTGGGGCCTATTTCACAGAACATACATCACATACATTACAGAAATGTATGTGACGTAAAATAGGCCCCATATGAGTGGGCGTAAATTTTATTTTTTTTCTAAATTATGCGTTTTCTAAGTTGACGCACAGTTTTTCTAAAAATTCAAAATTTACCCTGAGCCATCTTTGACGACTACTTTAAGGTACATACATTCATACAATGTAAGTGATGTATGTTCCGTGAAATAGGCCCCTGGTGTGAAAGATAATGGGGTAACATCAGGTTGGAGTTATGCCAGACTTATTTGGTTTTGCAAGACGCAAAAATGGAGAAATCCACGAAGGAAGGGATAACCCAAGGCGAAGTATTATCATGAAACTTCTTAAAATCGGGCTTGAATAACCAATTGTATACACGCATAGTTGCAAGCCAACAACAGAAGTTTAATTTCTCAAAAATCCATTGAAAGTTGAAATATCAGGATAATGAAGCGGGCTTAGTCTGGCGGCTAGTAGGTATTAAAATGAAGGTGTCAAAAACGACTTTGGGTATTTATGAACACAAAACAATTAAGTCATCGAGAAAGAAATCTCAACATCCTTAATTCAGACAGTACTTTTCGATGTATGTAGACATGTGTATTGTGTAAATGGGAAGTTGCAGACTTTGTATAACCTATAGGGCTGACCACGAAACGAGATAAGATGAGATTTTTTTAAGGTAGTCTCGGTCTCGTTAAAATCGAAACAGTTTTGTCTTGGTATCGCACATGAGTCTCTTAAAGCTAAGCCTCATCTAGGTATCTTCTGTCTCATGTTGGTTTTGTGGAAGAAATATCGTCAAATATTTTAAATCTTTAGAAGCTTCTAAAATATCTATGATTGAAAGTTCAATTTAATAATTTATAAATGTACTGCTTTGCTGGAAAAGATAAACTATTTATGTATTTGATCAGCTTTCTTTACATATTGTCAGTGGACCAACTGGGTATAACTCATGATGGCACTAAACAGCACGTGTTGGGTATTTTCATTCACCATGATATAGTTCACACTGTGTGTTTACAGGACATATCACAAGAGGACATATACATCGATGGATGAAATAACCCTTCTCTTTGTTAAGAATAACATTAAAGCCTCTCCATGTCATGATGCCAAGCCGCCTTTCGAAGCCACAGCTGTCGCCATAGAAGTCGAAATGAAATCACATTTATTTATTTTGGATGAAGAGTTCGAGGACCATTACACCATTTACAGTGGTCTCGCAACCAGAACCAACTTTCCCAAGAACGCAATCATAGCTTGACTTCTTGCCGGTATCATCCAACTTCATCAACATCGTTCTTGAACTGCAGAACTACGCGTGCGGGATCCTAACAGCAGATGTATACAACGAGCCAGTGGAACTTAACTTCAAACTACACCGGCCGTTTACTGCAATACATCCAGGATATCAAACGGTTATAAAAATAACTGAGTAGAAAATAGTGATGCCGGAAATCAACAGAAACCTCACCACTAGCGAAATAGAGGAAAACATAGAAGGAACAGGATTATTGGGTGACATCAAAATACCAGACGAAATCTGCACCAAGTGGAAGTCATGACTGCTCAGGATAAAGCGGAAGCATTTGCAAAATATTTCGGAGGATAACTCCACCCAGCGAACCTGCATTCCTCGAGAAAGTCGAATCAATACAATACGGCAGCTACAGCAAACAGACACTGAAATTACCATTTTCAACGATGATAACCTTTCAAGTGATCCCAAGTCAACTGGAAGTTTCACAAACCCTGAAGAAGTAGCTAACCCAACTAACAAACTCTCCAGAGCTAAACTCTTGAAATGTCAAAAAAAAACTTCCATAAGACTCTTTTATATCCCATTGCTAATTGTAAGTTATTGTCTTGTTATGAAACATAAATAGGTCTTAAGCATGACACTTTTCTCAATTTTTCTCTCTTCAAAATACTTAAATCTTATAGCTAAATCAATTTTTCTTCTTGGAATAGTATTATATTAACTTACAGTCTTATAAGAATTCTTTTGTTCAGATGTTGGTAGTCTTTATAATCCCATAACAAGACTTATATAAGAGTTTTAGTCTTTTTGTACTTCTATGTAAACACTTAGTTGAGGTGAGAATGAATCTCATTGGAAGAGACGCATTCTCATAGCAAGACTAAATTGACGTGAGAGCCTCCTCGCTTTTAAGAGTGTTATAACAATCTTGTAGTATTCTACAAGATTACTTTTAACTCCCTGACTATAGTGGAGCATCTTATGAATGAGGACACAAAATGTTGCTTGGGAAGCAAATCCATAGTGGACGACCTAAAAAATCTTCCGAATCAGATATGATTTCCAATTAGATCTTAAGGAAGTTCCCCAAGTCATGATGCTATTCCTTGCGATCCCTATAAACAACTGCGTCAACAATGAAAGACATGAAAGAAAATTAAGATTGTAACTCTACCAATAAAAATCTGATAGAAGCACGGTTTCTGGATATCTCTTAACTCTAGATTCATAAACTATATTCATTGTTACATCGTTCATAAACAGAAGTCTGTGAGAACCCTTACCTTCAAAGAATCTTATTTTTTATCTACAAATGTTTTTGCAAAAAAAAACACATATGTTACTCAAAGGAACATTTGTTTAAAATAATTAAAAGAAAAAATAATAAAATTTTTTGACTCGGAGAAATCTTGACACCAATTCCAGCGATGCTCCCCGCACATGGGACGTTTATAGGAGTTGCACAAAAATCTGCTGTTACGCTTATATTTGAAATCGCAGAAAACAGCATTTTTTTCTGGGTTAATTTTCAGAGTTCACTGGAAATCGGGATCAGTGAGACCCATGTTTATGAATCCAGGGTTAATCTCCCTGCTAAGCATCACTATCAATATCTTGGAAAGAGTTATTCTTCGGAGGATCAAGATGTTTTGCACCACCAACAACATCACCCTCAATATGCAGTCGGGATTTCGAGATAACCATTCTACACTTCATTCGCAGATCAGGTTTCAGAACGATATTGCGATATTGATATTATTGATAGGTATTGTTGGGCACAATGCAGCACAATTTTATTTTTTTTGAAAATCGAAAATGGCGGTGCTAACTTCACGCTAAAAAAATGGCTACCCTCTGAAAACCATACGCGTATACTACGATTTTTTTTTTAATACGGCACATCGCAGCACAACATTTTTTTTTTTTAATCCAAAATATGCGGTGCTAACTTCACGCACATAAGCCTCTGCCCGCGTGATAGCTCAACGCACTATTTACGCCAAGGCCCAGGAGCAAATTAAACTACGGTAAAAATGCAATTCCCATTGTAAAACATGGTTGGGACATATATAGAAGAAGAAACTTGAGATTGCTTAAAGACTTGGAACGTGATCCTTTGGTAGATAGAAGGTGCCTTTTAGTATATTAATATGTAATGTTTAAGTGTAGTGGGCGCTATTCTTGAATTTTCTATCGACCTTATTGACGATAGACGTGTCTTGGTCCTTTACTTTGTCTTCTAAATTCATCATCCGATCGTGCGTTTATTTTTTTTTTTAATTTTTAAATCAAATCTAATGATGGACATTTAATGATTTACTTCGTGAAATACAATTAATTTCCATCACTTAACTTCATGTTTTCCATTAAGCGTATACCTGTATTATGTCCGGCAAGTCACATCACATAAAAGATCCCTCACCTACTCAATCCGGATAAAAGGCTTTGACAAGAAATTATTGCGCACTCATTTGAACGAAGATATAGGTACTATACTTATACTATAAGAAAAACAGATATACATTGTAGGTATAGGTATGTCTATATGAGAGAGACGTACTCAACTGCGTATCTAGGTGTATTAGACCAATGTCATTATTTAAACCACCCACACAGAGACCCACAATATATATACGAGTACCTACAAATAGCAAAATATTCACTTTCCACTCAATCAGTGTTAAGCAATTTATGGGAATTTATTAAAAATTCAACACAATCCCGTATAAATGACGAAGTGGCTAAAAGCATGCGTATAACAACATATCTAAGGTACTCTTATGTACCTATTCTACTAACCTGAACCCACCTATATAGAGAGAGAGTCACATATAGCTTTGGAAAATACAAAAAAAAAAAAAAATACTTAAAATTCGTCGTCCACCCGCTGTGCTCGTTGTGAGCAAAGCCAAAAGATTTAGATTGCTTTGCTGCATATCGGTGAAATTTATGTAACGTATCTATGGAAACGGTGTGCTGTTGTTGTGCAAGTTGTGTCCTCATATATGGACAAAGATAAATAGCACACATCCTTTTAAGAGTATCTTCCAGGTTTTTTTTTTTTTTTTTTTTTTTTATGTTTAGTTTTGCGTGCGCCTTTATATATGTTGTATATATTATATCAACGCAGATACTTGGTTTGCAATTAAATCCTCTAGCTTGAGCTGTTTGGTATATTGTAGATATATACCTATATATACTTTTATCCTGCCCACACACGAGATACCCTACAAAATGTGGGATTCAAATTACAAAATGAATCACGTCCAAGCTCCACTACCTACTTTGTGGCTATTTATTCATTCGTGACTTTTATTTCAAGAAGAAGAGGAAGCAGGATGAGGGGGAGGAGTAGGGGACACCTATTTTATAAATGGGCCAAACATGCATTCAGTATAAAAGTATTAGCTTGGACAAAACAGTGGGACAGAATATTCTTAAAGTTGAAATTTTATCAATCATAAAATTAAGCACATGATCTCATCTTAAACTCAGCCCAAAAAATTTTTCATCTTTACCCCAGCCATTTTGTCGAACAAATCTTGAATAGATATAATTGTTATTCTAACGAGCTTTTAAAAAACTAAAATAATTTCGCTGAAATTTTAAGACTTTCTTGCTATTAGCAGTGAAATGTTTTCGAAAGTATAGTTTGAATAAAATCCGCTCACTGTCACGCCCACTTTTGTCATATTTTAGATTTCTACTTATTAAACATCCTTAGATTGTTAAAATATTGTATAATTAGGCTCACTTAAACCAAAAGCATAACATGTGTTATTTGTCCAAACAACTATAATTATATATTTATATTACGTAGGTACTTATAAAGCCGAAGTCTCTTCTTAGCTAAAACCATAATATTGTAGTTTTTGTTGGAAATCCGCCTACCACTACGTCCTTTTTTCCTTTATCTGAAATTCCTCCTTAGTTAACATCCCTAGAAAGTTGAAATTTTGTAATTAAATTTTCTTGACCCTAAAAGCATACAATGTGTAATTTTTTTAAAGTCCACCTACTGGAACGTCCATTTTTCTTATATTTGAATTTTTTCCTTATACATGTACTGTACATACATACCTACATATTACGTATAGAGTTTGTTTTGAAAATTTAAATTGTGTAGTTTGACAAATGGTCAATAGGTGGCAATGCATAATGTGGCAGGATTTAGCTATTTATATATAAAACGAAATTAATCTCAGATTAGAAGCTCATTTAAAATTTATGGGCTATGTGTTAGTCTAAAAGATTTAAAAAAAAAATCAATTTTGATTTAAAATAGCTTTAAACGACCTTTAGTACACATAAATTGGTGTTTAGTGCCGGCGATCTCACTTCGACTTATCAGTTTTTTTAATATGAATACATATTCCCTATATAGTTTGATCCACTGTGGACGATGCTGGTTAGCAGAAAAACCTTCGTTTTGTACTTGGTTCAAAAAAAAGAAAGAAAAAAAAAACAATTTGAATAACAGCTTGACAGTTGTCAGGGAGTGTGTCACATACTTAGGAAACAAATACAAGTTCTAGAAACATAAAAAAAAAATCCTATGCTTTATGGAGAGAAATATAAAGTATATATACAAGATGCTTGAAGCTTATATTCGTCATTGCGTGACATGATTTGAAGAGAAGACCAACATTAAACGTCTTGTCAAATTATATACTATATAGATACCCTTTAAATGGTCTTCTTGGACGTGTATATTTATATGTAGGCCAACCCTTTTAAAAAAAATTATTTCAAATAGGAGTTTTAAGAATGGTATAATCAAAAATATCTGCAGATTGGAAAAGCCACAAGAGTGTCGAAATTTAATTCTTTTCTTACAGAGAATTTTAATTATTTAAGCCTAGAATCCTGAGTACCTACCTACTAAAATCCTAAATTCAAAAAAATCCCGAATCTGAAAAGATATATGCCAAAATCCCATATTCAAAAATTATACCATCTGGCTTTTTAGGAAGTTGTTGTTTCATTGCTTTTTCTTTTGACTTATAATGTTGAGCTTAAATCAGATTGCTTACGATTTTTTCCTCTAATTTTTCAGAATGTTATGAATGAGGCCATTAATTTCTTTCGGATTTTTCTTCGGCTTCTCGAGAAAAAATTACAAATTTAAATCGAAATAGCATAATCTGGTCTAACGACTAAAGCGAATATAAAAAGAATATCTTTACGTCGATATACCAAAAACATGGAAATCCAAAAAAAATCAGTTTTGTGTTACAGTGAAAAATTCTGGTAAAAAAAAAACTGAAATCAGATCAAAATGAATGTAAATAGGTTAATCTGGAACCAGAGTTGTCTCGTTTAGATTATTGTTATAGATATTTTCTGCCTTTATGAAAGAGAAATTAAATCAATCAAAACTAATTATGTATATGTGTATATACCATAACTCTGTAAATTGTGCAATATAGGTTAAGATAACTATGTAATATATTTTCTGCTATACAATAAATATAGGTATCTATCTATCTATCTATTGAGAAACAAATTATACCTATATTTAACATAATTTCGCAAATTTAAAAATGAATATACAAACGTAGCTATATTTAATGGGAAAGCCAATCCCAAAACTCTGGACAGTTGGTCGACATAAGTTTGTAAATTATCGTGTATGGACAGCAAACAAATAACTCGTATCTACATTCAAACCTCTGCAGTTACCTTCCGCTTCCGTCTATACATCACTTTCCAATATTAATTGACGCATGACAAGACTTCAAAAGACATTCGATAAGACCAGTATTAGAAATATTAAATATAGACTTAAAATAATAGTTAATAGGAAACAAAGACAAGAACCTAACTAACCAATTGCAAATTTGTTCTTCCTAGAAGCAACCAAGTAATACTTCAGTCAGCTACATGAATTTATGAAAAGGTACATTTACATAAAGAAAATTCAAACCTGACTTTGACTGTTGGTATAGCCAACAGTTTTTCTTTATAACAAGCCAGCAACTGGCAACAACAGGAAAGTAAGACGTTCCCATAACTAAAATTTGCGAAGAATATTCCTTTTAGTTGTAGTTTCTTCCATACAATTTTTTTTTTTTAATCATAAAAAGTTTCGATAGAAGAAAAATGAAGACAAATGTTTTGCAGCTATACACAAACGATAGGTATGTTCAAAATTTCAGATAAATAAGTTAGGAACTGTTTAACATTGTAAGTGCATGGCTATGGCTATCATAGATCATAAACTTTCTTCTCCGGAAGCTGTCAAACAAAATAATCTCGCTTGTTGTGTAAGCATTTGGGTAATTTTTGAATAGGTATTGTAATTTATAACTGAACGGGAATATACCTAACCTATACGGGGACTTATAATTTTTCTTTCATTTGTTCAAATTGTATAAAGGTTCCCCCACACCAACGCGAATTTTCGGTGGCGACGACGAAAACAATAATAACAACGTGTTATTTTCATTGACAACCACGTGTTGTTATTGTTGTTTTCGTCGTCGCCACCGAAAATTCACGTTGGTGTGGGGGAACCTTAAGTCTCCGTATAATGTATTCAGCAATTTGTTTTTTGAAATTTTAACACAACGTTATACACATTTAAATACACGCGTTATTTTATAGACTATGAATCCGGATACTTTAGTAAAGTCGAATGTATCCAACAAAAATTACATACCTTTCGACTTTTGCAGCAGTGACTTCAGTCTAATTTGGGAGCTCTCACTCACCAACAGAAATCGGAAGCTTTATATTTACTCCCGAAAGCAAAAGTAAATGAATACTGTATGAAAGTCAACAATCCACTTTTTTCCAAGAAAAACACTTTTTTTTTGTTTTCCCAAATTTGATCTGCTAAGGTCAATTATTATATTAGCGGATTATCCCTTTTTATTTTTTATTGCATGCCATCCGGTTTTAAGCAAAATATTAAAAAAATAAATAAACTGGATTAACTAGATTTCACCTTTACTAACTAAAAATTTTTTTTTTATTTCTCAAAAATTAAGATACCTACATTTTAGCATCCGGTTTTTTGTTTTTTATTGAAAATTAATAGGAGCATTGCATTTTGAAAACAAAAATTACACTTTATTACATAAAATTTTGAAAAAAAAATTATGTAGTTTGAAATTAAAATTAAAATTAAATTTTTTTTTAATTTTGAGTTTGAAAATCAAGCCCAGCCACCTTTTTTACAGGAACAAACTCAGGCGATTTTCGAACCCCCTCTAACTTCAGTACCAATAAAGTCAGGAACTTCAAATTCGGAAGTTCAATTTGGTAGGCTAGCCATTAAAACTTTATAAAGTAAGAACTTGGCATACTTTAAGATCTCACTACTTTTCACGGCTGACTTGTTACATAAAGGTGTTTTTTATAGAAGAACTTGGCTCTTTTTTTAACATTTATGTTTTTGTTCTGATTTATTTTTCCAAAACTGTTCCCTAACATAACTTAATTTAAAATGAATATTAAAGAAGAGATTTCTGGCTTTTTAAAAAGGTATAGCATGAGACACTGTAAATTTTACCGTTGTTTTTAAATAATTTTGTTCTGTTTTAAGTCAAAAACGGGGGGATGTTTTTTCTTGTCTTAACCCAACCATTTCTTCCGAATTGTTATAGATTATCAGAAGGAAAAGAAATGAAATGTGCAAAAACGGAACGCGATGAGAAAAGGCAACCATATACTCGCAAAGTTACACCAACTTAGATACTCGGGAAAATCCCCAAATAACCTTTCAACATAACATCGCTCTGTCCGGTCATTAAAGCTTCATGTCCGGTTATCGAAAATTTTCTATGGATTTGCTTGTATTAAAAATAAAACAGAAACTATACTGAGAACACACCTTCTGTTTTTGTCTGTTTCATTTGTTGATAAAAAATAATCCCAAAATAAAATTATGTGTCCACGTATGAGAGGTTTTCTATCTAAAATGATCAAGAAAAAGTGTCCGCGTCCGTTTATAAGAGTGTCCGTTTATAGGAAAGTAATTTGTATGTGAAATTTGAAAAAAGAAGTTTGTTCCCAGAAATGTGTCCGTTTAAGAGAGCTGTCCGCAAATAGAGCTTTCACTGTATGTGTTATGAAGTTTGACAGAACTTTGGCCTTAAATTGACATTATTATGTATGTATGTGAATTCCATTCACCGTTTGTCATTCTGTTAAACGCATATATGACATAGTAAAGGTTAAGTGTTGTTGTGATGTTAACGATATAAGTCTGTGGTAACATTCCAAATTGCCTCATTAGAACCTATTATTTCTATCCTGATGCCTCGACTGATCAAGAGCGACATTGGCTATTTATCAGTAATGAAGTCATCATTAATGCTTGCTTTTATTGATGTGGAAAAATTATCAATGAAATATTTCAACTCAAAATCCCATTTCCGTCACTCTAATGAGCAAAATAAAATGGAAAAATACCGATATGATCGCATAAGTAGGTAATAACTAATGAATAGTTTTCCAATTAAACATATAAAAGTATTATATTATTGCCTTTTTTTCTCACCAGAGTCCATTTACATGACTTGAAAATTAATTCTCAATCGATATAATTTAGAAAGTTAAACCGGATTAAGTACCAAACAACATAAGTTTTCAATTAATATTGCATTGCGCGCGCGCAGCTGTGCAGCAAAGTTCACAATTTTTAAATATAAACCAAAGTATCTCAGTCATCCTGAGATTATCTGAAATTGCACGCGCCCAAAATTCCTGTACACCTCTCGGCTGAAGTCAAGACATCAGCATTCAGCAGTATAGATACGTACTCTGCAGTGAACGGTGTGGTTTAATCCGGTTTAAGATTTCATCTCAAAGATACACCTCAGCACGAAAAAAAAAATAAAAATGTCATATTTTGGCTTTTACTATAATATACCTACCTTTACCTACAGAAGAACCCGCAAAAACCGCAATATTGCTAAAGTCGAAAGGAACAAAAAGTCATATAATAACACAAACCTCCACCAGCCAGCACCAGCTGACCTGAAAGTGGAGAACCAACCGATAAAACAGCCACGAAAAATGTAACTGCTACAAGCGGATAGTATTATATTATCTGTCAGTCGTGACCATGGGGCATAATCTTTGTCTCTCAGAAAAAAAAAAAAAAAAAAAAAACGATCAAATCCCGCGAGCCAGGTGTATTTGGGTTGGAGTGTCCATTAATAAACAGACTCTAATGTGGCATGTAGAATGCACAGGGTTCACCAGCAATAATCATAATTTTCTACCTTTCATTTTTTTTTTTTTTGGTGGGTAATTGACGGTTATATGACTTGACGAATTGTTTAATTTTAAAAGGCGAATCTAACGCCTAAAAAACGCTAAAACTCTATAAAGAAAGAAGCTCAGAGACCTCTTGATTGAAAAGGAGATGAAGAAGAAGATACATCAGAATTGCAGATTTCATCAAATGTTGTGCCACCATCGCGCTTTGTGGCAAGAGTGACAGGTAGCAACGTATATAGTAGGTAGGTAGGTAAGATTTACTGTGGTCTGTGTGACTCTGATGGGAGTGTAACTTATAATGGCGGCACCTTAAAAAGAGGCTCAAATGATATTAATCCAAAAGTAAAAGAATCCGTAGATGTCCTTTCGGCATTTTCTCTGATTCATTGTCATCTCAACCGAAAATAACCATTAAAAGGCATGTCAACGCATTTTAACCACAAAGAAGTTGGTATAGGTAGGGTATTCGTATATGAATATATTGGACAATAAATGCGGGATAGCAATGCAGCAGAAGTAAGAGCAAATAATGAAACGATAGCCTCCTTAAATGGTGGACATGACCACTGTCCTGCACCATGATAAGTTTATCTTCAATTTACGGCTCCAACCAACAACCGCTGCCGTCGCACCGCCGCCACCGAATATTCGATACAAGTATACCTACATACGATCGACGATGACATCGAGTAAGTACATCAACGACCCTTGTAAGAATGTAAGTCGCCATCACCAATCGCCATTTCTGTCGCAATCATCATCGGCTGACCATAATATGGCTGCTGGACTGTTCCACACAATCTACGATGACAAAATGACAAACTCACAACTTCGGCTTGTTGCAGGAAATATAAAATGAAAAAATATTCAAGAATAGAGGAGATAATCAGGGCCGGACCTTGAATTGATTTTCGTCTCATGTGTTTTTTTTATGTCTGGGAATCCGATTGACATTTGGAGAAAGAGGAAAAAGAAAAGAGAAATATGAAAATCGGAAGAGAATAATGTATGTTATGTGCGGCGGTACTGCACTGTTAGTAAATTCTACGTGCGTTTGTAAATTTTATTAATAAGAGCGGATGTTTGTGACTATGTTTCAGTGGGACCAATGCAAAGAATGTAGGGATACAAAATGCCATTTTAATCTTTCGTAAGAAGCTCTATCTACATAATATTTGGATAGGCAAAATTTTTAATACCTTTTCTCTAAATTTTTATTTTTTCTGAAACTTGCTAGAACGGCATCTCGAGAAAAAAATTCGGTTTTAGTTTTGAATTTTTGTAACGTAATTTACAAGAGTGACAAAATATCATTCTTTCTGTCATTTTATATCAATTGTTTGTCATAAAAAAAGAATTATGACAAAACCAGTGGTATAAGAAAACAGAAATAATGACATTTTGCCTTTTAGATATTTGTAATTTTTTACCATTCGTTCGCTATTTGGACGAAATGTCATTATTTCATAATAATCTTGTTGTAAGCAGAAAAATACATTAATAATAACAAAAGGTCATAATGACAAACAATTGGTATAAAATGACATACAATTTCAAATGTAACTATGACAAAAATGTCGGTTTCCTTATAATTCTGTTGAAAAAATGTCAAAATAACAATTAAATGGTATAAAATTATTTCTGTCTCATTTTATACAGCTTGTTTTATCATAATACTATTTTATGACAAACAATAATTGGTATAAAATGACAGAACTAACGGCAATATGTCATAATGACAAACAATTGGTATAAAATGACATACAATTTCAAATGTAACAATTAAAAAATGTCAGTTTTCTTATAATTCTGTAGTCAAAATAAAAAAATATGTAAATGCTATAAAATTATTTCTCTCATTTTATACAGCTTGTTTTATCACAATCCTATTTTATGACAAACAATTGGTATAAAATGACAGATTTTATGGCAAAATGTCATAATGACAAACAATTGGTTTATAATGTCAAATATCATAATGAGAAAATGTCATTATTTCTGTCATTTTATGCCAATTATTTTATAAAAATCCTATTTTATGACAAACAATTGATAAGAAATGACAGAACTAATGGTAAAATTTCATAATGACAAACAATAAGTATAAAATGTCAAATTTTATACAAAATGTCATTATTTCTGTCATTTTATATCAATTTTGTTTTTTAAGGCCCAGTTTCACACTCGATTAAGTGTCACTTAAGTTCCAAATATGGAAAACGAATGCACAATTTCGCAGTGTAAACTTATCGGAATAAGTGACACATAAGTCTCCCATGTTGTCCACTTAAATTCCACTTACTCAGACAGTAAAACTGCGGCTAAAGTGCCAAAATGGTAAAATTAAGTGCCACTTATTTTGTTAAGTGTGCACTGTAAAACTAGCCCTGATAATCCTGTTTTATGACCAACAATTGTTATAAAATGACATAAATAAAGACAAAATATCAAAGTAAGAAATAACAATTGGTATAAATTGACATAAAATGACAAATGTCATTATTTCTGTCATTTTATACCAATTGTTTTATCATAATCCTGTTTTATTTATTGGTATAATTTGACAAATAATGAAATTCTGTAACTCGCGTAAATGAGGTATAATTAATGAGTTACTAATAAAACTGTTCAAAAAATATTTTTTGTTCATTTTATTATTGACATTAAAATTACCAAGTACTTTTATAGACAGTTTTATATTCCGGATTAATGATTAATCCGGCACTGGATTGGCCCCAATGATGCTGCCGTGAAAGTCTATGTATATATATGTCCCCAATGATCTCCTCCTCCAGTCATCTTCAGAATTGTTGTCGTTGCCGCTTGATCTTTGTATCCTTTTGGCCAGTTGATTAAATGTGAATTGATGGTCGGGGAGCAGGCATAGAAGCATTCAAGACATTTCATCCAGCAACACACAATATTATATGAGTTTTTTGTTTCTTTTTTTTTTTGTTTATTTGTTTTTACTTTTATTGGACAATATGGTTGAGAATTGCATGGTTTGGTTATGTGATATTAAAAGAATTTTTTTTTTTGACAACGAAACGGCCGCCTCTATAGCTTGAATAAAGAGATTGTATAGACCAACAATCTTCTAAATATATATGAACAATGTAAGCATGTATATAATATTTATGTTACGTATATGAAGTTTTTCGTGACCATATTGAACTTGGTAATGGTTTAATGTTTCATCTTAAAGCACAATCTAGCCCAGTCGAATATTTTGAAAGTTTGGTTGGGCAAAAAAAAAAAATAAGGAGTGTTACATGTGGAACAAGGATATATACAAAAGAATAATATATTAAGTGACATTTACTTGAAATTATAAATTATAACTAAAAATAAAAGCATCTATTACATAAAAAGATTCTTTGAAAATTTAGGTAGGTATTAAAAGATTAAAGAATTTATGTCCTATTGTTTTATTAGAATTGTCTAAAACAGAGCTGCGTCTTTCGACCTTATATACTAAGAGTGAGTCAAACAAAATACACTTGTATAATGCTAATACATTTCTTCCTCTCAACGTCTTGATTAAGGCCTTATGAATATTCTAAATAATATATGAATTTTTGGTTTATATATCTAAGTGCCAGAATGTTAACAATGGATTAAATCTGCACCATGTCATTCAAAAGTTCTAATTAAATGGCCATAATCAACCAAAATCGGCTGATTAGTGATTTCCATGCATTATGAATTTAATTAATGGATTCCTTTATTAAATAATTTGTTTGTTTATATGTTAAAGGCTTATTCGATAATTTACGAGTTGCAATAATCGTTGAATAAAGATGATCAGCTGTGAACAAACTGGCCCTAAGCTTTGATTCATAGAAATTGACATTATGCCATTTTGTTAATTGACAACTTTGTGAAATTTTCAACAAAAAAAGTTTTATGTTATTTTGCCAAACTGTCCATACAAATTGTCAAGTATTTTTCAATAGATAACATTGATTCTCTGAAAAATTTGTACTAACAATTTTTTTACTAGTCAAAAAAATATACAATACATATTGGGCCTTACTAATAACCAAACACTAATGTCGACTATTAGTAAAGTACAAGGTTAAAATAAAGTGCGGAGCTTAAACGGAATCCTACTAATAACATTTTTAACCTTTTCGTTAACAAATCCTCACACTTTCCTTGAATCTACTACAATTTCCATCCAGATGTTGTCAAATAAATGTCAAACTTTCTTTGATTTTCAATTTCATTTATTTCGCGTCAACAAAAACAAATATTTAGAAAAATGAGTTGTAACGAAAGATATAAATTTATTCAAGGAAACTCAAAAAATTAAAGAAGCAAAATTAAGAAGCGATTCCATCAACAAATGCACGCGGGACTGGGTATATAGAACGCAATTTATAGGAGCACTTCTCATAAATTATATATTTTGCATTTATTTTTATGTCATAAATATGTATTAAGTAACAACAAAGGATATGCTAAAAAAAACTACTCAAAATAATCAGACATTTCATTTTAAAGTTATTACTTCCAAAAAAAATAAGAAAAAAAAAACAAAAAACTAAAAACTAAAAACAAAGAATCTTGAACTTGGTGTTCGATGGGTTCTTCTTTTCACAACACGCGTATCCAATCTGCGGGTTGCATTTAGGAATTCCTTGAATTCATGAGTTTAGTGTACAGCTTAAAGATGGATTTCCATGTATTAAATTTTAACGTCTTGCTAGTGAATAACCTGGAGACTAAATTCGTTATGTATGCGAATGTTCTGTAATCTGGAGATTTTCGTTTAACTATTTACTAAATTTGGTTATTAGTAAGGCCCATTGTCGCTGACTCGGCGAAAAAAAACAAAAAAAAAACGATATTGCAATGTGCTTGTGACTTCCAAGCGTCCCAAGTGAATTCCGCTTCAATTGAAAGATTCTTTTTTCAAGAATATAGGAACAAACTTTGAAAATCTTTATTGAAAAATAAATAAGAATGTAACCGCCATATTAATCACTCGATTAATCCACTTTAAAACTAAAATCTGCACGTAAATTAATATATATTCAATGTAAATACAACCGAACTTAAGATTTAAACTGGATTAATCGAGTGAATAATATAGCGGTAAGTGTAGAAAATTATTATTTAAGAAATATGTACCTACTCTTGGTCTACCGTTGATGCCGCTCGTTTTTACTTTTAAATTTTTGATCTTTAACTTCTTACTTCATAGTACCTTTAACTTTTGCTTTTTTGCCAATAAAAATTTCAATTCGTCTCTTTGCAAAAAATGAACGCGTTCAGATATTAAAATCGATCGGCATCCAGAGACAGATCAAAGGTAGGTTTACATGCCAGGTTTACACTCGTTGTTGACACATATCTTAAATTAATAATTTTATCAGTATACTAACCACCCCAGCTTTGCACGCGGGTAGAATAATCATATTTAATTCTTTAAAAAAATAACTTAAGGAAATATACTTAAATAATTATTTACTTAAATATATTGAAGGTCAATCATTCAAACAGACTTATTTTCAATTAAATTTATTTTACTTCAAGTGCCTACAAAAATTAAGGGGATAAAATGGCCATTACAAATATCAAAGAGGATTTCCACAGCAATTTGAAATTAAAAATGAAAGAAAGTGACAGCTTGGAGTTTTGACAGTTCTAATACTGCTTTTCCACAGAAATATCAAATATCTTTTATACGAGTTCATGTGAAAATAATGCGTTTCTTGATAAAATATTAAAAAAGCTTTAAACAATGATCATATCTGACCACAGATTATTAATATATATTTTGAAATATTCACCCATATATTTATTTTTGTACTTAATTTATATTCTAAAGCGTCATCGGAGGTGATTTGGAAAGAAAAGGCTATATGGCGCCGCGCACTCTTTTTGAAAAAATTCTCTTATCGCTTATATGAAAAAAACAATCTTAAGGTCAGGGTATGAATTTGTTAAGACCACCAATTCACGTACTAAAATATTTTTAATGAGCTTGTGTTCTATGAAGGAATAACAAATATTTTTCACCAAATAAAAGGTCTTCCAAATTTTGACAGTGGATAGCATTACATTACTCTTCAGGTAATGTTCCGTATACGGTATACGATTCACACATTTTACTGTCACCAAAATCGTCCTACCGAGAGAACTTTTCGCAGTATAGTGGATAAATTTGAGTCCACTCGCTCAGTAAACGATCAACCATCAACCGTACGTTGACATTGGGGTCGGTAAGATCTGCCGAAAACATCGCCGCTGACCGTGAAAGTGTGCAGGAGAATTTGAGGCAGTCGATTTCCCACCGCTCACAAGAACTCGACATTTCGCAGCCCATGAATTTTGCGTCCTGACTTAGCCTACGCTAAGGGATCTGGAGCTGTTAGAAACTGACCTTATCAGAATTGGGACATCAACAAACAAAATTGTCGAATTTGGGACGAAACCAATGAGGTCCCAGAGCGACTATCGTCCAATGCATCATCACCGCCCACGGCGAACACTATAGGTCGCGCTATATGCCAAACAGTTCACACCAAATTGAAAATTCTGCAGCACGAGCGATTCAAAGGCATGGTCATCTCACGTGGAGGTGATGTAAACGGGCCACCGAAATCGTGCGATTTAAGCCCGTTTGACTTTTTTTGTAAGGTTTCCTGAAGTCGGAGGTCTATGAAAATAAGTCACAAACCAGAGCGGCGCGGCTCTCAGAGCCAACATAACCCATGCCATCGGTCAAATTCAGCTTGATTTAAGCGCCAGCGGCGAGTCATAGAAAATTGGACATTTCGTGTGTGTCCCATCCAGAGAAGCCATGGCGGATATTTGAACGATGTTATATTCCATACATAATGGCATATCGATAGGCCTTATTCAAACGAATACAAAATTTGCTTGATATTTCAAACACACTTTGTGTGGGAAGCACTTAATGAAAGACCCTGTATGTAGGTCATATAAGGTCTTTATCATAATTTTTCTAAAACAATAATTAAATTAATTGCTTCTTTGCGATCCCGATACATCAAATTACGAAAAATATAATACCTAGTGATTCAAATGCCGGAAATTCGTGGGTTGGCTTTCCTCAATGGCTCTTGATTTTAATGAAGTAATTATCTGTTCATATTGCTGTTTGAATATTTTTCTTCCATCAAACCGGATGTATTTTGATCCCGAATTAGTTTAAATAGTTCAAATCTGCCACCCACACATTCTGACTCTTTTTAATTCAATTCTAAGAATATTTTGTCATAAAAAAAGGTTAACTAATGTACATGTCCTGAGATATCCCTTCTTAAAAAAAATTTCAAAAAATTTTCTTAGTAGCTATAGAAATGTTAACCTCACTCTATTCATTTATTTCTTTGTATTCATTTAGTTTTTATATTTTCTCCAATTATCTTGATTTTCCTTTTGAAACTTGAATATGGCACGTTTTTAAATAATGCAAATCTCCTAATGCCGCCGCCCACCATCATGTACACTATATCCACTTGCATCATCAGTATCTATAACTGCTCATATAGGTGGGTATACATATTGTCACTCAAAGGAATGAAAAGAAAAGACCTCTGCCATTATTAGTTTGACACATTGAACAAATGCGAGCATGAATGTATCTTCTATCTTCTTTTTTTTTTTTTGTCTTTTTGAAGCGCGCGTAGGTAGCTCCAATTCTGCATGTCTGGAACACATGCATTGATGTGTTCCAGGGATTATACTTCTTCATCGTCTTTAATTAGAAAATAATTACCCTCTATATGTGAGAAAATGATGGTTGGTATGGTATTGAGGAAGACAAAGACTCGCAGATCCCTGGGAAGAGGGAAACCTCTCGCTGATCTGACAATCTGCTTGTGTGTGCATTCTGGCGTTGTGCTGCGACGATGCTATCTTCCGATTGTCCCAGACTATGCGCCAAGCACTATACCAACCAACCAACTTAACATTACCAACCAGCAGAACAACAACCTGCCAGCTTGTTTGACAGTCGTCGTCATTAGCAGACGTGATTTGATTTAAGTCTCCATCGCAAGACCCACACGCCCACCACGTCGACGTGCATCGTCGTATACCTAGTCGTCGTCGTGCCTCCTCGCCGTTATCGTTGTCGCTGTCGCACGTTTTAATTTCAAGCTGTCATCGTTCGTCTTCGCGAACTTCGAGGAGCTCTAGCATATATAGCTCGGCTGATAGCTGCAGCAGGCACCTCACATAAAGGATGACGCTCGCCTAAATGCCCGCAACTGCACGATACCCCCGCATATATTCGTGTTCTGTGTGCGTGTCTCCCAGACGTTTTGTGATGGAGTTTCGGTTTAATTTTTTTTTTTTTTTTTATTTTTTATAATTTCATTTCTGTTCAACTTCAGTGTTGCATTAATTTATTTTCAGAAATATTTTACTCGTCCTATAATATATGAAGCGAGCGCTAGATGCCAGGAAGCAAAACTATTCATTTGGATATGGGGTTAAGAGGTTAACCCCCCCTCCCTTCCGTGGATGAATGATATATGCACATATATGTATACGCCCACATATGTATATGTGTGGGAATTTGGAATTAATTTGGTACATTTTGTCAAGGATCAAATTTCGAAGCCTTTAATTAGAGAGAAAGAAGGAGCCATCGACTTGTGCGATGCGATGCTATACATACCATATAAACATATAGAGAATAGTGGCAACGGAATTTGATGCAATTAAATAAACCTTTCTATGTATATTTCTACCTTTTGAAGGAGGAGCAGCTCATTAGTCAAGAGTGTGAAATATTCAAATGAAATGACACTTTAAGTGAGGTCCTTGCCCCAGAAACTATATAGAATTCTATAGCTAGCTGGTTCTATATACGAGGAAGTTTATAAATTTTTCATTAAATATCCTACCTCATACCACCTACATTGAAAATGACGATATGCAATTAGTTTAACATTAAAAATGTTGAATCTTTTATTTAGGAAAATAAATTAGATGACACATTAGGTGTTGGTATATATTTAAAGCAAACCATTGCATCGCAGAATCACTATGATTATTTACATACAGAAATGAACGACAAATTAAATGTTCTGATTGTTAGAGCTAATTGTTCACACACAACTAATAAATTATTTAGAAACAATTAAAATTGAAAATTAGATTTAAATCTAATGGAATTTTAAATTGGATACAATTTGTATAGAATTTATAGGTATGTACCTGGAACATACATAATTGTAATTAATTTGGTGGAATTGATTGTTTTTTCTTCCTTTGTTTGAATCTAAATTTAAATCAATAGTTAAATGGTAGGGGGAAGCATTTTATGTGTGTGTTTTATAACTTTTATTAAATTTACAATTTATTCAACATAAATCACAGCTATGGCTATGTTTTTTTTTTAATTGTTGAAGAATTTAAAAGAGAATTAAACAAAGTATTAAATCAGTTTGTTCACAGCTGATCATCTTTAATCAATTGGATTATTGCAACTGGTAAATCATCTAATGAGCATGCTAATCAAATTTTTTTTTCGAAGGAATCCATAATTTAAGTTGTTAATCATGGAAATTGCTAATTAGCCGATTTTGGTTGATTAGTGCCATTTAGTTAGAAGCTGTGAAAGTCATCGTTCAGATTTAACCCACTCTGAACAAACTGGCCCTTAGGTCCTGAGAAAACAAAGAAATAAACAGTACAACACGTGGCCAAATGAACGGTTAAAAACAACATAAAATTTGGTTAAGTTAAATAACAAACATTGTTAATATACAACCTGCAAACTTACCGGGTTAAATTATACGAGTCAATTCGATTGAAACAAAATTATTTAAATCTGATTCAGTTAAAGTGTATCTACATACTAAATTTACTACTTCTGGGTTAGTTCGTTCAGTTTCAATAAGTTAGTTAATGAAACATATTAAATCGCCCATAGTAACCAATCTATACTCAGAGATGTGTGAAATTAACTAAATATATTTATTTGATTTAAGCAAACTATTCGTTTAATATAAACGATTTTCCAAATTGCGAATTTTTTTAGCTTTATTTATTTTAATCGAGTCGACTACGTTAGAGTTAACATTAAGTGGACTTTGGTATATTTTTTTAAGCCAACGAAAAACGCTCTCGGTTCGTAATAATTTCTCTGCGTGAAAATCTTCTGAAATATTATTGCGAAATAGTTTTCTATAGATTTGAACATATTTAAAAATTTTTGTACTTTTTTTTTAAATAAATTCAATTTTTCAAAAACTTTTTAAAGAACGCATGCATTTCAACCTGAATTTGTCAAAAATTATTTTGATATGCAATGCAATAAAGAATTTATCAAAATCAGTTGAATTATTGTTTTCGAAAAAAGTTGAAAATCGAAGAAAATGTTTCTATATAGATTAGAGTAGTATTGTGCTACTAAATAGAGTGTTCCTGCTAAAGTTCTTTATTAAGACGGCAGCGAAGAATTCTCTAGATAAAATCAACGTTGGCCTCACAAGATCCAGTTAGGTTGAACTACTTGGTGAATAGCTTATATGGCCTACTAACACGTATTTGCAGCTTCCTAGTTGTTTCCTACTATTGTTTTGGTCCTTCAGGGTTAGGTGTTGTTTGTCGGGTTTATTTCCCTACCAACAACAAGGTGAGTGCATTTCGGATCTGCACTTGAAATGTCTGGAACCTTCAGTTAAACAAATAATGGGGAACCTGGGTAGGCTAAAATGGATTGTAAAAGACATCCAGGAAATCGAATGGGATGGAGACGCGGATGCGGTGTGGCATACAAAGGATTTAATGGTGTGATATCTACTTTGGCGAGTGCTGTGAGGACCAGAATCAGAGGCTCTTTGTGCGGTTTTTGTAATAAAGGGAAGACTTAGGCAAGAAGACTTGGGCTTCCTTTCGATAGTCGAAGGACACGACAACTTTTTCATTAACGAATTCAAGCTGATATAGACTCTGATTACACTAAGACACAACGGCATAGCCGGCGGCGTGGGCGGGACGAAATTTTACCATAGGAAGCAGTTTCGAGGGACTTACAAAGACTTGGGCTACTACACTTGGCTTAAGTAGCTAAAGAAAGTATACGGCTATCCATGACACTACCATGCCGTGAAAAGATTTTAAGATCTCTGAAGCACAAGAATCAAGTGCATATATAGGACCAGTAAAAATACTACCATAAGAAGTTATGTGTTTTACTAGACAAAAACAACGATACCAAAGGAAAACCCCAGCATGCATGCAGCCAAGAACAAGGTTTATTACCAATCAATGCTGTTAATGCTTAAACAGACAAACAAAATGAGATGAACTCCAAGAGTGCACAAGGAACCGGAAGTCGAATCGAGTATAGAGGTTTTTAGCGGCAGGGGCGATGTCCAAAATTTCTATCAAAAGATGAAATGATCAATCCAAGACTACAATTCCAGAACAAAATCCTGTCGATATGATAGTGGGAATAAACTAGTACTTTACACACTGGATATTGGGAATCCCAAAATAACACTTTTCTTCTAGACTCCTAAACTGCGGAGATAACCCACTTCCTCTGTTTTAAATCATTCCTTCAACTTGGACGATGTTGGACAAAATTTTCGTCTATCCCGACGAAAATGAAGTACGGTTAGGAATATCCGAACTTAAGTCATACCTACAAGGCTGCTGGTGCCACTGTTGAAATCCCCGGAGAGCTAAGCTAAGTTAAGCACAACCTAAAGTACAAAAATGAAGGTTCTATGGTACCATTATTGACTATTTTCGAAATCAAATGGGCTATGTTGTTAAAGAAACATCTGTCAATTTTATTGGAAATTGATTATGGAAATTTATACCTTTTTGAACAAGTGCGTGCAAATTATCAATAGTTAATTCAAAAATTCTTGCTCCTTTTGAGAAACGTTCCGCTCATTACGATATTATTCACAAAAAAATCATACTTAGCGACGGGCCCTTATTTTGGAAGACTGGATGTGTGAACAAGCAAAATTATCGGATTTGGGGCTTTATTAATCCACACAAGTTATACACCAGCACAAAATTCATCCATCTATCGACTTGAACGACATTAATATTCTGTAAAAGTGTGTGTTTTTTGAAAAAAAAAAAAAATTAAGTTGCACAAAAAGGATAACCATGTGGTTCAGACAGGGCTGCCGACTCTATAATACCACCACAGGGCATTCCCAAGACATTCTGCGTATTGCATCTTAAGTGGCAGAGACATAAGTTTGACACCGAGACGTAAAAAAAACTTTAAAAGCAGCTCCTTAGCAGCGTTTGAACCTCACTCCAATCGGAGTAAATTAAATCTAATTTTAAGAAAGAAAATAAATTTACTCCGCTTTTTAAAGATCTATACCTAGTCCTTTTTTCCACACAGAAAAATTTTAAAATTCTTTACCCAAACCATGAAAGGAAATGACAGAACATACTGTGTTATCCAATTAACTAACCAACTCTGCTTCTGAATATTTGAATATAAAATTCTATTCTCTTCTGAAACGAATGGAATTTATAAGATTTTTTTTTTGGTTAAAAAATAAATTAGGTATTTTTGTTAAAAATACAGTTTTTGTTTCATTTTCAAATCAACTCCGAAAATTTTCGATTTATTACACTTTTTGAACAAATCTGCTCCGAAATTATTAAAGTGAGAGGGGGGGCACGGTACCAAGTACCCATGATCCGGCACCGGAAATCATTTTAGGCATACAACTGCCAATTCCTCACTTGATTTTAAATTATGCCAACTCAAAGTAAAAGAAATAATTTATTTAAAATTATTTCATTTAAATATACGTTGCGTAGATATTTGCTAAGCATTCAACATCACGGTACTCCCCGGCTGAAATGAGCTTTTAAAATCTCTCTATACGACTCCATGTAGATTACACAAAAGTCTGTTAAACTGTACATAAGAAGATCTTAAATTAAACAAAGGAATAATAAGTGTGGCATACTAACTTTTATGGAATTAAAAAAAAAATAAGTTAGACCCCAACGAATTGAAGAAAAAATAAATTAAAAAAAAAAAACAAGTAGAACCAGGAAATTGAATTGAAATAAAGTTCATTAAATATGCAAATGTGCTTTCGTTGGTGCTTGATTTGGTTGTCTTCGCGCAAAAAGGCTCTTTTTTCTTTGTTGTTTTTTTTTTATCACACTTTTCACATCCAAGTCATTAAGATGAGGCACGTATAGTCATTATACACACACAGAAACAGAGACGAATCCAAACTGCTGTGTGTTGGATAAATTTTTGTATACTGTTCAAGTTCGTCCTTTTTGATATACACAGCATTGCGCATAAATCATCACACACAAAAGAAGTGCGGGTGTATACCTACAAAGAAGACCTACTCTAGGTACAACAATCGAGATATGCAAATTCAAGATTTTGTCTATCTATACAAAAAAAATAACAATATAAAACATAACTTCTAACTTACCGGTGTTGAATATGGGTGGGATGTCAATCGTATCGCATCCGTTTCCAATTGCTCCCTTAGGATCAGTTCCAATTCATTGGGTGGTGTTTCACAAAGTATCTCCGTACTCCCAGACAACGAATTCGGATCGTTTAACATGAAATACACACTTGCCGCACCTTTTTCCCGCAATTGCCGGATGCTCTTTAGCAATTTATGACGATGTGCCGTATTCTCAACACCAATGGCATCCAAATCAGGATCACCGACTTGTTTGCATATTTCCAAATCATCATAACCGTTATCGAGAAAACTCTCCGCATATTGTGCCAATCCGAGGGCACGTAACCACTCGCAAACAATATTACTAACGGCCATTTTTGATTAATCCGGATTAAGTTGCGGTGGACGAACCGCTTGAAAAAAAAAAACTAAATCAATGCGGCTACCGATATAACGATTCCAACTATCTATATAAGATGCGACCGTCAAAGGATACGCGCAAAATGGCTTTTCTTTGAATTAAACATAAGTTTTTTTTATGAATTATTTTATCGAAATATATACAAAAATGTATTAACGAATTAAAAAAAAAAAATCACACACACACGAAATCACGGCGGACGATTTACGGCGACGACACGAACGATCGAGTGATCGAATCAGCCGAATGTATCTCTAACTCGGCAAAATTCGTTTCAGGCGTTATATAACTTTAAAGATAGATTGATTGATGGTCGATTATTATTATAGTTTCGTTCTAGATATACAACTTTATGGATTATTTCACGATCATTGTGTTGTGTTGCAAGATCAGTAGTTTCAACTTCAGTTCAGTTCAGAGATTGTTTTTTTTAATTTTATTTGTTGTTGTTTTCTTTTGTTGGTGGGATTTTTGTTGTTGTTGTTCAAACTGGATGGATAGATCTGTAAAAGAAGAAAATGAAAAAATAAGAATCATCATTAAAAAAGATCTTGCAGATATTTTATCTTCACGTATAGAAGAACGTTGTGTCTAGCATTTTGATTTATTACCATTAATTTAGTTGGTTTTATTTTCCAAAAAGGTATGAAATGAAGGAAGTAGTAAATCACTTTTTATATAGAGAAGGACAAAATAATAATAAAAATAAAAAAAAAAACTGGGAGTATATTAATCTCATATGTATGACTGTGGAGTTGTCGTCATGATGAGATCCGAATTTAAAGTGAGCTCTTTATTTTGATTTAATTTTTTTTTTAATTCTTTATAAAAAACCAGTTAGTTACATACACCAACTCCTTTCCATGCCATGCCATATAACATATATGAATACTTACCATACCACCATAAATAAAAATGAAACCATAATTCCCAAGCAAAGCAATTATTTCCAATCAATGAAAAATTTAAAAAGTGATAAAAACAATTTATAAATCGAAATTTCAATAGCGCCATCAATTAAAATTCGACAACAACTTGATTTAGATTATTTGATATCATAGCTAGCTATATAAAGGGGAATTTATAGATTCATAAAAAAATTGATTTAAAAATTTAAATCAAGTAAAATATAAAGATGCGATATGGAACTAAGGAGCATCCAAGGTGAATTCAATTAAACGATTTTTGTAGATAAAAAAAATATGTTCAAAGATGAAGTGAAGATTTTTAAAGCAAGCTCCGATAAGAGGATTTTACGCACAGAAAAACCGAGCGATATGAAAGTTTCATTACGGAAACGATGTCATCCTTTATAGTATAGGTATTTTATGAGGGAGACTTGTTCAAAGAGTGTGACACGTTAATAAACCAAAAACTTTCCAATGAAACAAATGTGAAACAACCACTTATTTTGTTATATTTTTATACAATTCACCATGTCCACTCTGCTGGCTCCAGGATCTAATATTTGGGATATTGCTTTTCTAGATTGATCATTAGTGATTTTTACCATTTTTTGTGAGATATTCGCAAAAGAAACACATCCAACCTAAAAGTTTACTTATTCTTCATAAAAGATCAAATGGTCACGAATGATGTGCTTACAATCTCTACGACCAATCTTTAAAAACCCTTAAAGATTCGGTAACACAAAATATATGTCTTAACAAATACTGAAAATAGTTGAATTTTTCTGATGATCTAGTGGACTTGAAAATGCTCGACTTCTTTTTGCGAATATCCCAAAAATTATTTTTTTTTTGGGATATTCGCAAAAATTATACCAGGTTACCTAGTTAATCTTCATATAAAATCAAATAGTTTACTTTTATTTGAATATCCCAAAAGCAGTCTCTACGACCGACTTTGAAAAAACTTTCAAAATTCGTTAAACAAAATACATCTTTGTCCTAACAATTACTGAAACTATTTGACGTTTTATGAAAATAAGGTGTATTTTCTAGTGATAGGTGAAAGGTTTTTTAATCTTTATAAAAATTCCAATAACATATTTTTAATTGAATATCCCACAAATTAGGTGCTTACTGTTTCTACGACCGAGTTGTTTTCGACCGAAAATTCATTGAAAAAAATCTTTGGCTTACCAATAATTGAAACTAGTTGAACTTCTATGATGATCTATTGGCCTTTCAAATGCTAGTTTTTTTGCGAATATCCCAAATATTTTTCTGTGGGATATTCGCAAAAAATATATACCATCTGACAGCTTACTTAATCTTCATAAAAAATCAGAAAGTTAACTTTTATTTGAATAACCCACAAGTGAGATATTAACAGTCTTAACGGCCAACCTTGGAAAACATTAAAAAATCATAAAAAAATACATCTTTGTCTTACCAATTACTGAAACTAGTTGACCTTTTATGAAGATATAGATGCGCCTTTCAAATGCTATACTTTTTAGCGAATATCCCAAAAAATAAGGTGGTATAAAAATCTGGAATGAACTTTAAAAATTTAAACCGCATTGATTAAAAATTTTCTATGGCTGACTAATTTCTACAAGTAACTAGTTGACCTTTTTTCACCTTTAAGGTGTATATACTTTTTTCTACGAATATCCCACATTGTAGGTTTTAAGATATTGGAGCCCTATCTGCTAGAATGACCGAGTTTCTTGCTATTCCCAATAAAGAGCTTATCGTTATGGGTTTTTCATTGATTTTTGTCAAAGAGCTTCTATGTTTTGTCTGCTTTTGGAACTTTTGAAAAATCTCCGATTTGTGCCGATCTTTATGAAATTATGAAGCAAGTCTTACAGAAATGTTAGAGGGGTGGGTTTATACGGTTTGTATCAAAGAACTCTCGGGTTTTGTAGCTTTTCGGAGCTTTCGACAAAAACCCGATTTGCAGCGATTTTTGATAAAAAAACTAGGGAAAGCCTGTGATGTGATGGCTTTAAATATAGATTCATGAAAGCCAATGCAATCGGACTGAGAGGCAAACGTCTTGTCTTGTCTTGTCTTCCGTATACAAATAATTTTTGTTGGAGAGAGGATAGCAGCCCGGAATAAAAAAATAGATTTTTCGGGCTTCTCACCATTATTACTTTCAACTCCTAGATTTTATCAGTCAAACCTAATCTTTGGACCAATTTGTTAATTTACAAATTGGTGTTAATTTGTAAGTTTACAAATCGGTGTTAAAGCTTAAGTTGATAGAAATATTAAGTTATCTTTATGGCAGTGCCATATTTTATAAGCCAGTACCTACAACCCAGTTATTCACTTAATTCAAAATAGCTATATATAAGATATTTTTTTTGTCTCCTCAAAATTTGTGTATAAATATTCATCGTGGTTATTGGTGCTTTCATTCACTACATATATGTTCATAATTTATTATTTTGTTTGGAATTTTTATTTATTTTTTTGGTATTTTTTTGACAGGCATTTATTTAAAGAAGAAGAGCTTCTCTTTTTTTCTTTTGGGGTTTTATCGACAAAAAAAATAAGAATTAATTAGATTATAGGTACCAACATATACGTATAATATGTGTTGACAAAACAAAGGTGTTAGCTGAATATTTAAATTTACATATTTTGATTTGATTTTTTTTTATTTTTGAATTATTATCACTATGTTGTCATACATAAATTAAATAATGTGAAAGATGTTTATGGATGTGATGTTTAGGTCATTTGTCATGCTATCTCTTCATTTTCATTAGGTATCTACACATAATATTATGTATTGTTGAATAATAATATTTTGTTAGAAGCGTAAGTAATTATTCATCAAATCATTTAAGATAACAAAAATGTCTTTTAACAAAAATTTTTTTTTTTTAATTTGATAGATATTTTTTCTTTATAAATAGTTAACTATAAGACCTAAGGTCTTTTAATTGATATTTCGTTTAATAAATTCATGGATATCAATTAGGTACCTTTAAATTAGTTTTTTTGTAAATTTAGACTCTGTGCCCGCACCGGGCCCCGGTGTCCGGGGGCCCTCAAATCCAATTCAAACACAACATGTTTAGATTGGATGTATGTATATTTTAAGAAATATACCTATGAGGCTGTGAGTGCAAAAGTGATGGTGTAACCCTCTTTTTTGTTATCATATTTGTAAATAAAAGATAATTTTTTAAATAACTTAAAAGCACTTATTTTATTTATTTATTTACTTAAATGCATTTCGGAAGCTATGCTTCCATCGTCAGTAAGTTTTATATAAATAATAATAAAAAAAAAAAAAAAAAAAATTTTGATATATTAAATACAAATAACTCTTTTTTTTGTATTATTAGTTATATAAAACTTACTGAAGATGGAAGCATAGCTTCCGAAATGCATTTAAGTAAATAAATAAATAAAATAAGTGTTTTTAAGTTATTTAAAATATTATCTTTTATTTATTTCATGAAAAAACACGTTAAAAATCTCCAATATCAAATCAATCATATTTGTCACCTTTAATCGATCTTAAATACTATTTAATTTGGGATTCGAGCTTTGTTTGTATATATGTTCCTTATAGACTCCAAAACAACGTGACCGATTTTGATGAGATTTTCAGGCAATCCTCAGATTAGCCCAACTTAAAATCCTGTGAAGCAGCGATCGGATTAACAGAATTTCGTTCTTTGGTTAAAGTAAAGTGCTTTCAATACAACGCCAGGGGTGGGTCGCTGCTATTAAATAAAAGCTCTTATTTTGGTTTCTATTCATTATTTTTGTTTATTCTACCTGTTGGTTGCTTTGCCTCATGCTGATGTGCATTCTTTCTGAACCCGTACGTGTATTATAATTAATATGATTGATGTTTTCTGTTTTGTCGTAAAAGCTGACGTTATAGAAACTACAAAAATATCTGATCTCATAAGGGGCCCCATTTATTATTGCCACCCTGTGCCTCTAACAAGATTAGTCCGCCACTGGATATACCAACTTTTAAATACTTCCTTATTTTTCTAAGACTTGTTCTTTGTTTAAACATTTTATGTAACGTCAAAAACCCCTTTAAAATTATTATAATAAAGTACCTATAGCCAATGTTGCCATTTTTTTTCATTTTTACTTTAATCTTTTTTTTGTCTTAAATCACCTCTTTTCTCAACAAACCATTTGAAAAAGACACCCACTTTTTATTTCTTCAGTTTTTATTTAAAATTTCAATTCATAACATTCGAATAATTTTGAAGCTGCGATACAAATCATATATGCAAATCCATTTATCTCTAAAATATAGGGGAATTATATTTTGTATGAAATATCTTAAGCTACTATATTATGTACCTAAGGGTGGATCAAATAACATCAACTTTCGTTTTTCTTCTTGGAAAATTATTGCTATAGAAAGTTACCTAGTTGCATGGGGGATTTAGATAAATCTCATTCCATATCCTACACGGTAGGTACACACCAAGGTTTTTTATACCATCTTATAATGTAAATCAAACTGTACATACATATAAGATATAGGTATACATATCTTAAAAAAATATTGACTCTTTTTGAGTATTAAGACATAGAAATCTGTATACGTTATATTTTAGCACTGATTATGTTTTAAGCAGTAGATTTTTTATCTAAAAGGTCTTTATTTTTTTTTGTTTAGTATGAAATTTTCTATATAAATATATTGCAATGAATTTTTTCAGGATCCACTGCAGTAAACGACTAATAAAGTAACAGAAATGTTCTCACTTTTTTCTCATTTTAATTTATTTAAAAAAAAAAAAAACAAAATGGCTCACTCAGCTCACTTCTTCAAGAGTTGTTTTCTAATTTTATCACAAATCAATTCTTCGGTTAATAGGTTCCCCTGGGGCCTATTTCACAGGACATACATACATCACATACATCACAGAAATGTATGTGACGTAAAATAGGCCCCATATGAGTGGGCTCAAATTTAAATTTTTTTTAAATTATGCGTTTTCTAAGTTGACACATAGTTTTTCTAAAAATTCAAAATTTACAATGAGCCGAATTTGGCGACTACTTTAAGTTACATACATTCATACAACGTATATATGTGATGTATATATGTTCTGTGAAATAGGCCCCAGGGCTATCAGCCAAACACCTACTTTTAAAACATCTTGTAAAAACAACGAAACAGGTAGATTATATACTGGAACAAAAATCCTGTGACAGACGGTCGACGATTACATTCACCTGAATCATTATATTTCAAATTGAGACAGAAGGTCTGTCTACTTCCAACTTCCATTGGGATGTGTGTCAGATGGTTCTTGTTAAACGACATATGCAACATATATTATTTATATTATTGGAAATGATTGCAATATACATTAATTCTATTTATTATCATCTGAATTTAACCACAATATCAGCTAAAAAAACGATATATCGATATATTCAACGACATCATCTATTAGAGCAGGTATTTCAATGGTCCATTTTTGAGTAATTTTTCTATGAAGCGGGTTTGGGACAACAAAAAATGTTCCCTTCCTCAATCCATTGTGACAATCTGTCATGAATTAACCCAGCGAAGAATTTAGAACATGCGTATTAAGAAAGGAAATACATTTTAAGTATTTTCCCCGTATTTTCCTTTTTTATGGAGCGAAAAAATGATTGATTTTCTAAATGTTTCGGGAACTAATGCATTTTAAAAAATTTGATGAAGTTCTTTAGTAATTAAAGATTACGGAGTCATAGAGAAGGATTTGGACTTCTCAAAACAGACTATCTAAAAACTCATTCAGAAAAAGAGGCGCAGCTAGGATAATATTCTAAAGGCGTACTTTTCATGTAAGTTTTTTGAAATGTGTGGTCTCTAATGCTTGGTGCTTATAAGCCATATAGGGCGATGTCATTTTTAATTGCGATAAATAGGTACTATGTACATATATGGCAAAATATGGATATGGATAAAAAAAAATCGAACTAGGGATTTTGATCAAAGTTGACATTACGATGATAGCGAAGTCGAAAAAAGTGGGTCTCGCAATTCTGTCCGTCTGTCTGTCTGTCCTTTCGGCTGTAGCCTAAACGGGTCGGTAGATTTTCTTCAAATTTGGTAGCTAGCGTTTTTTGGTTATTCCTCCCACCCGTTTTTTCAAGACCAAAATTAACTTACCTGCCGTAGGTACAAATTTTTTAGCAAAAAATGAAAAACTTATTTTTCTCAAAAACGTGCCCACAACTTTCTTTAAAAAAAATTTAGTAATTTTTTTTACAAAAAGGCAACCATATCATAAAAAAAAATTTCCGAAAAATGGTTAGAAATGCGGTACCTCCCACAGAACCATTTTTTTGATTTTCGATTTTCCCAAAAACAGTTCAACTGATATTGATCAATTTTTTTATACAGAATGTTTGAAAAAATTTAAAAGTTTTGTATACCAAAATTTTCAAAAAATTTTTTTTTTGATTTTCAAAAAAAATTTCAAAAATTTTTTTTGGGAACTTAATACATAATTCGAAAACGACTGGCACCCAGCAGTTTTTTTACATTATCTAGCATATTTTAAGTGAGAATTATTCTTATAACCAAAAATAACGGTACCTCCCATACAAATGTTTAAAAACCGGTAAGGAAAATCTCATTTTTCTCAAAAACGGCTCCTACGATTTTGAAATATTTGTGTAAACTAATATCTGTAGGATCTACCATATTATTGGAAAAAAAATTTTCTATGGTTTAAAAATTGTATCTCTCATAGAACCATTTTTTTGATTTTCGGCTATCCCATTATCAGTTGAACTGATTTTAATGATTTTTTAAATAAAAGCTTCAAATAAGTTCTTATAATATTGCAAACCAAAATTTTCAAAAGAATAAGTTATTGATTCAAAAAAAAATTTCAAAATTATTTTTTGAAAATTCCATATTTCGAAAATGGCAAGATGATATTTTTTTTTAATTAATTTTTTAACTCCACATTAATAAAGGCTACGCGTAGAAATTGGTTTTTTTTTATTAATTTTTCCAAAATTGTATATATAAAAAATTATTATTTATTTTAAAAACCGCTCCAACGATTTTGAATTTTTTTTTTTCTCATAAATTGAGATTTCCTTAAGAAATCGGATGACGTACATCGCATTGGTGTCAACTGTCAAAACAATTTCAGAGGTTGCTAATTCAATTTATGTTTAATTACATATTTTGTTTTACAATTTTTCAGTCTTAACTGTCTTTACTGCAATTTACTGCAGTACTTGACTGCCGTCTTTAAAACTCTGCCATATTACTTATATTGATACGTCTTCAACTCCCTCTTAATTTTATGGCCTTCTTTTGATTTTCCTTTCAGATCGCATATAAGAAAAAATTTCTGTGAGAATCTGCTTCTCTTGAAAATTTATTCTACTTTTATTGAAAATCTAACACACTTTCAAAAATTTAAAAGATTCCCATAAGCAGTCTTAGCATAATTTGACTTTTGTGTGCAGAGATAATAAACAATTACCCACATTTTGTTCAGCTGTCTACAGATATCAATTTGAATAAATTATTATTATAAATTGATCGTGATTTGTCAACTGGAACGTTAATTAATTATAGTTTTGCCTAACAAAAAACAGAAACACACAAATTATACCTACATAAATTACATTTGATTAAAATCGAGAGTCTAATTTCATCGAATAAGAGGGCTATGAATTAAATTCATTATAAAATTCATTTTTTAACAAATAAATCTTAAAAAAAAACCAACATTAGAAATCAAGCCCACATAAATATATTTTTCTGCCACATAACTTATTCTTCCAAGACATAAAAAAAAAAAAAAAAAACAAATAAACATCACGTTCCCATATAATATTAAATCATTTGAGTGAGCATGAACATCAAGGCTTTACACAGTACATATGATACCTTTCCTTTATTTTAGGCTTTCTATACCTATCTCTCAGGAATTTTGTCTTTCCTATATGTATTTGTATATAGATATTGTATCTCTTTTTTTTTCGTATTAATTCACTTCAAGTGTGGTGACCTACTCTACAGACAAGCTAATCACTCGAAGATTTCCAATGACGACATCATTTGTTTCATTTTTTCTCTTTTTTTTGTTGGTTAAGATTCTTTTTGATGATAAATGTATCCATTAGAATGAAAAAATAAAAATCGTGAATAAGTAAAATGCAGGTGGAAACAACATAGACCTACCATACCATGTTCTTATAATATCTTTTAAGCCTGCAGACATTGCTTGCTTCGGGGGAAAGTTGAGTGGTAGGTACATTACTTCGATAAAGAGATCAATATCTGGATTTTCCTGAGTTGAATTTAAGTAGCTATATTCATCAATATAAAGTAAGTTTTTTCTTCTTTTTTTTTTTTTTGGTTATATATAGGTTTCCTAATTAGGATGGCAGAGACGATGAATTTAAGCCTAATAGATCTTTAATGGAGAAGATCAAGGAGATGGTTTTGGGTTTAATTTATCTCTAAAGTAGCAGAAATTAGTTTTATAAGTGTAGGTAGGATGAATTAAAATATTTAATTTTATCTTAATGTAAATATGTAGGTATGGTCGATTTCGGAGTAAAAAAATATGTCAGAATTGATATTACTACTGCACTTAGAATGCCTGCCCAGTGCCCACCTGTCCAGTGGCAGAGCTAGAGCGATAAGAACAATATGCGAGTTTCATGCCTTTTTTATTTGAAACTGTAGGAGTACCTATCATTTATCATACCTCCATAAACATGGTAAATATAAATACGTATTGAATTTAAAACAAAAAATTGAAACTAATCATATTTTTTTTTTTTTTCAAAATATTAGTACAAAATCGTTTTTTATCTAAAAAAAAAAACTCTTCATAGAAAAAAAATGATCGAAATCAGTTGAACCGAAAAAATGTACAAATGTGAAAATAAAAAAATGCGTCTATTGGAGTTACCTACAATTATTAACCACTTTTAGAAAAAAATTTGTTCACCAAAAAATTGTTTATACTCCCATTCAATTGAATAATTAAACATTTTTTGGGAGTCATCTAAAGCTATTTCTCACAACTTAGTTATTTTAATGAATTTTTGTTAATGGTATTGGGAAGAGCATCAAATTTTAAAGAAAACAATATAAACGTAAACCCAATTATACCGTTACTTTTTCGTTACAGTCAAATTTGTTTACTTATACAGGTTTAAGCCGAGTGATTTGTTTTTGGTTCATTGCAGGGATATGTAAATGGGCTTTAATTGTAAAAGTCTACGTAAAGCAATTTAAATAAAAGACATTTTGTTGATAATGTATTAGTTTTTCAATCATTCATGTAATGAGTTCTTTCATCTTTATTTGAAATTACTTCATACATTTTACGTAGCATTGAATTATTAAATGCCATTTTAGTAGTTTAGAGAAATTTAGCTACAAGCTGTCTGAATCGCAATAATTTAGCGAATTTTTGTCCTCGCTTTCTGGATTCATCATACCTTTTTCCACCAGTACCCCCATGCTTTAAAAATAATTAAATAATCGGGAGAGTATGGTGACCACACTAACAGTCCTATGCATTTTCATGTTGAATCCAACTTTTAAAGACCCGCGCAGTATGTATGCGAGGGTTATCCTGTTGGCAAACCCACTTAATAGGTCCAAACCCTTCCGAAAATTATAATAAAAAGGCCCTTCTAAAATATTTTTGTAAGTGTTTGCGGGATGAATCTCTAATTAAAAAGTTTCGGAATAAAAACTTGGGGCCCACTCCATGATACCTCCAATTCAACTATGGTTATGGTTTAAAAATCGATCACTTTTTTTGAAAAATCATGAAAATAAAAATTACACCCATCCGGTTCGATGAAATAAAAATTTTTCACCACAAAAAACAACTCTGCGCCACTTTTTTTTCTAGGTCATGCGAGTTTTACAAAAAAAAATTGGTGCTCTTTCGTTCATTATTAAGCAATGGTTCCTTTTTTTTTTTTTTTTTGAGTTTGGGGAACTTACACCTGCACGCCAGATTGTGGATATACTTGCTTTTATCTCAGCTTATTATTCTTTATTTTAGGAATAGAATACGAAAAATTGGATGCAGTAGTTGAAATCAATCTTCTAGCACTTGCAGATATTGCACTTTTTTAAAAACATTAATATTTATACCTTTTTTTTCTCTGTTTTCGAGGGATGTAAAAATCACTTTAAAACCTTTTTTTTTATGTTGTAACTGTTAAGTCCCGTTAGTCCTTGATCATTAAAACAATCAATTTTGGCTTTCTTAACGGACTGAGAGCTTTTCCTGTACCCATTGTCCACTTTTCACTTTGCTTTTTTTTTTTTAAACTTCAGGTATCGCTTAAGGAGATTTAAATAAGGCTTCAATAGGTCTGGCCTTTAAAAATTTCGAAACAATATTAAAGTTTTGGTCGAATTACCTATTTGACTACATAATAAAAATCACTCGATTTAAACCTTCAAGTAAATAAATTTGAGTGAGCGAAAAGTAACGGCATAATTGGGATTGCGTTTACATTATTCTCTTCAAAATTTGATGCTCTTTCTAATCCCATTTATAAAAATTCATTGAGTTAAGTTAACTTAGTTAGGAGCAATAGCTATAAATGGCTCCCAAAAATTGTTTACCTATTCAATTGAACGGGAGTGTATGTAGGTATCAATTTTTTGATCATTTATTTCTTATATGCGAATTAAAACAACTCCATATTTACCCTACGTTTCGTTGAAATTTCTCAGCTTCTTCAGGGGTCACAATTTGCTGAAACTTATTAAACAACAAGAAGGTATTAGAATTTGAACCTTCGTAAATTTTTTTTAATGAAGCTTAATTGTTATTTATATAAGTTGCTCTAATAGTTTTTTTTGTAAATTTTTATGAAAAGATAATTGACATAACAATAAATTAAATAAATAATTAAATAATTTAAACCAATTTAATACAAAAAATAGTTTATATGTAACAAAAATTACTGATTTTTTTTGTTTTGATTCTGTGGACCCATATTTGAGAAAAATAAGATTTTCCATGTTTAAAAAAGGGTACAGCAGATACCTCTATTTTTGGTCCTAAAAAATAAAACGTGTCGGGGGAATATCAAAAAAAAGCTAGGTTCTAAGTTTAAAGAAAATCAATCCGTCCGTTTAGACTGTAGGCAAACATTCAGACAGATGGACAGAATAGCGATATCGTAATATCAAGTTTAATCTTAACTTCGAGATTCGATTTTTTTTACGGATCCAAAACCTACCATATAGATGGTACCCATAAATCGCAAGAATGATAAAAATATTCATAAATCAAAAGTACATCAAGTTTAGTCAATAGATGGCGCTGAAAACTAAAATATAAAAAATTGGGGATCTAAATTCACAAATTAAATATAACCAATAACCATTTAAAACTTTTACAATAAATTTCTTATGTAGTGAGAAGTACATTCAAATCAAACAATTAAATATTTTCTGATATAGATGGCGCTGAACACAAATACAAAATAAATTAAAATCTCAACAAATTACCATAAACGATTGAGGTGTAACCTACACAATATGTTTTTTAAATGCTATTATTCTTTTAAATAAATGTTTTTAACATTTTCTGATAGATGGCGTTGAACACCAACATATCAAAATAAGCTAAAATCTCAACAAACAATTCATCCGATAGAGTTAGCTTATAAGAATTAATCGATTATTATGTATTTGTATATACAAAAATCCCTATACAAAGCTGCGAAAAAAAAACGAAAAAAACGAAAAAAAATATTAAAGCTATTTTAATATGTTTTATTAAAATCGAATCGGCCCATGAATCAGTTCCAAAAAAAAGAAGAAGAAAAAAAAACCCTATTTTTTTGGCTCAAATTATTGTGACATCTGCACTTTTTTTTATTTTTCAAGTTTTAATATATTTTTTATTTTTAATTCGTAACAAGACGACCAGAACATAAAATAAAATTAAAATGTTATGACTTCATTTTTAAGCTTAATATTGCAAAAAAAAAATCAACAAAATAGTTAACAAAGTATAAAAAGTTTTTTTTT
Source organism: Epistrophe grossulariae (assembly GCA_929447395.1). Classification (NCBI taxonomy): domain Eukaryota; kingdom Metazoa; phylum Arthropoda; class Insecta; order Diptera; family Syrphidae; genus Epistrophe; species Epistrophe grossulariae. The sequence continues at coordinate 111,573,734 of OV839567.1, forward strand.
TTAAATTTTAATTCAACGCTCATTTACTTCACACAGAGACAAAAATGCAAATATTCTTTTCACCATTAATTTTAATTTACTTAATTAGATTACGAAGTATTTTCCGTATACCTATAGTAACTTTCCTTTTTTTTATAATCAAAAGCAAATATCTGCGTGAAAACACAATTTTCGCTATATCCTTCTCATTTCCTTTTTATATAAGGATAATTTTTTTTAAACCATTCTTACATAAGGAAAAAACATTAAATTATGATAAATGTCCAGTAGTATATCATGAAGCTCTTTACACTCCGTGAGAAGATATTGGGGACAGATTTATTTTTTTTATTTTTTTTTCGGAATTATAGTATTTCGAATATTTCAATACCATTATTACTGATCAATTAACGAATAAAATCCAAGACCAGATTCAACGAACCTTCTCCTATGCATTAAATCCATAAACTGTCAAAGTTTTGAATATCTAAGATATTGGGTAATTAACATACATATCGTCTCAGGAACTGACGTATCCGTTTTTTTTCACATTGCATAAAAACGCTTTTTAATGGTGTTGGATCTTGTTAAGACGATTTTGATCTTATTATTTTGTAAACTGCATTATTTCTATTTTTTTAATTTAATATTATCGATTGAATGTTTTAAAACTTAAGCTTAACTATCCATGATGTTTAAAAAGCAGTTACGTCAGTTCGTGATATGATGAACGATATAATAACTTAAAAAAAGTAAAGAACCTTCTGCAACAATTTTTTCTCCAAATATTTTTGAAGAATGATTGTATTAAAATTAATTTCCATTACTGATAAAAATTTTAATAAAGACAAAATAGCTATGCCAATTTAGGTAAAAAAAAACAACATTCACACCGTTTTTCATTTTTGTTTTTGAATTTTTAGCCAAAAAATTGAAATATTCATGTCGATTATGGAATCCGCATTACTGGATCCGCAGTGATTCTCACGTCTCAGTACAGTGTTCTCTTTTCTTTTCACGACAAATGAGTAAAGAGAAGAAGGGCACTGCACTGCGGATCCAGTATTGCGAATTCCATAATCGATATGATTATTTTATTTTAATATACAAAATTTTTGGAAATTAAAAAAACGTACAAAGTTTAATAAAAACAGTTAAAAAAATCAAAATAAAAAATTTAAAACTATAAATAAGATATGTAAAAAAATTTGACCGTAATCAAATGAGTTAGAGTGTAGATATGTGTTTATTCACCTCTTCCTGTTTTGTTTTTTTTTCTTTTTTCTTCTTATTTTATTTTTCTTCAGACAGTAGGTACTTATTTTGACACTTGGCACTCCAAGATGTAATGTCTCGAAGACGCGATTAAGATTTATGCGAGTATCTTGCTCCTTAATCTTTTTAACAGCATTCGTATGCCATTTGCATGTCTGTTAAGCCACTTGATTACCCTCATTATAGAACATGGCTTTGGAATGAAGAACGAAAAATATTTATTTCATTTCATTTTGCTTTTTTTTCAAAATTTATTTAAGTAGGTATACGAGTATATTATGTATACATATATAGTATATCTACCCCTTTTTGATATGAAAGTATCTTATCTCTTTGTTTTTCTTTCAATTTTTTGTTTTGTTTTATTTTTCCTTTCATTGCGGTTATGGGTTGAAAACGATGCCTTCATAAATCTACGTCCACTTGAAAAAAATTGTATATTTTCCCCCAAGTTTGGACTTCATCGTGGTCGATTTGGTGCATAAATTGTTCAATGGTGTCACCGCGTACACAAATAACTTACAAGATACTGCGAGTGCGAGGGTGTCCTCAAGCTATCCAGATATCCGGAGGTATATTACATATACATATATACAATAAAACGAAATGGCATTGCTATTATATATTATTTTTTTTTTTTTTGTTTATTGATGATTGTGATAATATATTTTTCCATTTTTATGTTATTAACTTCCCTATGTCCACTTTAGTAATATAGACATACGAGTATATAAATAAAAGTAACTATATTATATTGCAGAAATATTTGATTGATGACCATTTACTCTATAAGATTGAGATACTTTTGGGCCGAAGTTGATTTAAGTGATGTAGATACAACGCCGCATATCACTCAATTTTTCACTCTTAATAAAATAAACTGAATGATTGATTGATTTGCCATCATGATAAAAAAAAAATATAATAATCGTAAAACAAAAGTCTGTGTCGCATGAAATTACTGTTGGTAGCAAATGTTGTTACAAATTTAAGAAAAAAGCTTCAGAAAATTGTAAGGAACAGAACTCTGATGGAACTCCACCCCTTCAAACACTATATATGCGTATATTTTCATATTTCTACAGATAATGTCAAATTTGACAAACAATTTCTGACAAATACATACTATGCCGCCTATACCCTGTGGCTCAACTGTTATCATAGCAAAAATATACGTTCACAAACTTACAATCACAAAAATACTTAAAAATAGTCCATATGGTTTGCCATCAGTATTGACTATTGTTCTGAAGAGGTTTACCTTCAATTTTTGAGAAAAAAAAAAAAAAAACAGTATAGGTATTTTTTATTCTAATAAAGTTCTATTCCTCTAAAGAATTTCCAATTGGAAGAAAAACAGGATTTCTATCAACCAGTTTCTTAGAAAAGACTAATCTTTTTCCCCCTTTAACAACCAGTCAATTGTACTTCAGCGAAATGGTTGTATTAGAAGTTTCTTGCAGATGATCTGGCAGCAATTTATTAGGTATTTATAAAATACACTGGAGTATCCTTGAGCATTATACTTCCAACATACAGAGATTCTCTATCTTAAGTCGCACTACAGCAATTGAGAATTTGGAACAACTCAATATCTTATCCCAAATTCCATGACGCTGGCATTGTGAATTCTTTGGTATGTTTAGGAAAATTCAAATAATATGTCAAAAAAGAGTTTTTCGTTCGTGCTTCCAGTTTCAGCTGAACAATAATCTCTGCTGCCATGTAGAAAGGTGTTAAGTCAGTATTTTTCCCAAAATAAAATTGAAGTATAAATTATTTTTGTTTAATTCAAATATTCCTTTTCCGAAAATTTTACGATACAAAACAATCATTAAAACGGTCATCTGTAATAACATAAGGCTGCTGACCAAAAAATGTAAGTGCTTACATATTTTCTGATTACTTCTCTTCTTAGTGCCATTTTAGCCAGTTTTAACCCCTTCCTACCTGAGAGCAGAAAATTTAGAATTTGGAAAAATTATTTCTTATGACATATTCCGTACATTATAACGATTTCCTTTTTTTAAAAATAAACCTTAACAGAACTTTGGGTTAAAATGGGTAAAAAGTGTCAGTTTTAAAAAGTAAAGAAATACACCTAATCTAAATGTGACATAATTTAATTAATTGCAAATGGCGTAAATGTCTACAAGATGTCAAACAAGATTTGTTTGCTAAAAGTCCCGATTTTGGTTTGATATCCAATTCATCCACTTTTTTTTTTGAACAAAAAAATATGGCGTATTGCCATATGTCGTGAGTACATCAGTTGTTATATAATTTCTCACACCTGTCGCGCAAACATTTTGTTTGAGCGCTTGTATAACGATTTCGATTTTTTCGAATTTTAGTCGAAATTTTAAACAACATAATATCTCTTTAACATTTTATTTATTTCTAACATATGATTATTTTATATGAATAAAGAAAATCTTAGTAAAATATGTATTTTTAAATTATAAAAATGTTCATTCTAATATCTTAACATAGGCTGATAAAAACTATACTCTTTTGACTTTACACTATAACAAGCTAAAGAAAATGGAGATTATTTGAATAACCTAGTTCATCTTAATAACATATACACAGAAGAAACACTTATTGAAAATCTATTAACATTCGGTAAAAAACAGCTGAGTAATAATGCTAATATAGCTCCTACAGAGTTAGGTGGTACAAATATACAGAGCTTCGATTACAAGAACATCGTTTAAAATTAACCAATATTCTTAACCCCAGCATAACTAGATTGAAATTGAATTTGAAATAAATAACCTAATGGGTTAAATTTTAGGAAATAATTGTGTTTGTTACCGACATGTAGGAACACATTATTGAGCTGTGTGAAGCCAGAAACCCGACCTCAAAATTTTGGATCCAAATATGTCAGAATCGTTTGTCCATCGTTTGTCCACGTTTGTCCATAATAATTATTTTTTAACCTAAGGGTGGACAAACGAACATTTTTGATGGATAATCAGTATGGACCGCTTAACAAACGAAAGGCAGTTGGAAATTCTGGGTGGTAGACGACTTTTTAGTTTGTGGGGGTGTTCCTATAAAAAAGAAAAGCTTAATAACTTTTTTCCTGGGGGTGGACAAACGAAAATTTTGCCTGGACAAACGATTCTGATATATTTGGACCCAAAAATTTTAGGTCGGTGTTCTGGCTTTACACAGCTATATTATTGATATAATTGAACCAATTGAAGTGCTTGATATTAACAAACAAACCTGATTAAATTTAACTAACCTGCAACAATTTTAGGACACATAATTGATTTGATATCATATTAAGTTGATAAAAACTAACTAACTAACTTCGTTGAAAGTAACACTCATACTCCATTGAATTTAAACAAATTGCAAACATTTTGGAAATATTTCTTCATTTAATGTAACCAATTTATTTACTTGATATTAACTAACTTCCCTTGTTAATAGTAGCAAACATACTTGATTAAATTTAACCAACTTACAAAGTACACCAATTTAAGAATACTTCCTGAATTACATTTAACCAACTTGGTTGATATTTCACAACGTACTTGTTCGATATTAACCAATATTCTTGGTGGATATTAACCAACATATTTGGTTGACATTAACCAACACTACTAAACGACGTATTTTGTTGATATTAATCAATATATTTGGTTGATATTAAACAGCGTACTTTGAGATATCAGAAATGCGTGTTTTCCTTTCTTGCACATATTACGAGTTTTTTCCTTAATGTGGTACTTTGTCAGTTTTCTGAGCAGGTCTTGTTGGGGTTTTTTTTGTTGGATTTTGTAGCTAAAATATTGCTCTACGTCATGTCAGGGTGCAATCATGATTCATACACACAAATATCAGACTTGCAGTCAGCGAGCATTCACATTTAGTTAACATTTTTTACAATTGAACTCTAAACACTTAAAGTATTTGTTTTTTTTTTCAAACAATAATACAAATATGCTGATATGACAAACCAGAAATATATCGATAGATACTACACAGATCAGGCTTCGACATGTGGTTGCGAATCGATAATTTTTTAATAAAAATCCTGATATTAAAGCCAAATTGTCCATCTATGTTTCAATTGAGCCACTCGATGAAAAGATAGCAGATGACGAGTCGAGGAGGTAATCAGCCCTATCGCGAAAGAAATTTCCCCGGAGTTTTTTTCCCATTTTGGGAAATTTGCTATTACGAATCATCTTCAGCAAAAAAGCTATCGTGAATAATTTTTCCAGGGAACTTTTTCCTTGTGTCAATGCAAACATTGCCCCAATTAAGTTCTTGGGGAAAAATTATTTCGTGGGAGATTCGCGATTGGATATATTCTTTCCCCGGCGTTTTTTGTTTTTTCCGGGGAAAAAAAAGTTCCCATTAAGTTGGCGATAAGGCTGAATACCTTTACCATCTATCAAGGCATAAAATTTAATTTAATGTTTTCAGAGCTAGAACTTACAAACTTGAAGAAAAGACATTAATCATTTTAGGTTCCGGTAGGTGTGAAACAAAAAATCTTGATCTTGAGGTTTTTAAAAATTATTGTTTTATATAAAGTACATTGTCAATGATTCAATTTTTTTATTGAATTTGAATTTAGAAATACCAATTTGTTAGTAAGGATCATTCCAAAAATAAAATTATTTGAATACATTTAAGAAAAAAAGAGTTGAAAAACTGTATTTTTACTGTTTTTTAAAGCAATATATTTTTGGAATCTTATTGAATTATTTTTTGGCTGCTACCAATTAGAAGATACTTTTAATACCTTTAAAATAAGATGAAATTTATTTCAATCAATTGACTAGTTTAGCTTTGAAATTGTTAATGGATAAGCAATTTTAAGAAAAATCTAACAATACAACGCGGTACATTTTCAAATATCTTTTGCTATGTGTGTCGAATATCTAAAAACGGAGGCCACCAATTGAAAGACAATAATTAGTTCTTTTATATGCTTTTTAAATTATTGCCATACACCCACTAATGGCTTCTCGGAATTGCGAAGCGAATCAACATTTTTTTGTTTTTTTTTCAAAAATAAAGAAAGGCCTTTTAAGATTGCAGACACGAGAGATTTTCTGTTGTTAAGAAGTTCTTTATAGTTTATTCAAAATCTCAAGTCCAATTTTGTTTACGAATCCAGAACTCGTCCAATAAGAAATTTATTATAATATATTAATAGATTCTGTAGAAATGGCAAAAAATTAAAAGGCGTGTTGAATATTATTAAGATGTTCCAGGAAAGTTACTCTAATTATGGATATTATCAAAGTTCAATTGACAGCTGGTTGATTTATGTTTCTCTAATATATATAGGCTAAAGGAGTATACCTAGTATACATATACCTACACATCTACATACTATCGCGCTTAATTGATTTCGAAATCGATTTTCATCAAAAGATAATTTTTTTTTTCTTTTCATTTAAACAATTTCTAGGCTTATTGAAAATGTTTAACTTTGTAATTGATTGGATTGATGGGTATACAATTTATACACAAAGTAGGTATCGATGAGCACTACATAGAGCCACACAGATTCATTTAGCTCCCGCATCATGAACATTAGATATAAGTATATGTATTTTTTTTAAAACGAACACGCATTTCAATTGATGATGAGTCAGTCCCTACGGGGAGCTCAAGTAAGTCAAGTTTCGATCTCATGGAAGTCGGTCTGGTATATACGCGAACCTGCGAACCTCTATGAAGCATCTTGGGTTTTTTTGTCTCTCTTTCTATTAAAATTGTAACGAAGGCTTTTCAAGGCGATTAACTCCTAAGCTAGTTAATTTTTTTTTTATTCAAAAGGGTGCGTGTTTGAATTGAAATTAAATGGCTGACTTAGGCGCATTCCATTTGGAATTAAGAAATGCAATTACATTTTTTTTTTTCTTTAATTTGTTTGTGGTAGATTTATTTTTTAAATATATTATGTTGATGATGACTGTTCTTTGTCCCTATATTCATACATAAGTATGTGTTAGTAGTTTCATTGCCTTCGTTTGGCTCTGTCTAGATTATAGGGTAGAGTAAGCAATAAGCATGGTAATTTGAATTAATTTTGTTATGAATTGACTTGCACAATCTTTAAAGAGGTTTTGGTTTTTTTTTTAAATTGGTTTTGATTTATAGAGCTGAGATGTGATATTCGTGTAAGATGTGGGCATTGTTTAAATGGCAGACACATAAATTGAAATTGATTTGTGATGCAATATTATTAGAATTAAGATAATCATATTCTCATTTGTTTCTGTTTGCATCCACAGCTAACGATTTATACTTTGGAAATATAGCCATTATAAGTGCTCTGGAAAGTGAAACATTCTTAAAAAAAAGGAACACAAAATTTTGATCAAATTTATAGATAACACGATGTTAGGTTTGAACAAAGAATGCGTCTCTTAATTCTGTCAATCTCAGCCTAAACGGATGGGTCAATTTACTTTAAACTTAATATCACGGAAAAAATTCTTAGATCATAGATCGAGAAAAATAAGCTACAAATCACGAAAAATGAATCCAGTTTTGTACCTTGGCTTCGAAATTAGTATAACTTATGACTTTTTGTTTGCAATTTCATAAAATGAGCGAAATGAAGATATTGACACTCAAAAATCATATTTCACCAATTTTAAATATCAATAATTTGATCGAGGAAAAAAAATATTGCCATCAGCGAATTGCAATTTGATATTAATTTGTATCAATTTATTGTTTTTCTTTGTTGTAAATTTCAGTAGGAGTTTGTTGATTGCCATTGTTTTGTTGTAGATTATGAATCTTTTTTTAAATAATATGTACCTAAAAACACAAGTGGTAAATTCCAACCCTTGTTTTCTAAAATTGTGAGCAAATATATTAATTTGCAAATGACAATCAAAGTTTTGATACTTATTTATCTTTAAATTGCAACTTTGAGTCGTAATTTGAAACAGATTATTCGGCAATTTGCAGCTTTTAATGATTAATCTACTTTTAATTTTTCAAGCAATCCTGTCGATATTCAAGAACAATTTTTCGCAAAGATAACAATCTTCATTAGTGATTTACAACTCAAACCTATGGATTTGGTGCAAATGAAAAAACTGCAAATTAAGTGAAAATAATTTCCGACTTAGCTATAAATTCTGATGAGCTAGTGCAATTGCAAAATACATATCTCAATTTATAAGTTCGAGGGACCTTAACTCCAAAGATTGTGTTTTGCCCAGGTACGACAGTTGGGCTCATCAGTCAGATGCTGTCGTACCCTACTAAGACGCGAATTATGGTCGATGCTCACCGATTCTTGTAAAACTTACAGCATGAATACACTGTGCATTTTATCTGTCTAAGAGAGTTTGATTTAATTCAGACACTTAGAAAAAAATAGTATAGACCGTGGCCCGGTTTTAGCATCGAGAGCATGCAAATCACCATATAAATGTTTAAAATATTCCCCTGAAGATAGTAGATTGCGACTCAGAAATTGTAATTTACTGTTTAGTTTTGATCTTAAATAAGTAAATAGGTATTTCGTAAATTACGATCGTTTGGGATCAATATTTATATCGTGATTACATTTTATTGGTTGGAGCATTTAGAAAATGAAAATCACCATATATACATTTCGCAAAACAAGATTAATAAGTTGTAAAATTAAACTAAATCAAATCACAAGTTGTAAATAACTTTGAAGTCAACAAGCTCGAATTATGGCTTTTGATAGTTAATACCAAATTATAAAATTTTGTATTTTACCAAGATTTGAATGCTTAATTACAATTTTTCAATCATTTTTTAATAAAAGCGTCTTGATTTACTAAAAAAAAGAGTTTCGTATATTACAACCTAAAATTTCGCAATTAGTGATTTTTCAATTCTTTCCGTGTAAAGATATTCGCATACGGTGTTACATAAGGCTAGAGCGTATTTGTTGGGTCGAGACAAGAAAAAAAACGCATGGGAGGGGAGGGTGACCTATTCCCCCCGTGAAGCCAGGAGGGGCAATTTTCTAGAAAAAAAAAATACTTAAAACAGAAAGTACACTCAAAATGCCAAGCTATACCTTTTTCTAAAACCAGAAATCATTTTTTATTTTTTATTTTATTTTTAAATATTTATTTATTTTATTTATTTATTTATTTAAAGATAAAAACATAAAATCTTTGAGCAGCAAATAAAAATGTTATAGTGAACAGTTTTTGAAAAACTGGGGTGATTTTCTGTTTCATAATATTATAGGTATGTATAAAAAGGACTGGACAGCGAAACAAAGCTTGGAAATTCGTATAAAGGCCTGAATGATGTATAGAGCGGACGAACAATCTTAAAGTGGGACATAATTTAAAAAAAAAATTCTACTAATGAAAAACTAGTTTTATTATAAATATAGCATTTTTCAAAATGCAATTTATAGGGGCTTTAAACAACCCGTTTACAATGAATTTTTTGGTACACACAAAATAGTCCAGTCAGTAAAGCCATAAAAACACCCCAATCAGGAAATTGGATTTTGGTATATAGCCTCCTCATGGCGTTCTTAAGAAACTATTAAAAGTCGACAATTTTAGGGGGGGGGGGGGGGGTTGAAAGCCCCCAAAATAGTTTTTCAAGAATAACTCCCAAATGGTAAGTTGTGCTGAAGAAATGTTAGAGACTAATTTGTAGCTTAGAAAATTTCCTACAAAAAAGATTAACATACCACCTTTCCAGCGATTTTTCCGAGTCAAATGCTTTATTGACTGGAATAAAAAGTAGCAACCTGAGAGCTTAAAGCCATTTACTGATACCATTTTGTGAGGGACAAAATTAACAGATCGTCAATTCTGTAGTGTTTGTCGTTCCTATGATACTCATATTGTTACTTTTGCAAACTAACAGATGGTACCGTTTTTTAAAAAATTATTTAAAAACACTTCCGAATTTTTCTATGCAATTTTCAATGCAATCGTTGGTGAAGAACTTTCTGAAATTAAAAATTTTTAACAAACGAACTTTTATGTGCATTTATATTTTCTAAAGAAAATTAAACTAAAAATCAAACAATTCAAAGCCACAACAAATCAAAATATAGGCGATATCTTCCACTAACCTATGCTATAACTTTTACCAAAACTTTCAAACCTCAATTTACTCAACTATATCACATGTGCATGTCCTTATATATAGACGAGGAAATATAATGAAATTCATTCCAATTTTATAGTCATCTTAAAATCACAGAATTTTCTCAATTGCAGGTAAATCAATATTGGAATTTCAAAAGCCCATCCACTCAATGTCAATTTTCAAATTCAGCTCTAAAACACGAAACCAATAAACTTCATTTTCTATTTCTAAACTTCTCTAAGAATTCAAAAAGGTCTCTTTTGTCCTCCGAAATTTCAAGTTTCATTATGTGGTTGTCTGGTCTGGAAATGAAATTTCTAAATATGGAAGATTGCAAATATAGTTGGAGAAAAATCATCTCTCCATCAGGAGAAGAATAAGAGGAGACTTTATTTTTTTTTTGGGTATTCTTATACATACCTAATATGATAACAATTATTGTGTTTCTTTTCGTTTCTCTTCATCGCATCAAAACACATTTCTTCGATTTCAATATTTTATCCACTTTATCAATCATTCGGTCACTGTCAGTGTCATTTTTGTGTCTGATGTTTGCCGCCACCGCAGCACATAGCCACAGAGCGACTGCCTCACAATTCCCCATTTAAATAAACAAAATAATAACCCATTCAAAAAATCAATTAACTTATACGACATATCCCCCCCTCCCACCAAAAAAGCCCAAAAATGGGAGACCAATTTTCCACTTAACAACATTTTATTATTCGAATTTGATTCTAACTCTCCTAACCCCAAGAGCTATATCATGAGGATGACAATGATGACAATAGTGATTCTGGTGATGATGATGATGAGGATGATTTTGATGGTGATGATGATGTCGATGATGATGACGATGATGATACTACGTATAAATAATTGAAGTGTGTTCGGATAGTCAACCACAATAAATGATTGGCCTGTGGTCGGTCTAGAGTTTTGTCTGCGGCCAAAAAGTGGTGATATTATATGGATGGAAAAATGGTGACAGGGTGAAATGTGAAATCAAATTCACATGTCAAAATCATTAAATATTATTGAAATGAAAGCTCTTCAAATGGGCTCTTGTGGATGTGCGATGTCCATGTCCAAAATCCACATTATTTTTATATACTATAACAACTCTCTAATATTCAAACAGAAACCAGATATACATCAACAGCCTGAACACAGCAACATCCACAATATAGAAGATAATTTCTAACAATTTCAAACAAACACACAAATATTATTAAAGAACCTCATGGTGTGGTGTGTGTATATGCTGGGGGTCCAAAGCAATAAAAATGTCCATTTCTACTCTTTCAATTCAAATCAATTTCGATTGATTTGTTTGCGGTTACACTGAGAGAAAATATTAAGTTAATACCTACTAAAAGTTTTGAATTATCATACTTTTAAAAATTTAAGCAAAATGTATGAATTTGTTTAAATTTAAATTTAATTGTGCGACAGGGTGTTTGAAAACAATCAAAATGAGAATGAATGCATCCTTAGAAAGTCGTGTTGACTCAATATCCAAAGGATCATAAATAGGTATGTAGATTACGTCGGAAGTTTGCTGATAGGTTCTGTGAGAACTTTGAAGACGCGATGATTTGCTTTTCCATCTCGAAAAGATGTCTTGTTTGGAGTGGCTAATGACAAGGCAGTGGCGCACAGTGGGACATTTTGTATGTGAGATTCGACAAAATTCCATACAAACCTACTTCAAAGACGCGACGATTTGCTATTCCATCGCGAAAAGATGTCTTGTTTGGTATGGCTTCTGGCAAGGCTGTGCTTCACAGTGGGGCATTTTGTATCTGAGAGTCGGCAAAATTCCATACAAAACCCGTTAACCGATATTTATGAAATTTTCAAGCATGATAAATAAATATCAAAACAATTATCACACCCACTTTCAAAACAAATTAAATATTTATGTTTAATCGTCAAAACGAATGAAATCCGGGTTATTGTTTAAATAAATCTGATAAGTAATTTTTTTTTTAAACTAAACCAAGATTTTTCTACGGGCATATTTAGGCATTTTTTAAGTCTTTTTTCTTAATTATTTGTAAAAAGGCAATCTTACTTTGATTTTCCTAATTAAAATTTTCAAACACGAAACAGAAAAGTATGAAAAAATTTGTATATTCCGATGAGATGAGAAACCGAAAACTTTTATTAAATCAATAATTTTATTAGACTTTCAATGATTCTTAATATACTTAAGGATTAGTTTAAGAGTAATTTAAGAAAAAAGGTAGAACAAAGATGAATCGGAAGTGAAAAGTTAGTAGATCTTTTTTTTGACAGGTCGATTTGGTTTGGATGGTTTACGTTCAGGGTTTTAACATTTATAGTTTGAACGTAACAAAAATGAACAAAAAAAATGTTCCCCCACACAAAATTGCATCTCACCCTTCTTATAGTTCGATAAAACTGAACCACCCGATTTTCTTTTTAAGAATAAGAAATGATTACTGACGCGGAAAATCAATTTTTTTTTCTACCTAGGCCTCGATCCTACTGTTTGGAGCCGTTATTTAAAAAAAATTAAAATAAACGGAAAATATTGCTTGGTCTCTCAAGCCTAGTACGCTGCTGATGCGAAACGAAATTTTTCTGTGATCTCCAAACAGACAACGAAACGCTTGCGAAAACACAACGGAAAATATCCTTGGAGAGTTTCACTAATTCCAAAAACAAAATGAAACATAGATGCAAAAAATCAGAGAAACCCATGATGCAATAAAATGATAAACAAAAAAAAAACACAAATAAACCCGAATGTCATTTTTCCGCACACAATAAATAGTCTGTATAATTAATTCAGTGCGAAAAAGGAGCGGAGACTTCTCCAAATAATCTACTACAATTATAAATTTCGCTCTTCGAACAGGGTACTGCAAAACGAAAAGCAACACGAAATTTTCCGTTTCTGATTTCGTTGTGTAATTTTTGTATGGGATTTTTCGTTTCGCATCAGCAGCGTACTAGGCTTCAATCTGTAGCTGTGAGGTATGCTTGTTGTATGTTTTAGACTTTTTAATATAGGTTAGCCTGGTCATGAAAGACCTCAATAATCCTCGATCTGTTATTTTTAAAGGTGCTAAAATGGGATTCTGACTTTTTTTTACTTTTTTTTGCGAAAACTGCCTTAATTATTTTTAAATTTGAACGATTGGATCGAACGAACTTTCTCTTGTGATTAAAAACTTTAATGTACCATAACTAAATTTTAATAGTTCAATAATGTTATGATTATCTTAAACAAAAAACGTAAAAAAATTTAAAAGTTCGAACAAAATTGATTGGTTCGTTTGATTGTTTTTATAATTAAAAAATTAAATATTTTCAAAATTAAATTCAGTTATGTATAAAATACTAAGAAGTATTTGATTGCAAAATTATAATAAAATTGGTCAACTCGTTAAAGATCTATACGTGAATAACTAAAAAAAAGAACATTTTCTCAAAAAAACACCAAAAAAAATCCTATTTCAGTAATTAAATTTTTTTGGCAAAAAACTAAAATTCAGTTTTCCTGAATTTATTTTGGTCTTTACAGGTACGAAGTTACATCAAAATCGTTAAAGCCGTTTTTAAGATGATTTGAAAAAACCGGAAATGTTGTATGGCAGCTACCCGTTTTAGATGAGCAAAATAAAAAATTCTAATTTTCCCATTAGAGAATCACATATAAATGCTCTGTACCGAATTTAAATCAAATTGGTTTACATTTTGTAGGTTCCAGCTTAAATTACAGTGGACAATTTTTATTTAAAAATAATGAAAAAAATTTATGTTTTTTTTTTTTTTAAATATTTTTTTTTTTTTAATTTTCAAATACAATACGTTTGAAATATTATAAAGCATTAGATTGCAAAATAATAACAAAATCGGTCAACCCATTAAAAAGCTATACATGAATAACTCAAAAATATGGATTTTTCTCAAAAAAAAACCTAAAAAACAAACCCTCTTTCCGTTTTTAATTTTTTTTTCGCAAAATACTAAAATGCAGTTTTCTTAAAGCTACTTTGGCCATTACAAGTACAAAGTTTCATCAAAATCATTTAAGCCGTTTCTAAGATGATTTGAAAAAACCGCAATTATTGTATGGCAGCTACCCGTTTTAGATGACCTAAAACAAAAATTCAAATTTCTCCTTTAGGGAATCACATAAAAATGCTCTGTACTGAATTTGAAACAAATTAATCTACTATTCAGGGTCTAGCTTAAATTACAGTGGAAAGTTTTAGTCAAAAGTACTAACAAAATTTATTTATTTTTTTTTATATTGAGAACACATTTTTTTTTAAATGCAATAATTTTTGAAATATTTAGAAGCGCTTGATAGCAAAAATATAACGAAACTAGTGTGGCTCTAAACAAATATACCTACATGAATAACACAATAAAGAAATTTTCTAAAAAAAAAATGTAAAAACCGCTACTTCTGTTATTAAAATTTTTGTTTGAGAAATTCTAAAATGCAATAGTCCTGCACATACTTTGGTAATTACAGTTACGAAGTTTCATCAAATTCGATTAAGCCATTTATAAGATAATTTGAAAAAACTGGAATTGTTGTATGGCAGCTACGTGCTTAATGCTCTGTATCAAATTTGAAGTAAATCAGTTCATCCGTTTAGGCTCAAGCTTAATTAATTACAGTAGGTGCACCACAAACGCACAAAATATGCAACGATATGTTGAAAACCAATTTTTTGGACTTCTCCATAATCCAAGTGTTAATTTGGATTTTTTTTATACGAAATCAGTACAGCAAGTAAAAATTATTTTTTTTGTACTTCTGAATTTTTTATCATTCAAACTTAACCCCAAAATTTTTAAAAAACAATCTCGGTTAAAAACTAGACCTTAACGGAATACTTTTTCATATTTTTTAATTTTCAAAAAAAAAATGATACTTGTTCTCTCAGTGTATAGCACTTCTTCCCATCCTCTTTTTTTCTTTTCTGCTCCCAACAAATCTGATGATGGTCGATCTCTTTCCGCAGCACCATCAACTCAACTCTTCGATTGGAAATTGATTGAGCTGGACATCAAATTGACTATGAAGTAAGTTGGCCTCTATATATAACATTCATTGGAGGTTATTAAAAGTTTTGTATGTTTAGTTTGACAGCTTTGAAGAGGGCGTCAGGTCATTAGTAACTTTCTGTTTTTGTAGACACAAATTGGGAATGACTAAACGGATGTACAGCCACATGACACCCATTGCCATCCTCCAACAATCCCTATGACCGACCGACCAGACCAACTTTAACAACGAATGCCACGTGACCAATATATAAGGAAAAATGTGTGAATCTCTTTCCCACACCCTCCATAGGATTAACGTAGAAAGAGGGGTGTGGGTTATAATATAAAAGCCAAATTAGCACTTCTTACAGAGGCGCGCAAAAGGAATCCTTGAGGAATGATTCAGCAACATCTAAGCAAAGGCAAAAAAAATGTAATAAATAATGCTCCAATTTCAAGTGAATTTAGAGGAGGTGTGGGGAGGGGAGGAGGGTATACAGAAATAATACAAAAAAGGAGATAAAGTGCAGAAACGCCAGATTCGTCAGATTACTTCCAATTGAGTTGGGCGGAGCAAGTTGGTTGAATTCAAGAAAAAAAAAAAAAAAAAAAAAAAACACCACCAGAATCTGAAGACACTTAAAAAGAACAGAAAGACAGCTGTCGCAGTTGATTAATTGCCTCGAACTCAGTATTTTCTACCAATTTTTTTTTTTCGGAAAAAATCTTCTTTTTTTTTCCTGCGCGATGCATCAAGTCAAGATGTGTCTCCTTAGGAGACAATTCAAGTCGGAGGTGATCAACTTTTGAGCAAGTGAAAAAATGTTTCTAGTTTTTTTTTTTCTTATTTTCTGTTTTTTTTTTTTTTGTATTCTGAATGAGTGCCGCCTGTTAATGTAGACAGATGTAAGTGAATGAATCGGAAAAGGAGGAAAGGTGATTGATTTATGAGATTTGCAAATCATTTAATTGTTTTGTTTTATATAGCAATTCTCTTTTCTCTCGATGGAAAAGAAATTCTTTTGCCTTTTTTGAAAATTGAAAAAAAAAAAAAATGACTTAAGTTTAAGTGCGATTAGATAAATTGATAAGAAATGAATCTTGGAAAAACAATATTTCAATTCGAAGTAAGTTTGAATTTAGAGAAGGATATAGGATAGGTACTGACAATGACTATTTGAATAAAAAAGACCAACGCGACGAGGTTTTTAAAATGGATTTTACTTTAGAGTTGTTATTGAGCGTTTAAAATGAGCAGAGGAAGAAGACAGTTTTTGGCAGATTTATATAGTTTGCCAGATATACGTACATATGTACTTATTTAGGATGGAGAAAATGGAAAGTATTTTTTAGATTAAATAATTATTTTTGATCGTAATTGCACTGAAGCTTTAGTGGCCATCTTTAATTTCATGTAGAATATACCTAAACATACAGTGCTGCCAAAAACATTCCGGATTTTTTCCCATAGTAATGATTTTCTTAATACCAAGTAGAAAACTAACAACTTTCCATAAGTTTTTTAATAATTTGTAAAGAGTATGAGACAAGTTAATAATAACCTTAAAAATTTAATGCTACGATGACAAGAACAATAAAAAAAAAATTATTTTATAAAGATACTCAGTAACATGCCTGTGCAAAACTAACCGGATTTCAAGAAGATTGCGAGTCTCGATGTTAAAGTAACGGGTCTTTTGACTCAAGCCGTAGATTAAAACGTTTTTACAAGTTGAGAGCTGTTTAAGTTGAAATTATATAGTGCATAAAATGGCTTAAACACGTTACAGCAACGCGATTCGATACGAAATAATAGAAAAGTTCCAAGCCGGTATAAAACAAAAAGTAATCGCTGAAATCTTAAAAATTCCAAAGTCAACGGTTTGCGACATCATTAAAAAATTTAAAAGTGGAAAATCAGTAGAAGCAGATCATTTTGGTGGACGCCCTGGCAAAACAACAATTAAAACTGAAAGGCGCATAAAGAATTTTGTGCTTAAAGACCCTTTTGCGACTTCAAAGACAATTTGTGATGAACTTAATCTACCCATAGGGCCAAGTACGGTCAGGAAGCGTTTAAGAGATTTTGGTCTTTTTGCATTTCGACCAGCTAAAAAACATCTTCTTACTGCTAAACATCGTAAAAAAAGGTAATCCGTAAAAGGTATTTGGGAAAGACTTAAAATTCCTAATCAAAACATTTAACCAAGGGTTGAATTTGCAAAAAATCATCTTAACCGGTCTTTAAGCAAATGGAGGAGTGTGCTTTTCAGTGATGAAAGCAAATTCAACTTATTTTACTCCGATGGTGCAAGGACCGTGAGGCGCTCAAAAGGTACGCGATTAAAGCCTGCAAATGTACTCCCTACAGTTAAGCACGGTGGAGCCTCGGTGATGGTTTGGGGCTGTTTTTCAGGAGCAGGCGGTCCTATACACTAAATCACAGGAATTATGGACCGTTTCCAATATAGGGACATTTTGGAGTCAGTACTGCTTCCAAGAAATGCTTCTGCGTTGGGTTTTTCAGCAGGATAATGACCCCAAACATTCTTCTAAGCTGCTAAAAGAGTGGTTTGCAACTAAAAATATTCATGTCATAGAATGGCCATCTCAATAACCCGATTTAAACCCAATAGAAAACTTGTGGGCCATTTTAAAAAGGCAGGTTGGTAAAAAAAAGCACACGTCAACAACTTCTCTTTTTGCAGCTTTGAAAAATGAATGGGAGAATATTCCTGCTTCTGTTTTCGAGAATTTAAGCTAGTCAATGCCTCGCCGATGCCGAGCTGTGATAAAAAACAGGAGTTACTGGACAAAATATTAAATAAATAATAAAAGTTAATTGCAAACAAATAAAATCCGGTTAGTTTGTCACATTAAAATTTTGAATTAACTTTAATTTTTTGTTATTTTTTTTTTGTTTTGATGGATAAAGTTCCATGGTTTTTGTTTCAAATAATAAAATTGTTCAATAAAAATGGGAAAAAATTGCAAACATTTGATTTTTTTATTTTTATATCACAAACCAACAATCAATGCCGATTACCAAAAAAATCCGGAATGTTTTTCACACCACTGTATGTAGGTATATTAATTTTTGTAAAATAAATTTTGTATTTACCTTTTCTAAACAGAAATAAATAAATAGATAGTTTTTTTTTGCTTTTGTTTTTTTCTAACAAAAACAGATTTTTTTTGTATTCAAACAAAAAATATCGATATTTATCGCATTTTAAAAAAATTTGTTAATTGTAGAATCGCCATTTTTGAGAGATACCTACCTAACATTTTTTTCAAAAACGCTAAGTATAAATATGTAACAAGTACCGTTAATTTTGGTCCTAAAAAAAATTATCAGGGGAATGTCTAAGAAACCCTATAGATACCCAATGTCGAACAGACAGGCAGACGGAAAAAATTGCGAGAACCCCACTTTTTTAGTCTACACTATATAATCTTAACATCGAAGTTTGGTCAGAATCTCGAATCCATTTGTTTTACGAATCCAAAACTTACCATTATCGCAAGTAAATATTATTCAAAAGCAACGGTAGCAATTGCAACTAAATATTATATCTTTTTTAAATGGCAGAAATCTGTTCTGAGATTGTGTGAATGGTAAACAGGCTAAGTTTTTTAAGAAAAACCGATGACTTTGGCACCTGTCTGACAACTGAACACACCTTAATCAGAGCAAATCGAAGTGTACCTATACCACCCAAGAAACTCTTGTCCACGAAAATGCTTTGGCCGATTTTATAAAATTAATTTAAAAAAAAAAACAAAATATTATTTTAAAAAATTAAAATTTGGTTTAAAAAAAAAACAATAACCTTAAATTTTTTAAATTGCTAATTCTTCCAATAAAGAAAACTAAATTCGAATTTTTCAATAACATTTTTGAATATAAATCATTTGCCAAAATTACAGAAAATATTTGTGGACTTATGCATTACTTTTTTTCTAAAATTAAGGAATATTGACTCATTTTATTTGTGCACATCTGCCACCAAAGTGGGTCCAAAGTCCTAGTTTTGATTGGAGTCTTTTTATATCTGGTGTGTCCTTTCCGGAGCTGTATTGTGTGAAGTCCCTTTTGACAATTTTTTATGTATTTCTACCTGATGCAACACATATACATATTTGTACGTTGTTTTTATAGTGAAACTCATTTTCGCTCTTACTTACTTTCGCTCCTAACATTTAAATACTACCTATTCATTGAACATTCTTAGTTATTGTGATGAATGTAACCTAAAACTTAAACAAAACAAAAGAACATACTTTATACATGTCCAGTCTATCTGAACAAAACCATTATCTAAGATTAATGTTTATGACTTCCTTTTGGAGAAAGAATTATTGTGATAGAAATTGATCTTTAAGTTCAAAAAACACATTTTTTCTTATATACAATATAAAATAATCTAAATTAATATTTAATGCAAATTAAAGTTTCCTCAATTCCACAATAACAATTATTCATTTTGAAATCAGATATATCCTCTTCGTAAAGGTTAGGCACTATATATAGGCACTTAATTCTGGGAGTGCTGAACATTTGAGATTTCATGTTTGTGAATGATATATACATTATAACGAGTAATAATTGTCTCTTTGGAATTTTTGGGTCAAATAATTTAAATGCTAATTGTTTTACCAGTATAAATTTAGTTTCCTATATTTACACTACAGATCTATTGATTAAAATAGAATTTTAATTAAAAAAAATTTCCCTACGATTATAATATATGAGTCCTTCAGAATATGGTCCAAGCCGATCCAAGTCCATGAAAGATTTTTTTAATCTACATATTTCAAGGTTGTAAAGCTTCGTACCTTTTTGAAATATTGGAGCAAATATTTATAATAAAATTGTGAAATTAAAAAAGGTTTAAAGTAGAAAACACGCCTTTAACTTGTAAGATTCCAAAAATTCTATTAATTATCGTGAATTATCGAAAATATTTCTCGCCGCTTATTTGATTTTTTTGTTTTTTTTTTTAAATATCACCAGATAATTGCTAACTTGAAATTCTTCACCCCATAAATTGAAGGAAATTTAACAAAAAAAAATAAGTGGAGAGAAAAAATTTAGCGAGAAATTTTTGTTAAGACAATTTTAATACAAATTTACGACAATTATAATCGGACTTTCCTTTAATTTATTTTTTGTTAATTTTCCTCTATTTTGAGTGTCAAGTTAGTATTGTTCAGAAATATTACAAAAAAAAACAAGAAATATTTTTTTCACGACAAATTTACTAAAAAATCACGACAATAAATCCAACTTTCGAACCCTTAAAATTTTTAAGTAGTAATGCTAAATTTACGTCTGCTTGAGAGCATTTCTACCTTAAAAAACCTAAATTTATAATTTTTGATCGAAACGAATCTACGGACTCAAAAAAAAAACAACATCTGACTTAAAGCAATCGACACGGATGGTTTTACGAGAAAATGAGTAAAATAATCTAAAATCAATGTTGTAGCTACATATATGTACACATTTGAATTTTCTGAATGATTTTGAATTTGAATTCTCAATAAATTTATGAAGTAAATTCACAAGTGGAACTAGGTAGGTAGGTATATAGATACTTAAACTTTGGTTTTATATTACTACGTTTGGTATTACTACGAAATATATTTCAACACTCAACTTAACCTCTTCGATGTCCATTTGAATGGAAAACTCATTAAAAGTAAATGAAAATGGAATCCAAAAAATAATTAATTACACTTAGGTATATAGCATATATTAGTTAGTAATCCTTTATTAAGGTTTATATACAAGTCATTCGTCTCTATTAAATTTAAAGATGCAGCTTTATTGCCATCCGATGTAACATACAAATTGCATCAACGTCATCACGACAGATCTCATACCTACAGCTCTCTACTCGACATCGTGTTATTTGAAATCTATGCCACATGAATTGATTTATATTCCATGATTGATTAATTGGTTGTGGATACCTATAGAGAGAATTATATCAATGTTTGTATAATTGTATACTTAGGTTGTTGAAATCCAAACCGAAGACAAATTCAATGAGGACATTCCCAGAATACAATCCTGTCTGCAAATTTGATGAGACTTAAAATAAGGTTTGTTGTGGTATAGCGTATAAGATGTTTGAGGTGGTGCGGTGGAGGTTGTGGCGATGGTGGGAGTGGGAGTGGTGACCTAGTTGGTGGAGCGATACTCTAAGTACTGGATGGAAATCATTCTATAATCATCTTAAATTAACTAAAGGTGTATAAAGAAACAAATGATGGTTGTGAGACGGGCTTAGAATATAATCTTAAATTGAGGAATGTCATCCAATACCACTAAAATACATTTTGTTAGGAACTTAACTGTATATAATATCGGATGCGGCAGAAATTATAATTGAGTTTATTGGATTTATTAATTGAATCGTAATTACTGATGAACTATGAAGTTTCAAAAAAAAAAATGTGACAACCGAAGAAATTATCTCACTCAGATTTATTCTTCCGGCTTTAAATAAAAATATTTTAAATTTTTAAAGAATTTAAAATTCTTTGTGGCAGTCAAACGGGTTATTATAAAATTCCTTTTATAAATAGGGTAAAATAGGGTTATACTTATCAAGAATCGAAAAATTATATTTTAACCGAAGATTAATAGAGTGTTAATTTATAAAAAGATATTTGAAACTATAAGCAATTTCTAGATTTATCAAAAAATTCTCAATAATTCTATCAAGCAAGATATAACTGATTTAAAAGTCATGAAAACTGTTAAATAAATGGTTGAGAAATAATTTGCCATTAATCGGGGTTAAAACTAATTGAAATAATTTTCATACCGCCGAAAATCAATCTAATGAAAAAAAAAAATATCCATGTTTCAGGAATTTTAGATTGGATTTTATTTTTGGTTTGTTATTGATTTTTAAAAATACACACATTTTGTTTGAAATAAAGTTTTTTTGTGACCTTTTGTCACATGGTAACAAAAAAACTTTATTTTGAATTTCAATACAGTCCAAAAGAACAAAAATAATAATTCCTTTATTATTTATGTTTTTCTTCTTCTTATTCAAATTCTATTTGGTCATTTTTGTGTAGTAATTTATTTATATCCACTTCCAAGTTTTGGTGTGTGAATTTCATATACAGGTGATAGATGATGGTCAAAACACCACAACACGATTTTCATAATTTGATTTCTTGAACAAAACTATGAGATCAAAATTTTAAAATCTTTCGACCCATTTAAAAAAAAGTGATTTTTATACATATTATATTAAAATTTTTGAATATTAAAAAAAAAATGCTAGGTACACAAATTTTAAATATCTATTTAAAAATCTGGAGTTCAAAATTCACATCGCAAAAAAATCACATACCCATTAATGAAATATGGAATTAAAAAAAAAAAACAATAGGTAGATATTGCTTTTTTTAACAATCCAAAAAGTTTTTATTTTTTTATTTTTGAACATTTTGATTTGATTTGATTTTATTGAAAACAAAAATTAATAAAAATTAAATGAACCGATAACGAGTTGAAAATTAAAAAAAAAATAGTTCTATGAGAGGTAGGTAACATTCTTAACGTCTTAATGTAAAATTTGTTTCAATAATATACCTGTAGATCGTTTTAATATTAGTTCAGACAAAAATTTTAATCAAAATCGTAACAGTCGATTTCGAGAAAAATAGGATTTTTCTTTTCAACACTTGTATGGTAAATACTGACAGTTTTGGCCATAAGAATATTTTTAGTTTAAAATCTAGTATGTCTATAGATAATGTTAAAAAAAAACGCTTGGTGCCAAGTTTGATAAAAACAATATTTTGAAACTTTTATTAAAATTCAAAATTAAAATTTGAAAATTTTGGTATAGAATACCATTAAAACCTTTTTAAACAAATTTCCAAAAAAAATTTATCGAAATCAGTTGAAGCGTTTCGAATATCAAAACAAATTGTTATATATGCTATATGCCTATATGCTCAAAAAACTATTTTTATAAAAAAAAAATTTGTGGGAACATTTTTGAGAAAAATAGGGGAGAAGAAGGATACTTGATCCCCTTTGCAGTTTTTGTATCATTTATTTATTTACGATTTCTGGAAGACCAGTTCCTATATGCTTATAAATAAAGCCAGATTTATTAGCTTCCTTTTTGGCATAGAAATCAACATTTAATTGTAAATGGTTATTGGTTAAGGCGCTGTTTTTAAAAAAGGATCAAGTCTCCCCAAACTATGGGAGACTTGTTTCCTCCCTATGGGAGACTTCATCCGTAGGTCGAATTCTATTTCTCTAAGTAAAAACATGCATATCTATTTAATTTTTTTTAACGAGTAAATAATTTTTTAATTCAACGAAAGAACAAAAAATATGTTTATGAATTCACTTGGTAAAAAAGAAAAATCAATTTAAATTATATGAACTTAAAAATAAAGGATCCTAAAAGCAGGATATATCATTTTCTTAAAACTATTTGATTTGGAATAATCTCAATGATATTGGGAAAAGAAAACATCTCACGAGTCACGCGGTTTGCTATATGCCCTGAAAGTCGGACTTGTCACGTTTTTAATGGCATCAAGTTGAGATACTTCGCTGATATCTCTGGATCAAGTCTCCCAGTTTGGGTAAATAGGAAAAAACTTGTGGTACCTAATTTTTTCGACATTGACATTCGACAAAAATTCTTATGGTAAGTACCGTTATTTTTATTAGGTATACACAAAATTTAAAAACCGTTCCATAAAAATCTAAAACGCAGTTTTTTTTTTTAAATATTGTGGTCATTCAATAAATAAAGTTTAATCAAAATCGTTTGAGCAGTTTCCAAGAAAATTTGAAAGAAAAAAAAAACAAAATCAATGTATGTATTCCAGTTTTCGTTAAGCTTAAATAAAAATTCTAGTTACTTTTCTAAAGACTTTTTGCAAAAACATATTTTTGTAAATATTACGCCCCTGGTGATGTTACACCCCTGGCATTCGAGTTTGGCACTTATGAAATGATATTCCATTAACTCTTTTTTTTACCACCACCACTAAACTGAATTTGAAACTTCACCACACCAAAGAAGACCGAAACGAGTGTGATTGTGAGTGAGTGGGGTAAGTATATGTTTAAGAAACTAGACTACCTATGTCATTTCATTTCTATGATTTATTTTGTGTAAAATTTTAAAACTGTAATTGTTTTTGTTTGGTTTTGTCGAGTCAGCTGAAGTGGAGATTTCGGGAGTAAACTTAACTTTTTTTGTAAGTAGGCACATATCCGTTTTTTTAACATTACAAAATAATTTTTTTGTTAAAATTGAATATGTTTTTTTGATATTTGTACTGAAATTTTTTCTAGTGACTTTTTTCAAAATTTTGGCAAATATAGCAGATTTTTAAGGTCGATCTAGCGACTCTCTTTTTTGGCTTGCGGCAACACTGGTTTAGGCTTTAGTTCAAATTACAGTGGACGTACGGACGCACAGACCGGAGAAAAGTTTGCCGAAACCCACTTTTTGGAACTTTCTGATAATCGCAGTATTAATTCTGATTACAATCTCGAAATTTTTTGTTTACAGCAAAACAATAGTTGCTCTATAGACCAAGTAAATATAAAATTTATATCTGGTTTGCATATTGCATTATATGTATGTATACTTGCCTAAATATCTCTCGAAATCAATCAGGAATTTTTCATCCAATATTGATAAAGTCCAGCATATGTCAATACAGCAGGTCCGGGATATTTAGTATCTTGTTATATCGGTTTTTAATTTTTTTATTTTAGGGATGGTTTGCAACATTCCCTTAAATTCTTGGAAATATGCCGCTGGCAGCTTGACTTGCTCTTTCAATAATTTAAAATCATCAACATCTAAGCCGATACCTTTTAAAAAGAGTTTTGAAAAATTGGCCGCTTAGAATGGAAAAAAAAAAGATTTTTAAAAGAGGATATTTTATCTTTTCAATAAATTGAGTTTTTGTATACCAAAAATATTTATGAAGGTACCTATACCTATTAAAAAATTTTGGTCGTAAAAGTTGTACAAATGGAAAATGACAAAAAGTATTTTAAAATCAATAAAAGTAAAATTTTTGATTAAAAAAAAACTCTTCGTCAATTATTATTAAGTTCTATTCATCTGTTTCTTGATTGAGGTCAACTTGTAAAAGCAATCTCCACCTAACCACATTATGAAAATTTTCTTCCTAATATATCCCCTCAGCGAAAAACCACATTATGTGCCCACCAACATTATTTGTCCAATCCAACTATCCATAGGCAAGGCAAATCGAGACGTAAATTACACTGTGAATCGAAAAACACCGAATTACAAAAATTACTCCGAAGTCGTTTGAGTTGATTAACTCGCTCAGCTTCCTGCAACATTACACCGCAACGAAACGATGCTAATCCAAGGTGAGCCTTGGTAAACAAAATACAAAATATACAACTACAACTACAACTACAAATGCAACAGCAACAAAATTATACATGGAGTTAAACAAGACGGGACTAAAGTAATTTTAGAGAGTCTTCCTGCGGTCAGGCAACAAAACCGCAAATCAACTGAACAATTGTTGCACCGCTTGGGGTCGCATGTTTAAAATATTTTTTTCTTATTTTTTTTTTGTTGTGTCTCCCTCATTCAAGATAATTTACTGGAATGGAATGGAACATGGAAAAATTTAACTCATTTTTCAACACGAAAATTTCCACTATTGGACATCGGTCATGTTGACAAAAAAAAAATGTGTCTGCAACAAAAGTGCCTAAATGACATTAACAAAGTTTTTCTGACCAACCACTAGATGGTTGTTCTATGGCGACGAAGACGCCGATTACGTGATGTAGTGAATTTGCAGTGTGCACCTCTCCGGCCGGGCGTAGTGTATATAGCGACGGCCGATGGCGACTTACAGTTAAATGGGTATAAAGTGAATTGAAATTGGTTGTACATAGCACGTATTTAAGACCTCTGAGCAACCAATTGTAAACAATTTATTGCCTATGACCACCTGCTGTTGTAACGAGGTTTATTTAAAAAAAAAAAAAAAAAACAGGGGAATGCGGTAACTTGTTGTTACTAAAATAGAAGGGAGCCACACGAACATGGTTTACTCAAATATTTGAGAATAGTGTTGGGACACTGCTACTTTGTTACACTTCTGTTTGACTATGGACTGGAGAAGTAGTAAAGTTAAAAAGTGACACGAATATACGATTTAACATTGACACTTTCAATTAAATTCCTGTATAACGATATAGAGCTTTTTTTTTGTTGAGTAAAATCAGTCGAGATCAGAAAAAAAAATTTAAGAAAATAAAGAAAACTCTCAGTCAGTTGAATGCTGCAAGGTCTTGGAGCACTTCAATAGCCTAAAATATCGGAAAAGATGATCAATATTTCCCTATATTTTAAATATTTTACTTTTCATACTTTTCTTAAAATACTGAGATTTTCAAGGCTGAAGTGTTAGTCACACAGGTTTTTGGTATAAATGGGTATATGGGAGAACTTGCCTCTTTTTCAAGATTTAAATGTTTTTGGACTTCTTTTTTGAGACCACGACCATTGTATATAAAATTCTATATACAATGCCACGGCCCCTAAACTATAAATTTTTGACTTTCTTCTTTGTACTCACTTCAAGGCCTATATACCATTTTTCGAAATTACAGGATTCTGGGATGTCAGGAATTCCTTCGTGATTTATTGATTATCTGTGAGTGCATCAGTTACGGTTTCATTGCTTTTATATGTCTTATATCTCAGGAAACACGTTTTATATGCTAAGGAGTTGAGATCCAGCTTAGGAAATTTTGCGAATTTGAAGTTTCTAACTTTGATGGTAGGTACTGTAGTTAGAGGGGGTCGAAAATCGACTCAGTTAGTTTATGTAAACAGGGTGAATACTGGATTTCTTGAAAAATTGGCAAGGCACTCCCGTGTTCTTTGATAAAAAAAATATAAATAAAATTGTTAAGTGTAGGAACTTAGACACTTTTTTGGAAGGAAAAATAATGAAGTGTTGATGTTTAAATTTGTCATTTTTTTAAAGTACCTTTAATGATATTCGTATAGGTACACTTTTAGCTTCAAATTTGTTTACACTTACCTGAAAAAAAAAAGAAAATAAACTATTAAGGTTTTATACTAAAAAATAATTTTAAATGAGTTTTGATAATTTTTTAAAAATCTACAATACAAGTAATAATTTAATACTATGTTTGTGTTTCACTTTAAAAAAATTAACGTAAAAAATAATCAAACAAAAATATTAAATTCAGAATTTTCAGCGAGTGAGTGATTTGAATTCAGTGTTTTTAATAAGCACAGCTAAAATTCATCTGCAATTATATATTTTTGTATTTGATGTTGTCAAAATGTTGTTTTTTATGTCAAAAACATGTTTATAAATTTCTTACTTTTTTATGTATTTTTTTTTTTACAATCAATAAGAAAATAACATAGACAACAGCTGCTGCAATTTCGCGGTCAGTGTTTTTTTGACATATTCAAGGGAAATTATCGTAACATTGTATAGTAGAAACTAGAATGTCCTGCTGCCAAATTCTATATGAATAGTATAGCTGTGTCTAAGCTGGGTCTAAAATTTAGACTCCGGTTCAGCTAGACTTGGGGTCGAAATAGAAATTTCGGTGAAAAAAAAATTCAACGACATAATGGGGCATATTCATATATGTATATGCTCCATTATATCTTTGAATTTTTTTTCACCAAAAATTCTTTTTCTACCCCAATTTTTTTTTTAATTCGATATCGAATGCATTTTGATTGTTGCTCATCATAAACTGTTTACATATAAAAAAAATTATTTTTTTGATAGAAATTTCATGATCCTGAACTTTGCAGACAAAACGTCCGCTAAAGTTTGAACAACCACCAAAGCCGTGATACTTGTTCGATTTTAAAAAAACTAAAGGGCAATCGCTTCGTCTCGGCAAAATCTAGTGCCGATATTTTTTAGTTTTTTTTTATTTGCCTTAAAAAAAAAGTTATAGCCAAAAGATTCAAAAACAACCAAACAAATAACTAAAAAAAACTTTAGTCTTCAGTCAACGCTGTAATTTTTGCCTCATTTTCATAAAAATTACGGCAATCGCTTCGTCTCGGCAAAATCTAGTGCCGATATTTTTTAGTTTTTTTTTATTTGCCTTAAAAAAAAAGTTATGGCCAAAAGATTCAAAAAAAACCAAACAAATAACTAAAAAAAACTTTGGCCTTCAGTCACCACTTTAATTTTTGCCGCATTTTCATAAAAATCGCTTCGTCTCGGCAAAATCTAGTGCCAAAGAAAAACTTAAAAAATATCGGCAATTTTAACTTTGGACCACAAATTTTTTTTAAACTTTTCAAGTGTTATTTGTAAAATTAATGTAAATATATAACGTTAATTTCACCCCAATTCTTCCTATCAGTTGTAAATAGCTAAATTTTGAAAAATATTTAAAGCCAAAGTGAACCCTGAAGTAAATCCTCAAATAATTACCTCTCAACACACAAAAAGGTTTTTTATTTAAGTTGGATACCATTTATTATGTATCCCATTATGTATCCCATTTCACCCTATAAATAGCTTAATTCTAAATGAAATTATTTGTTTCCTCATTGTTATTACAACAAAACTGAGAATTTTTTTATTTTACTTAGGAATTTGTTTATGTAGGTATAACTGAGATTGTTGAGAAAGGAAATTTAAAATCGAATGCTATTTTTTTTTCTTTTTCTATTTCACCCTGTAAATAAAGTTAAAAATAACTCTAGCTCGAAATATTACCTTCTCAAACAAAACGAAAGTTTAAAATCTGACAGTACAGTAACTCCCAACTAACAAACTCTCCAGAGCTAAGCTCTTGAACTGTCAAAAAAAAACTTCCATAAGACTCTTTTATATCCCATTGCTATACTTAAAAAAATTATTATCTTGTTATGAAACATAAATAGGTCTCATAGCATTTTTATTTTAAGAGCTGAACACTTTTCTCACTTCAGAATACTTAAATCTTATAGCTAAATCAATTTTTCTTCTTGGAATAGGATTACATAAACTTACAGTCTTATAAGAATCCTTTTGTGAAAATTCAGCTCTAAACGGATGTTCGTAGTCTTTATAATCCCATAACAAGACTTATATAAGAGTGTTAGTCTTTTTGTACTTCTATGTAAACCCTTACAGAATCTGAGTTTAATACCTCATGTATCAAGAGAATTTGGAGTTTAAATACCAAAAGTATTGCAAGGCTTATGAGATTATTGAAAAATAATAAAATAATTAAAAAATATGCATTATTTTGAAGGGGCGTTGTTGTTTTCCAAGGTAAAAGTTCAAATTAGTATCGCCAAAATAAATATTCTCACACAAGCCTTTCAGTTTTTTGACATAAGAAACACACACACAAATAAAAAAAAATTGTTTTTTCTCTGAGAAAATATTAAATTAAAAAGATGTATATAATTTTTTGAAGTTTACAAAATATGTACTCTGTTCTCTTTTGAGCGAATCTTATTGGAAGAGACGCATTCTCATAGTAAGACTTAGTTGAGGTGAGAGCGAATCTCATTGGAAGAGACGCATTCTCATAGACTCATTCTCATAGCAAGACTAAATTGACGTGAGCCTCCTATAACTAGGCCATTTAACGCTTTTAACAGTCTTATAACAATCTAGTTGTATTCTAAAAGATTACGTTTAGCTCCCTGACTAAAATAGACTCGTTAATCTCTTGGAGCATATTATGATAGGCAAAATGTTACTTGGGCTATTTTTCTTTTTACTGTTTTTAATCATATTTAATGGCTAAATTAAAAAAAAAAATATTAAGACTTAAGTAAAACTTTTCCAACACAACACAAAACAAAAATTTAAATAGAATCCAATTTTTTGATTTTATAAATATGTATAGTTATAAATTTTGAACGATTTAATTTTTTGTTCCTCAGTATTTTGACAAAAAAATTCAGGAATCATATCCTGATATTGCTAAGATCTTAGTAATGTGGGTGTATCGCTTTTACGTCTAACAGATGGCGCTATTTTTCAATAGTGCAATTCACTGGAATATAGAGCAATTTGGGCAATCACTTTCGTATTCAAATGTAACGTGCGTTGTGCCAAAAGACATCGCGGTAAAGAACTTTCGGAGATTTGATAATTGAATAAATTGTTATGTATTTTGTATTTAATTTGAATTAATTATGATTTTTAGTATTCCACTGCTGAAAAAACAAATAAAGTTATTAGAAACATTTACCATTAGATTTGCTATATATTTTTCGCCCAAAAAATAATACATTTTTTTGGGCACACATATTATAAATATTTATTTATACTTATTATCTATATGTTTTTACATTCAAAATTAAATAACCAAAACATAAAATTATTTTATAGATATTCCTAGTAATTTAGTTCTTTTCCGATATTTATTATAAAAAAATATTGATTTAATTCAGCTTCGTTGAAACTATGTCGAATTTTACATGAAATTAATTCCAAATCCAAAAAAGGACAAACATGATATGAAACATCCATGCAGTACCTACACAAATACATATAACCTAATGAAATTATTTAGTTCACCAGTAGCGTAGGTACACTTTTTTCCTTTCGGTGGGTGAAGAATTTTGTTTTTATTTGTTCTGATATCTATAAATTTTATTAAATTCTCTTTCAAATTTAATTGAAATTTAATTAAAATTACGTTTTATTTTATTCAGTTTTATAAGAGATAAGGTTAGGTAAAAGTGATTTACGAGGAAAAGTCGAAACGCTTATACCAATATGGATCTAGAAAAGTTCTTCCCAACTCGTCAAACCATTTAGAGTTTCTTATGAAGAGTGAGAGTCTACTGTTTCCTGGATCTGCCAGATTACTGCATGGTACTACAAATCCCCCCCCTATCCCCTTTGGGATAGAGCAGGACATGTCCATTGTATAATTTACATAGAAAGAAGGCGAAGAATAGATTCCTTATCTTATTCGCTCAGAATAAGATTGTTTGAATTTTTTTTTAAATAAGAAATTATATCGAAGTGGCACTGACTGAACCCAATTTTCCTTTTTGTATCCGCCCCTGTCTATACCTAACATGATTTTGATTTGAAAAGTGACACCGGTTCCATCTGCTGTTATCCTTTTAACCTTAATACGGATAACACTATTGTGTCATTAGAGAAAATGACAAAAAAATTAGCTTCATAAAGGATTTAAGGAAAAAAAAAAACGTATATATTTCAAGGAAAATTTCACATGGCATAAGTTTTTGTTTCTGTATGAAGATGAGAATGTTTTGTTCAATTTTTTTTTTTTTTTTTGAAGAATGATTATTTTATGAGGTATCGAATTGAAACATTTCTTGGAATGAAATAAAATAAGGCGGAAGCTAATTATAGGCAGGATTTTTTTGATAATTTTTTGATTATTTTATAGGTAAATAATGTGGTTAAAAAAAGGTTAATTATAAGGTGCGAAGGTGAAGAGAAGTTTTTAAGACAGTAGGTATATATAGGCCGGAATCTGGAAACTAGGACATTGAAGTCTTCGATAAAATAAAAAAAAATATCAATAAATTGATCAATAACTACTGTTTCGCATTGTTGCAGCAAATCTTGAAGAACTTTGATTCTAAGTGATTTCAAATGCCCATTACATACTTGAGTCACACTATTGCACTGTTCTTAATAAAGCCCCCCCACCAAAATTAAGAATTTGTTTTTTTTATTATTGAAATGTCTAATTTTACTGGGTTAATACCTATATATACACATTTTTAAATACAGTAAAACCCGCTTAAGAGAAACGGCAAAATGTCACAGTATTTCTTTCACTTAAGGGGGTTTTTCAATTAAACTTAAGTGAAAAAAAATTCACTTAATCGGAGTCCGGATAAGTCAAAAAAAAAATTCAACTAAGCGGATTTAAAGTTCCAAAAACGGTTATGACATATCAGAAATTCAAATGTCATTTTCGTGGGAAAAATTTTGTGGAACTGAAAAATAAAAAAAAAACGTGAAAGTTTCCAGCAAATATTTTCAATTCAATTTTTTTTCACTTAAGAGAGTTTTTTTAAAGAAAAATATAAAATTTAACTGGAAATATGTTTCAGATATCCGGGTTTTTCACTTAAGCAAGTTTCGCTTAAGCCGAGTTTTTTCAAGGTAATTGGTCGACAAATACTCGGGGATGAAAAAAGTGTTTTAGATAAGGGGGTTTTTCTATTAAGCGGGTTTTTCTTAAGCGGGTTTTACTGTTTTATGACTTTGATACGTTTTCAGTGCTCAAAAACTAACTAACGACACTTTGGACACTTTTTGAATAAAATGCAATTGTCACAACTAATTTGTATTATACATTCTAGCTGAACCCTTCCATGCTTCGCAGAGCCACTTAATGAAAATTTTTGTAAAACTACAAAATTTCAAATTTCAAAGAAAACTATATACCTATATGTATAAAGGAAAACATAGGAAAAGTGAGTGTTGCAGAAGACGGGCTTAAAAAAATATAAATTTCATGCTTTTTAGGTTCAAGTAATTTCAATTACAAAAAAATATCAGTTTTCTAGAGATATAGTACCTATAATGAATCTTTAAGGAGGAATCTCAGATTTGATTAAATTTTGAATTTTGCTCCATAATTTTCCTTTTAGTACCTACTTACCTACCAACCTATTTCGGAAGTAAAAATCCACTTTTCAAACAGTCTTCTCTTCCCATAAACATTTCCCTCCTATACATATACCTATCTATATGTACATACATTTCAAGGACGTCAAATATAGAACTCACGCAATGGTGATCCGTCCTCATTTTAATGAAATCCTATTCCATATATACCTACCTAACGTACTTTATTACTCTGTCGTTATGTTTAAATGATTTCGTGTGTTAATCGAATTTTCAAAGAATACAAAAAAAATTAAATTATTTAGCTACTTTAAGCTGTGCCATGCCACCGTCCCATCAAAGTGCTCTTTAATTCTTATTTCCACTTTGAAAAAAAAAAAAAAAATCATACCTATACCTACAGACTGCGCCTACAACCTACCCTTCAGCTTTAATCTTCATGTTTTAAACAAAAATCCAATTAAAATGACCCACTGACTGACAAAATCACACACAAAAATCTCTGTGCCTATTCTTGCCAATACCTATTTTAGAATATACTCTCCTTCTCTCTCTCTCTATTTCTCTAACTCTAACTCACTCAATCTTTAAAAAACCCGCGCAATCTTTCACACTTCTAAAACATAAATCATCCTGTTTCAACCGTGCGTCACATAATTGCCCAAACGCCTAAGAACCTTTTTTTGTTGCAAAAACTAAGAACAAAAAAAAATCTTCTCCTCACTTTAATCCTTAATCGTAGAAGAAAAAGTTGTAAAAAAATATTAACCCAAACCAAAGTTTTCTTCTTCTGTTCTAGAACCGATGAAACTTTTGTTGGATTTTCCATTTCATCGCCGCCGCCAACTCATAAATCTCAGCAATAAATCATCGTGAATTGAAGGCAAAATCTTTGTTTTTTTTTTTTTTTTGTTAATACAACGATGAACGCCTGCCAAAGGACGACTAGGTATATAATATGACTCTTCTAGTATAGAAACATCCATCATATAAGCCTTGACGAAAAATAACATAGGCCTGTGATTTCTATAAAAAAGGTTTATGTTTTTTTTTTCGACAACTCTCTCAGGTTCAGATGAGTGGAAATATACGTTCTTACATAATATCACCTTTATTTGTTGGTTTGAGTGTGTGTGTGCCAATTAAATTCTATAAATGGCAACCATGTTAAATCAGTGAGCATGACAAATAAATCGCATGCTCTTTCTCAAGGACGGACTAACTAATAATTATGTCGATATCGAAGGGCCCAAAATAATAAATCCTTCGCGTTCAATTGGTAATAAAATAAAAGAAACAAATAAATTATGAGAAATATTGACATATCAGGTTTAAATCGAGAAGTCAAGTTGAGTCTAGGAGATTCTACATGAGAAACATTTTTCCAATCAAGAATTATTTGATAAAAGTAGGTAGGAACTGCAGAACATATTTCAAATTCTATTTTGATGAGATTTTCTTTACTTCTCCAAATGTTCTAAAAAAAACTTCCCTCAATATTTTAAGAAGTTCAAATGTCACTGAATTCTGCGTTTTAAAGCAAAATAAACTACTAATTATAGCATCTAAAAGTGAACTTATAGACAAAATAAAAGCTGGAAATTTTGAGCATTTTGAGTTTTGAAAATCAGTTAGTAGAGAATATTTTATAATTCATTTATACATTTATTTAGGCACATCCAGAGTAACAACCTTTAAGGAAGTTCTAGCTTCGTTTAAGTTTGCAAAAAAAAAAATACTAAAAAATCTTTCAATTTAGTTTGAAATCTGTTTTATAAATAAACATGATTTTAATGAAGTCAGGGACCAGCAGCAAGTTATAGCTAAGTTATGTTTTTAGAGCTTTATGGAAATTCTGACTTCGATAAATGTTTTGTTTGAGCCAGTAAATGAATTGAATAATCATTATTATCATAAAGTTTCAAGCTTACATATGAAATAAACATACAAAAATGAGGTACCTGCAAGTGAGAAAAGCTATTTCCGTTAGAAGTTTTATGGAAGCTATCGCTTATAATAAACTAATTTGGATTTTACTTTTTGAAAAAAATTAGTTATAGGTACTTCTCGTCGATGTCCAAGTCGATTTGATTGCTTAAACATGACTAAAAGGATTGAATTTCTCAAATATAATCATTCTTTAAGGGGCTACAATAGGGTTCTCCTACACTGCCACGCCCACTTTTATTATATTTTTGTATTTTTCATCATTGAACGACATTAGAACTTTAAATATTGAAATTAAGCTTATATTCACTATTACCTTAAGCATGACATCTACTTTTTCTCCCATCCACTACCACGCCCCTTTTTTCTTATATTAGAATATTTTCTTTACATACCGTTACATAAATGGCTGAAAATTTATAATAATTCTCTCTCAAACCATAACGATAATAGTAGGAGGAAATATACACAATATGCCATTGTGTAGGTTTTTTTTAAACCCCCCTACTACCACGCCCACTTTTCTTATACAAGAATGTTTTCCTTACATATATGGTTACATAAATGGCTGAAAACTTATAAAACATCTCTCTCTCAAACCAATACTGATAGTAGTAGGAGGAAAGATGCACATGCCATTGTGTAGTTTTTTTTTAAATCCTCCTACTACCACGCCCACTTTTCGTATACATATATTTCTCCTTACTCTACATTTTTAGAAAGTTAAAATTTTGTAATTAAACTCTCTCGAACTTAAAGCATGTGTATTTTTTTTTTTAAGTTAGTCAATTTGAAATTTTTGAAATTTTCTTAAAAATATATGGTTAAGAAGTTTTTACGCTGTAAAATGGGAACTAACTGAAAATTTTACAAAATGTAAAATTTTAGCCTTTTTTAGTGCTTCATAAAGTTGTTGGTATTGGTTGTACGAAAATACTATCCAAATCATATGTTTAGGAAATTTTGTTTTCTACATAAGTCATATAACCTTTTTTGCATAAAAGTACACGCACAAAAAGAAAAGAAGAAAATAAGCAAAAGACCGAAAAAAAAGTGATAATTTTCGGTGTTCTTTCAGGATTGTGAAGTGGGCGGAGGGGTGTGTTTGCAGAAATTTATTTTTTTCATCTGCCAACGATATTAAACAATATTTAAAAAATTTTAAGGAAGGTCGGGTACCATTTCTATAGGGTAAAACTTCTTTGTTTATTGAACGAGTCCAAAAAAACTTGTTTTCGTCTGTTTATCTATACGTCCACTGAACATCGAGCTAAATCTAAACGGCGATGAATGTTTTTCAATGTTATCTACGTACTTCCGCATAGTTAAATATCACTTGATGGATTGAGCTTGCGTGCTTAAATTCACGTATAAGTTTCTTCAGATGGAAATGAAGACTGATCCAGCTTATTGATTGATCATGTGTCAACCTACATATTTCACTCATCTCAATTTGGAAGCAGAAATTGAAAGATAGGTCAGTATATCATGTAAATACCATGACTTTTCTGATGTTGTTTTAAGAAACTTATAAAGAAAAAACATGTGCCTATATGTGAAGAAAAATCGGCACATAAGCCGATTGTTACTTTTGCTGAATTAGAAGTACTAGAGCAACCAAAATGCCCCCTCAAAATTGAAATGGAATGAAAGTATAAAAACACAGCACCAGATTAACCTGAATCAATATTTAGAAAGAACACCAAGAATTGCATTCGAAAACATTGATCAATTGTGTGAAAATATACAGAAAATGATACTTGATGCAATTTCTAGTTCCACTCCTTCCACCTCTATAACACGCAGTCCATGGTTTGAATATGAATGCAGAAAACTTAGAAAAACTTGTTTTGCCTTTTTAAATCTATTTAGAAAAACTAATTCCGATTTCTTTTCTGTCCAATATTTAAGCCAAAATACTTATTATAAACAACTCTGTGAAACAAAAAAGAGAGAGTATTTCACCTCACTTGCATTGCAATTAGAGAATACCAAGGATTCAAAGTCATTCTGGCGAATAGTCAGAACAGTAGGAGATTTTTTACCAAATTCAAACGTATCAGTACAATCTGATGCTCTTGCCCACTATTTCTAAACTATTTTGAATCCTGTTATAGAGCACAAAGTTTTCCAAAACGCACTTCCAAATATTGACGTCCATGCGTTAGATGAAAATATTACGATAAATGAAGTAAAAATTTCTCTCAATAATGCTAAAGCCTGAACTACATAAGCCAAAAAAGTGAAAAAGTGCAAAAGTGAAAATTTTTAAATTGATTTTGTGATAGTTTTTCTGACTAGAAAACTTATAAAAATGATGCAGAAAGCTTAAATTTTGAAAAAGAAATATTTGACTGTTAACAGTCGAATTGTTTTTTCCTGAACACCGTTTATTTTAATAAATATGATTTAAAATCACGAAAATATAGACCAGCATAAAAGTGTTCATATATGCGTTTCGCCCCGATGTAATGGTTGGGCTCATCGGAAGATGACCATTACATCTTGTCTTGACGCATATTTTCCCGAATAAATCGAGATTCCATATAATCCATTCCATATACAATTCGCAGTTGCTCTATGTAGCTCGGATTATATGGAATCTCGATTTATTCGGGAAAATATGCGTCAAGACAAGATGTAATGGTCATCTTCTGATGAGCCCAACCATTACATCGGGGCGAAACGCATATATGAACACTTTTATGCTGGTCTATATTTTCGTGATTTTAAATCATACTTAAATTTTGGTTTAAAAACAAATTTGTGTATTCTTTTTCACAAAACAACGGCGCTAGCGGTAAAAAAAATATTTTTACTTTTGTACTTCAGTACTTTTTGGCTTATGTAGTTAAGCCTTAAGAATGGAAAAGCCGTAGGAACCGATGGTATTCCTTACGAATTTTATAAATATTCTACTGATAGGTTTTTGAAAGTTTTGGCAACATTCTACAATAATATATACGAAAATGGAAAAATGCCAACAGACATAAAGAAATCTTTAATTTATCCTATTTTCAAAAAAGGTAACAGGGAGCTACCTGAAAACTATAGAGGAATATCATTTCTCAACTCTTTAAGAAAATGTTTTACTCAAATAATGTACAGCAGACTTATTTCTTGGATAGATGAGATGAGAATGATTTGCTAAACAGATTTCAGGCTGCTTTCCGTTCTGGATACTCAACAGCTGACCAAATGTTTGTCATGTATAGCACTGCCTAGCACTTTATTGAAAACAAATGAAGACTTTATTGTTTTTTCGTTGATTTTAAAGCTGTGTATGATTATGTTAATAGACGTAGTCTTATATATAAATTGTCAACATTGTGATTATCTTCGAAATTTTTGAGAATGTATACGGAACTTCTGTCGGATACTGCAGCAGCTATTCATGGGGGCACTCAGACATCAAAATCATTTAGTACTACGAATGGAGTTCCTCAAGGTTGCATTCTGAGTCCTATAATATTTGTTTTATATATTGATGAAATCAATCAAAAGCTTCCTGGAGGTGTTAGATTTGCCGGTTTGCTTATAAAATTTCTGGTGTACGCAGACGATCTCGTTATACTAGCCGAAAGTCCAGTGACCCTGCAACTCATTGGAAATAAGCTATCTGAGTATTGCAAAGTTTGGGATATGCAAATCAATGCTAGTAAATCAAAAATTATGATTGAAGAAATAGAAGCTGGATAACGAATATCTTGAAGTTGTGAAAGAATATAAATACTTGGGGATGACACTAACATCAAATCTTTCCTTGGAAAGTCACTTCAAAGCTAAAAGTGTTGCTGCGAAAATTGCCACTAATACAATGTGGAGAAATTTCTACGCGAATCGAAATATTAGCACCGCGGCAAAATACAAAGTATTTAATGTAACAATTATTAACACATGCTTATGTTATGGCAGCGAATTTTTGGATGCTCTAACGCCGAGGAATTCGAAAAGCTGCAGAGATTTTTCTTCAAAAGACTTTTTAGACTTCCAAATACAACGCCCACATAAGCTATATTTTTGTCAATACTGGACTAGGGGAAATCTTCCTTAAAAACCTACTCCAACTACATCATTAAAACGACGAGTAAAGATAATGTATGTAGGTATACAAAAAACTATAATGATGTATCTTTTCAGGTCCCAAAATGGTGTTCTCGAAGAATGCGCTAACAGTCACAGCTTGGAATTTCATTTAACAGAGGATCATAGCCAATGGCGAGATGTATTTTCTGATCTGATAGCCGCAATTGGTGAATCAATGTATAACAAACACTTGAGAAGAGTAGCCTTGTCTGAAACAAGACACATTTATAGGAAATTAAATCATCAACTTGGGGAACTAAATTATTTCAATGACAGTCTCAGTGTGGACAGTATTGGTTTGATTTTTCGTATAAGGATAGAACTTTTAAAACCAAATTTTTGCAATTTCAATGAGCGGGAGGATGTGTATCATTTTACAGGTGTATGTCCAATATTAAGTGAATATAGGTTTTATTTTGAAAAAAAATTACTTAAACCGAAATGAAATATTTGAAATTCTTAACGGTAGTAATGGATGGATAAGTTTAGCTTATTTCTGTAAAGAAGCCTTGGAATATAGAAATAATTTTATGAATTTATCTTTTTGACGGCAACAATACTAGAATCTTAATGTAGCGACACAATAACGAGCGAGTCGGGGCACTCGGTTTGATCAAAACCTCCAACAAGTTAGTTGGATTAAACCTCACTTTCGTTTTTAGTGATTCTTTTAGTATTTCTATTTTTTTTTTTTTTTTTTTTTTATAAAATAAAAGATTAACTGTTTATTTTTTCCTTTGCTTTTTTTTTTGTTTTTATTATTTATTCTATAATTACATGTAATTTTTTTCTTTGTAAAAATGTATGTAAATTTCACTCTGACTGACGGCCTTGGGCCAAGCCACAATATTGCTTAACTTTTATATGTTGTATTTATTTCTATTTTTATCAATACAAAATTAAACTAAACTAAAGATTATTGAGTAAAATTCCACCACAAAACAATAAAATGAGTGAAAAACCTTACGATTTACTAGAAACAAATCAAAATTGTATAGAATTCAATTTTGATGCGCCCCCTTTAAAAACATAGCCTACTGGCAATAAGTTGTTGAATAAAGGATAATCCGGATCTGGTTTTTCAGGAATACATTTTTATTAAAAGGCTTGCAGGCACGATAATATAAATGTATCCTTTATTGATATTAACAGAAGGTTCTTTTATTATTGTAGAAGCCAACAAAAAAAAGAGCATAGAAATGGTTTTATGTCATGAACATTAGACGATCCCAAGAAAAAAGCGATTAAGCGTAAAATAAAATCCTATCATCCCTCAACGTTTTCTTTCATTTACAAATCAATCCGCACGATTTGAATACCATACCATATATTTACATACATACCGAGTAGAGTTAGAAAATTAACTTTGTTGACAGAAAGATTGTTTGGTCTGATTTTTGTTTTTGCATGAGAGGCTGACTACAAACAGAAGAATGGATGACCACAAAAAATAGAGTGACATGTTTATATACTTTAAACTTTTTTATAACAAAAACGTGCCCAAAAATCTATTTTCAAAAACTTCAGCCCGTATTTATACATCAGGGTAAGATCACCACAACTATATAGGACTCTGCTATACTATAAACCCTAAACATTAAATACACATAATATGTACAAACACATACACACACACACACACATAGACATATTATTTGAGTACTCAAAATAGCATTTGTCGTGTCAATATTTGCAGTGCAAAGAACAAACTGCATTCTGTCAGCACACTTCTTTTATTTCAGAGTTCAAGCATATAAATTCGCAAACCTAACGCCTATAAGCCACCACTAACACCACCCTCGTCCTTTCCAATTTTGTCCTAGTTTCATATAAAGTTAGTCTCCATATGTTTTTTCTGTGTTGTGTGGTGTTGTCCTGCAACAGCAACCCTCATTTTTATGCAGTTGTTTAGTTTTTATGGGGTGTTAATGTATTTGTTTGCATTCGAAACAATTTTATTTGTATTGGGAAAAGTTAAACAATGTGTTTAGGATTTAGGAAGCAACAAAAAAAAAAAAAAAAAATGTGAAATTGTGATTTTCGAAAAACGGTACCTAGTAGTCCGACTGTGAATTCATATCCTTTTTTTTTATAAAAAAATATTATGTCCGCCTTGAAGCCTTGGGGCAAGGATATATGTAGGTACATATTATATATAGCAAAACAAAGAAGCAATATTCTTTTGTTTTTTTTTTTTTATTATTTTCCCGGCATATTCATTCACTGTTTTTGGAGTTTAAATAAATAGGATAACTTTTATTTTGATGCCACCACTACCGCCGAATTGAGTTTGTTTTTTTTTTTTTTTTTTGTCGCTCAAAGTGAACTTTCATTTTAGAAACAATATTATTTTTTTTGTTAGCATTGAAGGGTGAATATTTACTTTTTTTCAAACTTTTTTGTCGTTAAATTTAACTGGTTTTCGAATTCTATTTGAAACAAATTAAAATGTAGTATGCACATTTT
The DNA here is from genome assembly GCA_929447395.1 of Epistrophe grossulariae. Classification (NCBI taxonomy): domain Eukaryota; kingdom Metazoa; phylum Arthropoda; class Insecta; order Diptera; family Syrphidae; genus Epistrophe; species Epistrophe grossulariae. Next base: position 111,615,278 of record OV839567.1, read on the forward strand.
AATGGAAAGTTATAGTAACTACATATTTTCTTTTTTGCGAAATAGCAGAGGCAAATTAAGTTAGTATCTATACCTACATCAATGTTAAACTTTTATTTATATCTCTGCAACTGCAGTTAAGCAATAAAAAGGGTTTCTAAAACGTATACCAACTCGTTATAGAACATTTTTTATTGGATACATATATGGATTGGAAAATATAATGTTTTGTTTGAACAGAAAATGAAAATAAAAAATAATCCATTTTATATTGCAGTTTTAGATTTTAGATTTTTTTTTAAATTTTGTATTCAGATGCAATTAAAATGTCAATGCAATTTATATACATACATATATGTATTGCTATGTTTTCGGTTGATTTAAAGTTTTTCTGAGCTAATCTGAATTAATACAAAAGTGAAGTGCAATGAAGGAGTAAATTTCCTAGCATATCATATGTACCTACTTATCAATCTATATTTGTATGCATTATTTTTTTTTTTAATATTTAATTTTATAACATGGGGTGGGAATATGTGTTTGTAGATGTTTTTGCGCCAGTGCGACAGTGATAGTAAACTTAACATGCGTTTGTAAACTTTACAAACACAAGCGGAAGAGGGTAGATTTACTTGATTTTGTAAGTAAAATTTATATTGAATGATGATTTTGTTTGAACGTTTTTTACATAAATGGACCTTCATAAAAACAACTTTCTCGAAATTCAAGCCAGACCAGATGAAATTATGAAGCTTAGATTGAAACCAACAAAATTAACATCGAACACCATTTAAAGGTTGCTACTATAGCATTTTTTAAATAATTTTGCCTCAAAATCTTTGAAAATCGGAATTGTTCTCAAATATTTTGGTGATACAAGCATGAAATTTTCAGGGATTGTTCGTAATTTCATATAGTTTCAGAATATTTAGTTAGAATTTTAATTTTTGAAATAATTTTTTTAATAGAATTTTTTTGTTTATAAGAAAAATGTAAGCGTCTACAGAAAACAATCCCAAGTGATCTGGGTTAGGTATATTGAATTCATAACTTTTGATCTAAGGTGAGTTGTTACAAGTTTTATTTCTTTTAATAAACTGCAAAACTTTAAAAAGTGAAAAATATTATTGAATACGTAATAGAATATTTACGCAGGATGCCGTTTCAAACTTTTAAAGTAAAAATTAATTTTGACCACCATTTAGGGCTACCAATCGATTTATTTGTAACTAAATGGTGAAGATCATTAAACATATTTCTTTATAAAATGTTAGTCTAACTATTAAATAGAGTTTATAAAAAGATGGTAAAAAATAAAAACCAATTTGGACAGGGTGACCCAAAAATTAAATCAAGTAGATAACCCAAAAACCGATAGGATTATTCAGATTATGAAATTCTTAAGAAAATAATTAAAAAAAAAAAACCTATTTTGCAATTTTAGACGTAATTTAAATTATAATAATAATTTTAAATTTGAAAACAATTCTGATTTTCAACTAAAATTATTGAAAAAATGCTGGTAGCGACATCTAAATGGTGTTCGATTTTGAATTTTGTTGTGTAAGTTTTTTGGTTTCAATTTAAGCTTCCCGGTTGAATTTCGAGAAAGGTGTTTTTTTTTAATCACCCTAATATCTATACATAAGACTAATTTAATTCTTGGTTCTACTGAATTTAGTGAAGATCAGCGATTTCAAAATCTCAATCACAACCTGTGAACTGCAATTTCAAACTCAAAAGGAAGAGAAAACTACAAATAGAAATCTCGACGAGAACAGCTGTCATGGTAGTAATATGTGATTTTTTTCGAACTGTAAGTAAAATAACAATTTGGTTAAAATTACAAGAAAGATAAAAATCTCACAGATAACCAAGTATGAAGAACGGAGTAGAATCACTACCTCTAATCGTTTTTTTTTTGCGCCCAACATGAAAGAACAAAGAAGAAATCTCTCAAACCATTCAAATCAGCTTTATAGAATACGCAATGTAATTCAATTGAATTAAATTTATTTTAGTTCAAGTGTACAGACAAGACTAAGGGCTTGTTTCACAATGTCTGAGTAAAGTTCTGATTAGTTACTCGACACATAAATATTGGAACAGGGTTATAAGGTCGGTTAAACAGAGCCAGAGCTTGACAACATCGAGATATCCATGCGGGTGTTCTTCCAACAAGACGGCGCGGCGCACAGTGGCCCGTTTATGCAAAAGTAGTGACAATAATCATTTTTCGGGTGGATCAATATAATGCAAAACTCTTACGTTTATTGAATTAACAAATGTTTGGACCATTATGAAATCAAAACAAAATTTTTGGTTTGGATGAATAAGTAGATAATTAATAAGTAGGTACCTAAGTAAGTCAAAGTAGAAAAATTAGTATGGTGGCAAAAAAATTATTTTTTGCTTATAGTTTTGAGTGTAAAAACTAAGGGGAGTGCATGAAAGAACTTGTGTTTTTTGTTTTGTTTGATGTATTTGTTTATTATTAAAATAAAAAAATAATTGTTTTATATTTTTTTTGTAGCTATAAGACTTTTTAATTCAATGTTTTTTTAAACACCACTTTTGACACACTTTTTCAAATTTAAATTGTTACAAATAAAAACCCTCCCTTAAACGTATAAAGGAAAAAAATCCATACATATTTGTTCACATAAACTCAAGTGAGTCCTTTTTTTTTGTTCAAAATTTTAAGTTTGAAAATTATTTTTTTTCTATTATTTTTAACTACATATTAATTAAAACTAGTATTTAATTTGAAAACAGACATAATGAATCAATTTTCGGATTTCAAAAAAGGTAGGTATAACATATGACATTGTTAAAGTTGCCGATGATTTTTAATATTTTTTTTCTAATTCAAGTCGATTTTTTATAAAATGTTTCCTCTCGCCTATAAACAGAGGGAAATAGACCACCCCTCCCATACGAATTTCTTTTTTTTTTTCTCAACCCATGCTACACGCTCTAGCTTTTTTCGCATCTTATGCAGAACACCCTGTACAGTGTACATATATACCTATATTTTTGGTTTGTTTAGTTTTTTTCAACATTTGATTTGTACTATCACTGAAATATTTGCTATGCACTCTTTTATGTCAAAAAATTAAAATTTACGCTTATTAAACAAAAAAAAAACAAAAATTTTAAAAATGGTTCATTTTCTTTTTCTTTGCACTGTGTAGCTCATATTTGTTTATTTTGTTTTTTATCCACTGTTTAACTCAAATAAGCTAACTCTCTGCTGTAACTCTAAACATTAACTGTTGACCTTTTTAAGTAAAATACAAACTATCGTTTTTCAACAAAAAATTCGGAACCATTCACCTTAGAAATTCCTTAAGATAAACAAAAATTGTAACAATATCTTTATTCCTTTACTGGCTAGTGGATGAACACAATGCAATGGAGCCGTAGACGGAGCTGGAACATCTGTCAAAATATTAAACACACACAAAATCAATGCTACGAGCAGAATGGAACGTAACTGCAGACGGAGCTGCAGTCGGAGCCGCAATGGTTCGCGATCTTTTAACTTTTCACGTGCAGTACTTTTGACGTTTCAATTTATATGAAGAAAAAAAGAGCCAGACAAAAATATTGAAGCTTTTAGTGCTTATTTGTGTCGCGAAAAAAATTTTTAATTAAAAGAAAAATACTGGAAATAAAAAAAAAGTGAATAATAAACTTTTGGTTGTTTTTTTCTTCTTTAAAATATATAAAAAGCTGTACACCTCATTGTGGGCAGATAAAAAAAAACATTTTTTTAAAGCAGTTGCCAGCTGCGGCTCCGATTCCAATTGCAGCAGGGCATTGTGTTCAGCCAGTTAAGAGTTATGATTTCAGCAACTAAAAAAAGTCGATAGGAGGAAGGGGGGATGGTGTAAACGCGGGGTACCTGTAAACAGTTCACATTGTAGCTAGTCAATACTATATAGAAACAAACTGTATTTGCCATTGCTTTCGGAAAACAAAGACGCCAACACTATGTAATAACGGTTAAGATACGAAGATAAGCTGGCATTTTATACACCAAAAACTATTTTGGTAGTCTAAAAGTAAAATTCGGAAAAATTGTTTGTTCGTCCGCCAAACGAAAAATATTTAACCCATTTAAATTGTGAGTGCATGTTATTAAAGTTAAAATATTGTATTTTCTTATCAATTTGGTAAGTATAGTTATGTGAACGTGTTTTTATTTTGTAAAAATATTTTTATGAAAAAAAACTCCGACTGGGGTAGGTGTAAACGAAAAAAAAGGGGCACCTGTAAACGCGTTTTTCAAACAGTTTTCCGAAGGAGCTGCTAGACGACTATATACATAAAGAAAATGAATATGTTTTAATCAATGCTGATCAAAAGGGACGACCAATATATTACGTTGGAAAAATAATAAAAGTCCATGAGTCATTGGAAGTCGATATAACGCTTTTAAGGAAGTCCGCATCTAAGACCACAATATGTTTCGTTCATCCATTGATTGAAGATATTTCAATCGTTTCAAGAAAAGATGTAAAATATGTTCTTCCCAATCCAGTTATTCAAGCCGGGACATCTCGAGCTGCATCTAGATATGCCTTCGAAGTTGATCTGTCAAATTTTGTAATTCGATAAAAACTTTTCTGTAATAAAAAACATAAAAAGAGAAAGTGTTTATACCCACCCCATACCAATTTCAGCTTTGTTTACACTTACCCCCTTAGTATATGGGGCACATGTAAACGAAATCGGTAACTTTTTAAAAGCCAACATTTTTTATTAAGTCTTTTTTTTTTCAATAGTCGATCCAAATAAAACGGCAATATTACAAGTTTTTATTTTTTGCAAAAAAAAGTGACATCAAAAGCTGCATTATTGTTCTAGAGTCAATTATCTGAAAATCGTTTACACCATCCCCCCTTCCCCCTACGGTCCACTGTGCGGCGGCGCGCGCGGCGCTATATGCCGAAACAACGCTCGAAATTCTGAAGGTTCATCTCACGGCGAGTGCTCACCAATTTTCCGCCGCGATCATGCGAGGTAGGTACATTTTTCGAAGCCAACAACGATGGAAAAGGTAATCGTTTAAAGATGTTTAGGGAATTATATTCTTCCCTGAATAACACCGAAAGAGAATCTATTTTAACTCCTGACTTAACTGGATACACCTAACTTTTTTTGTGGGGTTCAAAGCAAAACCTATAAATTTGGGTGAATTAAAATAATTAATTAAACAATAATTGATGCTTTTCCGACCCTACAGGTAGTTATGAACAATAAACATGAATTCTCAGCTCTATAGGTATATATAGAACTATAAATATGTCGATTAAAAATATCCTCCCTGAAGATGAAGATTCATCCAACAATACCCACTACACATATTCCTACTTATATGTAGGTACATTCCTCGCGTTCGGGGATCTATCCAATGGGTGTCAACCTATACCAAACATTTTCGGATACGTTTGGTTGTTGTTGCATCAGCTGTTTTGTCACAAGGGATTACAACAACACAAACCTATCCGGATAGCTTTGGATTGATTCCCGAACGCTACCATTATCATTTTCCAATTACATATTCATATCATTAGCTTACACCAAACCTTTATTTTCCCGTCAAACGGGTGCATTATTTGACGTTCACACAACATCATAAAACCCTGACATTAAGCAAGATAGTTTTCACGCCCTAATTCCAATCAACCATCATTAACTCCTACTCACATATATGAGTCCTACATAAATATGTATACCTAATTCACGTGTCTCACCTCAAAAACTATACACAACCCTATTTAAAAAAAAAACAAAACTCTCACCTCCTACACTTTAACTCATATCCTAACCTAAAACATGGCGCTGTAATATCTCTAATGAACTACCAGCACTTTCACGTCATGATCACTTTGTCAGTCATATTATTAAAACGGACGATGATGAAAAAAAAATAAATTTTATTATTTTTTTTTTGTTTTTGGTTTTCTTGAAGAGCAATCAAAAATTCACGACATCTCTAAGTTCGTGATCCGAGAATATAGGTAGGTATGTATGTATAAAAAATAGAAAACACAAAATATTAACGTCAAGGAAAAACTATTCACATATAGACAAAAAAGGGAAAGGAAGGGGAGCATATATATGTAGGTATAAATATGATGGAACAGCATCGGTTTATCCAAAAGATATAATTGATGCATGTCTTGTCTATCGCATTTTCAATCTATAAGAGATATTATTATGGGCTTTATGGAGGCATAAATATACTTGTGTATATACAAACCGAGACAAACACACATAATGGAGTACGTTATATAGTGTCAGTGTCAGATACTTTTTGATGGAGAGGTTTCACGATTTATTTTTCTTTCATGTAAACCAAGGAGATATAGGTATAGGAAGGCGAAGGAAAAATGGAGGATGAGAAAAAAGGAAATGCTTTAAAGATTATATTATAGAGAACGTGTTTCAAGCGTGTTTCTCTCTTTACAGGGTGGATAAAGTAAAAGTAGGTGCTGGAAAAATTTCGATTTTCTTGACAGTATAGGTACCTATATATACAGTACTTTTTTTTACCACGGGTGTTAGGGAAATCGAAAAAGGCTATAGTTTCATTTGATTTTGTTAAGCTATCACTTAATACACAGGGTGATTCGCATATAAGATGCGACAAAGAGCCAAGCGTATATAGGTATTGGATGAAACAAGAAAAAAATCATAAGGGAACGGGGTCTATTTCTCCCATTTAGAGTTTAGGTGGGAAGGAAAATTTTCAGAAACAAATATTAAATAGCAACGGCAACACTTCTTATAACAAGGTATGTACATATATACATACAAACCTATAGATTTTGTTGAAGCCAGAAATGTATTTTATCGTTTACGTTTTAGTTTTAATTTTTGAAAAATTAATTTTAAAATTCATATAGTTTTGAAAACAAATCAATGAAAACAAATTTGTTCATTTGTTAGAGGTTTCGTCTCCATATCGTGTGATTTTTATTAGTACGCGTTTCGGATATCAATCATCCATCTGGTTGACTTCAACCAACGAAAAGCGTAGCTTGTAAAATTAAAAATTTTTGTTTAAATAAAATTATAAAAAAATTAAAATGAAAAGCTAAATCCGTTTTTCTTTATATTTCTAAAAAAAAAAATTATATTTTTTACATTTTTAAATTAAAACTAATAAAACTTGTTCAAAATAATTATTTTTTTAAATTTTACGAAACTAAGCACAATTTTGAATGAAACAATTCAACAATGGGGAGAACTACCACCAAGTTTTTATAGGCTAGAGTTATAGCTATTTCAAGACTGCCACGCCCATGCATATGGATCTGAAGGAAGCCTGGCCTGGTTCGACTCTCAGTGGAATAGTCAAATAGACCAAGCGCCACTAAAAAGATGATCGGCGGCGCCGCGGCGCGGCGTGGCAGTCGTGAAATAAAGCCATAACATGAAACTATAAAAACTTGGTAGTAGCTCATCCAACTGTTGTTGTTTCATTCAAACCTTAAATTTTAATAAGTGTCTTATCACACAAAAACCCTTTCTAAATGTTTTTATTAATTTTTTGTCAAACACAAAGAATCGGATAGGTATGCTAAAATGTCTTAGGTTTTGAGAATATTGCAATTGAAATTGAAAATGTTGCCGTTGTTGTTTTATTTTGTTTTTTAATTTAAGTATAGAAAATCCCACTTTTTTTTTTTTAAATAAAATATGACAAAATCATCTTTTCTCATTTCGCTGCTTTTAATTAGCTCTTTAAACTTCTTCAGTATCAGTTTATTTCATTTAGAATTTTTTATTTTTCGCAAAATTTTAAGACTTGTAATTCAATGGAAGCCAAAAAAAAAATCTAAAACAATTTAATGCGAAAAGATCTATCAGCGATGTAATAAAACGGCTTGGTGATATTTTGCGAAATAAGGAAATCTCAAATGAATTTTGCCAAACATTGGTGACACCACTGTTAGCTCCCTCTAGCGCAGATGACGGCATCAATTATATTGATCAAAGCATTACACGCTGCACGAATGTGGTGCTGTTAATTATTGAACATTCTCGATGAAGCACTGACTTCAATGTTTATAAACTTTCATATTTTTTTATTGACACCTTAGCCAGAAATTTTTTGATGAAAATAACTATAGATATTTAAAATTCCGGACTTTCCCAGACAAATTATATGATCAACAAAAAAAAAACAACAGGATTATTTTTCTAAGAAAATAATTTTAGGAAGGTACTTCAGTTGTTTAAAGTATTAATAAAATAAAATAAAATAAAATAAAATAAAATAAAATAAAATAAAATAAAATAAAATAAAATAAAATAAAATAAAATAAAAAAAATTAAAATAAAATAAAAAGTAGTAAAATAGGGCAGTTTCACATTGCACACTTTACAAAATAAGTGGAACTTAATTTTCCCATTTTGGCACTTTAACCACAGTATTACTGTCTGAGTAAATAAAACTTAAGTGGCCAACATGGGAGACTTAAGTATATCACTTAATCCGATAAGTTTACACTGTGAAATTGTGCATTAGTTTTCCATATGTAGCACTTAATCTAGTGTGAAACTTGGTCTAAAATAAGTAATTTCGTATGTACCCGTACTCACATTTCTAGGATACATTTTACATTATCCTTGCGCATAAATCAAACTTTAAATAAATAATTTTTGTCCAGAATCCTGCAAAAGATTGCAAAGAATGCAGAGAATACAAAGAATGCATGAATTCCTAAAAGATTGCATTCAATTGATTGCTGTAAAATGAAAAGGAAAAAAATGATTGCAATCTTTTTGATTCCATTGAATGGTTTGCATAATTTGAAGTCTAAAGTCTCAAAGTGAAATCAATTAATGCATTCGTATAATTGGAAGTCATTAAGGATTGCATTCAAAAAAGATAGCAATTTCTTAAAAGCCTGCTATCTAACCCTCTAAAATGGACCTTATGGACTAGAGTACTCCATTCGATTTAAATATAGAGGTCACTGCTGCGAAGAATTGAACTGCAGAACGATTACGCATGTAAAAATTGTTGCGCCAGACGAGATTTTTGAAACGATGTGAACTTCTGTTGGAATGACAATTGGTTTGTGCCGAATTATTTGGCGATTGGTTTAAGGCGGTCTTAAAAGGGAGGAAGGATCACCGGATTGTTCCAAGATACATCTCGAACAGCAAAGTGAAGAAAATGACGTCGGACGCTCTTGATTCTGGAAATGTGAATATCGACGTTTAAAGAGCAGAAGTTTCAGAAATCAAAAGAACCTGCCAAATTTTGTGTCGCGGTCGATGGTAAGAATTATGTTACGCTGAAATTGCAAAAAAGTGGATCTCATACTGCTAGTTTTTTTGATTTAATATTATTTTTTTGAACATTTCGACTTACAATGTCCTACGCTTTAACCGTCGACATGTTGGTAGTTGTCATACCTGACAAACATATAACAAACAAGAGTCGAAAAAATTGTATGTGTAGGGATCGGGTCACACAGAGGTTGGACCATTGTTTCATAAAGCAAAATGTTAAATTAAATAAAATAAAAATTATTTCGTCTATATGAGTGACAAAGTTGATTAATAATATGCCAAGTTCCCGTATTTTTAGAAAGGTGGGTTTGTCAAGGAGGAAATTCAATGGAATTGTGAAAAAAGTGATAGATTTGGCATTTGGTAATGTTAATTTCTAAGATGCCTTTAAAGTCAAGATCCTTTTGAATAATGAAAGAATTATCTAACTGTCCACTATCGGCTTTAAACACAATGTGTTATTACCTAGAAGACCGCGGTAGGTATTGCTATATTGGTTTAGGATAGGGTTTCCAGAACATCTCTTTTATAGAGAACATGTTCTCTTTTTCTATTCCGATCTTTTTTACACTCTCTTTTTTCATAAAATTCTTTTTTTGATATCTTTTTTTTGTACGTCCTCTTTTTAGTCTCTTTTTCGAAATACAAAATAAGTTTTCCACAAATGAACTTCAAAATCAATTGTATTTAAAATTTTATATGATTCTCAACTTTGAAAATAATTCACCATTGGAACTTGGAAGTTTCCAACTTTAGATTCTCTCAAAAAATATATTCCACTCAGTCCTAAATCAATCCTTAACAAACGGGTTTCAGTGAAGTACAATGCTTCAAATAAAATGCATTAATTGTTACGAAAAATATTTTAAGTACATAGAAAAATGGACACGTCAATTTAAAAAGTTTATAAGTTTTCACTGGATGATCTTGGAAAAAACAATAGTTTGGAAAGATGAAGAATAATGTTGCGAATATTGATTTCGAAAAATGTTAGAGGATGTGGAACTAAAAAATGAAGAATTTCGGAAAACAGTGTCTGATAAAAAAGGGTTAATTTTTTTTTGTTCCTCAAATAATTCTGAATTTCCTTCCGAATTTATTATTATTTTTAGGTCTGTTCCATTGGGTGCTGCAAATTTCCTTTTTGATATTTACCAGTAGATGATAAATGGAGCAAGTCAAAAAATATATAACCTCAGTATAGATGTAATTTTTGTTGTTTGTATTTGTATATTATTTTTGATTAGAGAAACACCAACAACAGTAATTTACTATATAATTTCTTTTTACTGATGGTGCTGCTTTTTTGCATAGATACAGTTCGTGTCTACATTATTGAAGTGCTTTAAACTTATTTGATTACAGAGTATAAGTAGTCGCCTAAGTCAGAAGTACTAAGCAGTAGATGCTGCAGGCCAAAGGGACATACCTAATATAATTACATATGTTTGAAGTTATTAAAAATTTGTTCTTTTTTTCTGTATTCCTGGGAAAAATGTGAACGTGGAGCGTACTTTTTCTTTCTAAATTCCCATCGGTCATAAAATCCTATCATTTTCAAACTCAAGCAGTCGTACTTATTAGATTTTTGTCTACTTAGACACTGTCTAATTATTTTCAAATTGGTGGAAATATGCTTTATTTAATAAAAATAAATATCACATTATGCTCGGTTAAGGCAATCTACTCTGGTGTCTAAGTAAGGCAGCTATAAGACAACAATAAACAAGGTTTTTGAACATATTTTCCAAAGTTGGGCAGTTGTCGAAAGTTAGACAACGTTTATAAATAAGATCATAGGTGTTTTGAAATAATTGAAAATTCTTGACGTTTGGAATTTTTATATCCGATTTTGATTTATTTTTAATTTTAAAAATGTTGTTTCAGCTAAAAAGTTGCGTTCCTTTAGTTTGAAACTCTGTGCATTTGTGTGAATTTCTACATATTTTATTTTTTGTATATTCTGTTTACGGATTTGATTAAGAATGGAAATCAGAACAGCGTGACTATTGTTTTTGAATTATAATTTAAACTCTTTTATCTTCTATACCTGAAACAAATTGTGTTAATAAATTTAAAAACTATTTTGTGAAGAAGTCGTTATTTTATTAGTTTTTGGTTGAGGTTTTCTTTTGGTTGTGTTTGCGTATTGGAAATGTTCTCTTTTTTTTCATTTACATTACGGACACCCTAGTTTAGGATCTCCCCTCTCTAGCCCTTTCTTAGCTACCTCCGCGCTGGTGTCCCACAAGCTAGCCACCTAGGTCCACTTCTTTTCATTCTTATACTATTAATGATATTGAAATAGTCATAAAACATTCCTCTATGTCACTGTACGCCAAAGTATCCTACCGATCTTCTAGGAAAAAGGAGATCCATTTTAACAAATAGGATCTAAAGCTGAGAGTGGACATTTGAAGAGTATTAGGCTATATAAGAAATTTTGGCCTTACTAAAAACGGTTGAAATATTATCGACCTCCCATAGCCTTTTTTAGATTGTAAATGACACAATTTCAACAATTTTAATGGTTGTGGAATGTGAATTTACATTTAAGAAAGAGATGAGATATTTGCAGTAAAATCTAAACATTTTATGTAAAATAGTTTCAAAGAAATTTGGTATGCGGTTTATGAGAAAACTTGGAATTGAAACGATAATTTGTTAAAAACGCTTGCCTTCCTGACTTTTTTTTGTGAATATTGTGATTACGAAAGAACTTTTCAAAATCTGAGGAAATTCACCTTGAATTAGCGAGATGCTGGAGATTTTTGAGCGATGGAGGAAGGATAGGACAGCAGTTTTTAGAAGTATAACAGGAAGAACATAAGGACCAGGATTAAATTCATCGTTGAGTAAATTTCATTTGCTTCCATGAAACAATAATCGACAGTTTGAGGGAGAAATTATAATCCAGGAGAAAAATTTGGAAATAATTACGTAGCACCTATATAAGACAAGGGCTAGTATAAAGGTCAAATTTTTGTTATTTTTTCTATTCTGATGCGCAGCGTAGACCATGCTGATACAGTGAATCAGTACCGCATCATTTGATGAAAGTTTACAACTTTATACAAAAAACTGAAGCTGGTTTGATGAATCTATGAACATTTGACGAAAGTAATTGTGTATGATTAATGCAACGATCCGTTTAAGAATGCCCACTATATACTTATTCGTTTTATATAGCATAACACAAAAAGTACCTAAACAAATTTTCTTCTGCAGTAGGTCGAGTTTAAATGCATTCTTAAACCTATATAAAACGAGATTAAAAATAATCTTTAATCTGTCAAATTCTTGGAAATTGAAAAATCATCTAACAGAAATCTCTTTCAATGGAAGCTTAGAATACCTTACCTATCAAAAGAAATATGAAAGAAATCCCCATATACCTAATAATGAAGTTATTAAAAAATATCAATTGCAAAACTCATCATTTAAATTCCACTTGCTATCCACTTTTGCGGTCGTATAGAGATTTATAAGAAAATTGGTTCACTACAAAGGTAAACAGTATAAGTACCATACCTGATACCTAAATAGTTGTTGTGTTGTGTAGAATTTCAATTGCAAAGAGAAAGAGATCTGAACTGAATCGTCACTGATGCTGACGCTGCATCTCCTTAACCTATAAATTTAAAAAATCTAGAACATAAAGGAGAACGCATTGCGGAGCAAAATCGTATCTATGAATATGTAGGTTTGTAGAAATGAAATATGACTCTTAGTTTGAGAACTTTTTTTTTATAGATCCTTAAACCTCGATTTCAATTTGGACTTCTTTTTTCAACATATTTTCTGCGTCGTCGTTCGTGTCAACCGCCATCACATACACACAAATACATAAACCTCTTCACTTAAAGGATTTCAATGCAAAAATGCAAAGCAAATAATAATAACGATTTGAACAGACCTTTATTTCTATTTCTATGTTTTTTTTTTTTGATATTTTTTTCTTCAATCTAAAAAAAATAATAATGTCATGGGCCTTGTGGTGTGGTTCAAAATTCCAACGAATACCTATACAGTCTATATTTATGTTTATATATATTTCTCTTCGTTTCTATATAAGTTTCCAGTTGAAACATTTTTAACCTTTCACCTGACTTTTAAAGGAGATACTTATTTCGTCCTGTATTCATTGGATGTGCCTATACCTATATAACGGGTGATTTTTTAGCTGGTTTGGTTTTGGCAACACTGGTTTTGACAGCTGACGTGTGTTTAGTACCTTGTGTCACTGTCAAACAGCTTCAGTTTGGTTTGCAATTTAACCATGGATCGTCTTACAAATGAACAACGCTTGCAAATTATTGAATTTTACTATCAAAATTCGTGCTCGGTTCGAAATGTTCATCGCGCGCTGCTTCCATTTTATGGTCGGCATTCTCGACCTTCTGAGCAGTCTATTCGGAAGATTGTGACCAAATTTCGCACCAAATTTACTTTGTTGGACATTAAACCACCAACACGTTTACGTACTGTGCGTAGTGAAGAAAATATTGCGGCCGTATCAGCTAGTGTGACAGAAGACCGCGAAATGTCGATTCGGCGCCGTTCCCAGCAGTTAGGTCTTTGTTACAGCACTACGTGGAAAATTTTGCGGAAGGATTTGGGCGTGAAGTCTTTTAAGATACAGCTGGTGCAAGAACTAAAGCCAGCCGACCTACCACAACGCCGAATTTTTGGTGAATGGGCTCTTGGAAAGCTGGCCGAGGATCCGCTTTTTTATCGAAAAATTGTGTTCAGCGATGAGGCTCATTTTTGGTTGAATGGGTACGTAAATAAGCACAATTGCCGCATTTGGAGTGAAGATCAGCCAGAAGCATTGCAACAGCTACCAATGCATCCCGAAAAAGCCACTGTTTGGTGCGGTTTATGGGCCGGCGGCATTATTGGGCCATATTTCTTCAAAGATGATGCGAATCGCAGCGTTACTGTCAATGGTGAACGCTACCGAGCGATGATAACAAACTTTTTTTTGCCCGAAATGGAAGTTCTTGACTTGCATGATATGTGGTTTCAACAAGACGGTGCCACATGCCACACAGCACGCGAAACAATGGCGCAATTGCGAGGCGAGTTTGGTGAACAGTTAATTTCACGTTTCGGGCCGGTCAATTGGCCGCCTAGATCGTGCGATTTGACACCATTAGACTATTTTTTGTGGGGGTATGTCAAGGCTAATGTCTATAGGGACAAGCCCGCTTCGATTGACGCACTGGAAGCCAACATCCATGCATTCATTCGTGAGATACCGGCCGATATGTGTGAAAGAGTATGCCAAAATTGGACTCAGCGGATGGGCTACCTGAGACGCAGCCGCGGTCAACATTTGCATGAAATTATCTTTTAACATTAAATTGCAAGGTTCAAACTATCGATTCAAATAAATATTTCATTCATTTTTTCGAATTTTTTGTGTTTTTTTTTTTTAAAAAGTTCTAAACCTCTTAAAAAATCACCCGTTAGTATCTACAAGTTACATAGGTAGGTATAGTTACTTAAAGAAAATAAGAGTAGCGTATAGATATCAAGGTACACAGATAGCAAAATAATAACAGAAAGTCAGAAACCTAATTATTGTGAGATTTTAAAATGTCAAATAGTCATTTCCCTCGTTTTCCATCATTTATTATTATGATTCCGGTAAACACTGCGGAGTATACCATAACAGTTCACCGTCAAGTCAACGTCATCAGTTCAGCAGCTTCATAGCTTTTTCACATTGATTTGGAATGTATAGGTATAAGGTATGCCGCAAATTGAGTACCTAGGTACTTGTTTATAGTGGAAACCGGAATTGTGTGGCAAAATGCGCGAGTAAACATCATGGAATCATCATGATGGAGAATCCTTTTTTTTTTTTTTCTCTATAGGTATACAACGACGACACTGACATAGTTTATGCTATGGTATGTATACCTTACCCCCACTGATGGTAAAGTAATATTTTTTTTTTATAACAGTGTAGGTGGATGGCTGTAGGTATAATATGGAGAATTTTTGTATTTATTTATTATTTCATCATCATCATCAGGACCGTCATTATCAGCAAAATTCCAGAATGAAAGTTTGAAGTAGTGCCACTGACTGAGAGAGGAGAATGCTCCCAACAGAAATCAATCACCTTTGACATAGTTTTCAAGTAAAGTTGGAAAAGGTTATTTATTTTTTTTTATTTTTATATAAAGGTGTAATTGCGGTAAATTGCATCTTTTTTTTTTTTTTTTTTTGAGTTGAAGAATTTATTATTCGGTGAATGAACTTTTATACAGGGTGTCCCGTAACTCAAAGTCAAGCGGGTAACGGGTGATAGGGTAGGTTGTACCTGTTCTGGAAAAAATAAGAAAAAAAATCTATCTTGCTTGCTTAAGTAATAATAGCAGTATTTAGAAAAATAGTGAAAATCGATACCCTAGACCACATTTTTAGGTACTGTGGTCACAAATTTCCGAATTTTGACGTGTTTATTTTTTTTACGTAATTCTAAATAACCATGCTATTGATTTCAATCACAAATTTAAAAATAAATATTGTAAGTTTCGAAAGAAAAATAAAGTTTGACTGAGTCATGTTTCAAAAAAAAATTTTAAGCTAACTTTGACACTTCATAATTAAAAAAAAATGTACTACACTACCTTGGCAAGTTTTTTAAAAAATTGGCGCGATTCATCAGGATTTCAAAATGGTACAACACTCGCTACTTATTAATTCGTAAAAAATATTTTTCATTTTTTATTTGCAAAAAGGACCTCAGTTCACTTCAATCACTTTTACGAGAATAATGCTTTATTGTACTTAAAAATCAATTTTACCAAGGTGTACGTAACATAAACAGAGGCACTAGAATCAGACACTGTTTGCCATAAGTAAGAGTAAGACAGATCTACATTACGTAATATGGTACGCTACGATCTACGTTCGGTACGCTACGTTTATGGTTTTACTCGCAACATCTTACAATCGTGCGCTTTTGTGATACCCTGGACTCGATTATTGTTGTAAAAACTGTGTCAGTTATTATCTAGTAATAGGAACTAAAAACTTCCATATTTTCCCCAACATTGTTCTGCAAATATCGACTCTGGGAGCGTTTAGTCACGAGGTAGCAAACTTTGTACACGTTGCAGATGGTACGGGTGGAAGTAGTTTTGTTTTAAAATTCGATGAGCAATGCTTTTCGGTATTCCAGTGGATCGAAAGGTACCCAATTGTGGGGCGTCACTCATGACCACCGGGTGTTCATCTATGGACACCTATCATACTCGCAAGGACGATTGCCTTTAGTACTCGTATGGCGGCGCTGCAGATGGGAGACCCCAACGACATAACGACGAAGGAGTTTAAAATTAAATTGAATTGAATGTGATCCCAGCTCTTGATCAGTGCGATTGAAAGATCCACTGGAATACCGAAAAGCATTGCTCATCGAATTTTAAATCAAAACAACTACCACCCGTGACCCGTATATCATATGCAACGTGTATACAAAGTTTGCTCCCTCGTAACTATACGCTCTCAGAGTTGATATGTTGGTAAAAATTTGTGAAGTTTTTAGTACCTATTAATAGATAATAACTAACATAATTTCCACAACACTTTTCGAGTCCAGGGTAACAAAAGCGCACGATTGTGAGATGTTGCGAGTAAAACCATAAACGTAGCGTACCGAACGTAGATCGTAGCGTACCATATTACGTAATGTAGATCTGTCTTACTCTTACTTATGGCAAACAGTGTCTGATTCTAGTGCCTCTGTTTATGTTACGTACACCTTGGTAAAATTGATTTTTAAGTACAATAAAGCATTATTCTCGTAAAAGTGATTGAAGTGAACTGAGGTCCTTTTTGCAAATAAAAAATGAAAAATATTTTTTACGAATTAATAAGTAGCGAGTGTTGTACCATTTTGAAATCCTGATGAATCGCGCCAATTTTTTAAAAAACTTGCCAAGGTAGTGTAGTACATTTTTTTTTAATTATGAAGTGTCAAAGTTAGCTTAAAATTTTTTTTTGAAACATGACTCAGTCAAACTTTATTTTTCTTTCGAAACTTACAATATTTATTTTTAAATTTGTGATTGAAATCAATAGCATGGTTATTTAGAATTACGTAAAAAAAATAAACACGTCAAAATTCGGAAATTTGTGACCACAGTACCTAAAAATGTGGTCTAGGGTATCGATTTTCACTATTTTTCTAAATACTGCTATTATTACTTAAGCAAGCGAGATAGATTTTTTTTCTTATTTTTTCCAGAACAGGTACAACCTACCCTATCACCCGTTACCCGCTTGACTTTGAGTTACGGGACACCCTGTATATTTCTCAATTTTAGAAACTAATTTCACTGCAATTTTCAGGAAATTAGTGCATAATCGGAAGGAATTTGGGAGGCTCGAATTTTGTTAGATTACAGTGGCCATGTTGTTAAGGCAACATTTGGATATTTCAGACACAGGGAAACACCGAGATCTGTAACGACAATGAAAACGATAGCAATAACGATGATAATTACGATTAAAATTACAATGACACTCCTGTGGTTAGCTCACAAGGCAAAGCCAACTTGCTTGCAGCACTGTTTGCTGCAAATTCAATGCTTCCACAAAGTAGTATGACTCCTCCTGTACTTGAGAACATTGACGGTTTCATGGGACGAATATTTTTCCGTAGTCGTACAGTTGTCAGAGTCCTTAAAGATCTCGAAATACATAAATTCGGTGGTCCAGATAGTATTTCACCCATTGTTCTGAAGAGGTGTTCTTCCGCGCTGGCAAAGCTTCTGCGCAAGCTTTTCCATCTTTCCTATTCAACTGGTCTCTTCCCGAGTGGATGAAAAACATCATTTGTCCAGCCCATCCCTAAAAAAAGGCGTCCAATTGCTTCTACGTCCATTCTTTCCAAGGTCATGGAAACGCTGATTAATCATCAGCTTAAGAAATATCTCGAAGAACGAAAGCTTCTTATTGACCGACAGTATGGTTTTCGTAGCAATAGGTCCACTGGTGAGCTGATGGTATATCTCACCGAACAATGGCACAAATCTTAACCTACATCGTTTTGGAGAAAGTGAGATTATTGCACTTGGTATTTCAAAAGCGTTTGATGGAGTTTGGCATCAAGCTCTCTTATCGAAAATGCGTGCATCTGGTATCGATGAATGTCTTCTTCCTTGGATTATAAATTACCTTTCGGACTGCTCAATGCAATTAGTTGGATAGTTTCAAGTCTATAAAATAAACGCTGGTGTTCCCCAGGGCTTCGCTTTGTCTCCGACTCTCTTCCTTATTTTCATCAATGATCTTTTGTCTGAAACCTCTTATGTTTTTCATATTCGTTCTCAGATTCCCATCCCTGTTCTTCGAATGTTGAACTAGAACGGCAGCTCATTAAATTCTGATCTTGAAAGCATTGTCCTATATGGGGAATCAAAAACCGCGTAGAATTTAATGCTTCTAAAACTCAATGCTGCTTACTGTCGTTAAAGCGAAACCCACCTCCCATGCACTATACATGAGTGGCACTTGTATCGAAGAAACTGAACAGCTTTCAGTTCTCGGTATGTGCATCACAGACCATCTTTTGTGGAATGATAACATATTCGAAGTCGCCAAAAACGCTGCTAGGTGTTTAGGTTTTCTTCGGCGATGTAAGAAATTTCTTCTCCCCTTCTGATCTGGCTATAATTTATAAAGCCTTCAGCTTGAGTACAGCTCGCATATCTGGGTAGGTGCTCCAAAAACGCTTTTAAGTCTTTTGGATAGAATCCAAAATAGAAGTAGGAAATGATTGGTGATAGAACTATAACGGAAACATTTTCTTCTATCGAACACCCTCGCAATCTCTCCTTATTTCAATAGGTTATGTTCTTGTGAGATAGCCAGCTGCATTCCTCCTCTTAAACATTTCCGCCGTAATAGTCGTACCGCTGGCAATGCCCATCATAGTTTACCCTTGAGCCCAACTTCGGACGTACGTTTAAGTACAGAGATTCTTTCTTTAGCCGCACTACACGAATATGGAATGCTTTATCCGGCTCAATATTTCCTACCCATTGCGATGTTTGCAGATATTCAAAACCAATGTGCATCGGTATCTCCTTTTAAATCCTATCCCATTTCCCTAAATGCTCGTGCTGTGTTAAGACATTTGAAGGGTATCATATTCCCTTTATCGCACGCGAAATATAAAAAAAATTGCAGTTACAATTAAGATTACGAATACGAAATTGAGTTCAATACCCAGACCAATACCTCTACCTCAGTAACCAACAAGCCCTTCCCGGCAGCCCGACATTTATGTACATATGTAGGTAACATTCACATCAAGTTCATTAGGGTCGCTCTAGGTTTTCTGCGTTGCCCAATGTCCATCTCCAACATAGATTCCATGATTTATTGGTTTCTAGAAATGGCTTAAATGATTTGGATAAAAATTTTAGATTTTGTTTCGATTAACGAAAAACACAATTTGGAAGCGGTTGTATTAAAATCCACCCACGTCTACACCCATTTTTCTTATTTATTTCACACTGCATGCGCATCGCGCTCGAACGCATACACTTAGATAGGTTTGACGAAACCCATTTTTTCGGACATATCGATCATTTAGATAATTGATAATTTTTATCAATGCCTCATAATTTTTCTCTTAAATGAAACCAATACTATTCCCTACAAGTGGTACTCTTTTTATAATCTTATTATTTTAAGTTTAAAATTATCCCTCTGGAAGTGATATTTCAATATTTCCATATACATACAACAACGATCTAAAATCTACAAAATAAAATACTATTTTCAAGGACTAATTAAATAATAAATATAAATTACCAACTCTTATAGCAATCCTTCTACATACTTCAGAACATCTATAGAAATACCTCTTGCCACAAAATGAACTTTATTTTTATTTGAAATTATTCAAATAAAATTTAATTTAGTAGGTAGGTAAGGTAAATAGAAAAATGTTCTCATATAACAACCCTTGGGCCAATTATTTAATGCACAGCTGGAAAAGCAATCAGGATTATACCTAACCAACAGCAAAAACAAAAATAAAGTTAACAAAAAAAAACATGCGTATCCATTTTGATGTGCACTTGAAAATCTCTTCAAGTGGAATAAAGAGTTGAATTAAAAAAAAAAAAAAAAATAATTACAAAATTGTGCAAATAGTTATATTATATGCGTCAGTGTTTACTTTTTAACTGCACTTTGCGAAAAAGGACACCGTCACGGGAGGGGTGGGGTTGGGTACATCATATACCTCCCTATCTATTTTAAAAGAGTCTGATGGATATAAAAAGAACTTGTCTGAAAGTTAAGAGCGTTAAACGGCAACGCCCCAGAGTGCAATATCTTCTTCTCTCTAAAGCAATTTCAGCCCTCGCAAATATTTTATGGCATGCGAAATATCATCGCAGCCAAGCCACCCCAGCCTCAGCCCGGGAACAACCAACATATATAGAACTGAGTATTATATACATCAGACACTGGTTTCGAATTTACTGTCAAGTGGCCACTTTAGGTGATGTAATTCCGTTCTACCATCATCATCAGCCAGGTGTTCAACAATGCACATGGTCGACATCGACACACAATGACAATAGTCGTTGACAGTACACACAGGCACACCTTTTTCTCTCTTTTCAAGTTGGCACACATGGGTAATGTCAAAGTTAGCAACGGGGTTGGGGATTTATTTACAAGCTACGAGTAAAAAAAAAGACTACAACGCCAACGTCGTTATAGGTACTACAGCGGGGTAGAAGTATCTTAAAATTGGACAAAAAAATGAAACTAGAGTCCTTGATAGAAAGGATTCTAGGTACAAAAAATTTATAGGTTTTAAGCTTGAATCTGATAAAAATGTATACATTTTAAGTCAAAAAGTAGTTTTTTTCAGGATATTTTTGTATAAAAGCAGCATTGCCAGGCATGTATTTTTAAAAATTGTACAAACTTCATCTTTTTAGTTTTAAATACAAGGAAGTTTGAGCTTCAATATTTTAATTCACTTGAAACTCTTATTTCTACTGAAAAACTGATTTAAACTTAAAAGGTTATCATAAACAATTTTTTTTATGTTTTGATATTTTGAAACTCGTTTCAACGAGTTTTATTAATTTTTTCACCATAATTTAATCCTTCAATTCTAAGTTTAAAATAAAGTCTGCAAAATTTTATTCAATAAATCTCCAATTTTGGGTATGTGTTGAACTTGAAGTGATAACTTTCACTTATCATTTTTGTTTTGTTCTTGTTAAACGAAACATGTTACCCCACTGTAGCACGCCTTTGTCGTATATAAAACATATGCCACACAATGCCTCGCAACTTACAAAGGGATGTTATTTTGTTTGGCATTTGGTATTTCAGGTATGTGAGCTGTATAAACTGATTTTAAAATCAAGTGGGTGAACTTAAATTTCAAAAAATAAAAAAAATATAGGTACGAGTATACATTTCTTCTCGTATTTTCACTTTTTCAAACTTATTTTGTTCAAAATGTTTTTAGTTTTGGTACCTAATGTGTTTTTTTTTTTATGAATTAAAATAAATATGTTTACCCTAGACACAAGTTATTGAAAGAAAAAGATTGAAAAGTCTTAGATATAATTAATTCTGATTCAGTATTTGAATTAACTATTGTTTAGAACTAAGATTAACAGCTGGACATTTTTAATTGATTCAATCCACTTCTCCGAACAAAGGGAACGTTCAAAAAGATATAACGTACCTAATTATTGTTTAAACATTGACAACCCTATTAATTAATTAAAATGAAACATGTGAATTTATGTTTAATAAGTGAGTTCAGAGCGAAATCTTATCAATAAGTGTAATATTGAAATTTTTTTTTTCATTGTAATAAGCTAATTCACCGACGAAAGTTCAATAACGAGTAATTAAATTAAAAATATTTTTGTCAACAATAATAGATGAAAGAAAACAAACGCCAATGACACATAAAATGGAGTGTGTGAAGTTAGCCCCCCTTTTTAAAATTTGTTATTTTTGAGAGTTGTTCCAGGTTTTTCCCGATTTGTTCCGCATTGTTCCAAGTTTTTTTTTTTTGCAAAATATTCAAAAATGGGGGTTTTAGAGAAGAAAACCGTTTTTGACCTAGTCCCCTTTTTTCGAAAATCAAATTTTTGAAATTTGTTTCAGATTGTTCTAATTGTTTTGAACATTTTTCCAAGTTTTTGGATCCCTATGTACAAAATTTCAAAAGTTATGGGTAAAATTCGACAAAATTCTAGCCCCTCTTTTTTCGAAATTCTTATTTTTGAATTTTTTTTTTTCGGGTTTCAAAAAGTGTTCTAACCATTATTTCAAAAAATTAAAACGGAAGGACGTGTATTTTTGAAGATAAAGCTTTCCAAACTTTTTTTCAAAAATCCAAAAAACGGCTCTGTAATATTTTTTTTAACGAATTTACTTAAGAAACTTGATGATAAATGCATGTATTGAAAATAAGTTCTAACCTTACACTCATACTATCAGTTTTATAACGAATTTAAAAAAAAACATCTACGAGTTTTTTTAACATTTTCAAAACTCACCTCCCCCCCCCTCCCCCTTTCCGAAAATCTAAAACTTATTCCAAGTGCAGAATTGCTCAAATTAAGAATCATCCAAAAATATTTAAAACTGAAGAATTCCCAAAAAACACTTTAAATGAAAATATCTTATTATCCTTGCTCTGGCCTCCTGTTTTAGAAATCAAAAATTCAAAAATTTGTTCCAGGTTGTTCTAGAGCTCTTCTAAATTGTTCCAGACTTTCGTTTCTTAAAATTCATTTTTAGCATGCAAACACAAACAACTAGAATAACTATCTGGAACAACTTTCAAAAATTTGATTTTCGAAAAAAGAGGGGCTAGGTCAAAAACGATTTTTTTGGCTCTAAAACCCCAATTATTTTTGAATATTTTTCATAAAAAATAACTTGGAACAATGCGGAAAAAATCGGGAACAACCTGGAACACCTTTCAAAAACAGCAAATTCCAAAAAAGAGGGGCTAACTTCACACAATCACATAAATATTATTTACAAGATGAAGTAAGAAAAAATGAAAAGTTTTCGAAAACGTCAAACTACGTCAATTTTTTTCATCAAATGATCGTAATTGCTTGCAAAAAATTTTTCATATAGTCCAGTCAATAAAGCATTTCGAAACTGTCGAAAGCCTCCATCGATATGAGCGCCGCTAATCATTTTACTGGGGGTTACAGGCCCCCCAAATGGTTTTTCAGAAATAACTCCCAAATGGTAAGTTGTGCAGAAAAAATGTCAGACACTAATTTGTAGGTTAGAAAATGTCATATAAAATAGATTAAAATACTTTTTTTCATAAAAATAACCGTTTTCGAAATAAACCAATCGGAAGAGCTAAGAGTTTTTCTTATCTATACAGTGGGGCGGTTTAGTTCAAAAATTGCGCATTTTATAATAAAAGCATCAATTTTGTTTATTTTTGGTACTTATATGAACATAATTTTAGAAAATGAATATAAAAACACAACGGCAACACTTATAATATCATGTTATAGCTTTTTTTAAAGCCAGTAATTCATTCTTTGACTATGTTTTTAAATTTAGTTATTTTAGTAGTTTTTGAATAAATTATTTAAACTCAAAGTTTTGAAAATAAAATTGGAAATCTGTTACTTTGGAATCTTCTTTCACAATATATGTAGGTGGTGTTAAAAAATGTTTGCGATCATATTTTTAACACCCTCTCTTTGGATTCCAAGTCTTTAGACAGGCACCAATGTCAACAGTTTTATTAACAGATTCCTGCATTGGGTGGACCACTGGGTGGTTCTAAAGATTTTAAATACCTTTTTGGGTCTTTATGATCTTATTAGGCTTTATTCACTAATAAAGTGAATCAGGTCACCCAAGATACTATTTTAAAAAGTACAAAAAAAAACATAGAAAACCTCGAAAACATAGCAAGACAAAATTGAAATTTTTACAACTATTGGTGTTTTTCTCTTTTACCTCAGAGCAGATCACTGAGCTGTCAAAAATTAATTCTATGTTTCTTTTTTACCTCAGACATATCAGAGCACATAAGTCGTGTTTCTTTTTTCCATCGGAGCTATAGCTCGGAGCATGATCTGTATGCTCAGAATAAAATGACCGAGCAAATGGAGCAAAACGCTGAGCGAAGCGAAGCTGTAATTTGACAGATTACTAAGCATATGACAGTTCAGTGCTCAAGTGTGTTTCATAATTAAATCTGAGGGCTCTGATTACAATCTCCTTAGAGCTTTGCTCTAATCGCTCAGCCTCTGCTTAGAGCTTTGCTCAGAGCCAAAAAAGAAAAACGCCATATAATTAAACACTTAATAAAACGTCTTAAATATTAAACAGGAAATTATTTACCATAACAAGATTTAACTAACTCTTTTTGAGGTGGTGCTTTGCTAACATATCATATTACAAATTAAGCAAGCAAAAAATATAGAAAACATAGCACGACAAAATTGAAAATTTGTTTGTGATACGTTGCGGAGGGTAATTTTCTAACATTATAGAAATTTATAAAAAAGCAAACGTAGAAAACATTGCATTGAATTGAAATTTTCACAACTAATTAAACACTTTACAAGGGCTAAAATTATAACTATTCACTATTGAGAAGGTTTTTGCAAACATCATAGGAATATAGCAACAACAAAAAACATAGAAAAAATAGCACGACAAAATTTAAATTTTTTTTACTTATTTAAAGACATTGAGCGACAATTTCCTTAGTTTTTAATGCCTAATGCCATTTGATTTATTCTTAATTTTATATTAAAAACTCATTTGCAGACAAAATATATATGGATGCATATTTTTTAAGGGTTTTTTGAAAAAAAAAAAAATGGTGACAATTTTTTTCTTTCATGTGAATTTTTTTCCAATCAACTCAATTATTTGGATCTTTCCAATTTATTACGAGGGTCAATATTCAGAGCGTTATTCTGATTTTTTAATTGAATTCCTTTTCATATTATGAATATACACTTTTAAGAAACTTCAAAGAAGTCTTAAGGTACCTACATTTATGTAAAATTAACCATTTTTTCATAATAAAAAAAAACTTCAAATTCAATTCGTTTCGTTTAGTTATAAATAAATAAAATGTTTCATATACAGCTCAATAAAAAAACACCATTAACATAAAACGGGACTAGTGATTTTAAATAAATTTTTTATTAAATCTTAAACCTACATAATACCTAAGCAATGTGTGAGATTTAACGATAAATAATAACGATCCACAAAAGTCCACATATAAATCCTGACATGGATTTAATGCTCATCTAAGCTATTGATATCATACAAAAAGCATGTGCCCTTTACAAAAACTGATTAAATAATTTTCCCACAGCCTAAATTTCAGAATACTCAGAGTGGGCGAGAATTTGTATAGCTATACCTACTTAAAATTGAAAAAAAGTAATTTTCATATAAATATATGCCCACTCACTGCCTTAACTATATATGAATACAGAAGTCACACACAGAATGTAATTATTGTTCCAACGCTAGAAATTAGTTTTTATAGATTCTGTGTTAGCACCTGATTGAATCTTTAGATCTTTATTTAGATATACACGACAGAAATCTACTTTATTTTCTGTCTGATTTTACATAAAACCCACACCTATTTATTTTTCAACCACGCATTTATCTTATTTGATTCTTCATTCTTGGGAAATCTTCATAATATTATAAACCTTGACGAATCAAATGATCTTTTAGTGTGATAAGAAACAAATTGAAAAATTGGATATTTTAAAATCAAATCAGTTAAATTGTTTAATTGCAATACATTTTTTATTTTTTTTTTAATTCCTGACAAATTCTGTAAAAAAATCTTGGGGAGAGAAATGGACTCAAAAAGTTTCTTTAACGTATTGACACCGAATTTGAATATAGTATGGGTATTCTGCTATTTAAAAAAATTATCCCTTTATTTATTTTTATACTTAAGATTTTTTGTTGTAGAGGGCTTAGATCAAGCTGCAATCTACAATCATACCAACTATGTGCTACTGACTAAATATTGTTCTTATATTAATTAGCTACACATGATTTTACAATACAACTCCAATTAATATAGAAAGTCAATAGAACCTTTTTGATCGATTTTATGATGACGTCTTCAAATAACCATAACTCATCTGAGCTGAAAAAAATAAATTTACTCCACCTTATCTCATCATTCAATCATTCATGACAAAAAAAAACCAATAAGAAAAATTACTCAACAAAGGTTCCTCGTTGGGCGCCATTCTGAACATATAAATACATACAAATTTAATGATTTCAAATTATCTTTTACTAATTGGAACATTTTCGCCTTGTTAAACCGTATATATAGCGTTAACTAAATACTCAACTGACATAAACACACGTTTCACAGTTAGAAATATATATGTGTATAATATCAACAACACCAGTCAAACAAACACAGCTCACTATCTGATCGATTTTTTTTTTTTTTTTTTTATGGAACCCAAAAATAAATCCTCACTCATCCGATCAAAGTTACACGCCCAATGAGTGTCAGTAATGTGTACACAATGTCCTATGCATACATGCGATACCTTACCTTTACACTTTACTATTTGATTCGACCCCTATAACGCTCTCTCTCTCTGCATAACGTATAAGGTGCATTTTTTTACCTTGATATAAAAATAGAGGTGAAAATCTGATTGATAAAAAAAACCTAATATCTAATGTCAACACGCAACGGTAAAGGGCTACATAACACGATGGTATAACAACTAATTCGATAAAAAAAATAAATAGAGTATACCGTTTGTATGTTGAATACGAAAAAAAAAAAAAAAAACAACAACAAAAAGTCCTATTGACGGTTTTACTGCCTAATGTTTTCCAACATATTATACCTATACCAACATTTTGTATAAATATATATTTTTGTATCTTTCGTCCCTACAAAGCTATATAAACATACACACACACACATTTGACGGAACATGGAAAATAGGGTCATGTTTGTCTATCCGATGGAAAAATAAAATAAATCCACCGAATAATGGCGCTGCTGTCGATTTCAATGCTCATGCCATGCCGAAGACCGACGACCGACGACAAACGACAAACGATGGCGACGAACGCCCTAACTGTCCATGGGCTAAAGGTTATCACATACATTTTATCCGAGTGGGTTGCGATCGATTGTGAGCTTCTGGCCGTCGTCGGTCGTTGTTGCGTTGCCTAACTAGCTGCCCAGATGGAACAATGACGCCCATTATCCGGCAATTAATTGTGACTTTTTCGAACTGGGGTGTATTACGGGTGTCACATTCTGAGAGAATTATTTGAATTGGTCCCTCTTTGGTCTTTCAATATGTTGATGCCTTTAAATGATTGTGGAAGTTCATTCAGAAGTCGGTATAGTTAGACCGATATATTATGTATATGAGCACCTATGTCTCCATATTTTCTGGTTAATAAAAAGGAAATATACATTAATCAATGAAGATTTTGATAAAAAAAAATCTGAAAAATATAGGAACACCGATTGGTGGCTAGATTTTTAGATAAGCTATAGGTATAGCTACACATGAAAAAAGACTTTAGACCATACAGAAACAAAAGAAGTTTAAGTCTTGTCCTAGGTCATGCTACTACTTCTTAAATTTTTTTTGGTTAGTTCTGGTAGAATGTTTTATATAGGTTAATTGATAATTTAGTTAAATTTATTTTTTCAAATTTCAATTCAAATATTTCTCGACAGTTTGAAATTTTAATAAGCCAAATCGTCGACCTCATAAGCAAACCTCGTAACTCACATATTTAAAAATTTTCAGGAGAGACTAAAAAATGTCTCACAGAGTAGTAGTAGTAGTGAAGTTATTTGTTATACAAAAATTTAAATTTAAGTTTATTTAGAGTTTTAAGAGGGACACGAAATTTTCTAGGTTGTTGCACTGATGAATTTTCTATAAAATAGCATTCAAAACTCATTTTTGCTAAAAGGCGGAGTTACGAGGTCTGCTTATGAGGCCGACGAAATACAACAATTATGCTACCAATTTCTATAACGTGGTGCAAAAAATTGAATTAAAAAACTACCTACTATTTCTGGCAAACAAAAAATTTTGAAAATCTCTTTTTTTAGATTTTGTCCGCCAACTCCCGTTTTATTTCAAATGACCGGAAATACACTTTTTAAACTTAAAATGACAAAATTGGAAACTGGAGAAAAAGTTTAATGGGGCCAGAGCACATAGGGTTTATGGAGGGACATGGCAATGCAAAGAATGAAAACAATGCAAAAGAATTCAAAGAATGCAAAAAAATGCAAAGTATGCAATGAATGCATGCATTTCCAAAAGATTGCATTCAATTGAATGTTGTAAAATAAATTTTTAATCCAAGTGAATGATGATTGCATAATTTGAAGTCTCAAAGTGAAATCAAGGATTGCAATCATATTATTGAAGTCTTTGACGATTTCATTCACAAAAGATTGCATTCTTTTGAAAGCCTGGTATACCTATCGTTTTTTGAGCATTTCCCCGAAAAAAAACAATATTTTATTTGCCACTTTCAGCCCCCCTTAAAATCTAAGTACTTTATAGTTCAAGTTATAAGGTCCTTTTTGTGTAATGTACAAATTTACTAATTCATCTTTGCCGGATTTTTTTTTAAATTTTGGCCACTTGGAGTGGCAAATATGTAATTCTTCAAGAGTATCTCTTGTTATAAAAAAGTGCCTCTCACCTTAGCGGTACGTATTCAGCAGCATACTATAGGTTGGTATACCCTCTAATCATGCCAGGATGAAAGCAGGCTTGCCAGTTTGGGCTATTTATCGGAAATTAGGCTATTTTTTTCCAAAATTGCCGACAACAATTTCACTATGACAGCCCAATCATAATTGGGCTATAAATAGCCCAAATCTAATCTTGTGCGATAACGCTCTTAACGTAAAAAATATTTCTGATGTATTAGTTTTCGGGGATTTGGCGTGGTTTGTTATACAATTATTATTAACTTTGCCTGTCAGCAACACTGTAGTAGAAAGAACATTTTCTTTCATGAGTTGTGTAAAAAAAAAACCAAGAAATCGATTAACTACAGCATCGGTCAATGCAATTATGCGTTTTCGTATTGATGCTACGGTTAAAAAAATTTGCTATAAAAACTTTTCACCCTTACTTGAAATGATAAATAAATTGTGTAAATGTACAAAATATGTGACGATAATAACCACGAGGTTGACAATGATGATAACTCCGATGAGGATATATAACATTTTATGAATGATTTTTAGCAGTTAAATATGTGATAATATTGTTAACTCTTCTTTTTTTATGAACAAAGAGCAATTTTTACCAGATCTTGTCAAAATTCGTTTTGTTTTAAGTCAAATAATGGAAATAAGCAAAGCGGTGTCATATTGAATTTTTACGTGCCGCGAGGAAATTATCGTGTTGAAATAGGACTATCGTGCCAATTCGGTAACGCTGGGCACGAGGTTCTTCACGAGCTGTCACGCCACCAAATTTATTTATTTATTAAATTTTCAATTTCCGACGTTTAGAATTTATGTTAAAGGCTTTAAATAAAAGGGAACCAAATTGACCCCAATACAAAATGCAACGAAATTTACATGACAGTCTATACATGGAATCGATTTATTGCCACCCTTTGTAGGGTAGTTTTTCGCAATAAAAAAAAACACTCAAAAGTATACAAAGCTATATTCACATATTGTTCAACTTTATTCAAAAAAAATTGCTTTATAGTTTAATTGTTAATTTTGTTATTGCACCTAGGGGAACTTTTAAGACCATCGCGCTCATAAATCATCGAAGTCCATTTCGAAAATCATCACAATTATTATAATTGTTTTTTTTTTTTTGTTTTTTTGTTTTTATTATTTTTAGCCTGCTTATAACACGCATCAACAATAAATCTACAACACTATACTCTTGATTGAAATGTTTCAGTCGATTATTTAGTGAATATTAGTTGGGTAGTTATCATTGACCCTTTTAATTGAATCTCCCACACCAAATGTTTATTTAGTAAATCATAAAACTCTTAACATTTTTTGAATTCTGATGTTGCGTCGTTGTCGTTGTCATAAGGAAAACGAAAAATTCTGCAAACACAAAGTTTTTTTTCTCCCTCTATGAACTTATACCTAATCTATGTTCTTAGTTGTTGTTGGTTGGAATCGTATAATAAATATGATAAAACAAAACTTAACTCTTCTTGTAATAATAATGGTAATTCAATTCCTCCTTTTGCCACCACAAAACCACAAACTATAAAAATTCTCTATCGCTTAGTCACGCATCTATACAAAAACATAGCTCTGACGCACTAAAATATTCAAATGAATATGCATGCAGTGGTATAGACAATCTAAACAAAGGCAAATGAATTTCTCACGCAAAGTCGTTCACGTATAATGTTTTATAATGCTATCTTTCTATATATAATAGCGAGTCACACAATGGTCACTGTCACTTTGAGGCACGGTAATTAATATAAATGCCGCTTACTGCTTCAACGCCAACACCCCCACCACTATAATATCACTATATCCAATTCAGCCCTAAGTGGTATATATGTGTACCTACTATATGGAATGGTTATTATTCAAAGCGATTATAATATTATCTATTATAATTCTTGGTCGATTTGACAGGCAATTTGACAGAAGACAAATTCATTTAGAATCAGGATGATAAAATGTCAGTGACACAGGGTCACATAGCAAGTTTTTTTTCGGGAAGCTAAAGCAAATGTGGTACCTGAAAACCTGTTTACTCATGGCCAGTTGTACAATAGTGGTTCAGCCTCGGTTCACGATTTTAACTCACCGATTTCGGCGGATTAACAAAGGTTCAGCGCTGGTTCAAGTATGTAATTGGTTTTTATCACACACTTGAACAGTAAACCACTATTAAAACTCATTTAATCCGCCGAAATCGGTAGATAAAAATTGCTGAACCACGGTTTAAATATTTGTACAACTGGCCCTCAAATTATAATAATAAAGCATGTTAGCGCTCGATTAACCCAGATTAAAACTTAAATCCAGATGTAAATTAATTGAATTAAAAACTCCTGCAAATCCGTTGACAGCAGTTTTCAATATTAATTGGAAGTTTGAGTTTCTGGTTGTTTTCGAAAATGTCAAATCAACGTCAATTTTATCCACAAGTGTATTATGTAATCGGCGTGCTTGCATAGAATTTGTTTGATCAACGATAGTGAATTTTCTTGCAAATGCATTTGACGTTTTGTGACTACGAAATTATAATTTACGAACAATAGAAAAAACAACTTATTAAAAATCTATCAAGTTTAAGTAAAAAACAGCAGACTGATATACTGTTAATAAAGCTTCTTCGTAGTTAGTTGGTACAAATAAACAAATCCAATTCAATTAAAAAAATATCTTTTAAAATTAACCAATATTCCAAACCCTGTATTTCTGCAATGCAATTGAAATAACAAACCTAATGGGTTAAATTTTTCAAAATACTGTTTTTCGCTATACCGACATGACTCTTGATATTAATTCCAATTGAATCTGTTGATATTAAAAAACACAACTGATTAAATTTAACCAACCTACCTACAATTAAAGCACAATTGCTTAATTAAATTATAACAACTTATTCAGTTACTTCTAACTAACTTACTTTGTTGAAAGTAACAAACATTCGTGATTAAATTTAACCAACCGCAATCGACCTAAGAATACAAATAATTTACTTGATTAAATTTAACCAACCGCAATCGACCTAAGAATACAAATAATTTACTTTGTTGAATTTAATGCATTTATATTTTAATTTCAATTCAAACTTTAAATTGGTGGTTTTCGAAACTTTATTTGCGTCAGAAATGTAATTGAAAGATGTTATCTTAAACACCAACTGCAAAAGTCAACTTTTCGAAAATTCAAAATGAAATTTATGTGCAAAAGCAATATTTTAGAAAAAAGATTTTGCTTAAATCATATACTTAATTGATAAAATCATTTGAGATGCAACTCTGCAGTGGAAAAATCGAGTTGTTGACAAAAAGAAAATTGACTTGACTGTCGTTGATCAAACAAATCCTTCAAAAATATATCTTTGTCATGATCGTGCCTCTCATCTTTGTCATTTGACGATGTTCACTGTGTGTTCGACTGCCTCTGCCGACGTCTCTGTATACTTTTCTCACTTCCATTCCATTTCAGTGAAAACCGTCAAATGACGAAGATGAGAGGCACGATCATGACAAATATATATTATTGAAGGATTTGTTACTTCCTAAAAAAATAATTTTAGATGGAATAGACTGGATTCGAACTCAATCCTCTATATAGCACTATTGTCTAACTCCTTAGCCATTACGCCAAGATAACATAGGGCTATTTAATTGACGATTAATATTATCCAGAGTTAAATATATGAGCTATTAAAACAAAAAACTTACTTAGTTTACTCTTCATTATAATATTTAAATTGGTTTACAGATTGTGGTCCTTTACTTACCTAAAATGAAAAAAAAAAGATAATTAAAAATCATTTTTTTATATATGTTATGTTATATATAGGTATTGTGCAATCAAATTGTATTATAATCATAATTTATAAATAGAAACTGACTACAGAAGTGCCAATATATAACAGTTTTGTACATGAAGTTACTGTTTAGGCGGCCCCACAGGGAGCGCAAGGCACCTTTGCTGGTGAGAATACTTTGTAAACCCAGGGATATTTTCCAAATCGCGGCAAGCACCTCAATGCACACTCACTTTTTATGTCGAAAAACTGTTATAACTGTTATAACTTGGCATTTCTCTGGTGTCGTCCCTATAGATACCAATGCAAAATTTTAAACAATTTATTACAATGTTAAAGGAAACCTTTTTAGTAGGTAAGGTATGATGTGAGGTTAGAGAAACAGTTTTTTCCAAATTATAAATGAGCTAGCACCTTTTTAACATTTTTTAAAAGTTAAAATCACCATAATGCCTATTTTGTCTTTTTAACTTCTCATTGGAAGTTTTTATGTATAATTGGTCCGATTTGTCGATTCGAAAATTTTGACATAGGTATCTCACCGTTTCGAGGTCCCAAGAATCCAAATTCATCGTTTTTACGTATACGCGGTACATTCTATCGTTCACCGTATCTCAAGAACGAATAGAAATATTGACTTCAAATATGAGATAAAATTATCTCAAGAACGAATAGAGATATTGACATCAAATAAATTTTATTTTACAGATAATAACACCATTACGTGCAAAAAATTCAATTAGCTGTTTTCTTACTATACAGAAAATTAAAAAAAAAGTTGGAAAATAATGTCATTCGTCTCGAATATCTCGAGAACAAACGGTTCATTTTTAGCCTTCACTTGATTGCATGTTGAAAACCCTGATATAAGGTTTTCGAAGATCTTGAATTGTGAATTTTCTTATTACAAAATAACGTTGGGTCTTTAATTTCCAAGGGCACCAATGGGCAGTTACCAGTCAATTTGACAGTTACAAATGTGAAAATGGTATGTTTGCTTTCTATTTTACATGAACTGTCACAGCCAAATTAATAAAAAACGCTTATTCCACCTTTATTCCAAGACTTAACTAAACCAGGGAATAAGAGTTAAGCTATGGGTTAAAAATTTCCATGAATAAAACCAAAATGTTCGTGGAGTAGTAAGTTGACGTCTACCAGAAATCCCTTAAGAAAATCTACTACAATAAATAAGATGCCTGTATGGTAACTTGAAATTTTCCCCAAGTTGGGTATTTTTCGTATGGGTTCTGACAGCAAATTGTGATAATTTGTAAAAAAAAAAAGCTCAAGTTACCAAACAAACCTAAGAATTCTCTTGTTAATATATTTCTGTCAAAATTGTTATCATTTTTCAATTGTTTGTGTTGTGTTGTGTCTGTTGTCGGTTTTGTTTTGAAATATTAAAATGGAAAATATAAACAAAAACCTACAGGAATGTGTCCACCTCTTGGGTCCCCATTTAAGTCATCTTCAACAATTGCAATGAGTTTCTTCGTATTTTCTTTGCAAAATCTATACTTTGTTGTCCAATAATTGGAAATGGGTTAAAAATTCTTTAAATCTAGCAGACATTATTATTTTTATTCAAAATTAAATTGGCGATCTTCACTTATCTATTTTTTTTTTTATTTCAGAATAAATTTGACACATCTGGTTCTTATTCCGTCGCTAAACCACCTTCTTCGGTGGTTTAACTTAGTGCACATCACTTTTTAGAAATTTTCTATTATTCATAACATTTTGCACTTAGTCCACGGAATAAGACCTAACCTTTCGCTATTCCATGTTTATTAATTTGGCTGTCACTATTTTAAAATGCTTGTTCTCAATTGATTTTAGGTTTATCAAAAGGAATGTTGAATTCAATACTCAATTTAAGTTTTATTGAGTTTGATTTCTTTAAGTTTAAATTAAAAAAAAAAATGCTTTCTTAATAAAAAACAACGTTATAAAATTTTAATTTATTTTGTATTCAAAAAGGAAGGTATGACTTTATAAAAGATACAAATTTAAGTTGTTGAAAGTTGGGATGATAAATTAACAGTGTCACAAAATGTCAGTTTTGCCTACGAAGAAATTTCGCATGCAATATTCTTTAATCAGCTGATCAAAATAGTTCAAAGACCCTTTGGTTAAGTTTAAATTCACGATCACTAGATTAATTTCCTAATTATAAGAGAGAGCGCAATAGTTCAGGATCTTGTGGTTTTGCAGTTTTCCTTTAGTGCTCCGTTCGTCATCTTAGTAGATCGTCGCGTGTGAAAGTTGCTCTAATCTTGTGTGTTCCTTTTAATTGCAAAAATGGTATCGAGCTAATTGTTGAATAATCCGTTATGCAATTGCAAGAATTTTGTTGGGCATTTTCAACAAATAACTGGATATGATTTAGCAAAGCTATCTTATGGAAAATATGTGCATCCTCCGCTCAATGGTTGTTGGGGATCAACAATGCTTAAAAAAAGTGTTTGATAATAAATTGCGGGAAAACCGTTATCCACACAGAAAAAAGTTGTATAGCAGATAAAAATTCCTAACTGTTTTTGTTTAAATAAAAAAAATTTCAAAAATCGGTTGTAGGTAGTTTGGCAAAGTTAGAGCCAGTCAAAGGAAAAAAGAATACAAATCATAAAAACCGTTATAAGTCGAAAACAAAGCGAAAACGAGAAAATAACCTCTTAAGTTTTTCGATTTGGAATGACCTCAGGAACTCATCATGGTTTTCTTCTGAGGCGGTGATTTCGGGACACCATGTACAGGGTGGCGCACCAATTGTGCTACAATAAGAAATTCAAATAACTTTTTTTTTAATCGATGTATTTCATTTATTTTTTTTTATTGGTTAGAAAATTAAATTTTATTTTAAATAGTTAGTTGTTTTTAAAGATTATAGACCGCAAATGACCTCCACGCTGTCCCACGCATATGCGGCACCTGGTCAAAAAATTATTCATTGCGGCCTGAAGAGTTGAAGTTGGGATCGCCTCAATTATTGTCCGTATGGACTGCTTTAATTCAGTTAAATTCTTGGGCTTCGTTTTATACACCTCTTGCTTGACATAACCCCATAAAAAGAAGTCTGGTGCAGTCAGGTCAGGTGACCTTGGGGGCCAGCGAAGAGTGGAGTTCCTAGAAATTAATTTGTTTGCGAATTTTTTGTTTAGCTCCGCCATAACTGGTCTGGCTATATGTGCAGTTGCTCCATCTTGCTGAAACCAAACGCTGTTGAATGGTATACGTCTTCGGCGCAGTTCTGGGTAAAAAAACTCCTTCAACATCTTTAAATAACGGTCCCCATTCACAGTAACGGTTACACCGTTTTCTTCAAAGAAGTACGGCCCGACAATACACCTTGATGAAACTGCGCACCACACAGTGACTCGTTCTGGGTGCAGTTCCGTCTCATGGAGCATTTCTGGATTAGACTCATTCCATATACGGCAATTTTGCTTGTTTACATTGCCGTTAAGATCAAAATGGGCCTCATCAGACATGAACAAACAATTGATCAATGTGTTGTCTTCTTCGGCCATTGATATCATTTTTTGGCAAAATTCCAGGCGAACAGGCAAATCCTGAGGGTTTAACTTGCTAGTAATTTGGACTTTGTACGGAAACAAGTTAAAAACGTCATGAAGTATCCGTTGTAATGACCGTCTACTAATTCCAATTTGCCCCGATAAGTTTCGGGTCGAAACGTTCGGATTGGCCTGTATTGCAGATGCTACTGCTGCGATTGTATCCTGAACCCGAACATTGG
The DNA here is from genome assembly GCA_929447395.1 of Epistrophe grossulariae. Taxonomy (NCBI): domain Eukaryota; kingdom Metazoa; phylum Arthropoda; class Insecta; order Diptera; family Syrphidae; genus Epistrophe; species Epistrophe grossulariae. Next base: position 111,651,926 of record OV839567.1, read on the forward strand.
CATCTCGATGGTACGGCCTTCGTGCGATGCTTCCAGATTCGGCAAACATGTTTACAAACCTCATAATGGTCCATCTACTCGGGGGATTACCGCCAAACTCCCGCCTAAATTCCCTTTGGACGGAAATGACGGACTGCAAAGCATGGTACCGTTGCACTATCCAAATTCTTTTCTCCGTATCCCAAGCATCCATTTTTATAAATCTAAATAGTAACCTACAAAATAAAAAAAAAAAAAAAAAAAGCCGATTACTCACACAGAAAAAAAGTTATAACGTTTTATTTTTGTAGCACGAAGACGTGCGCCACCCTGTATTTTGATACAAAAATGCACAACGAATAACTTTCAGCTATAAAAGCAAGTTCGAGTTCATACAACCAAGTACTTTTGCTTTTAATTTTCTTTTTATTCTCGAAATGTATATGTAGGTACATATGTTTGTTTACATGACTCTAGAGGACGAAACTACACTTTCTATATTATTTGTGTCATGGGTATATTATGTTGCTGCACCATAATACTTAAACCCAGACAAAGTCACTACGAGGGTATAAGGATTATAATAATAATAATTAAAATGCTTATAATGCTCATTTGAGTTTCTAAATTTTAATTAAGCAAATTAAAACAGTAAAAAGACAAACTTAAAGTTGACAAAATATAAAATATTTGCCAAATATGGTACTCTTGGGATATGACAGTCGAGAGGGTTTAATATACAATATACATATGTATATGTATAAAGTTCTGCGTGTGATGCAATATGTGCACTGTTCGTGGCTGTGAATTGTATAATAACATGACTGGGAATGTGAATTAAGAAAGATATACATATACGTCTACTAATGAGCTCAGTTTGTAAGTTATTTAGTTGTATCTTAGTTAAGATGCTGATCGTATATACCTACTTTGCAGAAAAAACAAAAGGACGAAGGTAACAAAGAACAGATAATAATATAGGTATACGTACATAAGTATTTTTGTATGTAGAACTTAGAGGACCTTGAAAGAAGCGTTTAAATGATGGATCTAAAAAGTAAAATATTAGCATTCTAGAGGGTAAAATGGCATAGTTGCTATCTTAGAGCAGTAGGTAACTTATATTTATCTTCACTAAAAGAAAACCGTCAGATAAGGAGCTAAGACAGGTCTTGTTTTTATTTTCATATATGAATTCGGGTGACAATGACACGTGAATGTAGTTCTTGATTGCTGACTAATAGGTGCGTGCTAGACGCAGCATTTTTAATTGTGTATTTAAATTATAAGTAACTCCTAGGTTAAGTTAAATGCCATCCAGGAAATTTTAACGAGATCCACTACACTATACAAACACAATTTCTTTCCTATATATTCTTCTATTCCTTCTAATTTTAGTCATGCAGTTCAGATTACATTTAAAAAAATTATATATTTAATTTGAAGATATAACAGAAAATATTATATACAACATTTTATTCAATTTCAAATAAACACGTCATTTTAGTTGATTTAAAAAGATTCAATGATATTTTAAAATAAAATTTTATTATTTTAAGAAAATTGAAGACATTTGAAATGGCCACGTGTGAATTTCTACCAAGCTAGTGTTATTCCAACATTGAATCTGTATATATATTATGTCCCTCAAGTTAGCAGACCAAAGACAGCAAAACAAATTTTTTGAGACGTCATCATAAGGCACTAATTAAGTGCTAATTAAGTAACCAACAACAAAATTAAGTGCTCCAGGATAATTTTGGTGTGAATTAATGTTCTACTAACTTGATTTCAAGTTAGGAGACCAATTACTGGAAAATACTTAAAACGCATAAAAAAAGGTTCTAGGGTCTAGGAATCCAAAAAAAATTAAAAAAAAATTGTTTTTCAAAAAAAAATTCCCATACCTACAAAACTATGTTCTGCTAATTTTATTTCAATTTTACTCGAACAATTCAACTATTTTCGACCCAAAATATTTTTGATTAATTAAATTAAATGCTCGCCAAGCTCGAACTAGTTACCCCATATTCAAAAAAAAAAAAAAAAATTAAAAAAATTATTAATTTAAATTCCATACCTTGGCGAACTCTAATTTTTTTTTTGAAAATGGGGTGGGTACTGAGCTTGGCGAGCAATTGATTAATCAAAAAGATTTGGGTCGAAAAAAGTTGAGTTGTTCGAGAAAAATGGAAATAGATTTAGTTTAAATAGTATAAAACTTAAATAAAAGAATTTAAAAAATGTTTAATTTAAGTATTATTTAACTTTATTTATTATTATTTAATAATATCACAACATATAAAATTTTATTTTTATTTTTAATCTTCGGGCTTAATTCGTTGACTTGTAAAGTCAAGTCAAGTCAATGAATTAAGCCCGAAGATGGATTAACAAAATCCGAAACGCGTAGCTTAAAATTAAAAATAAAAATAAAATTTTATATGTTGTGATATTATTAAATAATAATAAATAAAGTTAAATAATACTTAAATTAAACATTTTTTAAATTCTTTTATTTAAGTTTTATACTATTTAAATTGAAATCGTTCATAAACACACAACATGGAGACGACACCTCTAACAAATAGATTTAGCAGAACATGGTTTTGTATGGGAAATTAGAAAAATATTTTTGTTTTTGAAAAACAATTTTTTGGATTTTTTTTTTATTCCTAGGTCACTTAAATAGCTCCTAGGTTAGGTTAGGTTATCTCCTAAAACTAGATAAAAACCTTTTTTTCTTGCTTTTTAAGTATTTTCCGGTCTGCTAACTTGAAAGAGTCCAAGTGAGATCGGCGGGACGAAACGCCAATTTTTGTACGACTAAAGGCCGTAAAAAGCAATTTTGAAACGAAACTGTTATATGAAATCTTTTACCCAAATGAGGTACCTACATATATATCTATAGTCAAAAGCTAGTCATGCTTTCTTGGCAGATCGAAGAACAGTGGCGTAGCGTTGCAGGGGCAAGGAGTGCACAGGCCCCGGGCGGCACTTTACTTTACAAATTTTCCCAAATATGGGGGGCGGCAAATCTAAACATGTATATCCGGGAGGCAATTTTCTAGGGGCGGCAATTTATCAATATATTAATCAAAACAGATGTTAATGTAAAAGATTTTTGTATGCTGTTTTTATATTTTCTTTTCATTTAGATCCAATTTTAGGGGCGGCAAATTTCCAAAAATCCGGAAGCAGTTTGCAAGGAGGTGGCAATTTTTTAAAAATATTTATCAAAACAGGCGTTAATGTACCATATAAGATTTTTGTATGTTCTGTTTTTATATTTTTTTTGACAATTGGATCCATTTTAGGGGCGGCAAATTTCCAACATTTTCGGGAGAGAGTTTGCTAGGGGGCGGCAATTTTTAAAAACATGTATTTATCAAAACAGGCGTTAGTGTTAAAAGATTTCTGTAAGTTCTGTTTATGTATTTTAGTTTCATTTGGATCCATTTTTCTTCAAAATGGTAAAAAGAAATTACTTAAAAGTTTTCGAGCGGTGACACAGCCAATAATTGCAATTCTCCTTCAATTTTAAGAAGGGAAATAAATCTACTCCGTCACTTTTGAGCTAATTTTTTTTCAAAATTTCTTTAGTCTAACCAAAATATAAAAGTAAATGCCCATGGGGACCTTATTCCGTAAAACAAAAACAATCGAACGATATCGTTTTGGCAATAGCTGTCCCCATCTTTCCCTTTTGTTGTGATAGAGATGGGTAATGCCAAAACGATATCGTTCGTTCGTTTTCGTTTTACGGAATGAGGCCCTTGTGTTATTATATTTTGCAACTATTATTCTGAATGTCTGAATCTGAATTCTATTCAGTTGTGAATAATATTATTAAAAAAAAAATTATTAAAAATATTAAAAATATGGTGTTCGGAAACATGAAATTTTCCTTAATTTTAAAACCTACTAGGGAAATTTTCGATTTGTTCACTTTTTTTACAAGTTTGCTCCGAAATTTTAGTACTGCGGTTCGAACCCTACTCGTAAGTCGTGAGAGTGAGACTACAAAGAAAAAACCTTTGGTTTCTTTTGACTAATTCGATGTGAGTTGGCTCATATAACGCTCACTTTTATCACCGAAAAATTTTAATTTTCAATAAATTTTGTAATTATTCTGAAATGTTAAATGGCACTTTCGCTTAACCTAATGTTAGCATTTTTTTTAATGTGGCAAATTTTACGAATTTTTATTACTGGTTTAAAAACTCAAAAAAAATCTATCAAAAATTGTTCTGAAAAATGTTAAAATAGGTGATACAGTTTTGCTCAGTACTTTAAAAAAAATTAAATTAGCTAGTTGTGGTAAATTTATCACTTTTTATTGGACACTTAAAAACAAGCGAACCGATTTTGATAAAACTATAGTGTTGAATACTTCAATTGTACTTCCAATAAAAAAATGACTCCGCCCCGGGCGGCAAAAACCCACGCTACGCCACTGGGTAATGCTATCTAGTGTATAGTCACTAGAACTTAGTACAATATAATTTTTTTAGATTGAGATTTTTGAATATAGGTTCTATATAATTCATCATTTTTTTCGATCAAAATTAACACGGTCATTTGTTTAATGTGACTCGGGAGCATTTAAATTATTTACATAGGTAAGCATTGTTAGTCTTACAGAGCGCATGAGTTATTTTATAATTTTTCAACTTCCAGAGTAATATTTTTCTAATTTCAATTTGACAATTAGTGTAATGTTAACGTAAACCTGTTAAAATAACAAGCGAAAATTGTTAAAGTTACAGTGACCCGTGTTAATTCATTTTTGTTCGGATGCAGTGACTTACTTCAGTATTCGATGGTTATTTTATCTTTGTTCAGGTGCCAAATTTATATTTCCATTATTACAATTTGAACAGGGCCTCTGTTCAACTTAACAAGTGGACATTGCTTAAGTCATAGTGAGCAATGTTAATTCATTTTTATTCGGTTACAGTGACTTACATTGTGTCCTGTTTATTAATTCAACTTTGTTCAAGTGCCAGAGTAATATTTCTATTATTTCAATTTGACAAGGGATCATGGAAACTTAACATTGTCAAAGTTACAATGAGTCATGTTAATTTATTTTTGTTGGGGTACAATGATTTTAATTGCGTCCTGTTCACTATTTTAACCTTTTTTAAGTGCCATAATAATATATTCATTATTTCAATTTGACAAGGGATCATGGAGACTTAACATGCGAGCGTTGTTAAAGTTGCAGTGAGCCGCGTTATTTCATTTTCATTCGGATGCAGTGACTTACAGTGTGTCATGTATTTTGTATCCTTGTTCAAGGGCCAGAGTAATATTTCTGCTATTTCAATTTGACAAAGGTTCATGTTAACTTAACAGGTGTATATTGTTAAAGTTACAGTGAGCCATATTAATTCATTTTTATTCGGGTTCAGTGACATATAGTGTGCCATGATTATTTTATCCTTGTTCAAGTGCTGTCAGTTTAATTGTAGTTTAACAAAGAAAATGTATATAGATGGTCATGTTATAGTTCAACAACATTAATTAATAATTATTATAGAAAGTTTAAGCTTTGAAAGGTGTCAGGTTGATTTTTCGCGTAACTTGTATTAATTTAAAACTTAACTTTACAATTGTATTATTGTTGTATCTTGAATCTTGATAAATATTTAACATGATTAGACATTTTTAAAAACAACAACCTGATAACTGGTTAACTTCTGTTTAATTTTATTACATGATTTTTCCATTAATTAAAATTTTAAAATATAAAGGTACCTGGCAGGCTGCACTGTTGGTTGGATGTGGAAATGCTATCCATAGAATATAGTATTACATAAAAGCCATATTTTTTAACCTATACTCAAAACGTTAACACGGTTATATAACGAAAGTCCTAAAAAATCAGGTTTATATGAATTTGTTTGTTACATAGACCTCCATATGCATTCATCAATAGTATGTTTCTTTATTCAATCTACCTACCTTACTTAACTTCTTATAGGTCATTATCTCAGTCATGTCCAAACGAAACGTTTAAACGAAGAATTTAAATACTTCAATTTGGCAAAAAAAAAAAACACACGAAACTCGTTTATGAACCTTTATGGTCAATAAAGGATTCAGGCAATGAAGATAAATAACTGACGGCGTGGGGCGGCGGTGAAGACTTAAGTGCGCTATACAATTTGTGCTGAGCTTGTGACTCAAGAGCCCAGAACCTCCGCAAAAGTTTACCTATATTGGTACGTCTTTTTTTTTTTGCGGTTCGGCCTGACTTGAGGCAGTAAGTGGATTTTAATTTCGATTAAAATTGGGCAATGGGAATGCACTAATTGAAGTAGTGAACTCCACAATAATTTCTCATTGAAAGAAAAAAAAAACTAAAGAGAACGATAAAATGTATTGCAAATAAAAAATACATGAATAACCTTTAGAGAGGAACAACCATAGCTACTATATATATATGAACTGGAGGCTGAGAGCTGCAGTTTGAGGGTATATAAGGTTCCAAATTTAATTTTGTGGCGCGGTTAAATAACAAAGTGCAAAGTGAATACGTTTTAAATTGCTTCACATATAGAAGCGAAATATGTACCTATAGGATTCCGATTTGGCTGTTAGGTTTTTGTTTTTTTTTATTGTATCCTTTATGCAGTCACCACCACAAGCAACAGATGTAAATTGTTTTGGAATTAGTTTTTCGATTGGTTTGTTTGTTTTATTGATTTTGAAAATTTGAACTGTGAATTTTTATTGTCTGCGAACGAAGTCATTCGAATGAATACAATTTCAAAACCATTTGATTATTGTTTTTTTGGGGGGTTTCAATTTACAAAGAATATTCCTGTAGGCTTGGATGATTGCAAGAAAAACAGGATTCATATTTTTGGTTCAATTTGTTGGGCAAAAAAAATTAAAACCGTTTGGTCTTTGCTCTTGGGTAGTTTGTTGGAAAATTATTATTAATCAAAATTGAAACTAATTAAGTCTCAAACTATTCTTTTGTTTTAAATTTATCAAACAAATGTTGCTACATACATACATGTTAAGCTTTTTTTTCAATTGAGGAAAAATATTTTGAAGTAAAATAAAATCCATAATTGTACAAAAAACCTACAAACATATGAATTCAATTCGGGCGTCTTCGCAATAATAACTGTATTTTAGTTGAAAAAAAAAGTTTATACCATTTACTGAAAACTTCAACTTCAAACTATTCATTTTGGTATATTTTATTCGAATATCCCACAAATTGTTATATTTTTCCGTCAAATATCCCACAAAATAAGTTCTAACAATCTATACGCCTTTTTTTCTGAAACTAGTTAACCTTTTATGAGAATTAAGTAATATTTCTGATGGCATATTTTATTCTAACAGCCAAAAATTTGATTTATTTTTTTCGTCGAATATCCCTCAAATAAAGTGCTAACAAACTCTACGAGATTTAGTTTTTTCTTTAAATCCATAAAAAACTCTACGGTTAACCATTTTCGAACTAAGTAGTTTTTCAGATGGTTTAGTTTTTCGAATATCCCACAAATTAAAAGTATTTTTTTTTTTAATATCCCAGAATTTCAACGAACGTGAATTTTTTTAATCCATAAATTTATGGTTGACCGATTTCTGAAACTATTTAGCTAGTTTCGAAATAATTATTCTCTCAGATGTCATTTTCTATTCGAATATCCCATAAATATGGTGATACTAACAGTAGAACGATCTTGAACAAAATTTAAAAAAATATAACATTAAAATCTTTGACTGCATTAAAACAAGTAAACTTTTATGCCGATTTAATGGCATTTCAAATGGCAGGTATATTATAATATTTGTGAATATCCGACAATTTAAATGTTAAACCTTGATAAACTTTAACCACTGATTAAAAAAGCTCATTGACGGATCAATTTTTGAAAGTAGATGTTTCGCGAATGACTGACATTGTGAATTGTAATTTTCCGAAAATCCCATATTATATGAAGTTCCAAGATCCCGCAGCCACCAAAAGTGGAATAAATACTCATGTTAAGCTGATTCCCGTGAAATCATTTCCCTGCAACACCGAAATACACTTTTAACTGAACTTTTAGATTATTATTTTGCGAATATCCCATATATGAGGTTCTTAGAACCCGGAACCACCAAAAGTTAAAGTCAGATTCCCGTAGTGTGAGGATACCGAAAACCACTTTTAACTGACCTTTTAGATTGTCATTTTGTGAATATCCTATATATGTACATGTATCAAGTTCTAAGATGTTTCAGCTACCAAAAGTGGTCTTAGTTCCTATATGAAGCAGGTTCCCTTGGAGTAATTTCCTGCACTTCAAAAACCTACTTTTAACTGACCTTTTAGAGTTTTTTTTTTCGAATATCCCATATATGGGGTTTTAAGATCCCGAAGCTCACAAAAGTGGAATAAATAATCATATGGAGCAGATTTCCCTGGTAGTATTTCCCAGCACTGCCAATTTCCACTTTTTACTGACCTTTTAGATTGTTATTTTGTGAATATCCCATATTTATAAGATCTCAGAGCCACCAAAAATGGAATAATATTTTATGTGAAACAGATTCTCGTGGAATCATTTTCCTGCACCACCAAAAACAACTTTTGACTGACCTTTTAGTTTGTTTTTTTTCCTACGAATATCCCATATATGAGGTTCTAGGATCCCGGAGTCATCAAAAGTTGAATAGATACCCACGTGGAGCAGATTTCTGTGGAATTATTTTCCTATACCACTAAAATCTACTTTGTACTGACATTTTAGATTGTTATTTTGCGAATATCCCATATATGGGGTTCTAAGATCCCGAAACCACCAAAAGTTGAATAAATTCTCATGTGGAGCACATTTCCGTGAAATTATTTCGCTACACTGCCGATTTCCACTTTTTACTGACCTTTTAGATTTTGTTATTTTGTAAATATCCCATATTTGAGGTTCTAAGATACCAGAGCCATCAAAAGTGGAATAAATACCCCTGTGAAGCAGATCCCACTTGGAATCATTTCCCTGCACAAACGAATCCCACTTTTGACTGACCTTTTAGATTGTTTGTTTTTCGCGAATACCCCACATATGAGGTTCTTAGATCCCTTAGCCACCAATAGTGCAATAAATACCTATATGGAGCAGATTCACGTGGAATTATTTCCTCACATCACCAAAACCCACTTTGTTAGACTTCTCCATAAACGTATAATGTTAATTTTGATTAAAACCTCAACAAAGAAAAAATTTGCCCTAAAGAGCTTTAAGAAAAAATGTAATACCTACGTAAAAATATATAAAATTTAAACCTAAGGCTGAACCTAGAAATGCTTGGACTCTTGATTCGGTACCTATATATCTTAATCTTTTTCCTAACAAAGTCGTCGTTCTTCGTGCTACCAATATGATGTCAGCATCAACATAGTAGGTAAGGTTTCATAATAATCGTCATCATCATCATCAATATTATAAAGAACCATTATAACCATCTTAAGTATCCAGAAGTAGAGTCAAAGTATCCTCTATAATATCATTGGAAAAAAATGTTTCAAGCCACATATAGGTATAGATACAATCTTGTCGTCTTCTCGCCTACTATATAATGCCATCATTGCAGGATTTTTTGTAACTTAGCCAAATGCATCTAACGACGATTTTTTTACCTATATACCTGAATATATATTAAGGTACGTGTATATACATCTAGTAGAATTCAAACACTTGGTGGTGCCAGTTAAAGAATAAGAGAGAAGAAAAAATTGAAGTCAAGAGAATGTTTTTTCTTCACCATACTACACAATACTCGAACGCCTTGTTCGGACTGTGAATGCCAAGCCAACTGTAGAACACATCCCAGCATCTCAAGCTATCAAGAGATCAACGACATCAGCATCAGCCACCACCATCACATACGGCATAAGGAAGGTAGGTACTGGTACATGTGTAATTGCAGGAAATCCAGCTGAGGTATAAGGATGCGAAAGAATATAAGGTGGCTAGTTGAACGCCAGGCAGCCAGAAGTATCATCATCATCATCATCATCAACATCAAACCAAAGCCCCTATACCTATATATGCGGTGGCACAATTCGGAAGAAAGCGCACCGCAGCACCGCACAGTGCATCGGCAATTGAATAGGTAGCCAAGAAGTAGAAGAAGAAGAACGTCTTCAAGACAGGCATCAGACATTTTAAAGGGATATATGTATAAAGAGAAGAAAATGTTGAAAATGAACAAAAAAGGAAAAAAAATATGGACGCTTTTCACCTGGTTATGGCAGAATTGCTGCAATTATCATTACCAGACCACATTAAGGCAGTTTAAAGGAATATTCCAGCTTTCTCTTCGGGTATACCTACCTACCTATGAGGGTACAAGCTGGATAGTTTACCAAACTAATCCACGAAGCGATCAACTAACTCCGGCAAAGACCACGACCACGATGACGACAAACGACAACGACAACGACGACGAGACCCTAGATGGCGTCGTTTTATATAGGTATAAGAAGTGTTCATTGTTCTGCTATATCCGGTTGTGGCGAAGATGCATCAGCGGCGCGTTCGCTGGCAAGAGGCATACGGTCAAGCGAAAAAGACGGATAATATATAGAAAAATGTCGGCCACAGTTTCACACAAAAGATTGTAAATATAATATGTAAGTTTTTTGTGGTTATTCAAAAAATTAAACTCTCATGATACACCAAATTAGAATGATTGACATCAAGCTATTGCGCTTGACCATCATTCTATTGACGCCTGGCTATACTTCCACAAAGAAGATTGTTTTTGTTTTTTTGTTTGGATTCTTTCTTCTTATTTTTTTTTTTGATATTTGTGTAGTCTGTCGTCTGTCATTCGAACTGGCCACTTGAAAATGAGAAAAATAAACTTCCCGACTTGGTGTTGGATTTCATGTTTATTTTTATTTTTTTTCTATTTGATGTTTTCATCAATTTATACGAGATTTGTTAAATATTTTTCTTTCAGACGACAAAAAAAAATGACACAGCACAAACATAAATATGAAGTTGTTGTCATATTGACTAAGAGTTTTTTTTTTTTTTTAATATGTGTAAGAATTTGTATTTTTTTAGACAAGAAAATGAGCTCTTATTTTCCCATTTGTTATTCTTAGGACGAATCTGTCAACTAGACGTAGCACTTTGTAATTTTTCAAAGATGAGGATTATATAGACTCGTAAACTGTTGAACTGGTTTTTACTGAAACTTTAAAAGTTTTTTCCTCTTACCAGCGAGATGAAAATTTAGAAAGTTGTTTGACCAAAAATTCACCCACTGCCACGCCCACTTTTATCATACTTTAGTTTGATTCTTATTAAACATCATAAGAACGTTGAAATTAATTAATCTCTGTTCAACCTTAAACATATGATATTAGTTATTTTTCCCGCCCTCTAGCACGCCCACTTTTCTTATAGATATTAGAATTTTTAGCGTATATAATGTCCTTAGAAGGCTAACAGCATTTCATAAAATCGCTCATAAGTTAAAAATAATTTAATGTGTATTTTTTTTTTGGAACTCCTAATACCACGCCCATCTATGATTCCTCTTTTCATAACATCTCTAGAAAGTTGGAATTTTTTAGTTGAAATTTCTTGAACCAAAAGCAATGTTAAAAATAAATCTTAAGGGTCCCGTAACATTTGTAGGTACATATAAGATTTGAATTTTGTTAATTTTTTTTTTTTTCCTTTTTAGGATGTCACCGATACCATAAACAGTTCCTACTTTATTAGGCACAATTAATTATTACACTGAGAGATTTATGCGTGTGCAACTCCTATAGTATGCGTATGTGGGAGTGTTAGTATATGAATAAACAAAAACATTTTCGGGTTTGAAATTTGGCCGCCATCTTAGAAAAAAGAGTGTAAAAGGATTTTCACCATATCTTGAGAACCATAAATTCCACAAATAAAATTTCACCACATTTTTGTAGAAAATTAAATCGTCTACAATTTTGGTTAACATACCTTTTTTTTACAGGTAAATTGAAAATAAAAAACTAATAGTTAAAAATAGAAGAACATTTTCAAAAAAAATTTCATTAATTAAATCAATAAATAAAAGATAATAACCTTTAAATTATATTTTTCTTGAAAACGTTTTCTGTTTTTAGTTCTGAATTCTACTCGAGATGATAAATGACTAGGATTCCAGATGACATCTGCATATTCAAGGTTAGCCCTAACTAAGGTATTATGTATGTATATTGTATATATAACGAGACAAGAGTGTATAGGGGTCGAAAAAATCAGTTGAGTTTCTTTTTCTAAACTTTAACATTGACTTAGCTTTAGCGACAATTCCATCGACATGCGGAGCAAATGAAAACTTTGAGTAAAATGTAACACAACAATCTTTTACTTTAACAGTTCTCTGAAGATGAATTCATTCTATGGGAAATACAGAAACTCGTAGACAAAAGTGTTTCCTAGAGAGAGAAATTACAAAACTATTTTTAACATTGAGTTTTAAGCAGTTTAACATACACAAGCGAGATAAGTAATCAAGATTCATTCGAAGTTTAAGACAGACATAATCACATGTTACATACTTTTAAAAATAGTTTGAAATCATCAGCATATTATATAACACACTGACTAAATTTAATATAGTTAAGAATATCATCAATAATAAATATAATAAAAAGGAGAGGACCTAGGTTACTGCCTTGAAGAGCACCTGAAATATATTTAATTTATCTTGATGTATTTTTTTGAATTTTCACTTTTTGCAAACTAGGTACTCAATTAAGAAGGAATAAATCCATTGAATTTAGTTGGAATGAATACCAAATACTTCAAGTCTACAAAGCAATATTATGTTGTGTGTAAAGCTTGTTAAAATCCATATAAATAGCATCCAATTGACTTTAGCTTTCAACAGTATCAACTTAAAAAGAAGAAAAACATGAGAAGTTGATTATTCCAGCTTAGTAATTGCTGATAACTTACATATTCTCATATAATATTCGGCATGGATTTGAAAATTGGAATCAAGAAAAAAGATTTCCAAAGAGAATTTGGGCATTTTTTTAAGACTAAGGGGCCAGTTATAGCTTTCATTGAAAACGATCATTGAAAATTTTAATTGTCAATTTTGAGGCCTTAAGAAAGGAAAATCAGTGTTTATGTATAAGCCAAAATGAAGGTTATGACTTAATTATTATATTTAGCTCAAAAAAATCTTAATTTTGGCCCAAGATTGCGCATAAAATAATTTGTATTTTTTCAATGATTGAACTACCTTACCATTGGTCATGGAAAACTTTAAAGTTATTGTATGTGAAAAGTTTGGCCGAAATGGAATTTTTTTTTTGGATATAAATAATAATTGAGCCATAAGTTTTATATTGGCATCAAAATATTAACTTGTTTTTTGTTCTAAACGCCTCAAAATTAACAATTAAAGTGTTCAATGATCGTTTTCAATGAAAGCTATAACTGGCATCTAAAGCAGTAACACCATCAACATTTTACATTTGGTTTAAGACCTTTTAATCCCTCTAAGACTTCATGGAAAACTAACCGTATAGATTCAATATCCATTTTATTAGCCGCATTTTCAGACGATGTGACAAGGTTTCTCTGTAAGAAAGAACAAACAGACTCGAACTTGAGCAAAAAGCTCAAGAGTTTGATCAATACAGTAGATTGTAATAATAATTTGTATATAATTTTTTGAAAAAAAAAATTCATCAATTAGTAATTCAACCATATCATACACAATTTTTTTTAAACATTTGAACATGTATATAGGTTTATGCATATACATAATGTAAATATGTAATATGTTTATGTATATCATGCAGTTTCGTTGGAAAGGTATACAGGAATCACATTTTAAGTTGACTTAAGAAATCACCTAAAAGAAGAATCATTCTAATTATCCTAAAATAGGTTTCAGAATCTGTTGTGCTAACGTTTTGCCTATGCTGCTGCCTTGATACTATTCGTGGAATTTTCAGTTTCTAATCTGGAACATTTAGTAAGTTTTGTGTGATGATTTTTTTTTTTCGAATTCCTTGGAACGTTTTTGATGTTAATTCCACACGCTCCAATCCAGATACTAAGTCGCATGAAGAGGATTGTAAGATCTTACAAAGTGTTAATGTATATACGTGCCTAAACAAAACGCTCAAACAAAATAGATCTTAAAAAGCAGCTATGGCTTCGATGAAGTTGCAGAGTCCTTATCACTACACAACTCTTCCAAACCATTAATTATCGCTTTAAAAATTTCCTTAAATCTGATCAACCCATCATGGTTTTCCACCCAGCTAGTTTCACACATTGCAGTTAAATTTTTCCAGTTATTTTGCGGATAATTCTGTTTAATGAATTCCTGCAACAAATGTGTGCGCGTTCAACGACAAACTTTCAGGATATTTTTTAAGATTTGCATCACCACACTGTTGTGATGACAACTGTGTGCACACTAATTGCAAAATGTGCATGGACCGCTATACCGTATGGAGTTGATGCAAAAGGGGTTATGTCGTTTGCGGTTTTATTTAAAAATTGTCAGGGTGGGTACGGTAGGTGCCTTACTATGTTCATTAAAAATTATGAAGAAACCTAGATATACTTTTTATACTAAAATCAGAAAATTTTGAACATTATTAATAGCTACAGCAGACATTTGAGTAAAATATCATACCTACTGAAGAGAAAAAGTGTGATCTAGAAATGCACTCCTCAAAAATTTCGGGGGGGGGGAGGGGTCAAACCCCTGTGATCCCCCCCCTGGATACGGTCTTGAGCCAAACCACATGAAAGTAAATGATAGCACTGTATTATTCAATCTTCCAACCAACTAGGTATGGCTCTGAACTAAATCTAAAGTTTTATTCTGTTTTAGTACCTAATAAGATAGTTTTTAGCCTTTCAAGTGTGAAACGAATGGAATTTGTGATTTATTTTTTGTTTAAAAATAATTATTGTTTTTGTCAAAAATCCTGCAGTTTTGAAAACTTAAGATTATCTTTCATTTTCAAATCTACTCCGGAAATTTTCAATTTAATCCACTTAAAAAAAAAGCTGCTCCGAAATTTTACTACTCAGGTTTCAACCCTGCAGTGTGTCAGTCTTAACCATAGGGGATTGGAGACATTCTTTTTCGTTCTAAAGCGTATTTAAAATCATATTTTTTTTTTATTTATAGAATACCTACTCTTGTAGAAAACTACACATCTTCTGTATTTGTCAAAAAAATCACCTAAATATGACGAAATACCCTAAAATAGCATTTTTAAAATAAATCCAGCATTACCACGACTTTGATTTGCTGTACTTTTGTATCCAAAAGAGTTTTTAATCTGAAATTTGTTTAAACAATTGTCGCTCGACGTTCTTAAAAAAAGTTATGTCGCTGGATTTAATTTAAATCCTCTTTTCGATAAAAAAAAGTACAAATCAACATCTTGGTTACGCTGTATTCATTGATGGAATGCAATGTTAGAGATTTTTCGAAACAAAAAAAAAATTTCAGAATTTTTTTTTCTTTCACGACAAATTCACGATATTAAATGAAACACTTTATTTTATTTTTTTTTAATTTTTTTTTGAGGGGTGGTAATGCTAAGTTGACCGTCAAAGTTAGCATTACCAGGGGTTATTTAAAAAAAAACAAGCTCGACATTTTTTTTTGTTTCACGACAAATTTACGACAAATTCACGACATTTAATGACATAATCAATTTTTTTTTTGGAATATTTTTTGAGGGGTTGTAATGCTAACTTGACCGTCAAGTTAGCATTACCAGGGGTTATTTTTTTAAAAACGCGCGCCACAAATTTGTTTCTTTCACGACAAATTTACGACAAATTCACGACAATTAATCCAATTGTTAGAATCTTAAAATTTTGAAATGGTAATGCTAACTTGACAGACATAAATTTGATTGATATAGTACTTCTAAAGTTGTATTTTACGAGGAAATCCTTTTTAAATTGGCAATGACCCGAAAGATACTTCCAATTGCATTTAGATAATTAGAAATATCGAAACGAATTTTACAACTCACTGAATCCATTCAAAATATATACCTACCTAATATAAGTCTACCAATTAAGCTTTTTAACCTCAGCCACCATCACCGCCTCCGCGCCGCCATATTGAATAAAATTCAATACTTATCCTCAAACTCAAAAGAATATAATATAATTATATGGTATAGGTACATTTGCCTATTAATATAACATCGCACATTATAATTAAATTCCTTGCGAAACGATGAGCTGAGCATACGCAATTATATACCGTAAGGAAGGCAAAAAAGGATGGTCGTATAATTTCGTCTTAACGCATATCATATATAATATGTAGGTATATACCTACCTATATAGTCAAAGTTTTCCAAAGGAAAGAATCAAGGGTTGAAAAACGATTCTTGAACAACGAAAAATATACATTAACCCCTTCTTTTTGTTTTTTTAATTGAATTAGTTTTTAAAAGAGCCTTCTTATATCTTTTAGTATTCGTATATACATTAATAGTTTAAGGTGTTTAGCTTTCTTCATCATACATGGGTCGTTGGCTGTCTTGGTTCAAATTATAAATGCGATAAAGTCAAGAAACCTAAAAAATGAAGAAAGGAAAAGAGAGCTTATCTATTCTGAACTGCCGCCGCCGCGCCAACACTGCTTGGCTTCTATTTTTTTTTCCAAAAAATTTCCATCATCCGATCCATATCCGAATGTGAGTTGGGTTTGAATTTGTCCATTAATATTAGATATAAATAAATGCACACCATTCAATGGCAAACCGGATGAATCCACCTGCTTTTGAAATTAAGCAGACATACCTATATAGGTGGCATATACAAGATAGGATTTTGTTGTTTTTTTTTTTTTCATTTTGTAAAATTGGGGTTGCAGTTAATTTATGCAGCAATGACGATAAGAACCTTTGTCGGCGAAAAGTGTTCGTTTAATAAAGGACCTAAGGAGAAAGAGACATAGAGAGAGGAAGAGATAGAGGTAGAGAGCATGAATGTCATTGATATAATATATAAAGGGAGATTATTTCAAGGGAGGACAATGTCAGGTCAGCAGTAAAAATAGTTTAACTACTGTTACTATCTGAGAACAGCCTCCAATTTGCTCATACAGGGTGGTTCTAGTTTTACCTCAAATGTTTTAACAATGAAGATAAAAACTAGTTTTAGAGCGAATAGTTTGTATAACATTCTATCAGTCGGAATTAAGTTGACCTATGCACTCAGAACATTTTGTCATATTTTATTTGTAATCAAGGCTGCTCAAGTTTATTTAAATTTAAAACATAATTTAATATTTTAGCCCTTCGCTCCCATTTCGCAACTTTTATATTATTTAAATTGTTTTATTTCAATTCCTATTGGTCTGACAAAAAGTATCCGAATGAAAAACTATATACCAATTTATAAAAATAAAATTTTTTCGAAAATTGGTTATAAATGGTAGGATTTTCGATTGTTTTAAAAACAGTTTAATTAATATTTATCAATTTTTGTATGAAAAATGTTTCAAAAAGTTTCAAAATAATTTTAAAAAAAGTTTAAATTTTTTTTTTTTTTGAGAACTTAAAAACGACTTTATCGATTTTTATTAAACTTGGCCATTTTTCAACATTATCTAGCAGATTTTAAATTAAAATTATTCATATACATAACCAAAAATAACGGTACCTACCATACAAGTGTAAGGAACCGGTAAGGAAAATCTCATTTTTCTCAAAAACAGCTCCTACGGTTTTCATTTCTTTTCTTATTTCTGTGTGATAATACGATCTATAATTTATTTCAACAAAAATTTTATCTATCGATTAAAAATGGTATCTCTCATAGAAACATTTTTTTGCTTTTCGACTATCTAATTATCTGTTCATTCGAATTTAATAAAATTTTTAACACAAGAGCTTCTAATAAATTTGAATAGTATTGCATATCAAAATTTTTAAAAATATATAAATTTTGGATTTTATGGAAATTATTTTTTGAAAATTGATACATACTTCGAAAATTGGTGGATAATTTTTATTTTAAATTAAATTTTAAAATCTGCATTAATAAATTAAAAAAAAATATGTAGGTACCAATTTTTTTTTCTAAAAATCTTTACAAAACTTTAGTTTTTTTTTTCTAATAAATAAAGATTTATTAAAGAATTAGATTTAAATTTAGATCGCGTTGGATTAAAAAAATTTTAGAAATATTTTAATCACATTACTTATATAAATTGATTTTTTACACTATTTGCGGTTTAAACTGTATAAGTTCCATTTCCATGCATACATATGCACAACACGGTCATTTTTATGTAATCACATACATTCTACCTTAAATATACATTCATACCTTAAATTTAACTACGTTTTGGCATGAAGTTGAAGATCGCTGCATCCGAAGTTTTTTTTTTCTTTAGACTTGAAGCCCTCGATAATGGTTGAAAATATTTAAAAACCAAATTGTTGAGGGCAAGTTTTTCCAGGGGCGATGTGCGTTACTTTTTTTGAATTGAACCTCTTCATATTTTGTTTAACTGATTTTCTAAACTTTTAAGTTATATTTTTTTAAGACGTGCAGCTAGTCCATAATAAATGTTTTATAAAAAAAATTGCACTATTTAGAGCATACGTTTCTCAAGGGGCGATATTCCTTATTTCTTTTATTTTTTTGTATTAAGCTTTTTTGACCGCATGAAACTTAAAAGAAAATACAGGCAAGTTTAGACCCTTAAAACTTTGGATCAACGAATGATAGATACAAAAAAATTACATGCACAAATTAGATTTTCCAAACTCTAGATGCGATGTTTTTTATTTTTTTTTTTTTTTCATGTTTTTATATTCATTTTCTATTCTAGAAATTTTTTTTTAATTTGCCCCTCTTACCTAAAGGGATGGACAAATAGAGTGGACCGATATCTTAAATCATGTGCATATAATGTACCAACAATGAAAAAAAATTGATGCTTTTATCACAAAATGCAGAATTTTGGAATTAATTCGCCCAACATACATAGAAAATTAAAACCCTTAACTCTTCTGATTGGTTTATTTCAAAAACCGTTATTTGTATGAAAAAAAGTATATTAATTTTTTTTGTAGGAAATATTTCAAGCTACAAATTAGTCTGTAACATTTTTTTTGTACAACTTACCATTTGGGAGTTATTACTGAAAAACCATTTTGGGGGGCCTTCAACCCCCCGTAAAATTGTTAGCGGCGCTCATATCGATGGGGACTTTTGACAGTTTCTTAAGAACACCATGAGGAAGCTATATACCAAAATCCAGCTTTCCGGCGATTTTTTCCCAGTCAAATGCTTTATTGACTTGACTAATAAAGCTATCATGTAGATTTAACAATTATTTTTTGTTACTTCTACAGGACATAACGTTGAAATCTTTTAAAATATTTAACATGATCAACTGTGAGTTGTGAATATAGTGTTACCCAGACGTCGCATTTTATTTTATTAAAATTATATAACAAATCATATTTATTTTCTCATGTCACATGTCTCTTTTTATTTTGTTTAACGTACCTATTTCAACGCTTATTTACGTTTCTTCACGCACTCAATCGCCAAAAGACAAAATAAGGATTTTTCCGTGATTTCAGAGTTTAAAATCGCATTAAATGCTGCTGAGTAAAAATTTTGTTTTAATTAGTTTATAAATTAAGAAGAATTTTCAAATATCCCTTTCTTTGTAGAAATTCCAAAAGTAAATTTTTCAAAGTATCAAAACTTATAAAACAAAAAAAATTTAGAAATAAAAGTTTCCCACTAAACGAGTCATGAATTAAAACTTAAAAGAAAAAAATGTCCCATATCCTGAGACACAAAACTGTCCAATTAATGGTAGCATCTGTTGCAACATTGTTTCGAACATCCCACATTCCCATGTAAAGACCATATTAAATCCTTATATGTGTATATACATATATATGTCGGCATCTTTTAAATCGGTCAACCAGCATTGAGCACAGATATACATGGATTGCAAGAGTGTGACTTGGGTCATCTATGGTAAAATCCAAACTTGTACATAAATATATTCCTACATCCTAAGTCCTAACTATGCATCTTCGCATCAGTTACATGAGAAACAAGCCTCAAAAATACCACAACACACGCTTTGGTTTTGGCATCATTTTATACTTTCACTCCGTTTCCCCTTTAATCCTGTTTATTATTATTATTCGTCTCACACTAAATGCAGAAGCATATTATTTCGCATCTCAAAAACACCCATTTCATGTATCTCTATATAAATATATATGTATGAACGCAAGTAAGTATATGATACATGTATATTGGGGATATTTGAATGTGGACATCTTCATGTCCAATTAAGTTCTAGAAAGGATATTCATACATACAATGATGGACAGAACACGGATGGCATTTATGTGTTGCCTTTGCCGCATAAAGTTCTTGTAATATTGGTTAACTTGGTTATATAAGGGAAGAGACGTCATATTAAAAAGACGACGAGAGACAAGAACAGATTTTCATAATCCTGATCATAATCCAAATGTAAATGATATAATATTACATATATAGACAGACACACATATGGGTTAATCCTGGAAGAAGACATAGGCATATAGGGATAAAAAGACACTAAAATATTTCTTCGTCTTTTATTATGTAAGAAAAAATTTTCATAACAAAAAAAAATAATTTAAAGAATTTAAGATGTCCGTGCAGATAGCATTGCCATTTCAAAACTTTTAGGGTCCAAAAATTATTTTAACTGTCACGAATTTGGCGTAAATTTGTTGTAAATTTGTCGTAAATTTGTCATGAAAGAAAAAAATTGTCCCGCATTTGTTTTTTTTTTTTTGTTTACTAAATTCATTCCTATGGTAATGATAATTTGTTTTTTTTTTTTTCAATAAATTGATTCCTGGTAATGATAATTTGTCAGTCAAGTTAGCATTACCACCCCTTAAAATTTCCTTAAAAAAAGAAAATGTGATGAATTGTGGTGAATTTGTCGTAAATTTGTTGTGAAAGAAAAAAAATTGTTTTTCATGTTTTTGAAAAAAATAAGTCATGTCATATAATAATTACCATCCTTTTAAAAGAATTTAAATAAAGGAGATGTGATTAACTGTCGTGAATTTGTCGTAAATTGTCTGTGAAAAAAAATTGTCTTGCTTGTTTTTAAAAAAAGATTTAGATTATCCACTCTTGAAATTGAACTTAAATAAAGGAAATGTGATTAATTGTCGTAAATTTGTTGTAAAATTATCATGAAAGAAAAAAATTTTCGCGCTTGTTGACTGTCAAGTTAGCATAACAACCCCTCCAAACTCAAATCAAAAAAACGAATGTGGAAACAATTGTCGTGAATTTGTCGTAAAATTGTGATCATAGAAAAAAATGTACACTTGTTTTTTTTTTCTTTAAATAACACCAGGTAGGTAATGGTTATTTAAATGTCAAGTCAAAATGAATTAAAAAAAGAGTATATATATGATTTACTGTAATGAATTTGTTGTAAATTTGTCGTAAAAGAAAAAAATTGTTACACTTGTTGACATCAAAAAATTTATAGGGGTATTCCCGATCCGATGCAAACTGGTCTTGCATCATAGCAAAAGTGCAAAGTTTTTTTTACAATGGGGTTAGGGTATAGCAATTTTACACTTTTGCATTTTTGCAATGATACAAGACCAGTTGCATCGGATCGGGAATACCCCTTATGTGTTAACAACTGTCATAAATTGTTTGTAAAATTGTCATGATAGAAAAAAATTGTTGCACCTGTTTTTTTTTTTTTAATAATACCTGGTAATGCTAACTTTACTGCCAAGTGAAAATAAACTAAAAAAAATTTGAGTATAGGTATGTATGTGATGATGTATGTCGTAAATCTGTAGTGAAAGAAAAAAAACTATCGAATCTGTTTTTTTTATAACCTCTAATAATGCTAACTTTACAGTCAGCTAACTTTTAAGTCAAGTTAATCAAAATGAACTTAAAAAAGGAGTACGTGATTAACTGTCGTAAATTTGTCGTGAAAGAAAAAAATGTTTAATGCTTGTTTTTTTTTCTTTTAATAATCGGTGTTAATGCTAATTTGACGGTAATGTTAATATTAACACCCTTCATAAACATGTAAAATAAACTCAAAACAGAAAATTATTATGTAACAAAGTGTCGTAAATTTTCAGAAACAAAAAATTAATTTTTTGAGTTTTGTTAGTTTCCTTTTAAGCCCATGGAATGAGAGAAACAGTTCGCCCATACAGGTAAACTCTTTCTCTGCCTAAACAAAGTAATATGACTTAATAATACTTTGATGATTTATCAATAAATAAAATGCTGAAAGTCAAACAAAATTTGACAAAAGATTTATTCATGAAAAACCATTAACTAATCTTCATATATACCTTTTCTATAAATTATTGTTTTCGATTAATTTCCATTTTATGTCATTGTGATTTCCAATTAAAATTTTCCAATGACATTTATTCGACAATGAATTCGTAAACGAATTCAAAAAAAAAAAAAAAAAAAAAAACATATACAAATCTGATAAATACAAATCTTCATTCACATAAACAACATTCAAATTCAACTTTCTTCTTTTTTTTGATTTTACAAAATTGGAGCTCAAGATGACTATCTGCCAAATTTACTCACACAATAAATCTAAAATGGAAAATTTAAATAAATCAGATTCACTGGAACAACCGCACCATCCAACCAACCATTCCATCTCCGCCGCCGCATAAACCTTTTTATACACTTTGAGACTTGAGACATATGAGCATTATGCACGCCCATCATTTGATTTATAATATATAGGTAGGATATTCTCAGGTCGTGTGTTGTTGTGTCTCTCTTCTATGCCATACAATATTTATAAGCCATCTGACAAAAGTTATCACATATCTATCTAAGAGTAGATTCGACCCGTATCTGGTTAAAGTCCAGACAAACCTTACCCACATTTTTGACATCCGATATTATTTTCTTCTCAAACCTGATAATCATCTTGTTTATACTCGTACTAGGTTCACCCCTTTTTTTTTCTTTTTTTGCTGTATATTCCTGAAACTGATGTCTTCTCAAGTCTTTCGATAAAATAAAAAAAAACTATTGAATAATGAAATCAGATGTCTTGAGATTATGTTCAAACAATAATACATAATTATATTATTCATATCACGCCTTTATATATGGGGTGTCTCACTGATGTCTCCACCGCAAATAAGATGTTCTAGCTGAACACTGACACACCACAGGAGGTCAATGAAATTAATTTGTATCTGTCTTTTAAACTTGTTTTTAAGTATCCCACTGTGCAAACTATTATTTTAAAATATACACAATACACATAGGTATAGTTTTATTCATGTATTTTTTTTTTCTTATAAAATGCAAATTTCCAATAAACCTACCAGTCTATAAATGGTCGGAAGAATGACGATAAGGTATGTTAAACTCATTAATTAAAATTGGCAGTTTATAATTATTTTATTTTAATTTTTAATGTGTTTGCTACATTAGTTAAAAATGAAAACAAACATAATTAGATAAACACCCATGTTGTTTTTAAACAGAAAATTAATTTAGAAAATCAATTATATTATTTAAATTTTTGTATCAAAACATTAACAATAAAAATAATTTATATACCTATCCTACCAAATACAACTTTTATAGAGTTTTTTTTTAACTAACATCCATATTATTCACTCGATTAATCCTGATGTAATTTAATTTGAATTCTATAATTAAATTCGATTCCGTATTATTCACTCGAAATTTACACTTTAATTAAAGGGCACGGTAGTTGCCAGCCAAGTTCTGGCACTACACCCTTTTTACAGAAACAAACTTCGGCTATTTTTAACCCCCCTCTAACTTCAGAGGAGCACTTACTGTAGAATGATGAAATTTGATAAAGCGGTAGGGCTTAAAGTGCATACAAAGAAAAAAATAGAATACTTGAAGTTTTCTGTTTAGGAGGCGTGGTATCGGCCCACTTCCACAGAATTTTTATCAATTATGAAAAGCACTTTTGATTGTTGTAGAATGATATTAGTAGGTATCTTACGAGGTTTTTACCTGACAACAAATAAATATCTTTGCAAAAAGGAGTGAGATCACAACAAAAAACATAAATTTAAAAAAACAGCCAAGTTCTTCTATATAAAGATCTGTATGTGTAACAACTCAGCCGTGAAAAAGTATAGTGAAATCTAAAAGTATGCCAAGTTCTAACTTTATGAAACTAACTTTTTGAAACAACACCAAGTTATGAGAGAAATTTATTATTTAATGATTACTGACTAAAATTTGGGGGTTCACTTGGCAAGTTTTGTTTTTACTACGCACAATTCAAAACGTTTTGAAAACTTGACAATATATACAGAGTGTCCCGAAATGACTGCCTCAGAAGAAAACCATGGTTTTCAATGTATTTTTAGGTAACAAAATGTTAAGTATTTTTAAGAACACATATTGGGCTTTTATAATAATGAAAAAAAAATTACACTTAATAAAGTGTTTTTTTGAAAAAAATCATATCGAAGTAAAAAAAAAACAACCTTAAAATGCTTAAAAAATGCATTTGATAATAAATTGCAGGAAAACCGTTATCCACACAGAAAAAAAAATTTCAAAAATCGGTTGTAGTTTGGCAAAGTTAGAGCCAGTCAAAGAAAAAAGAATAAAAATCAGAAAAACCGTTATAAGTAGAAAACCAAGCAAAAACGAGAAAATTACCTCTTAAGTTTTTCGACTTGAAATGACCTCAGGAACTCATGGTTTTTTTCTGAGGCGATGGTTTCGGGACACCCTGTATATGGCATTGTAAGTGTTGCCGATAATTGTTTATACATTTTTTTCTATTTAAAGTAGATTTTTTAGATAATTGCCTCTCCCGCCTAAAGAGGCGAAAAGACCTCCCCTATACGATTTTTTCTTTCTTTCTCCTACATAAACAGGTGGAAACAGACACTCTGTATAGGCACATTTATATAAAATGTTCAAGTATGAGTTTCAAAACATATGTAGGTATATCCGGCAACAGTTAATAAATATGTATCAAATATTTATCAAATTACCTTATGGATACAGAAACAACAACAACAAGGAACTACTTCAACTACCTAACTCAAAGAAGAAACTCAATAGTTTATATTTTACAAATAATGTTATTAACAAATCGGTAAGATCGTTTATCTTTTTTATGATGAGTGCTTATCCGCCTTCTTTTGTTTGGTATCTCATTTTTCCATGGTTAAGTATTTCACTAAGTGTAGCACCACTTAGAACTATATAACTATCTTTGGATTCAAAATTCTTAGAAATACATAACATCAAGTGCGCAATAACAAGTGTGGCATCTCTTGGGTGCGTATGTCTTGTTCTGAAGGTGATTTTTGAAGAACGTCAAGTGATTCTTATAAAAATCCAATAGATAGAGGATGCATGTATCTTCTTGTGTATATCAACCTATCTCACCATGGAGTAAATATCAAACTACATATGTACATGTAATTTTTTTTTTCAAAAATTTAAACTCCTTCTTAGTGAATTCTTTGCTTCTATTTTGAGATGCTTGTTTAGTTGAAGACTTTCTCAAGATGTTGCTGTATTTAATATACCAGTGTATCTTTTCTTTACAATACACAATCTTATAGACACATGATGTTGTTGTTTTTTTTTTTCTGACTTGTAAAAATTAATTACAAAATCGTGAGGTCAACATTTTGTTTGTTATGAAGTTTGACTCAACATCATCTTGAATAAAAAAAAGAAGAGAATACCGATAGAAAGGAAGTATTTATAGTTTGTTTTGTCTACCTTTTTTTTTATTAAACATGAGTGATGTAATATAAATTGGAAACTAGTTGTTGTAGAGCCATTTGAGAGCCCCAGGAGCTCTCATGGAAGTTATTTAACTTCGATTTAGAAAATTAATTCAACGGTTTGGAAATTACTACTTGATAATCTTATGATGATGCCGACCTAATTTTTTACGGTTTTTTTTTTTTTGGTTGTAAGAAGTCAATCAATGACCGGTATTAATTTGTTTAAGATAGAATGTTAATTTATTTTCTTTTTTTATCTACATATTTTGTTTAAGTTTCTACAAAGAAAGCATATGTAATGGATTATTTCTAGAAAGAAATACTACTATACTTAAAAGCATATGTATATGTCCGTCAAATTAGCATTAACACTTAAGTTGAAGATAATAATTGGATTAATTTTCCTGAATTTGGCGTGAATTTGTCGTGAATGTGTCGTAAAGAACCATGGGCATTTTGGGCCCACTTTCAACTTTGCTCAACAGTGATGAAACTTGTGTCATATAAAAGTGTATGGAGAGCACTTTATTTTATTATATAGCAGCTTAATTGAAATCGAGCGCAAAAGTTGTGTTTTGGCACATTTTATAAAAAAAAGTATTTAAAATGCAAAAAAAATATTAAAAAAAAATGGCAACACTTAGTAATAAGTGTTTCACATTTTCTGAAAGCCTGAAGTCTGTTCTTTCATTTTATTTTTAAATCAACTTATTTGTATAAACAGTTTTCGAATAATTTTCTTTCAAACTCACGAAAAAAAAAAAATTAACATAATTTGAGAATTTTTAAAATAAGGGTTACCACATTTTTGCACTCAATTAAACTCATTATATAAACAAAACACTTTTTCGTTGAGGTTTTTTTTATAAATGAGGAAAACCCCACGTTAAAATTAGTGTTTCTTCAAAATCACTTCACGACATCGATTCGACTAATTTGTCGTTTAAAGTAAACAATTTTGTATTAAAAAATTTCTGACAACTCAATTTTTAATTTAAAAAAAAGCGTATAGCTTACCTTTTATTGAAAAATCTATTCCACTTATTTATGCCATAAATGTTCCTAAATATCATCACCGTATCAAACCACGACAACATTAATTATTATCATTTCGAATGTTTAATATAATAAATTAAAAATCCGTGCATCAGATAAAAACATAATTCTTTTTTAATATTAACTTAAATGAAAAAACAAGACAAAAACAAGAAAAGTACACTTTAAATATAAATTTTTTTTAAAATACCACACGTTCTTGCTATCAAAGCAATTGCATTCCACTTGAGTTTTTTCTATATTTTTTTTTTTTTATTCACAATGAGTGGATTGATAGGAAAGAGGGAAGCAACCGACGACGACACCGCGCCAAAGGAAAGCAAAAAGAATAAAATCAAAGACACAACATATCTAGGGAGAATGGAGAATCGTGCTGATGCAAGTACCATCAAAACTATGAAGAGAGATACGATGCCAGCATCACAGCACAGTATAGTCATTGCAGTCACAGCTTACAGCCAGATTTATACAGTGCCACAAATCTGATAAGAAGTAGTGCAAAACTACTTAAAAAAAAAAATAATAAAAAAAAAACATAAAAACAGTTCTTCTTCGCAGCATCAGTGTGTATAGCTGGTTTCTTTTGTTCTTCTCATTCTTTTAATGGATCTTGAATCAAAGATGCTAAAGGTTTTTGATTTACACGGTTGCCAGATGGGCATTTATATATCGAGTTATTATATTATGGACGAGACTTGGAAAATACCAATTACATATAACAGTTTGTCGCCATTCAAAGTATAGATAGAAATGGTATTCATGCAATGTTGGAAAACACCAGATAAGTTAAACATTTGGTTAAGTTTACGATTTGGTTAATGAACTGTCAAATTTTGTATGAGAAATGATTTACTAAATTTGGTTAAAATTCCCCAAGGATTTTGCTTCGGAAAATTTTAACCAAACTTTTTTGATAAACTTAACTAAACGTCATTGTGACTTAGAATTAGGTGTGTTCAGAAATATGATGTACCTATTATGATATCTCTGAGAACTTATCTGCCCGTGTTCTGTAACTATCGCATTGAGATTAGTTGGCAAAAAAGTTTGTGAATTAAAACATAGTTTATACAACAAAACTTATTAGGACGTCTTTATTTTCTGACTGTTGTTGATTGTTAATTTACTTTTACACAAACCCACATAATGGGCCACATGGATAAACAATAGATAAATGCTTTTATACTTTTATTTATTATGCTTTTCGAATTGTCATTGTGAAAGGAACCATTTCTTTTTTTGATTCTCCTTTCACCAAATTTCAGTTGAGTTGAGCTCGGGACCACTTTTACCACCAAAAACGAAAGTGAAGTGTGAACTTAACTGAAGGAAAAGTAGATATCCACTATGGGCGCGCCATATGATTATTCTTGTATTCGCTAGCATTTTCGTTCGATCACTGCTTTGAGTTTGCGACTATTACAGTTCTAAATTTAGCCCCAAAAATCGTTTTCTCATCTAATTCCCGTCCGAAATAAAAAAAGTGTGAGTGCTGGGACTCACGGTTAAGATGTGTAAACATACGTAACGTAACGTGAATCACAATCACAGAATCATGATCACCCTACCGCCAGTATAGATGTTTACACATCAAAAAGCTTAACTTTTGTCGTGTATGTTAATTTTTTTTTTTTTTTTGGAGAGGTTGTCCATTGAGAAATAACTTCGAAATCTGAACACGCTTCTTTGTATACATATTTTGAAGTTTTATATTTGAAGTTTAAGGAACAACTGATTCAATCTCACAGCCAAATGAATTAAAAAAGGCTTTCATGCTAAGTTTTGTGTAAACTTATCACTTTACATAATTTGTAAATTTACGACGTTACATGAATACCCTTAGGGTGTTTTTATCGATATTTAAAGGATTTTTATTTTCATTATTAATAAACGGTAATTCGAATAACTTCATATCAATGATGGAAAAAGCCTTACTATTGTACTGAATTCAGTACAATTTGCTTTTCTCAGTACGTAAGTACATCTTTGCCATTTTCAGTACAATTTTGAATTGTTTGTACAAAATTGATAATTTTCTCTTATCTTCATTAAAATCTATGTGCGATGCGAAAATACTCAAAGCCCAATTACCCAATATCAAAACCATCCCCACTTGGGCTGAAGGCGCTAATTTGCTTTTAAATACTGAACTGAATACGTAAGAGAAGGTACATATTTAGCTTCCAATTTTTAAGTTCAAGTGACCTCAACTCCAAAAGTTGCGTTTCGCCCAGGTACGACAGTTGGGCTCATCATATATTCAATCGCTCCACTTAAACAGAAGTAGTTTTCTAATTATCTTCATTCACGTTATTATTTTGCTTCCAACAATGAAATTAATTTTCAAACAATTATGTAGAAATTTTATGGTAACGGAATCTCTTGATGAACCCTACCAGTTATGGAGATATATTGCGTCACCGAATGTGAAATCTTATACACTTTTAAAAAGTTCAGTGAAAAAGTTATACAGGGCTTCAAAAATCATGCTAAAATGTTTTACATAAGATTTCTGCTAAGATATTAGAAAAAGATTGGATTTCGATGACGTTTTCTTAAACGCACTTCAAAATTTCTCACAAAGCGCAGTATTGGATGGACTCCATCGTTCCATCGACTCCATCGTTCAATTTGTTTTAAAGTTTTTTCCTAATGAACACACAATTATTGAAGCTATAAGCAACAAATATAGAGCTCTAGCTGACTGCGAATATATTAAGAAAATGAGAAATGTTGGGCAAAAATTTGGTTTTTGGAAAGTGAATGCTGATAGAAACCAAAAATCTTTTAAAAAAGGAATGTTGTCACAGTTTTGTAATTAATAAGGATCTTGTGAATAAAAACGTGACAAAAAATCCTCTTCAAAAAGAAGAACTTTTAGAGTAAAAAAAATTGTAAATTACCTAACTTACTATTATTTTTTAATCTCTGAGATATCCTTTTTCTGAACACACTAAATGATTTAGGATTTTAAAAACTTCAAAACTAAAAATTTAAATATTCAATGATGAGATTCAATGAAACCTACAACCTGGCTCCTTACTGTGAAACGGGATCCGTCGGTTATTTATTTAGCTATAATAATGAAGTTCCTTTACTATAATGTTACCTTAATATTTATAACAAATGAATTTTTTTTTGTTCTTGTTAATAAATCAATTTTATTTTTGAATTTGTGTGTTTGCTAGTTTTTATCCATTTAAAAGAGCCCAGTACTATTTGTTCTTTTTCAGTACTATTTTGTTTCAGCGTTCAGTACAATCGAAAAAGGTCGATTTCCATCACTGCTTCATATTTTTTAAAGATTAAGAACCTCTTTCACAATGTCTAGAGTAAAGTTCTGATTTTCTAGTTATCCGACACATAAATATATTATAAGTCCACAGTCCAAACAAAATTACGTGGATTAATAAAGAATTTAATTCTATCAAAAAACAACATCAATTTTTTCTACATTATAGACTTATGACAATGTGCCAATATTTATGTTTTGGATAACTATAATTAGATCTTTATAATCAGACATTGTGAAACAAGCTCTAATAGTGGATAGGAGTATTACATTTAGTTAATTTTGCTCATTTTGTTTTAGTATGTTTTTGAAAAGTGGTTAGAGAAGACTAAAATCTGGTTATTTTTTACAAAACCTCCAAAACCGACCGATTTGGTTGACTAATGAAGTTTTTAACATAATTCTTTTTTAAATAAAAATTCAATATGAAGCTACATTTGCGAAAATTGTAGAATTTTCAAAAAAATTTATGAAGTTTTTAAAATGCTAAAATTGGTTAAAAATTCCGGGTGAATCCGAGGCAGTTTAGATAGTTGTAATAATATACCGAGTAAAGGAATTTTTTTATTTATAATTTCATAGTGTCAATTTTGCATGGGTTTTTTAGTTTCTCATACACAGCGTATACAGGTACTAGGCAGGCGTAAACAGTTATGTACGATATTCGATGGGTAGATACAAGTAATTTAAAAGTGTTGTTAAATTTCTGCATTTTTAATTAAAGATAAATGTATGAAAATTTGATAAAAATCAGAAAACTTGTTTTTAAAATTCCGAAATTTTTTGATTTGGGAAATGAAGGTTTGAGTGTTAGCAAAACTCGTTAATATGCACTTGACAAATAGTTTAAAACTAAAGATTCCTTATCTGTGGAATGATTGATTGAAATAAATTTGGAAGAGTTGCAAAGAAAATAAAAGAAATCACCCAGCTTCTTAAATTAACAGATTTAAAATTTTTTTAAATTTAACAATGTAATTTTGGCAGAACAAAAATGATATTAAATAAAACAATGACACTTTAATTGGACCCCTCTGAAAAGATTACAAAAAATGTATTGTCGACGGAAATTTACTTAAAGCAATTACAGGTACATAGGTGTTTTAATCCGACTTTTCGCTTTTCAATTGTGGGATTCAATAAAAGCTTTTCCTTTGTTTGGCAAATTTTCCGAAGTAGTACAAAAAGGCATTGTTTTATTTTTAATCTATTTCGGAAAATTTGGCGAAAAATGGCAACCCTGGTTATACATACATCCTTACTAACGATCAATTATCAGATTTATTCAAAATGAGGTGCTAATCCTGCAAACATTCTCAGATTTAAACAATTCCTAAATATAATATTCATAACTGAGAATCTTGCTAACCTTTTGTGAGAATTTGGTAACTTTCCCATGGTACCTATCCTTTTTTTTTCAAATTTCTAAAAGAGCTGCTAAAATTCTCTAAAACCTTGAAAAAAAACTTATGAAATTCATTAAAATATACCTATGGCTGGCCAATCAAATAAATGGTGTATTTTTTTTCGAATATCCCACCAATGAGCTGCTAACAATCTCTGGGACCTTGAAAAAACTAAACAATTGTTTAAAAAAAAATCAATGACTGACCAGTTATAGCCATGAAGTGACCTGTCAAATGGTGTGCTTTTTTTTTACAATCTACACTGTGCTGTGATAAAACTTTAAATATTTATAAAAAAATACCTATGGCTGACGAATTACTGAAAATAGTTAATTTTTATTACGATTTATGCCTTATAAATGGTATAATATTTTTTGTGAATATTATCCGTATGAAGTGCTAAGATCCCGGAGCCGCCACTTCACTTTTCATCAAATTCGTCATTTTCTTTAAAACTTTGTTTAAATCAGTCAACTTGTTAATTTAGCTTTAATTTATTTATTTTTTGTCGTTCTATGATTTTGTTTTACTGGGATATCTGACTTTGAATGAAAAAAAGAGACTTTTGACTTTGATCACCAATATCTCAATAACAAATGATGTCATAGAAAATTTAAGGGCAGTTTTGAAAACATTGAGTTAATTTTCTACAAGACCGTGTACCAAAACTTTATAACGATTTTTTTTTAACCTTCACCTTTAGTGTCAAAAAAAACGACTTTAAATAGATAAAAATGCAGTTCTTTAAAAAATATAAAAAAACTTATTTTGTTTTCCTCCATTTTTTGGCTTAGTGTAAATAAACGACTATCTTCTTCAAATTCTCAGCCACATCAGCAACATTTCGGTTTATCTAACTGGCTGAGCACTTTCTAGAATTTTGTTTATCCGAAATATGACCAAAATGTTCAACTTCTTCCAATAAATTAACAATTTCCTTGGCCACAGTGAAAATATAAAAAATTGTTTCCGTTTTCTGTCATAAGATAACTTTTCTATAATATTAAATCTGCAGCCTTTTTATTGCAAAAACAAATATTGTCGAACAAAAAAGTTTGAAAAAAGAAAGTTACAAATATTCAGGAATTCTTTTTTTTTAATTTAAAAATAATTCACAACAAAAAAGCTGCAATCGATTATATTTATCTTATTTGACAAAGTTTGGGTGTGAAATTTTGTATAGGTATCGACTTTTTTTTCAATTTATATGCGATGGCAATAGCTACAATAGCTCCATTCCTGCCAACTAACTATACAAGTACAAAGAGGTGGCTGAGTATTTGGTCACTAAGCCCGGTTTTTTCATGAGCTATGTATAATAACACCAATTTTAATTTATTCAAAATGTTCTATGAACAAAATAAGAGCACCTGGCAACTCTGCATTAGATTGCATCCACCAACACCACTTTGTGATGTTGCTTCTGTTGCCACTTGATGAAATCAGTGAACACGATTTTACCAAACGACGACGACAACAACCACACAAACCAAACTAAAAGACGATTCTCTTTGGTGTGGGAAAAAGAAGAGGGAAGGAAGGATTGAGATTGCATTTTTGTAGGTATATATGAAGATCAACAACCCAAAACCTGCTATTACGTTCGTAATGCACGTGTATAGTGTAACAAAATAAAATATATACCTAAACGACGACGACTATGACGATAACACTGTCGCTCCAACTCCAGCTCCAGTTACAGCTATATACAGCTCCAGGTTTGTTTGGGAAAAGGAAGATGGTTGCTAATGCAATCGTAGGACATGCGAAACCAACCGAATAACCAGAATACCAAAAAGGGCAAGGATAACTCTTTCTGCAAGTGACTTTGGAGTTTTTTGTTTTTTTTTTTCAGAGTATAGGTAGATACTTGTCGTGTCGTTTGGCTTTTCTATACTCATACCCTGCAGTGCTCCTATAGGTATGTTATGTTATGGTTGCAACTTGTGACTGGAACTGGGGCTGAGCTGATTGTGATTGCCGGGTTGGGGTGTAACCGGACGAAAGGGCCGCCACGCTGCGGTTGACGCTGCCAAGCCAACCGAATCTTTAAAAAAAAAAGTTTACAAATATAGAAGCAGCTACGATTGGGATTTGGATTCGGATTCGGGTACACCTACCTATATGTGGTTGGGAGAAAGAGAAACAAAAAAGAAACAGAAAAGGAAGCGCGCGTCATCAGCATTGGAATCAGCACAATGCACCTTAAACCACATCAATGTCGTCGCTCGCGCGGTTCAAGCTACGATTTTGAACGACGACGACGACGACGACAACATCGTCGTTATTTTTGTATGTATACATTGCAAAGCCTCTGAACTAAAGTGAAGCTCTGATGTATAAGAACAACACTCTATATAAGAACAGGATGCAATGCCGCACTGGCAACGGCTCCATGGACACATGTTTTGTGTTTTGCGGTTGAAGGGTTTTTTTTTTTGTCACAGCAGCTGAGTTTTTGCCAAAAGAATAACTGAAAAGTGTGTGAGACTTTGAAAAAAAAAAAACAAAAAATATAAACAGGGATACACGACAAGGAGGACCAGAGGGGCAGAGTGCACGTATACTCTGACTGAGATGGGAATGTAAAACAATTTTGTATTTGTTTTTATTTTTACTTTTTTTTGTCTTTTTTCGTTTTTATTTTTAATTTTCGTTTTCGCAATTCTAAATTATAACGGTGATTTTTTTTTTTTTCAAAACTCTTTTGTTGATGCTTTCAGTTCCTTCTTTGAATTTTTACAGAATATACTTTATATAAACTTTGTTATGACATGAGCGCTCATTTGGAAGCGAAATTCCAAACAAACATGCCACACAATTTACCCACCACCTTTAAAATTATATACATACATACATATCTATGTAACACATAGGTATCTTAATGCAAGGCATTTTATTTATGCGATAACCGACAACACAGGGTTGCATTAGGTTACTAGAGTCTGAAAAGGCTCACCTTTGAAAATCTCTAGAATGTTTAAATCTTCAAAAACTTTGTTTGAAATCTTATACTTAGTGCTTCGCACATTAATACTGCAACTAAATTAGGAATAAATTATTAAAAATTCTTCAATGTGTCATTTCCAAAGTGGAAGAATAAATAATATAATTTATTATTACTCATTACTCATTAGTCATTAATCATTTCATATTTTTAATCATTATTGCAAATTTATTACACAAAAAGTCATTTTATTCTGCAGGTAAGAACCTATCGAATTAAGGACCGCACAGTGGCCCATTTATGCAAATCCAATAACGATAATCATTTTTCGGGGGGGGGGGGGGGTTGTGTATGTAGAGCCAGTCATAAGTAAAAACAAAATTATGGTGGTGAAAAAAATTATTTTTTAATTTCTTTTTTGTAGTTTTGAGTGTAAAAACTGATGGGAGTATGTGAAAAAACTTATGTTTTACTTTATATTTGTTTATGTATTATTAAAATAAAAAATGATAAATTTTTTTTTTTATTGAATTGAACTTGAATTCAATGTTTTTTGAAACACCACTTTTGGGCACACTTTTTCAACTTTAAATTGAGTTATAAAAAAACGCCGCCAAAAATGTCCGCTTTCAAATTAACGGAAAAATAACTTTAAATATATTTGTTCACATAATTTCACAAATTCAGCTGCATTAAGTTTCATAGAGCCAAGGGCGGACTGGGCTACAGGGCAACTGGGATCTTGCCCGGTGGGGGCAAGAAAAAGTGTATGAAAGTCTCTGCAGTACTTTCTGTTCGTTAAAAGGAAATTTTCTTATAAAATTGGATTTTAAGGGCTTTACAGTAAATATATAGCTTTTGTGGCCCCAAAGGAATTTCAGGAAGCCCACACATCTCATGTTAAGGGCCCCCACAATAAACATAAAGCTGTTGCATCCCAAGATTATTTTAACGAAAATTATAGTTGAGATGATGGGGCCCTACACAAACTATTATTGAGTTATTCTGGTCCCATTGGTAATCTATAAAGGAGTGCCTCACATTAATCTTAGTATACCTTATATTCTATAAGTTTTTAAAGTACTTTCAGTTCATTTAAAGAAAAATCTCGGGGCCCCAAAAACAGAATAGAAAAGTATGTGAGTATTTTTGAAGTCTCGTTAAAAGTAGAAACATCAGTTATAAAGTTTGCATTTTATCTACCAGTAAACCTAATGTTTTCAGAAATTTGTTTACATTTTTTATTAACTTGAATACATAATACAAATTTCGGAGCAGAATATTTGTTGGTTCAATTATCCAAGTCGTTTTCGGAGCTTATTCTTTTTCACTCCTATTATACTCATTTTACTATTTTGTGGCCCTTTTGTTAAAGTCCCGGGAGGCCCTTTGACACCCAATCCGCCCCTGCATAGAGCTGAGATTTGATTTGAAGAAGTTAGTCCATTTTTTTTTCACATTTTGAGTCTGAAAATTTATTTTTCGAAAACTATTCACACAAAAATTTTAATTTAAAAATAGAATTAACGGATGGATTTCTTTGTTTAAAAAATGGTATATGACATTTTAAGTGTTGCCGTTAATTGTCAATATTTTTTTTTTCTTATTCAAGTCAAGATGCTAACTTGATAGCCTTAAAAATTCCCTTAAAGATAAAAAAAAAATTGTAACGATATCTTTATTCACTTAAGAGCTATGATTTTAGCAACCAAAAAAGTCGAAACGGGCCACTGTGCGCCGATCATCAGACTCCTTTTTGTGGCGCTTGGTCTTTATTTGTTCAATTTTTATTAAGAAAAACTTTGGCCGTTACTGTTGGGGAGCACAATGGTTCCATTGAGATCCGAGTGAGATAACTGCGGCTTGCCGCTTATCACCCCGTCTAACCTAACCTAACCTTGGCCGTGACTGAGAGGCAAGCCACCCCATAGCTTTCTTCAGAGCCATATATATGGCTCATTTGCTGCAATATCGTCATAACTCAAAAAATGCTGTTTCGAGATAAATGAAATTGAAAATTTCTGTTTCGTGAAAAAGCTATGGAAAAACAGCAGTAGTGCTTAAAAAAACGCCTTTGATTGAAATTGTTTAAAGATATCTATATTTTTTTTTTGCATAAATATAGAGAAATAGATTTTTTACGCACGACACTGTAATAAACACAAAAATATCATATTTTGAGTTAGGACAATATTGCAGCAAATGAGCCATATGCACCATATATGCACGACTGTAAAACAACAACTTGTGTGTGGCTGCTAAAAACTCTGGTTGATTCAAATGCATTTGTCAAACAATAAAACCTAAATTGGGATGGACCGATCACGTGACCTTCGGTAACACAGTGTGTAGTGCATATGGCTCTGAAGAAAATCATAGAACTATTTTTGTCACTTGCGTAACATTTATACTTGTCACATCCGTAACAATTTCAAAATAATATTTTGCACTGTTATTGGGAGGTTTCGTTTCTTATTTCTTAATTAGAGAATGATAATATATGTAATCTATATATAGTCGAGTTATGTAAAATTTCATATGAACTAGTAGATGTCGACGATCCGATATATCATTTTGAAAATGAACTAAAAACACAATTCAAAAAACATTTGTGGTATTATTTCACGCCCGTCGCGTCGTCTTATTTCCATCCACCCCTAAAATTCACTTACTGGTGCAGCAGCTGTGTCGGCACTAGTTCTGAAATATTCATTATTTTTCATGGAAACAATGCCAAATCGGGTAATTGGAAAAACAACATACGGCCAAACAGTAAAATATGGCTTAATTTCACTTTCTTATTAAGAATTATTATTACCAATTCAAAATTTTAAGGTTCCAATAATTGGATTAATTGTCATGAATTTGTCGTAGAAAAATACTAAAATACCCAGTGAAGATGCTAACTTGACATTCAAGTTAGTAATATCACCTCACGGAAATGGATAAAATGAACTCATAACAGAAAAAGCAATATACCTATGTTATTGTCATAAAATTGTAGTAAAATTATCGTGAAAAAAAAGTAGTCAAGATTTTTTTTTTTATTACATCAATGAATCTAACATTACCACAACTTTGATTGGCTTTATTTTGACTCCTATGCGTTTTTTGTTGGTATGGAATTTGTTTAATCGATTCATTGAATGCTGGAAAAATTCGACACTATAAAGGTTAAAAATAGGTGAATTATATGTTTCGGGTGGAACTCACAATAAAGCCGAATAAGACAATTTCCAATTCAATTAGATCTTCAATAAGCAATCCAAGTGCAGGCTAAAAGTGGACCATTTATTTTCGAGATATTTAAGCCTTTGAACAATTTTGAACAATTTGTGGTAGTTTTATTATTCGAGCCGAAAAACTTTTTTCAACAATTTTTACCATACTTTTTTATTTAAAAAAAAAAACTGTTTGTTGATTTTTTTTATTCTAATCAATAATTCATTTCATCATTATTTGTAGAATAAAATTAAAGCGAAGTCAATAGCACTTCTTGTTCTCGAAACGAGACGAATTACATTTTTCATTTTTTTTAGATCGATGCATGTAGTAAGAAATCCAGTAAAATAAAATTTGGCTGAAGCCGATGTCTTTATTCGTTCTTGAGATATGCATCATGCATTTTTTAATTTTTTTTTTTCTGTGTGGGCAATATTTTCTAGTTTATTGTCATTTTAATTGTGTATCTTTTTAGTTTCCCGGATTTGTATCTTTTCCTGAGAAGATTATGTAAATTGTTCTCGAAATAAAAATTATATATATAGAGCATGGAATTTCCAACATAGGTATTGATATATTTTTAAAGATGATGCGTTATTGCAGTTCAAAGTAATAGGTCTTGCTCTGGAAAGTTGGTTGATTCGTTGGGTTAAAATTGTATACAAGTCCATTTTTACGCTAAATGTGTGTTTATAGATTTTTGTTTTTGGAAAGGTGAAGAGTTTCGATGCCTATATAGATAATTTCTGATTCTAACCAGGTACTCATCGTCTAATAGTGCCAAAAGTTGTTGTCCATTTTTAAAAGTGAACTTGTGCCTTTCTTTACATTTTACCAATTTTATTGGAGTCAAAACTAAAGGCTAAACTTTTTTTTTAAATAAATAAATTAGATAGTTTCACTTAACCGTGTAAAATGTAAGGCCTTAATAACACAAATGCAACCCTGTAACAACCTGTGTGTGTACATAATGATGAAGATTATATTCTGGTATGAACTATTGTTCCTGTTTTATCCTTGCAACTTTCAACACAAGCAATATAGCAGGTATAGGTAAGGTAGGTTAGGTAAGTACATCCCTATAGTATAGCTGAGGCGGTGCAGTGGTGGTGGATGGCGGCACACAAGAAATTCCATTGAGTCTCAGACGACACGCACTCAATTCACCGTTCAAGTTGGTTGTATGCAGTTGAGGAGACGCAAGGATATATAGGTACGTATCTACCACAACAACTATTGATGTTTCTGGCGTAATTTCAGGTGCATGACGAGGACGAACTACGATGATGATGATGACGAGCAGTGAGCAAGCAAAAGACCGACTGACAACGATGTCGGAGATAGTAAGAGATCCCTGAGGGTGTAGAAAATTCCAACTGTTTTATATGCAGGTAGACATTTGCAAATTGTATGTATAGGGATACTATATAGGCACACAAACGTTATCTTTTTGGATAACAATAAGATAATTGCAAACATACATACATGCTTATTTTTAATTTGAAAAAAATAAAGGAATAGAATGAAAAACTAACACAAACAAATTTGCAGACGTTTGCATGCGAGAGTTATGTTTATGTGATGAAATGAGATATGAGATAACAGTTTTGAATGGAACGATTCACTGAACCTTCTTCTTTTTCTTCTTCTTCATATTCAGTGTTGTTTTTGAGGTGCCATAGTTGCTTTAGGGCAAGTTTTTAAGTTGGAAGTTTGGTTAAGGTATAAGTACCTATAGGTAGGTACCAACCTATTGAAAAAGGCACCTGCCTGCTTATATATGCAATTTAACTTGTTTTAAGTAAACATTGTAACTAACTGGTTGACATTTACATAGAAATGAATGTCAATGCTCAATTGAGTTGAGGGTTTCCTTTGATGTATTTTTATTCAACTGTTTCATATTAATGAACTTGAACACTAGACACGTTTTGTTTAATCAAACAAAAAAAACAATGTTGGGTACCTAGTTAAGATGATCTAGGAACCTTCGTTAAGACA
Organism: Epistrophe grossulariae; assembly: GCA_929447395.1. Classification (NCBI taxonomy): domain Eukaryota; kingdom Metazoa; phylum Arthropoda; class Insecta; order Diptera; family Syrphidae; genus Epistrophe; species Epistrophe grossulariae. The sequence continues at coordinate 111,691,675 of OV839567.1, forward strand.
GTAGTCAGTAACAGACCGGCAGCAGACGAAAGGTTATTAACTATTATTTATGTCTTATAAATCTTTAGATCAACAAGATCTTCAAATTAATAATTAAACTTAAATAAGGGTCCCTAAATAGTTCAGTGAACCATGTCCAACAGTTAATCTTTTTTAGACTTCCTGTGTAAGGTAACTGGAGAAATTATGGAACAAAAAGAGACCATTTTTATAATTTATCTTAAAATTTAAATTGTGATAACGAAGATCAACAAATTAGAAAATTTACTTTAGTTAAGCTGGAGTGATTGAATATATGTACCTAAATCAATTAAAAGTTCAAGTGATCTCAACTCCAAAATGCGTTTCTGCCAGGTACGACAGCCTAACTAAAAATCTGAGCTAAATTTGAGCACTTGACTATCTATCTATACTATCTTTCTATACCTACTATTTAAGTGAACAAATTAAAGTGGTTCAAAGTAGGGGTTTTTCGAAAACTGCCGTTATACGAAATCCGTTATGATGCGCTACGGACAAGTTACTAAATTCTGAGGCGTCATAAGCTGGCCTATCCCAGTTTTATATTATGGGACACCCTGTAGATATGTAATTTCTACCTAAATAGCGTTTTCGTTTGGTCGTCCGGATGCATTCCGAATGCTTTTGAAATCGTTCCTTTGGTCCTGGCAGTTCTTCTGCTGAAAAGAAGAGAAAATCGATTCTGGATTTGAAGAAAGAATCAAAACCAGAAGCACGCACACATGCAAACTTTTAACGTCAAAACCGTGAAATATCATATTTTCGTTATTCAATTTTCAATTGTGCATTTCTAAAGAAAGAATGTACCTACTTTAATTATGAAATTAAATTGGACCTATATGCTTTATTATTTTTATATGGGCTGTTTTGATGAAGATATTTTGTTTCCACACCTTTTTTCCAAACGCGGTTCAAGGCATGACTGAATTTTTCAGAATTCTGATTTTTTCAAGCTTCGGATTGGTCAGCTGTCAGTAAAATAAACGGGTCAGTGGTAGGATTTATGATTTTTTTTAAATTAAGAATTTAAAAAAAAAAATTATTTTCTTCGTGGGATTTCTAAAATTGAAATTAGTTTTTTTACATTAAAATTAAATCTTGTGAATGAGTAATTAGATGATTTAGGTAGAGTGAAATTATAAAAATCGTAAATTGTATCATGAAAAAATTGACATAATTAAGTAAGTATAGGTGTGTTCCTTTACTTTAAAACTCTGTTCATTTGAACAAATTTCTACGTCAATTTATATTTTTATATGAACTTTGACAGACTTTGGTGTAGAAATTCACAGAAATGCACAATTTCAGGTTTTTGACTAAGTATACCACAGAAATATTAAATTCTAATGTAATTTTACAACATTTTTTAATACCAAAATAACAGCTGAAAATTTAAATTTAATTTTGCATCTATCACGCAATTTCTGAATATACTACTATTTTTTAGTTCAATATACCACGGTTTTAAATTTTAAAGTTACATCATCTGCCCACGAATAGGAAATATGAGAATAAAAAAACAACCATTTGTCTGTTATGTGAGTTTTTATCCGAAAAGCAGTTTTATTATAATCACTTGCAGCCTTATTTATTAGATTTCACTAATACTCGTTTCAACCTCGGAATAGTGAAACCGAGTCGAAGCACTTACTCCGTTATAACGTCACGTCAAACGGTTTTAGCTACACCCTCCTTATGTCAAATATATTATCAAAAAAAAAACAACCTCTCTGGTTATTATAATATGGAATTAAACGAGTTTTGTACTGCAACAAAAGCGTTTAAAGAATTTAAATCATTTATAAATGCAAAATAACTATCCATTTTGCCTTACAATTAGTAACAAACGGATAAAAAAAATTTCTTCTACACTCCTTTTTAGTTACTAAATGTCATGTCATTTAGATACTAAAACGACTTTACTACGGCTTTAATCCTACTATGTACCTGTTTTAGCTTACTCCGTTTCTAATCATCGTTTATTTTTTTATAAATAAGTTTTTCAGTATTAGAGGCGAAGTAAAGTCGGCGTAAATTTACTCCGTCGCTAAAACGACTTAATAAATAAGAATTTGTTTGACGCGGCGTAAATACGGAGTAAGTGCTTCGACTCGGTTTAACTATTCCGAGGTTGAAACGATTATTAGTGAAATCTAATAAATAAGGCGGTTGGAGAATAACATACATGGAAAACAAGGAGAGGTACCTAAAAGCGTTTAAGAGAAATGTTTAAGTTTTTAAATTAAATCATCCCATTCAATGTCAGTATAGAATAACTTAATTTATGTACATATAGTTGACCTATATATTGTAAAAACAAATTGATTTAAACTCAAGTCAACAGACCGTTCGTCAAGACACTTATTTTTTGTATGTCCATGTAAAATGCAGTACATAGTTATTTCAGTTGTCTTTTTTTCACTTCTCAGCTTGTCAGATTGTGCGATTTATCGCCAAACAGGCGATTTGAAATTTCATTTGGCAACACGAAAATCGATTTGGCGATGTACCACCAAAAAGGCGATATTTTCAGTTTTTGGCGATTTAATTTTTTATATGAAAAAGATCCAACGGACAACAATTTGATACATACATTGAATTTATTGAGGAAGACTAGGTAAACAAAAGCGCGTATTGTTTTCTTTAATTTTTAAGTTTTTGACTTGTTTTCTTTTGTTTTTTTTTTAAGAATGGTTTTTTTATGTAAAAACTAAAAATTTTATTTGATTTTTAAATTTGTTTAAATATCATCCACCCCATAGGATGATATTGAAATTTGGCGATTTTTTGGCGATTTAGACTTTACGTTTGGCGATTCCGTTTTTTCAAACCTGACAACCCTGCTTCTCAGTACCAAAAGTGATGAAATTTCAAAATCCATTTCAGAAAGTTTCACCCTCCTTCATTTCCTATACTTAAAACCGTTGCTATCCAAAAATGCAAAAAAATCAGTTACCTATAGGTATGGTTCTTGAATTCAGGTGGCGATATGTACAGAAATTTAAGTAAAATTTCTAAAACATATTTTTGGTTTTATCTATCTTTTTAAGAAATTTCATATTCGATTAAAATCTAGAGTACCGTCAGTTAACCTGGGTGACTTTTGCACTTTTTCATATTAAAATGTGAATAACTTTTGCAATAATTTTTATTTTTTAAATGAAGATTTTAATTTTTTTTCCTACTCAATCTATTAGGAATGATTAGTCTAGAACAATACTATTGAACAGTTTAATATATTATAGATGCGAAAATATGGGTGGCCAAAGTCACCATCCCATTCAGGGTGAATTTGGCCGGACGGACGTTTTTCTCATTTTCATATGAACTACAAGCAGCAAGTGAATCTCACCCAACCTAAATTAAAGAAGAGAATTTTTGTATATGTATATTAGGTATTTTTTTATTGATTTACTCGGAGTGGTCTGTTTTTATAATATTTTTTTTTAAATACAAATAAATATTAATTCGAATTTTCATATACTTGAAAGGATATTGCAAAATAGAGTCTCACTCGGCGATCAACTGTTGGAATAGTAAATCAAAGGGCACGGTAGTGCCCAGCCAAGTTCTGGCATTCATCCTTTTCACAGGAACAAACTCAGGCGATTTTCGACCCCGATCTAACTTCAGTACCAATAGCAAGTTTTCTTTTTATTATACGCACAATTCAAAACGTTTTGAAAACTTGACAATGTGAACCCCCAAATTTTAGTCAGTAATCATTAAATAATAAATTTCTCTCATAACTTGGTGTTGTTTCAATATTGCTCTTCTTAAAATATTTGATATTACCTTCATAAATTTATATAGAACTTGGCATACTTTTAGATCTCACTACTTTTCACGGTTGAGTTGTTAATACAGATTTTTATATAGAAGAATTTGGCTGTTTTTTTTTAACATTTTATGTTTTTTTTGTGATTTTTTTCAACAGATCACTCTTGTTCACATGTACAACGTCTTTATTTTCTGAGTATATACAGCTATATCCAGCATCTCTTCGTAAGAATAAGTCTGTTAACTTGTCATTCTCTACATTTAAGATGAAGCCGAAGTAAAATGTTATTTTTTCTTAACTGATAACCTGACCAAAAAATAGTCACCAAGCCGTCATCTCTTCGTCACTCATGATTTGTTGTTCTTGCCACTCAGCCAAAGTCACCCAAAATGCATGTCAATGTCACCCCATCATTTGGCATTTATTATAAAACAAATAAAATTTATTTTTTATAAAATAGTTACAAGGGTAGAATAAAAGGAATTAAGTTTAAAAAACAATACATATATCGGAGTTAAAGTCATTTTGCAATCATATTTCTGCAACATATTAAAACCATCCAACATTTTCAGGTTACTTTTTTTTAACATTTTTAAGAAAAATAAATTTTATTATATTTTATTTTCTAATTTTAATTAATTAAAGCTAGTATGATCAATTTTTAATTCATTCAGGCCCCTTTGCTGATACTACACATAACGATTTAAGTTGAACTTAAATTCTTAAGGGGTAATTTTTCCATGTCATAAAGTGATAGGAACTTAAGAAATTAAGTTCAACTTAAATCGTTATATTGTGTAGTATCAGCAACCCTCCCTCAATTATACAAATTTATAAAGAAGTTTAAAAAAAATTAAACAACTCCTTCATATTTAAACAATTTCTTTCAAAAGTATTCATTCAAAAGCCAAAGTAACCCAACCAGGCCACAATCACCCGGGTTGAAGGTAATTTTTTTTTGTATAAATTCCTACTTTGTCAAATTAAAGTAACTGAACCTATGTAAAACAATTAAACAAAAAATGCCACAGACAATTAAAAATGACGTGAGAAATTTTGTTCTATATAGCACAACGAATACAATCTTAAAAGTTTCAAAAATAAAATCATTCATGCTAACTACGAAGCTCAAAACTTTGAATCTCTTTAAATTATGTTCTTCTTTAAATGTCATTAAAAGTTCATTTGTTTTTAAAGTCTTTCTTATTTTGTTATAATTTTTTTTTATTAAAAAAAGCAGTAGATTGGATTGGATTGGAACCTTCAAGAAATTTAACTTTTTTTATATTAACTTATTAAACCTTGGAAATAACATTTCAATCAAATGCAAATGAAGAACAACAATTTTTATAAAAATATTACACAGGTATTTACCACCTGAAAATTTTGTTCTATAACAATTATTCAACTCTTAGCTTTTGCATTATTTCTTAAATCCCAGTGGGAATTGTCCTCAATTATAAAGTCTTCGGCCACTGATAAAAAAAAACACAAAAAGTAGATGTATTTTGGTATACCTATGTATAGTGTAAATACATATACATATTATATGTACACCGGTTACCACTTTCGCAGAAATCAAACAAATATTTTCTGATGTAGGTAGGTAGGTACTACCTATAAAAATGTTAATATTCTTTCAAATACCTTCAGTTATTCAGAATAGAGCCAATAGTCTCCACAGATAGGCTCTATAAATGATAACATTACCCTGTAATTTAAATTACTTGTTAATAAATAATAATAATAATAAATATTCAGAATAAATGGTAAAAGGTAAGGTATAGGTGCATAAAACGAAATTTTCTTACATGTTGGCGAATAAATTCTTTAAAGATTTCTTATGTTCCTACCAACTTGATTTACAGATTTACCTTTGTAGGTACATATATTGAAAAATTCCATCAGATGGTCAATGAAAAAGGTTTTGTCGCTTTTTAATTATTTTGAATGGCTCGGATGTAAAAACTATTTTACAACTGTGACTTCAAAACTAATTTAAAAAAAAAAGTTTTCGAAAAAATTAAAAAAATCGGAAAAAACAATTTTTTTTTTTTTTAAGTATTGGCGTGCATTATTACTTGAACTATTAAAACTTGCCACCAGAAGCTTTTCTATAAAAACTCGACCGAAATCGGTTTAATCGTTAACGGATGGACGTCAAAAACAAAAAATCTATCATTATCTACCTACCTTCCTAATAGTTTTTGATAAAATTTGATTCTATAACTAAAATATGTTCCCTTTCCCTCTTTAACATCCTAAATTCCACAACTCGGTAGGTACAATAGCACATGCAAACAATTTTGCTCAAAACCATTTCTGCAGTTTTCAAGAAAATTAACTAATCTTAAACCGTTGTCATTCAGGTAACAGTGATTTCGGGTCTTTAAACAAAAATTTTTGAAACTTCTAGGTACCGGTGAATGTCAAAAAGGCTTTGAAGACTGAAGTGAATTTATTCATCAACAGCTGTTAAGGCAGTACCTTCTTGCTCTTAGGTATGATCGACAGGCAGATATTCCAAGCCTTTAATTTTGTTAATATTTTTTTTTTTTATTAAAGTAGTTAAGTACCCATTTTTTATCACTATTGGCAGCTCTTCAAGTGTACCCTACCTATACAATGACCTTTATGCAACTTGTAGTAGAGTAGTAGTTGATGCATCTCCATCTAGCATCTAGTCTAACCGGTCTACAGAGAAGAAGATTTTTTTGCAACTCATACCTTACACCCCCTTTGCCTGGGTCTTTCTGTTGTCTAACAACTCAAGACGAGGAACAGTAACAGACAAACCTATCCAAACGCTTAACTTCAGTGGAACGAACCAACCAACCAACTGCAACGATCTCCCTCTCCAGCATCCACCTTAATAATATCTATCTCTTCTTAATCCTAGCTTCTAAACTTCGTCTTCTTCTTTGTAAAATGCCATGTTGTTGTTGTTTTTTTTATTTACTTTAACTTATTCGCACTGTTGTGCGTTTTGTATTGTGTCCACATCTTTGATTTATCTGAAACTTCTGTACTCCTGTCCTGATGATGCAGACAGACGGGTGTGGTGTTGAAAGCAGAATATCGACAAGTATAAGGACAGGGGGTAATATAGGGAGGGTACAGGTAGTGGCAATATACTCACTTTGTTATTTATTTCCTCACTTGTCGCTTGCTGACGATATAAATGCAATATTCCACACGAAAAGAATCGAAAGGGCGTTTGTTTCACTTCGATGTCAATCTCAATAACGGAGAATCCTTATTTTTTGAGGGATACTGAGGTTTCGAGCTAGGGCGGACGGAGGATAATCCTTCAAAATAATTGTATATAATATATACCTACGCGGGATAAATGTGTATATTATTTGTATTTTGTAAGAACAACAAATCCCATTCACAAGAAATATATTATAGATATTATCATAAAACAAAGAACAATTATTACCCCTCCTGCTATATAGGAGATTGAATTTTCTACTTTTTTTTCCACTTTTTCTTTTTTTTATTATTTTTATTTGCTTATTTACACCCAGGATTTTTTTCCTTTCTTTCACGACACAAGAAACGAATCAAACAAAAAAAAAGAAAACAGCAAGGATTTTCTTTCTATATCCCTTTTTGTATTTTTGCACTTTCACTCCAAACACATAGGTATCTACATATATAGGTACACAGCGGTGTACGGAAAATACCGCAAAAAAATACGTAAATATAGGAAAAAGGGATCTAAAAACAAAAAAATTAAAAAAAAACAATAAACAAAAGGAAAACCGAAAAAGGATTATTTCATTCACTTTCCTTTTGTAATTCTCTTCTTCTTTTTTTTTTTTTATTAAAAACACACACTTTTGCGAACGCCCAGAATTTTATTTTATTTTATATTTTTATTTGCAAATTCCGTTTCACAGGTGTAATTCCTGGAATGTATGGTGGAAGTTAAAGAATCCTTTGGAGGATTTAACAATAACTGTGGGGCTCATTTTATTCACACAAAATTATTTTTGAGAGAATTCTTTCTTGATGAAAGGTTTTTCTGAACTTTTTAAAGTAGGTAGGTTGTTAAGTTAAATCCCGTTGTTTTGTCTGTGACAATTTAATTTTATTGGAACACAAGCGATGGAAATATGTAATTTTTTTTTTTTAAATCATGGATACAAATTTTTCCTATCTAACTCGATATCTCACAAATGCACCGTTGTCATTCACCGGGACGAACAATATTCTTCGGATACCAGAAATCGTGACCTCACTCATTCAAAGACATAAACCGAACTGTTTTTTGTCCAAGGCGGCTACCAGTTGTTGAGAGCAAACACATTCCAGTCGTCGCACTATCAAACTGGAAATACGGTGAATGCGCGACTGCAAAACGAACACTAAATACACCAGCAGACACCACCACCATTCGTTCCATTCAACAATAACAAAAAAATAAGTAAAATCCATCCATCCCGTTCCAGGCCATCCAAATCCATTGCCATTCATACGCTCTTCTCTTGTGCATTTTTGTTTTCCCAATTTCCAATTAGAATTCCAGTTTATTTGATTGGATTATGGAATAAATCATCAGCCAGCATCCATTCCATGTTAACTTTATTTTTTTTTATTTGAGATTTCATCTCCATTAAGCTAAAATTATGAATAAAAATCTTGATTTGAAAATTGTTGAAAAGTATATATCTAACTGAAACCATAATCAAGTGTTTGTTTATTGTTATCGATAACTAAGAGACGTCTCAGTCGTTTTTCAACATAATTATCTGCTATCTGTTTACTGATGCTGCCTTTGCTCATCTCATTTTCATGCTCATCTTATAGTAATTGTTTTATGCTCAGCTCATCTTTATCATTCACTCTCTCAATCCCAATTGGATTCTTATTCCATTGCAAATATTCAAATAAGAATGCCGGTTCCAGGCTGTCTGTATAGTATTCAGTGTTTCTGGTGGCTACTGGCTGGTGCTTGTCAGTTCAGTAGTCTGTCAGGTTAGTATAGTATTTATGTATAGAGAGTGTAGACATTCCAGTTTCCACCTCCAGTTACCACTTACCAGTATAGTTTTGATAAGAGAGTTGGAAATTGGAACATTCTTTTCTTCTTATAGGAATTTCTCTTTAATCAAAGTGGTTGCTGTTTGCTGATGGAGATGAATGTTGCCAGGGTGTTTCACAAGAACAATATTCTGTAAAATTCAAAATAAATAGAGATTTAAATAGTCAAGCTAAAACTAAACACACATTTGTGCATCGATCAAAATCTTTTTATTACAGTAAAAACCGGATAAGTGCCTCAGCATTTATGGTTAGGGTTTAGGGTTAGGCACTTATGCGATAGGCAGTTATCTGGGTTTTACTGTATATAAAGAAAAATCACAAATATTTCTTCAGAAATGGTATAGATAATGATAATACACATTGATACTTTTAAATGAATAATATGTGGTCAAGGGAATGTACAATAAATGAAAGGCCAGTTGCACAATGTCTGAATAAAGTTCTGATTAGTTATCCGACACATAAATACTGGGTTGGGTTATAAGTCCACAATCCAAACTAAATTAATATGTAGTATAACAAGCAATTAAAATGGGTCGAAAGACAACTGTGAATTTTTCTCGTCTAGACTTATGAGTTATGTTATGACCCTGTGCCAAGCCCTAAATGGTATTAAATTAAATCAATACAAACTTAAATTTAAAATAAAAAATTAATATACAAATATTAAAAATTTTAAATCACACAATGGCAACAAGAGTAACACAAACTAATTCAATTGGAAAATTTACCATTTCTAATCTTATATGATGGTATTTAAGAGAAGGTACATTCAATTCTCTTAAGTGCGTAACCTTGAAAAGTTGAGTGCCTGGAAAAATGAGAGTCCATTCGAGAATCGAGATTTCATTTGCATGAATGAGAAGTAAATATATTGTGTTGTTGTATGCTGTGCAATTCCATCTCCATGTTTGTAGATATGTCGTGATTTTATTCCAGTTGAATTTCGAGTCTCGATATGTTAAAAGTTTCTTTGTGTCGAAGGAATTGAGCAACTATACAAATTGTCAAACGGTCTGGATATGATATGAACAAACGCAATCGATTTTGTAGGAATCTCAGTAATATTAACTGAGAAAATTGTTTCCTTATTATTGTACAATACGGGACATTTAGTTTACATGATTTTAAAACTTTTCGGTCAAATGGCGGCTTTCCCGGGGTGCCAGCACGTAACTTGATACAATCGAGGATTGTCGATCGTCGGTCAACTCGAAACAAATATATTTTGACAGCACGTAACTTGAAACGAGTTACATTGTGAATTGTACTTAAAAAAGTCATTGTGAACTATAAAACTAAATGTGAAATGGGTTTTCTTTAAAATTATTTCATTCAAGTACCTATCAATTTAAAATCCTTACTACATGATTTTTTTTGATTCGGAAAGTGAAGGCGAAGATTTTTTAAAACCATAGATACAAATATACATTTATTTTTTTAAATATTATCATCCTTATTAATGAACTGAAATCGAAGATTGATTATTTTTAGTTTTAATTTTGATAAGTGCAAAATCTTATTGATTCATGTTAATTATATTTTAATTCAAGTATACATACCTACGTTGGTTAACGAATAATTAAATTAAAAATATCTTAGAAATCTTACTGAATGTAGTGAAAAATCCTTAAGTTTTTCGCTACTTAAGTTAATTATTTATTAATAAAATACTTTTTTCCATTTTTTTATAAATTTTTTGCCAACGTTTTGTGTATTAGAAGATAATTTAAGCATTTTTTTTATTAGTAAGGGTGATATTTTTCTGAAAAATATTGCGAACTTAAAAAAAAAATATTAGTGGAGCGACAGCTGGGTGAAGAACCAGGACCTTGTGTGGATGTTTGAATCCGATAGGCTAAGATGAGAAAAACTTTTGCATGACAAAAAATACTCTTGGAGGCACTTTTTTCTTGCCATGAGTTACCGACTGTTGAGTTATCCATTTACTATGGATAAAAATCACGAGATGCATCGGGGACGGGCTTCAAAAAGCTTCTATCTCACTGAGTATTAACACATGTCAAATTGAAAGTGGGGAAAAATTCCATTCTACTGCCAAATTTGTGTGAGAGAAAATGATTTTTCATTTTTTGACTACACAGTACACACAACAGTTTAATTTAACCTCAATAAAAATGTGATAAAATGTGTGATAGAATTAGAACCATTTCTAAAAATTCTCATGTATTAACACATGTCAAGTCGTGTTGGCTGGAATATTATGCTGTATAAGGGCCCAGTTATAGCTTTCATTGAAACCCATCATTGAATTTTAAGTTTTGATGCACTTAAAAAGCGAAATCAGTGATTATTTTGATGCAAATAAAAAGCTGATGACTCAGTTATTATTTCTAGTCAAAAAAATATTTCATTTTGGCACAACCTTTCGCATAAACCGGTTACTAAGATTACAATGATCAATGATAAGGTAGTTCAATCATTAAAATAAAAAAAATTCATTTCACGTTAAAGGCTGGGCCAAAATAAAATATTTTTTTTACTATAAATAATAATTAAGTCATCAGCTTTTTATTGGCATCAAAATATTCACTGATTTTGCCTTCAAAATGTCTCAAAATGAGAAATTAAATTTTTCAATGAAGAGTTACAATGAAAGCTAACTGATCCCTAAGATGGGCAGTCATATTTTGTTTCCACACTATTATACATGATTTGTTTCCCACTTTTTTGACATATTGTGTTAATACTCAGTGGGATAGTATGGAAGGGCTTTAAAGACATACATAATAATGTTAATTACAAAAGAATGTTACACACCAAAAATGAAATACAAGTTGATGCATCAAACTGTTAAACACAAAAAGAATGTTACACACAAAAAATGAAACACAAGTTGTTCATCGGCTGAAGTCAAGAATTATAATTTTAACAAATTTTAACCGCACTCAAGACTTTCTACTTGATGTTATACTTAACTTGAATCATGCGAAAATTAAGTAAAAGACACTTTAAATATTTGGAAGTTGGGATTTTTTTGAAAAATGATCTTCCAGCACTGAAAATGGTTTCGAGTGCAATGTTCCTTTGAGTTTAATAACTTTATTGCCTTTTAGAACTCGAGATATTACATCTTTTTTTTTTATATTTTCTACTATCTTCGAATTTAGATAAGTAATTTTTTTTTTACTTTTATGTATCTTGAGAAAATACTTATTTTCCTAACAAAATTATTTTGTGCAGTAAAGTTTATAATCTAAGAACCGTGTACCTACTTGCTTCACTCCTTGCTTCACTCCTAGCTTCACTCATATTCAACCCGACAAAAGATAATTTCAATCTTAGTACTAAAAAAAAATTATTTCCCATTTTTGTATTCTAAAACTAATTGGGGAAAAGGAAATTTTAACCACGCAGTCGCATATCGAGGTACTGGAAAATCATTCAATGTTTCCAGTTGGAAGGAAAAGATTATAAAATATAAATGTAGAATCCTTCATTAAGTATTTTTTCCTGTTCGTGAAGAGACTTTTTCAATGCCAATGATTTTATAATAAAAAGGACTTAAAATATTGTGAACAGACTAACAACCAGATTCAACGGAGTCTGAAAAACGAACATATTTCCCTCGATTAGAATTTGCAGGTTAATTCCATATAATTATTCGTTATTTTTCATCGTAAAAAATTCTTTTCAGGTCTTGAGAGTTGATATACATTTTTGAATTTGATTGATCCTACTTACTTCCAGAAGGTATCATTTCAGTCTTATCAAAATAGACTATCTACTAATAGTACAGTTTTAATAACTTTATTATTTTTTAAGAATGGCAAGAGCAAATATTTTGGAGTAGGTAGGTACATGATTTTTTTTCTAGTAGTAAATGGACATAATGTTTGGAAATGATAGGATTTGTGGAATGAAAATTGAAATTCATTGTGATTTACATTTTCTGACTTCTGAGGGGTAAGTTTACTGAAAGGTCATAATCAGGTTTTTATGTTAAGATTGAAAAAAATTTATTAAAAAATGAAAATAATAAATTCAATATTTTTGTTTGAGTCGTCAGCAATAAATATGACACATTAAATAACCATTTTAATTCGTTATTTAATGAACAAGCTGCATTGGTTTAATTTAATGTAAAAATAACATAAAATCAATGAATATTGAATATTTAAATATGGAGAATATTTAACGCGTCTGTAATGAACAAAATACATAGGTATACATTGCTATGTACAGATAAAATAAATTTATTGAATATTTTATACATTAAATAACGAACGATTTGCATTGTGCAAAGGTTTTTTAATGAACGAGATACACAGGGCCTGCCTCAGCCAAACTTTCGCCATGTGCACAATTTGTAGTAAGCGCCACTTTTTATATGTGCACATATACCTACATACATACACATGGCAAATGGTAGTACATATTTGTTTGCGCAAGATCAGATTACATTGGTGTTAGGCAAAAACGCCAAAGGAAATAACTCCCAAATCGATTTGGAAATATCGCCCAATTTTTTTTTATCGCTAAATTTCAATGATTATCTTAATCTCAAAAAAATCGCGGCGCATAAACAGTGAGGTTTTTCTGGATTTTTGTTTGGGCGATATTTCCATTTCTGGGCGTTATTTCCTATTTGACTTTAAAATTTCTATTTTGGGCGTTCTTTTCCTTAAAAAAAATGAAGAAATTGGAAATAACGCCCAAATCGAGCAAAAAAAAAAAACACAACAACAATAGTTCAGAATTTTTTTGGGCGATATTTCCAAATCAATTTGGGCGTTATTGCCTAAAGAGTTCTTTTCAGTTGGCAATAAATATTTTAACAACTTACAATTTTGGTTAAAGAAGTTAACATAACAATTTTGTTTTAATCAAATTCAGTTAAAAATAACATTCGATATTTATAAGCACTTTTTATGAATAAATAAAGATTTTTCCAATTCGGACCATTAAGCAAATCTACAGTTTCCTGCACTGTTAAAGAACTTGCTCTTAAATATTGTCGTCTTTGTGCTGCATAAATTGGGCACACTCCAATAAGGTGAAAGCAGTCTTCTTTTGAGTTAAGGTTACACAAAGTGCAGAACTGATCAAAACTTCCATTATAGGGGTCTCTGTTTAGCCCAAGGACCTTACATCTGGTTTTAAATATTAGCGAGATTTGTTTGTAACTATGCAAGTCACAAAAACATTTATCAGCTTCTAGAATAAAGTTGAGTTTTGAATACAAAAATCTGCTCTCCGACTGCTGGGCTTCCGCTACAAGCAACTCCCTCTGAGTATCTTCAAACTTTTGGATTGTACGATACAACCTATCTTTTAAAGTAATTCTATCACCTGTAATGATGTTCGTATCTTCTCCATAGATTTCGCCAAGATTTCGCCATTTCTCCATCCACCAATCATTATTTCTGATTTCATACTGAAGCATTTTGCTTACACGTCGCGATGCCGGGAAGTCAAGCACTTTTAGAATGTAGTCGGCTTGTGTTTTAAGAGTAGAAATAAAAATTTTAGGTAAACCTGTTTCTAAATAGATAGCATAATTTGGAGTTTTAATTGGTAGGTTGAACAGATTTTTGATGAAACTTCTCTGAATTTTTTCTATTTCTTCAAATTCTTCGGTTCCCCTAACTAACGTGTTCATTGAACAAAACATTTTTCCAGGTAGAGTTTATAAGTTTCTGACAAGTTTTAGTTTTTTCTTCGAAGTGGGCCTTGAAATCAAGTGTTGTATTTAGCTTTACTCCCAAGTACCTACGTATACTCTCTCACAACATCAAGACGGTTACGTCGCAGGAACCAATTATAGTTTTGTGTTGCGTTACCCCGATTACTTCTTGAGAAAACCATTATCTTCGATTTATCTGTGTTTATGATAAGCCCCCACTTTTCGCAGTATGAAACCAGTCGGTTTATCATCAATTGTAGATTTTGGGGAGTTTCAGACAAAACCACCAAATCATCAGCGTACAATAGAACATTAATAATGCTACATGCAATTCTGATTCCACCAGGTAGTTCGGTCACAACATCATTTATAAAAAGAGCAAATAACAATGCACTAAGCGGGCATCCCTGTTTCACACCACTATTTGTTTCAAACCACCCTGAGATATTGCTTCCATTCCAAACAGCTGCATTAGTTCCACAATACATTTCTCTGACGATCCGAATGAATTTAGTAGAGAGTCCGATTTGCGATAGCTTGTACAAAAGTGCATTTCTATTAATGAGATCGAAAGCCGCCTTAAAATCTATAAAAAGTGCGTTCACCTTTTTGTTTCTAGCTTGAAAACCTTTCACTATTGTTGTTAGACTAAAAATGTGATCGATAGTCGAGTAGTTTTTTCGGAATCCTGCCTGTAGTTCGGTCATAGTGTTGTTTTCATCAACCCATTTCTCAAGTCTATAAAGGAAATGCCACGATAGTTTTCAGCTCTATCCAATGCGCCTTTTTTGTGTATGGGGAACATTACAGACCGTTTAAAAGATTTTGGTACAATGAGCTCAAGTAAATATTGTCATACAATTTTTTGAGGTGTAATAGAAATACGGGTGATGCATTTTTGAAAAACTCGTACGGAATTCCATCTTCTCCCGGTGCCTTTCCATTTTTTGATTTTCTTAAAGCACTTTCAATTTTCACCAGAGACATTTCACAATCAAGAATATCATCGACGATAAGTGGCGCAGCAGTTAAAAAGATTATATTTCTTTGATCGTAAGGCTTGAAAGTATAGTGATAGATGTTCTGCAGAAATCAATAAATGGATTACTTACTTACTTACTAATTTGGGTTAGAATTTTTAATACTCTTAATATGTTTCAGTCGAACGCTAAACGCAGATGGTCTTAAGACTTTTAGTTTTTGAGAAAATTGAAAATTACCAAAATTATTATTATTTTTGTACAACTTACCATTTGGGAGTTATTCTTGAAAAACCATTTTGGGGGGCCTTCAACCCCCCGTAAAATTGTTAGCGGCGCTCATATCGATGGGGACTTTTGAAAATTTCTTAAGAACACAATGATCAAGCTATATACCAAAATCCAGATTTCCGGCGATTATTTCTGAATTAAGCTATTTTTTTCGCTTCATTGACTGGATTTAGTCCAGTTATTTAATAAAGGACGGTATTATGAGTAATGAACTAGCACACGTTGAAACAATGTACTTTTACATCGGCTGAGAATTAATGTACCAAACAAGTTTTTAATGTACTTTTTCAATACGTACATTTTTTTGGTTCAGTTTGTATTAAACTTAAAAATATGATTCTGTATTTATACGTGTTTTGTTTATGCATACTAAAAAAAACATTTAGCATACTTTTTTAAAAATAACAATTTGTTTAGGTTCCTACTGGAAATGGCTTAAAATAATATGCTGAAAATATATTTTTATATGAAATTGATTTCAATGCAAACATGTACCAAATTTAGAAAAGGCAGCCCGAAATGTTACGCAATGTTCCCAACGGATTATACCTAATTTTTGTAATATTGCCTTGATATTTTTGTATTTAAAATTAGTTTTTACACAAAATCTCATCAAAATTTGTAGAAATATAACAATTTAGACAATTCAAAGTTGTCAATCTAAATTAAGATCATTTACTCAAAAACTGGATTTTAATAAATTTTCTAGTTGATGTGATGGCAGTTTACAGTAATTGTAAAACATGTATGTAACGGGTGATTTTTTAGCTGGTTTGGTTTTGGCAACACTGGTTTTGACAGCTGACGTGTGTTTGGTACCTTGTGTCACTGTCAAACAGCTTCAGTTTGGTTTGCAATTTAACCATGGATCGTCTTACAAATGAACAACGCTTGCAAATTATTGAATTTTACTATCAAAATTCGTGCTCGGTTCGAAATGTTCATCGCGCGCTGCTTCCATTTTATGGTCGGCATTCTCGACCTTCTGAGCAGTCTATTCGGAAGATTGTGACCAAATTTCGCACCAAATTTACTTTGTTGGACATTAAACCACCAACACGTTTACGTACTGTGCGTAGTGAAGAAAATATTGCGGCCGTATCAGCTAGTGTGACAGAAGACCGCGAAATGTCGATTCGGCGCCGTTCCCAGCAGTTAGGCCTTTGTTACAGCACTACGTGGAAAATTTTGCGGAAGGATTTGGGCGTAAAGCCTTTTAAGATACAGCTGGTGCAAGAACTAAAGCCAGCCGACCTACCACAACGCCGAATTTTTGGTGAATGGGCTCTTGGAAAGCTGGCCGAGGATCCGCTTTTTTATCGAAAAATTGTGTTTAGCGATGAGGCTCATTTTTGGTTGAATGGGTACGTAAATAAGCACAATTGCCGAATTTGGAGTGAAGATCAGCCAGAAGCATTGCAACAGCTACCAATGCATCCCGAAAAAGCCACTTTTTGGTGCGGTTTATGGGCCGGCGGCATTATTGGGCCATATTTCTTCAAAGATGATGCGAATCGCAGCGTTACTGTCAATGGTGAACGCTACCGAGCGATGATAACAAACTTTTTTTTGCCCGAAATGGAAGTTCTTGACTTGCATGATATGTGGTTTCAACAAGACGGTGCCACATGCCACACAGCACGCGAAACAATGGCGCAATTGCGAGGCGAGTTTGGTGAACAGTTAATTTCACGTTTCGGGCCGGTCAATTGGCCGCCTAGATCGTGCGATTTGACACCATTAGACTATTTTTTGTGGGGGTATGTCAAGGCTAATGTCTATAGGGACAAGCCCGCTTCGATTGACGCACTGGAAGCCAACATCCATGCATTCATTCGTGAGATACCGGCCGATATGTGTGAAAGAGTATGCCAAAATTGGACTCAGCGGATGGGCTACCTGAGACGCAGCCGTGGTCAACATTTGCATGAAATTATCTTTAAACATTAAAAAAAAAATAAACTATCGATTCAAATAAATATTTCATTCATTTTTTCGAATTTTTTGTGTTTTTTTTTTTAAAAAAGTTTTAAACCTCTTAAAAAATCACCCGTTACATATAAATATCATTATAATATGTAAACTATAATATAAATTGGCCTTTCTCTAGTCTCGTTTTATAAGTGCTTCACACACAAATACTCTGTTGTGAAGTTATTATACTTGTTATATATAGATATACATAAATATAACCGTTAGTAAATGAATTTAAACACAGTATAATGTAATTTATATAATTTTATTCACCTGGGTAAGATATAATTGCTAATTTCTGTTAATTTATTAAAAATAATTAAACAATCCCACCGTTTGTCTCTATATATAAATATATCCCTTAATAGGATATTTAAAATGATTCCATTTTAATTGCTTCCTTAAAGGGCCAAAATAGGAAAACAAAAAATAATTACTTGTTAGCCATCAGAGATAGCATCGTAATACATGGCACACCATCAACATCAACTCAATGAAAGGATTAGTGTTTCATTTAACACTCCTTATTACAAAAAAAAAAAAAAACAAATATAGTATATACCGAAACAAGAAGAGCTTTTGCTATCCCAAAGGATAATTGCAAATCTTCAAGCATTTCACGTAGAGATTTGTTATTTCCCGCTTTCCTTTTCATCATCATGTATTTTATTGCTATTTTCGTAGTCTGCTTTTTGATTTTATATTTGTATATATTTTTTTTTGTAGGTATGTAGGTAGGTATACTGTTTTATTTCTTTTATGTAAAAAGAAAATTAATAGACAAACATTTGCAAATGTCGAAAATCCTTTTTTGTGAGCGGATGTATAATCGGATTATCCCGGCAGGAGAGTAGGAGTAGGTATATACATATAAAACTTGTCGTCGTCCTTGCTTCTAGTTATCATATTATTATTATAACAACAACTACAATAATATAACAACTAGAGATATTCGTTTTCAGTAAATAACTAGATGAAAAGTGTATACAATATATTTATATCTGTGTGTGAATTGAATTAATGATATGATGACTTTTGTTAGCAAGAATCTGATGGATATACCGAGCTATTTTTGATAATAATTATTATTGAAAATATTCACCCCTATTACGGTTGGCAATTATCAATTGCTAGTTGATAAATTTTGAAAATCGATAGTGAAAAACCCAATTGATACAACTTTTGACCATTGAGAATGGTACAGAACGTTGTGAATTACAAGAAAATTGATAATTATCACGGAATAGTTGATCTGATTTTAAATAAATTGAGTTTTAATGCACCAATATTAAATCAACTACCAATTGATATTATTGACAACCGTAATATGGGTGATTTTTTCTAACATTTTGAGCAAATCATCATTATACTTGCGCATGAAAATTAGACACATATTATTTTTGCATGGTTGGTTGAATAGTAAAAATTTTATCGACTATTTGTTGGCCTGATGAGCTAACCATGCTGTTTTTCTTCATATGCTCAGTATTCTTGCCCCAGTAGCACTAAGTTTACCTCCATCAACTTCTTCGAGGTCAGTTCTTACCCAAGATCAAATAGTCCAGTCAATATCAAGCCATAAAAACAGTCCAAATAGGAAATAATCGCTGGAATGCTGGTTTGTAGTATATAGCCTCCTTATTGCGTTTTTAAGAAACTGTCAAAAGTCTCCATCGATATAAACACCGCTAACAATTTTACGGAGGGTTGAAGGCCCCCCAAAATGGTTTTTTTAGGAATAACTCCCAAAATGCAAAGATGTAAAAAATATGTCAAAGACTAATTTCTTTACTATTTTATTATTTTATATTACTTATATTCATCGCATTCTAATAAGGAGTGAATAATTAGCTAAGTACTATAATTCGAGACGAGAAATAGCAATGTAAAATATGCAAAAAGATCATTTTGCGAAACGATAAGATTAGCCGGACTTTAACGACAGTTTCTAAGAAAACTATACTCTTTTATTTATAATATTACGAATTTATTTCTTTATTTATTCTCTACTATACTAAACTTGAAATATATTATTGAAATAGGTTTTTATGTTGAAGTGCCACTTAATAAATGTGTCTTTTTTTTCCTCCAGTGTTTCGCTTGAAGTTGTTTCTTTTCCCTTTCGATAAAAATATTTTTTTTTTTATGAAATTCTGGAACACCCTGTAAACCAGTATTCTTACATTTAATCAGTTTTATAGCATTAAAGTACTTTTAATAATTTCTCCATAGCTTGACTTAAAACCTACCACTTATTTGAACTCTAATGTGCCGCAAAATAAAAAATATGTATAGCTCAATATAATTGATACATCTACAAAAATATATACTAAAATATGTATTGTTTGTTTACTTTTATGTACCACTGTTACTTTGTTTGGCTTTCAGACACCCTGTTTTTACTTCAGTTATTATTAATTTTGACAATTTGTGAGGTAAAATATTAAGTATAGAGCCCTTTAATGCATGTATACACGTGTACCCGTGTTACACGTGTATTTAAATTATTCGTGTATTTACATATATTTACACGTGTATTTAATGTTACACGTGTATTTAGAACTTACACGGTGTACATGTGTGGAATTTTTTTTCTACACGTGTACACGTGACACGAATACAAGTGTAGTTAGATACACGCTTAAAATCGAGAGCTCTATTATATTAAGGCCGTGTCCGAATTGCGTTAAAATGTTGGTTAAAACTTAATGTTTGGTTAAATTTTGACACTAGCGTGGTGAATAAAATGGGTTAAAAATTACCCAGCTCCAGAGCACGTTAAAATTTGACACTAGTGGTTAAATTTTGACATTTCTCAAGAAAGAGAGAAAATTGAATTTTATATTATTTTTAAAAGTGCAACAATGGACAATGGAAATAATCAGTGTTATGAATTTTGAATTTTCATGTGCATGTACACATACCTCGAGTGCGTGAAGTTAGCCCCCCTTTTTTGGAATTTGCTATTTTTGAAAGTTGTTCCAGGTTGTTCCCGATTTGTTCCGCATTGTTCCAAGTTTTTTTGAAAAATATTCAAAAATGGGGGTTTTAGAGCCAAAAAACCGTTTTTGACCTAGCCCCCCTTTTTTCGAAAATCAAATTTTTGAAAGTTGTTCCAGATTGTTCTAGTTGTTCTGAACATTGTTCCAAGTTTTTGGACCCCTATGTTCAAAATTTCAAAAGTTATGGGAAAAATTCGAAAAAAATCTAGCCCCCCTTTTTTCGAAATTCTTAATTTTGAAATTTTTTTCGGGTTTCAAAAAGTGTTCTAAACATTGTTCCAAAAACTCAAAATTGTAGGACGTGTATTTTTAAAGATAAAAACTTCCGAACATTTTTTCAAAAATCCAAAAAAACGGCTCTCTAATATTTTATTTTTTTTTTAATGCATTGACTTTTGAAATCTAATGGTAAATGCATGTATTGAAAAAAAGTTCTGACCTTACATTCTTACTATCAGCTTAAAAACTAACTTTAAAAAAACAAATCCGATTTTTTTAACTTTTCAAAAACACCCCTGCCCCACTATTTCCAAAAATCCAACATCTAAAATTTGTTCCAAGAGCAGAATCCCTCAAATCCAATTGTTCCAAAGAATCATCAAAAAATATTGAAAACTGAAGATTTTAAGCCCAAAAAACACTTTAAATTAAAATATCTTATTATCCTTGCTCTGGCCCCCCTTTTAAGAAATCCAAAATTCAAAAATTTGTTCCAGGTTGTTCTAGGGCTCTTCTAAATTGTTCCAGACTTTCGTTTCTTAAAATTGATTTTTAGTATGAAAAATTTCAAAAAAATGCATTCAATAAAATGCATTTTAAACGAATGCTTTTATTTCAATAAAATGCATTTTAATGAAATTTTTCATACTAAAAATTAATTTTAAGAAACGAAAGTCTGGAACAATTTAGAAGAGCCCTAGAACAACCTGGAACAAATTTTTGAATTTTGGATTTCTTAAAAGTGTTTTTTGGGCTTAAAATCTTCAGTTTTCAATATTTTTTTGATGATTCTTTGGAACAATTGGATTTGAGGGATTCTGCACTTGGAACAAATTTTCGATTTTGGATTTTTGGAAAAGGGGGGGACAGGGGTCCCTTTGAAAAGTTAAAAAAATCGGAGATGTTTTTTTAAAGTTGGTTTTTAAGCTGATAGTAAAAATGTAAGGTCAGAACTTTTTTTCAATACATGCATTTATCAAAAGATTTCAAAATTCAATGCATTAAAAAAAAAAAAAATATTAGAGAGCCGTTTTTTAGATTTTTGAAAAAATATTCGGAGGGTTTTATCTTTAAAAATACACGTCCTACAATTTTGAGTTTTTGGAACAATGTTTAGAACACTTTTTGAAACCCGAAAAAAATTTCAAAATTAAGAATTTCGAAAAAAGGGGGGCTAGAATTTTTTCGAATTTTGCCCATAACTTTTGAAATTTTGAACATGGGGGTCCAAAAACTTGGAACAATGTTCAGAACAACTAGAACAATCTGGAACAACTTTCAAAAATTTGATTTTCGAAAAAAGGGGGGCTAGGTCAAAAACGGTTTTTTGGCTCTAAAACCCCCATTTTTGAATATTTTTCAAAAAAAACTTGGAACAATGCGGAACAAATCGGGAACAACCTGGAACAACTTTCAAAAATAGCAAATTCCAAAAAAAGGGGGGCTAACTTCACGCACTCACATACCTCGCGTAGTCATTGCTGTGTTATTGCATTCCTCGTAATAATAAGCTGATATTTTAAAAAATATAAAAGAATTAATATAAAATACTTCCTCAAATTGTTATTCATCTTGCAAAATTAAAGCCAATTGGTTGTTTTGTTTTATTTTTTTATTGTTTTTTTTTTTAGTTTGTTCACAGCTGTGAATTAGTGTTCGCAGACTGCATAATCAAGCAATACACATTAGGATTTTTTCCGTAATGTTTGGGGATATAATCGATTCAAAGACCTTTAAAAGTATAAAAATCAAATTAAGAAATTTGTACTGTATTCGCATCGAATTTTTATTTTGATACATTTCAAGCTGGATTTTGTATAAAATATTTATTTTATGAAATAATAAAATAC
Source organism: Epistrophe grossulariae (assembly GCA_929447395.1). NCBI lineage: Eukaryota > Metazoa > Arthropoda > Insecta > Diptera > Syrphidae > Epistrophe > Epistrophe grossulariae. Next base: position 111,714,492 of record OV839567.1, read on the forward strand.
ATTTTTTTTTAGGGAAATTTCTTTGATCTTGCGGGAATTTTAACTAAAAATCCCATTTAACCCATCCTATTTTAATCCAGTTCGGACAGCAAAAATAAAAAAATTATCCCATTTTAACGAAAAATCAGAATTTAACCAGTGGTAGAAAATTTTAGCGCAATTCGGACACGGCCTAAGTCTATATCCTATGGAAAGAAAGTCGTATTTCAGCAGAAGATTCTGAATCGCCTTGTAAATATTAACTTCTTGACATTCAAAAAAAAAAAAAATATCACGATATCTTTATTCTTTAAGAGCTATAATTTTTGCAACCAAAAAACTCAATTTGTCCCACTGTGCTCCAGTGGTGTCCAGCATTCTTCTCATTCTTTCCAAAGAAGCAACAAAACTTGAGCTTGGAAATTCTTTACTCCAAAAATAAATACATAGTAGGTAATTGTATTTCTTTTTATAAATTCTCTTTATTTTATTTTTTTGTGATCGAATTTATTCACAATATTCGTACTCTTAAGATTAATAACATGATACGTTTATAATATACTGCAATTCTTTTACTCTTAAAATAAATAAAACGGTATTTCATATAAATACAATATTCAACAACTTAAATAAATAACACGATACTTCATATAAGGTGTACCTAGCACGTAACCTGATGAACTAACTATAGACATTTTATAACCAAATAATAATGCTTATTATAATACTTGCTTTACTCTAGGTAATGTCGCTAACAATTTATATACAAAATACCTACCGCCTTTTAAAAAACTTTTGTCACAACCCAATCTTGAACACTATTACTTTCTGCTCCTCCCCTTACCTACGGTTTCAAAATTGTATGGAGTTTTATACAACAGTTGACATGTGAAGGCATTTTGCGACAGTATTGAATTTCTACCGTCATTCGTGTGACCATCAACGTCATATGAATCCACGTTTTCGAAAAAATCATATCAAAGTCAATTCTAACAGTAAATATCATGGTCATTTAATAAATCAGGAGTGACAATCCTCAAGTAAGCGCATGGAATAGTCAAGAGATTTTTATGATTGAACAGCTGCATCGCAGATTTTGCAATTTTTTTTTTGTCTTCGACTTGATTTATCATGTTCACTTTTTAATCAGCATTTCAGATACGAAGTGTTTTAAGACAAAGTTTTATTCATAAACACTGTTCTGTCAATGGACTTCAGGCTAGACAATTATTCCTGTTTCTTTTTTCATCTTTATACATAGAATTAAAATTGCAGATTATAAAAACTAAAATTATAACACTGTAATTAATTACTTTTCGTCTGTAAATACGGCAATACAGTTAAACAGAGTTCTTGATTTTTGCTGATTTCTGTCATCATCTATGTGGTAATATTTAAGCCTTTCGATTTTTTTGTGGTTTCCCACGAACAGGATCTGTAAGTGAATTTGGGAGAATAAAACTATTTATTTAAATTTCCCATCAGTCTTAAAGTACGATCTATATTATATCTTATCCTAAAATACAGAATTGCACTAACTCATCAATTATAATTGTTTTTTTTTTTGTCCTCACTTAATACAGAACCCGCACGTGATGGCTCACAAACTAATCCTGCGGAAGGGTCATCCCTTTCGATGTCCAACCAAAATCAAAAGTGATTAAATTTAATCACCCAACATCGCTATATTATACTGATGTACTGACCAAGATGCCCGCAGAAACCACCGATTCACCACTAGTAGAATCCCTTCATCTTCTAAGTGACAGTCATTGATTCATTTAAAATTCATAGCAGTTGCAACTAATGATCTCCTGTGAATTGTCCTTCCAAGTCATGAATTTCATCTCATGTGTTTTCCCACACAAAAAAAAACATCAAATTGTCCCACAATTGAAATCCAACTCCAAGTGTCAGAGAATTTTGATGGTGTCATGTCATTATATTGTATCCGCCGATTTTCCCCTTATAACTTTGCACAAAAGCTCATATTTTTCGCTATTTCAAATTATTTCCAGTGTGAATGAAGTCGCCTTAGGGGATGCGTTATTTTCGTTATACGAGGACATTAAATGGATAACGTCGGTCGTGTGCTTCCGAAATGTTTAGGTGCCCAAAAATATAGTTGTTCTAGGACATTATGCTAATTGCAGCGCCGGACAATGTTTGCGTGTTACCAGCGCTAATTGTTATTGTTATTGTATACCTACATATATGCACATCCTGTTGCTGCTGCAGGACATTAAGACAATAAATCGCAGCCCCTTAGGTGGAGAGAGTTCCCTAACTACAAATACAGTTTCGTATGCTTAGAATGAATGTCCTGTATACACACTGCCCCAGTCTAGAAAATGTTTGCAGTAGACCAGTAGGACTTTGTTAAAAAGGAAAAATTTAATGAGGTTTAGTTAGAAATAGAAAAGGAGGGAAAATAAATAGATGGAGAGGGGGCTGGCAGGTGCTTGATGAGAGACAGACCTGCGATGCGGCAGTAGTTGGCATAGATTCTTAAAGACTTTTAATTGCACCAAGATGGCAAGAATTCCTTCTACGAATATGTGCATATATTTCTAAAGTGGAATTCAGTTCATGCGATAGTCCATTCGGCTTAGTTGTGAAACTTTTTTGTCAAACAAAAGAATTTAAGAATTTTTAATTGGTTCAATTATAGCTATGGGGTTTTTCGTCAATCATGAATTTGTCTCGTTTGGAAAACAATTGGCAAAAGTCTTGATAGTACGCAAAGTTTAAATAGAAATGTTTTTAAGTATACTTCACATTGGTCCACCCATATTTTATGATGCACCGTTGTAAATTGGATTTTCTGCTGCTAAAATATGTCGTTGCATTATGAGCCGTTAGGCCCACTTATAATATACGATTTGCATTCATCTTCACTCTCTAGAACTTTTTGAACTATTGCTTCAGTTCGATAAACTTGGAGCATAGGTATAGCTGTAATTTTGGCTTTAACTTCAAACCCGTTGCTTGACCAGGTAAATGCGTAGGTAGGTACTTTGAAAGCAACCTATACAAGTATGGCAAAATTAACGGACATACGACAGTTCAATGCTAATTTATTGGTTGAACCCAAAACCGAGTGGATTTTCGTATTTATATTATTTTTATATTTTAAATGGATGTCCTTAGATTTAAATTTGCCGTCATTTGTGTAATAAAGTGTCGGCAACACTAAAAAAATTATTTTAAAGCTGACCGTAACTAAAAATGAAGCATTTCATTCAAGTTTCGTTCGTTGAACTGTACACAGGGTTGACCCAGGTTTTCTTGACAACCCCAAGAATTGTCAAAAAAAACCTGGGTTTTTCGGTTTTAAAAAAACGCAAGAGGTTTTTAAATTGTGTTGTTGACATTAAACGCAAAAAACAAGAAGCTATGTGCTCAATAATTAAAGTATATATTTTGATCCTAATTCTGTGGGCTTTAGGTCTTCTTTGTTTTAACTCTTTGTTTAATAGACGACGTTTCGCACGTGGTTACGTGCTTCTTCAGGTCTCTATAAGATTTAAACAAATTAATACGTTTTTGTTAAATAGGTATTTCAATTACTTACATTTAGATTATCCTAAAAAATTATTTAAATAAGCTATTGTTTTTATCTATCTATAGAAATTTTTTTAATTATTATATATTTTTTATCTTTTAATATATTTGAAAGTCTTGAAAAAGACGATGATTTGAAACGTCTTTTTCAAGACTTTCAAATATATTAAAAGATAAAAAATAAATAATAATTAAAAAAATATCTATAGATATGTAGATAAAAACAATAATTTATTTTAAATAATTTTTTAGGATAGGTAATCTAAATAGACCTGAAGAAGCACGTAACCACGTGCGAAACGTCGTCTATTAAAGTAAAAGTTAAAACTAAGAAGACCTTAACCCCACAGAATTAGCATCAAAATATATACTATAAAATTAAAGGTCACGAAAAAGGAATTATTACTAGTTCATGTGTGTTGTACTGCTTTTAATCAATTTCGTGGACGGACGCCTTGAAGTATGTTATGAATTTTTAATGTGTAGTTCGTCACCGTCAACAATCTCGTCAACGCCTTGAAGTGTGTGATGTTTTTTTGTTATGTGTTTTTGATGTGTAGTTTATCATCGTTTGCCACTTTGGCATCTGTCATGTTAACATTTGTTACATTGACATCTGTCACCATTCGTTTTAACATCTGTCATTTTGACATCTGTCACTTTGAAATCTGTCACTTTGACATCTGTCGCTTTGACATCTGTCACTTTGACATCTGTCACTTTGACATCTGTCATTTCGACATCTGTCATTTTGACATCAGTTATTTAAACGTATTTCATTTTTGACATCTATTTACGTCTGTCTTATTGACGTCTATCATTTTGATGTCTGTCCTTTTGACATCTATCATTTTTACATCTGTCATATTGAAGTCTGTCATTTTGACGTCTATCCTTTTGACATCTGTCATATTGACATAAGTAATTTTGACATTTGTAATTTTGGCATCCACAGTTTGACTTCTGTCATTTTTACATCCATCATACATCTTTCATTTTGACTAGTTCATGCGATGTTGTGCTGCTTGTAATCGTTATCAATTTCGTTGGCGAACACCTGGAAGTATGTAATGAGTTTTTAATGTGTAGTTCGTCAGTGTCAACAATCTCGTGAACGCCTTGAAGTATGTGATTTTTTTTTGTTATGTGTGTTTTGGAATTTGTGTCACAGTCCTTTTGACCTCTGTCACTTTGACATCTGTCACTTTGACTTCTGTCAATTTTTTATCTATCACTTTGACATCTGTCATTCTTACATCCATCGTTGACATCTTTTATTTTGACTAGTTCATGTATTGTTGTGCTGCTCTTCATAGGCATCAATTTCATGGGCGGACGCCTTGAAGTATGTGATGAGTTTTGAATGTGAAGTTCGTCATCTTCAACAATCTCGTGGGCGCCTTGGAGTATGTGATGTTTTTTCACCTCTGTCACTTTGTAATCTGTCAATTTGACTTCTGTCACTTTGGCGTCTGTCACTTTGACATCTGTCACTTTGAAATTTATCACTTCGACATCTGTCACTTTGACATCTGTCAATTTGACATCTGTCAATTTGACATCTGTCACTTTGACATCTGTCACTTTGACATCTGTCATTCTTACATCCATCGTTGACATCTTTTATTTTGACGGGTTCATGTTTTGTTGTGCTGCTTGCCATCGTCATGAATTTCATGGGCGGTTGCCTTGAAGTATGTGATGAGTTTTGAATGTGTAGTTCGTCATCTTCAACAATCTCGTGGGCGTCTTGGAGTATGTGATGTTTTTTGACCTCTGTCACTTTGACATCTATCACTTTGACATCTGTCACTTTGAAATCTATCACTTCCACATCTGTCACTTTGACATCTGTTATTTTGACATCTGTCATTCTTACATCCATCGTTGACATCTTTTATTTTGACTAGTTCATGTGTTGTTGTGCTGCTCTTCATCGGCATCAATTTCATGGGCGGACGCCTTGAAGTATGTGATGAGTTTTGAATGTGTAGTTCGTCATCTTCAACAATCTCGTGGACGCCTTGAAGTATGTTAAGTTTTTTTACCTCTGTCACTTTGTAATCTGTCAATTTGACTTCTGTCACTTTGGCGTCTGTCACTTTGACATCTGTCACTTTGAAATCTATTACTTCGACATCTGTCACTTTGACATCTGTCAATTTGACATCTGTAACTTTGACATCTGTCACTTTGACATCTGTCATTCTTACATCCATCGTTGACATCTTTTATTTTGACGGGTTCATGTTTTGTTGTGCTGCTTGCCATCGTCATCAATTTCATGGGCGGTTGCCTTGAAGTATGTGATGAGTTTTGAATGTGTAGTTCGTCATCTTCAACAATCTCGTGGGCGCCTTGGAGTATGTGATGTTTTTTGACCTCTGTCACTTTGACATCTATCACTTTGACATCTGTCACTTTGAAATCTATCACTTCCACATCTGTCACTTTGACATCTGTTATTTTGACATCTGTCATTCTTACATCCATCGTTGACATCTTTTATTTTGACATCAATTTCATGGGCGGACGCCTTGAAGTATGTGATGAGTTTTGAATGTGTAGTTCGTCATCTTCAACAATCTCGTGGGCGCCTTGGAGTATGTGATGTTTTTTGACCTCTGTCACTTTGACATCTATCACTTTGACATCTGTCACTTTGAAATCTATCACTTCCACATCTGTCACTTTGACATCTGTTATTTTGACATCTGTCATTCTTACATCCATCGTTGACATCTTTTATTTTGACTAGTTCATTTGTTGTTGTGCTGCTCTTCATCGCCATCAATTTCATGGGCGGACGCCTTGAAGTATGTGATGAGTTTTGAATGTGTAATTCGTCATCTTCAACAATCTCGTGGGCGCCTTGAAGTATGTTAAGTTTTTTTCACCTCTGTCACTTTGTAATCTGTCAATTTGACTTCTGTCACTTTGACATCTGTCACTTTGAAATCTATCACTTCGACATCTGTCACTTTGACATCTGTCACTTTGACATCTGTCACTTTGACATCTGTCACTTTGACATCTGCCACATACATCTGTCACTTTGACATCTGTCATTCTTACATCCATCGTTGACATCTTTTATTTTGACTAGTTCATGTTTTGTTGTGCTGCTTGTCATCGTCATCAATTTCATGGGCGGTCGCCTTGAAGTATGTGGTGAGTTTTGAATGTGTAAATCATCATCTTCAACAATCTCGTGGGCGCCTTGGAGTATGTGATGTTTTTTGTTGTGTGTTTTGTCATCTGTGTGAGTCATTTTGACAGCTGTCACAGAGACATCTGTCACTCTGACTTTTATCATTTTGACATCTATCATTTTCACGTCTGTCATTTTGACAGCTTTCATAGGGACGTTTGTTGTTTTGACCTCTGTCACTTTGACGTCTGTCACTTTGACATCTGTCACTTTTACATCTGTTACTTTGACATATTTCATATTTAGATTCGTGTTTTTATACTCCTGTCCCCTGTTTTTTGAAGTTGAAGCCACTTTAACTATTAGAGCGTAGAACGTGTGACCCAGTCGTAAATTTTATCTTTGATTAATGAAACACGAATAGCTAGTTAATAATAAAAAACGATATAGTCAGTCGTCTGCTGTATTGTATAGCCATATCTTCAAGGATATGGTTAAAAAGTAAATTAGCAGAAACATTTCTACATTTCTACCCCAAAGAATCTGAATGTTTCTGAACCAATGTTTTTTTTTGTGTGAATAACAGTTTGTTGCCTTTCAATTGCCTCTTCTAGAATCCTTAAGTTCACTTCAAGTTCTGAATGATGTAAGTTGTACTAAACTATTCATGATTAATTCATGCTTCCACCATTATCCAATAAATTCTCTTTCAAGAAAATGAGCAATTTTTTTTATCCAAATTCTACACAAATTAAAAGTTTATTTCTTGTTTGTTCTTTAACCAGTTACCTAAATACCGTTTATATTCAAAACATATAAAACTGTATCTCGACTTTAAGTACCACTGAGAGAAGACATAAGAGAGATGCCACTATACAACATCATCATCTTTGTCTAGTGTCCTTGCAAATTGCACAACGGTCCGTTAAAACGATAAGCCGAATTTATCTACATTTCTGATGCTCCTAGCACCTGTGTTTTTCACAGACGTTGCAGCTTAAGATGGAAATAAATTTCCAGGAAAAGAAAAAAAAAAGGAGGACACACCGAGTGGTTAGCCACCAATGGGCTATTCCTCCAAAAAACCATGACCATGAGCAAGAAGTACTGCCCTAATACACCAGCAACCAGCAAGGACACTCGCAATCCTTAATTTCTGAGTTGGTTAGACTATCTATATACCTTCGAGCTTTATTTTTACTTACATCTTTTTCGAAATGAAATAAAATGAAACGAAAAAAAAAGGCAAATTTGGCTATAAGCCCTTCAAGTGCACTTGCTTTGTACACCTGTTCCTCTCAGTGTTCTTTATTCATTTATCCTACTCAACCTTTCCCGTTTATACGAGTACCTGCCAGCCTCCTCTCCCCAGTCCCAATTGAATTCCCCGCTAGAGCCGCTGCGAGAGAATAACAATGTCATGGTAAAAATTATTCCATTTTACGGTTATGATGATGATGTTTCCTTGTTAATTGTGCCAGAGGTCGCTGCGTGTGTCATATTGTGGAGAATTTATATTCTAGCGAGAGTTGTAAAATTTAATTCAACCACACAGAAGTTAGGTGAATGTCCTTTTCAGAGATTTTTGGGTTGGGGTTTTTGATGGTGGGGGGATGAATGGTAAAGGTAGAGGTATATGCTACCATAAGAAACGGGGGCATCTCCACAAATGGAGGGGCAAACTATGACAACATTTCGTTGTAATTTCACTTCATTGTGTTGGCGTGTTAAAAGCATGTTATACATAACAATCACACTGTGCCGTTTCGCATTGCATCCCATACAACCGCTACAGTTTTGGTTGAAAGGACTAGCGAGAATGTAGATAGATATAGATACAGATTGAGGTCCTTTTCTGTATGTGAAAGGAGATTGCCGATGGAGAGAGAGTGCTTCTCCACTTTAACCCATTCCAACCCCGAAAATCCCTGCCATCGTATTGTGTTTTTGTTTCTGTGCGGGAATGGAGTAATAAACATTCTGACAGTATTCCATGTTGTATGGGGATTAAGGACATGATTTTCAGGGATTACCATAACAAGTGCTAAAGATAGAGTGTAGGTACCATCTAAACAATATTAGTGTTTAAAGTAATTAGGTTTTGTTTTCGTCGTGTTGTCATTTCATGTTTGCATCTCTATTGATTTGGGATTGCTTTCGAAATGGGCACACGCATATATAGGATACCTATATATATACATACTTATATAGGTTGGGTATATGGGTATAGTAATGGAAAGCAATGTTCTGAGTACTGACCTGACACAAACATGGCCTTTTGAAAGCCTTGCGTGACGTTAAGTGCGATAATGATGTTGGTTTTGTGTTAAAGTTGAATTTATTGATATTGAATAACCATAGCATATACGTATAGCGGCAGCAGTAAAAGCACGCCATTTTCAGTTAACGAAGAGGAGTTTTTAACGGATAAAAGCATTTATTATGTGAAATTAACCCCATTCGGAAAAATAAAAATAAAAGAAGGCATATACACAGGAAAAGTAGACGTATCCCTTAGAGAACTTGATGCCTTTTTGATACATAGCTCTGTCACAATATTTTGCTTTTATTTATTTAAAATTTTACTTTAAAAAAATTATTAAAGTTTCAGGATAGCTTTTTAAGTTTTTACCAATTTTTCACTTAATTTATGAGCGCGGAATTTTTATCAGGGAAAAGCCGAAAAATTCTTAATCAAATAGCAACTTTATTGGCTGATATCGCTAAAATCACAATTTTCTCCGCTAAAAGTAAGAATCCAATTTCTTCCAAAGAAAAAAGCATAGATCCGAGAACCTATATTAATTTCCACCCCCAAAAATTTGCAAAACACAGGGCTTTTCAAATTCGACAAAAAATATGTATACAGTAGCGCTCTGGGATCTTAGCACCTCATATATGGGATATTAAAGTTGTTATGTATTTATTTATTTAATACTTATATGTAATATGGGATATTCGCAAAAAAAGTAGGTATGCCAAATAAAAGGTCAGTAATAAGTCATAAAAGGTCAGCTTTTTTCAGAAATTGGTCAGGGTTGGAAAACTTGTGATCCAAGCTTAAACATTTTGAAGGTCATTAGTAATTTTTGGCACCTCATTTATGGGGTATTCGCAAAAAAATTTTACCATTTAAAAGGACACCGGATCGTGATAATAGGTCAGCTAGTTTCAGTAATTGGTCAGCCATTGGTTTTATTGTATGAATTTTTAAAAAAAATTTCAAGGTCACAGTATAGATTTTTAGCACCTCATTTGTGGAATTTAAAATAATACAAGTAGATTTGCAATTTAAAAGGTCAGGTAATTTCAAAAATTGGCCAGCCATAAATTTTTTTAAAAAAGTTTTTTCAAGGTCATAGCGATTTTTAGCACCTCATTTGTGGGATATTCGAAAAAAGTAGATACCATCGGTTTCTTAATCCTTATATTGTGACCTAAAAACAAATTTTAGAAATTCCTCCAAAAAATTCTGTGCTTCACCAAATATTTTACACTAGCTGAACATTTAAATTGCATACTTGTATTTTTTAAATTCCACAAATGAGGTGCTAAAAGTCTTATACTGTGACCTTGAAACAAATTTTAAAAATTCATACAAAAAAACTTATGGCTGACCAATTACTGAAACTATAGCTGACCGTTTATTACGATCCGGTGTCCTTTCAAATCGTACAATTTTATTGTGAATACAGTAGACGCTAAATATAGTAAATCTCGAAAGAGTGAACTATCCAGTTTAGTGAACACACAAAATTTTATACAGACTACTCTAAATAGTGAACAAAAGGTATCTCGATATATTGATCACACATTTTTTTTGTTTAATATTTAACAAGAATATTCCAGCTGCACCACGTTTACAGCATTGTAGTGTTTCTTTTATGATATTTTAACGTTCATTTATGTTTCGAACAGTCAAACAGGAAAGAAGGTATCCCCTTGACCCAGTATAACACAAGTTAATGTTGTAGTTTAACTTTTTTGACATTTTGTAATAATTGTGAACACAAATTAAGCCAAATTTTGAAATTTTATTTGAAAAAGATAACCACGTTTGCAAATGTTTTCCCAAAATTTGGTATTGAAGTTATAAAACGTTTGCAAGAAAAAGCAGTGCATACATGAAGTGAACATTTTTTTAAGATTTTAATTCTTATTTAAGAAAAACTAATTTATACCTGGAGATATGTAGTTTTTCGTTTTTTATGAATAATAAAGTATGTTATTTATAATTTTATTAAATGGTTTTCTCTTTTTTACCCAACTAAAATTTTTTTTACGCTTTAATAAATAAAAAAATATTCGTTTTGTATCAAATTCACATTGGAAAACCCCTCTCGAAATAGTAAAAAGGCCTGGTTTTAATTACTTCACTATATCGAGCGTCTACTGTATTCCATAAATGAGAAGCCAAAAATCACTAATGACCTTGAAAAAGTTTAAGCTTCGATATTAAATTTTCCAAGCCTAACCAATTTCTGAAAATAGCTGACCTTTTATGACCAATTACTGAGCTTTTATATGGCATACTTTTTGAGCGAATATCCCATATATTAGGTGCTAAAAATCGCTATGACCTTGAAAAAAGTTTTTAAAAAATTATTAAAAAAATCTATGGCTGGCCAATTTTTGAAATTACCTGACCATTTAAATTGCATATGCTTATATATGAGGTCTTAATACGTCTTGTTTGACGAAATCACATGGTACTGATTTGAGTATACGTACAACTGGTATAAAAAGGTGCGTGTCCATTTGAGAGTTCTCTCGCTGGTAAACTCACGAGAGTTACTCTCGGGTGCCTGTCCACATGAATGTAATTTTTTCGATATTTTTAATATCGCGATTTCATTTGTACAGTTTTTATAGTTAACTAGCTGTTAGCTAGTTAACTATAGTTATTTAAATTAATTTAAATTAATAGGAAAAAATTTTTGAATTTGTAACACATTTTGTTGTTCTTTATCACTGATAATTTTGTCTATTGTTTTTTCTTCTTTTTCTAATCTTGAATAAAAAATAAATTAATTAACATTCTATAAAAGTCTGTACAGTAAGTTTTAACCTTCATTGATTTCAATTTTAATGGCCATATAAATATTTTTAGAAACTTCAATCCTTATAAGTTATAACATTTTGTTTGACCTCAGAAAGATGCATCCTCAAATTTTTTTATTGCTGGCATTGTTTTTTTTATTCATATGAATCCATTATTTTTTTTTCTAATTTTATTGTTTTTAAAAGAAAACAATATAAATATAAAACTGTCATAATAAAAGTTTAACATTGACTAAATTGGTTTTCAAATTTTCCAAATCTTGGAAAAACCAAAATTGTAAATACCTATAACGAAATAAGAAATAGTAAACCGTACTTTAAACGACATGGTACTCGAGGGTTGGGGTCAGAATCCCGAAAACCGAAATCCCGAAAACCCAAAATCCCGAAAACCCAGAATCTCGAAAAACCCAAAATTCCGAAAAATTATTTAAATGGAAAATTTGGTTTTCGGGTTTTTGGGTTTTCGTGATTCTATGTTTTCGGGATTTTGGGTTTTCGAGGTTCTGTGTTTTCGGGATTCTGGATTTTGGGATTGTTTCCGTCTCCCGGTACACGATTATTTCGTATTTGTTTTGTCATCTATCATCTGTCATCTATCTTCTATCATCTGTCATCTATCGTATCATCTGTCATCATCTGTCATCTATCATCTATCACTGTCACTGTCACTGTCACTGTCACTGTCACTGTCACTGTCACTGTCACTGTCACTGTCACTGTCACTGTCACTGTCACTGTCACTGTCACTGTCACTGTCACTGTCACTGTCACTGTCACTGTCACTGTCACTGTCACTGTCACTGTCACTGTCACTGTCACTGTCACTGTCACTGTCACTGTCACTGTCACTGTCACTGTCACTGTCACTGTCACTGTCACTGTCACTGTCACTGTCACTGTCACTGTCACTGTCACTGTCACTGTCACTGTCACTGTCACTGTCACTGTCACTGTCACTGTCACTGTCACTGTCACTGTCACTGTCACTGTCACTGTCACTGTCACTGTCACTGTCACTGTCACTGTCACTGTCACTGTCACTGTCACTGTCACTGTCACTGTCACTGTCACTGTCACTGTCACTGTCACTGTCACTGTCACTGTCACTGTCACTGTCACTGTCACTGTCACTGTCACTGTCACTGTCACTGTCACTGTCACTGTCACTGTCACTGTCACTGTCACTGTCACTGTCACTGTCACTGTCACTGTCACTGTCACTGTCACTGTCACTGTCACTGTCACTGTCACTGTCACTGTCACTGTCACTGTCACTGTCACTGTCACTGTCACTGTCACTGTCACTGTCACTGTCACTGTCACTGTCACTGTCACTGTCACTGTCACTGTCACTGTCACTGTCACTGTCACTGTCACTGTCACTGTCACTGTCACTGTCACTGTCACTGTCACTGTCACTGTCACTGTCACTGTCACTGTCACTGTCACTGTCACTGTCACTGTCACTGTCACTGTCACTGTCACTGTCACTGTCACTGTCACTGTCACTGTCACTGTCACTGTCACTGTCACTGTCACTGTCACTGTCACTGTCACTGTCACTGTCACTGTCACTGTCACTGTCACTGTCACTGTCACTGTCACTGTCACTGTCACTGTCACTGTCACTGTCATCTGTCACTGTCACTGTCACTGTCACTGTCACTGTCACTGTCACTGTCACTGTCACTGTCACTGTCACTGTCACTGTCACTGTCACTGTCACTGTCACTGTCACTGTCACTGTCACTGTCACTGTCACTGTCACTGTCACTGTCACTGTCACTGTCACTGTCACTGTCATCTGTCATCTGTCACTGTCATCTGTCATCTGTCACTGTCACTGTCACTTTCACTTTCACTTACACTTACACTTACACTTACACTTACACTTACACTTTCACTGTCACTGTCATTTCTTTTTCTTAAAGAAATGAATTTAAAATTTTTTTTCTCAATTTTTTTTGAGAAAAAAACTGAGATTTTTTTGTCCAACATATCCCATTGTTTTTTTCTTATTTTGAGTATGTACAAACCCGCTTGTATTTGAATGCAACATTGTGTCAAAATTTCAAAGCAATCGGTGAAGAAATTTCGGAGATTATAGCGGTAAGGAACAAACGTACATTTACATTTTTATTTATATAGATTTCCTGAGAGTATTTGCACAACCGTGTCCACTTGATATATTATTCCTGCTAGTTGGAAGTAATAAAAGTGGCATTTATTCTTACAACTTACAAGCACAAGAGTTGAACAATCTTTTTTTGGCACTGTTCTTAATTCTTATAGAAATAAATAAATTTAAAATTAATGGGTTTCTAGCAAGGGAAGATAATTAATCGAAGCAAATTCGGTGTGTGGTCTGCCCTTAAAATTATATTGTTTTACCTATTTTCTAAAGTTATGAAATTTTCGTTTAAGTTACATTTCAGAGCTGAAGAACGGTGCACAGTGACCCATTTATGCAAAAGTAGAGGCAATAATCATTTTTCGGGTGGGTCTGTGAAGCAAAAGTCTTAAGTTTACTGAATTAACAAATGTTTGGACCATTGGAAATCTAAATAATTTTTGATGAATAATTTTACTTGTATAAAGCCAGTCAAAGTAGAATACTGAATAATGTTTATGGTGGCAGTTTTTGGCGTTTTTCTTCAGGAAAATTATTTTTTCCAAACTATTCATTAAAATAACTTAATTTTAAAACAGAATTAACGGATGGATTTCTGGATTAAAAAAAGGTATAACATGACATTGTAAGTGTTTCAGATATAGCCTTAAAAATGCCCTTTAAACCTTGAAAAATAAAGAAAAGTGTGAGTGCCGGGACTCACGGTTAAGATGTGTAAACATACGTAACGTAACGTGAATCACAATCACAGAATCACGATCACAAGATACGTTACGTTTTTTTTCACCCTACCGCCAGTATAGATGTTTACACATCAAAAAAAAACAATCAAAAAATTGGGAAGTATTCCAAAATAAAAAAAACAGAAAGATTCAAATTCATTCACTTTAACCGGGTTCTGAAGTAGATACCTACAATTAATCCTAAAAACATACAGGACTATTAATTTCTCTATTGATGTGTAAACATCTATACTGGCGGTGTAGGGTGAAAAAAACGTAACGTATATTGTGATCGTGATTGTGATTCTGTGATTGTGATTCACGTTATGTTACGTATGTTTACACATCTTAACCGTGAGTCCCGGCACTCACACTTTATTGATTGATTTGTTTTCTGTGAACACCACAGTTTTACCAAATAAACTCTCGAAAGCTACTCGCAAAATACGAACAATGTTGGAATTCTGCAAGCTAATCTCCGATAATTATCAAAACATGTGTTCACTTGCGAGTAACTATCAAAAAGTGTGAATGTCGAGAGCAAAAGATCAACTCTTCGCGAGCTAATCTCAAGCCTGTGTCCACTTGCGAGTTTGCTCTCGAGATTGACTTGAGACCTACTCTCAATGTTTTTACTCTCAAATGGACACGCACCTTAATAACCAGGAACTAGCTGATTTTGAGGAGCTAGCTTGTACCGAATCCTAACTAATACTCAGTCCCAAATTGACAGGTTTGTAGCTTAGATTTGAGTAATAACTTTAGAACTAGTGCCGGTACTAGCATTAGAACTTTGTGAAGAAATTGGCTGTAAGTAGTTTACACTTCAATTTATAAGTTCAAGTTTTCTAATTTTCATGATCTTCGTTAATGGTTATAAAGGGTATTTTTTTTAGTCAGCTGATTTTCAAAAAGAAATAAAACGCATATAATTTAATGTTATATGGCTAAGAATTTAGCTTTATTTTAAAGATAAGGGTTTTACCATTTTGCGCGGCTGGCTCGAATAAATTCCAGCCGAGAGGCCCAAAAGGCCCCAGCTCAAATTGTTGCGCTCGATGGCGTATGGACTCATTCGGGTCTTCTTCGATACTCTGCTCCACAGCAGCAATAGCGTCTGAGGATGCGCACTATCAACTAGAGTAAACGTGGTGCGAAACCAATCCATGGGGCAAGGTTGCTCAAATTACTCTGCTCGGCGATTATGTCGACCGAATATTGGACGCAGCGCGTGATGCGTCACGCGAACCGAACCATTATTTTGGTAATAAATTTGCATAATTTGCAAACGTTGTTCAGGAGTAAGTCTATTCATTATGAAATGGCAAACCAAATTGAGCATAAATCAAGTGACAGTTGTCAAAAAGACCAACTCCGAAAAAAGTATTGCCAGATTGAAAACCAAGGACGTCTAAAACAAAACCCTTTGTATACCTACACTTTATTAACTAAAATTTTGTTTTTTAAATCTGCGGAGCAATTTTTAAGAAAAATAAGACTTCAATTAAAAAAAGTTTGTTGATGATGTCCAAAACACGACGGACGGATTGCGAGACCTATTTTTGTTTGTCGTAATGTCATAGTTTGAAACCTTTCGAAATATGGCTTCCGCATGATCATTGTAATACTCGTAAATCAAAAATAATATTTTTTTGAAAATGTAATATTTTTTGTACCAACATCAATAAAATAGAGTTTTTACAAATCTAAATTATTTTTCTTTTCACCTAGCTTAACTAAAAACCTTTAAGTTGGAATTTTGTCTCACTGTATTGTTTTTTGGTATTTAATTTATACGAACAACTTAGGTACTATAATCAAACATTAATATTTTTACATTTTCTGTCCGCCTCCTGAATCTTTATTTTTTTTTTGTCAAAGACTATAAAAATATCTACTAATTAAATTGTGTTAAATAAATTTGAGGAAAATTTTGTAGAGAAAATCATTCGGTTATCGATTTCATGAAATATGTTCAAATACAAATAAAAAAAGGTTATTTTAATGGTTTTAGTGATAAATGAAATTTTGTTATGCACAGAATTAAAACTTCCTATGTAAATTATTCAACGCCTCTGAACTAATAAGTGTGTTAAATTTCATTTCAAGAAATAGAAAACATTCATTTTATAAGTTAAAATTTGAAATAAAAAAAAAAAAAAAAAAAAAAAAACAATAAAAAGTGCAACAAGATGTGACAAGATGTGACAAATCCAACAAGGTATATCTACATGATCATTATCTACATTGAAGGCTGTGTCATATCATATGACACTCTATAAATGAATTAATTCAAAAATATGTGAATAAAATATGTTTTTTTTTTTTTTGGTTATAAAATCTTAATACCACCAGCATATACATACATATTACATACATATATCTAGTGCTGGCGATCTTCATTCATCGCCATTAATTCTGTCAATTGTGTTCGAGTATATTGATCTTATCAGAAGTCATCATCCAAAACAGCATGCATGCGCCAGACAATCGTGCTGCAACACTCAATGTGTAACTTCTGACCTCATGGTGGGACTTTTAACGATCTTCAAAAATACCATAGTGACAATTATTATCTATACCACTGAGTCTATTGACACCATCAACCGTTTCTAACACCGATCTACACCACACCACCGACCGTGCCCCTGCACCTTTGTCAAAAACTAGTCAATTTCATTAGGAAAAGTTGGTCCTCTAAAAAGCATGATTTAGAGCCCAATCTGCTGTGACAACAATCGTTATTGTTATGCTTTATGTAATCCGTTATAAATAAATGCGACGGCGAGCTCAGCAGTCAGCATAGTATGCACAACTGCACAGGCGGCAGTGACCTGTACCATACCTACATTTAGATAAGGCAATAAAACTGGAGAGTGTGCGCCTCTGATGGGAGGCTTGAAGTTGTCTTTAATTATAAATCACTTTACTGCAGACAGACGACAACACCCAGCAACTAAACATTATTGTCAATGAATTTGACAATTATCTGAGGCGCGTGTTTTTTTTTTTCTTTGGGGCGTAGACAGTTTGAGTGTTCAATCTATGGCCCTTGGAATGGAATGGTTGCATTTACATATCAATGAGATAGATTTAGTATAATAATGTTCGTCTGTGGTGATATATGGTCCGATGACAAGTGTAACTTGTTCTCTAATTTTGGCTAAATTTGAATGAACAAACTGGGAAAAAACTTATTCAATTAAGAGTCAGTTCTTCACATCTGTATATATACATCAGCATCTGGAAGAGCACTTCTTATAGTGTTTCGTGCGATCGCATGCGAAGGTATTTTGGAAGATAAATTTGGTATATTATAAAGATGCATCTCCATCTCTCAGACATCTCGAAGTCTTAATCCAAAAGAATGTTTGAAATTTTGTGCTGGCTATTAGGGTGTTCTATTTCTATTTCGGAAACTTATACCTTGCAGATAAGCAATTTATTTTGTGTGCATCGCGGTATCGCAGACCTCAGAGGGCATCTTTTGATTTTTTTAAATTTATATTTAGAACTAAAGATGTTGTCAGTCATTGATGTATGATGGTTTGAGGCATAAAGAAGATTAGTTATTGTGATTAGATTTGTTTTATAAATTTGAGACAGCGATAGTTATAAAATTTAAAGAGTTTGATTAAGTAGTCTATATGAATGGCCGCGTTCAGATTGCACTACGATAGCCTATATAAGCTACTCGAGTATCCTGTATGTTTCTGAACGCAAATCATCTTTTGTTGCCATTTCTCATAGGATAGACGAGTATCCCAGAATTTTTGGGATAACTTGAGATTTATTTTTTGGCAACAGCTGCTTTGACATCACCTGTGATTTTACAAGAGATTACAACAACACAAAGCTATCCAGATCGCTTTGAATACAAACCCGAACGCGGCCAATCTGCAGGATAATAATTGAGATACAAATGGAGCTGGGGTCAAAAATCAGTTTACAAACTTTTTAACCTCAAAATTCTATTAATTGGAAAATTTAGGTCAAAATTTTATAAAAATCGTTCTAAATTCTAAAATGAGAATTTCCAAAAAATTTTATTGATATTGATAGCGGTTTTAGTGTGATTCCACACTTAGTCCAGTCATTAAAGCATTTGAGTCGGAAAAAATCGCCGAAAAGCTGGATTATGGTATAAAGCCTCCCCATATCGATATGAGCACCACTAACAATTTTACGGGGGTGAAAGGGCTCAAAATGGTTTTTCATGGAATATTTCCCAAATGGTTAGTTGTACATTTTGTTCATTGTTGGTAAATTATATGAACAAGATATTGGGCCGCTTCATATTTCCGCCCCTTAAGGTGGGAGGGGTTACTAAAAAAAAATATATCTTAAATAGAAAGTGAATATTAAAAAACAACGGCAACACAATATTATTTTTTATTTAATCTTATTTATTTATTTATTTCTTAAAAATGTGGTAGTACAAGAAGATTATAAATTCTTATAATTACAGTGACAGCGACGGTCCCAACACTTTTGTCCGTCTAAGAGAGTTATCCATCCAAGGGAAAAAATAACAAAAAAAGTATCAATATAAAGCAATAGTGTCTCTATTTATCAAACCAAAACTAACTTCTTTCAACTGTCTTGGAAGGGTATGACTTGTTTCGCCTTTTTTATCTCGTTGTTTTGTTGTTTCGCTTTAGTTGTTTCGCATTTCGTTTATTTAGGATTTTCATTAATATGTTCTTCAATTATTCGGTTTATAATTGTTTCCAAAAAAATCATTTAGTCTTTTTCTTAATTAATTTTAAGATCATTTCGCATTCTATATTGTTTGGTTTTTCGATTATTTCGTTTTTTGTTCATTTCGATTTCAATTATTTCGCCATCGTTTACGATAAACAGTGAGGTATGTATGGGGGGGGGGGGGCATGCTGCCCGCCTGCAACCCCCTGCTTGGGTACACTATAGGATTTGGGGTATGTGTGAAATAGGCAAAAATAATTGTAAGAAAAGCGAAACAACAAAAATGGGAACTAAAAAAAGTGAAACAATAGGCACCCGTCTTGAAGACATTTTTGACAAAATAATTTAAAAAAAAAAACTTAAAAAACAATAATTCATTTCAATACGCGGACAATTTAAATTTTTGCTTGCATAGTTATAATTTAAAAAAATCTGTTGGCACTGTTTGTTTTTTTCGTGATTATAATTTACAACGGCTTCCATATGTGTTTGCAAATTGAAGAGCATCTGAAGTGCTTTTCCATCATTTTTCTTTGTGAACATTTTTGTATGTTGTTTAACTGCAGTTTGTGCCTCCTTGTATGAGCTGAAAGTCGTTTTATCGGATTGCTCTGGTTCCTCTTCGCCATCTTCAGAGCTGCTACTTATGTCGATGTTCTCAACATCAGTTTCTGCTGCTATAACAACATCCTCTATGTTAACATACCCATCAACTCTCCTGGATCAACATCAGATTGAACTCTTAAAAAGGTCTCGAAATTTTTCGCAGCTTTGCCAATGGCAAATCGTCTTCTGGATCAAATTGATCAATGTCTGTGGTGTCTGGTGTCTCAAAACCAGATTTTTTGAAACAATTTACAATTGTAATCGCTGTTACTTGCTCCCATACAGTCTTTCACAAAACATACAGCATCCAACATATTTACAGTTTTTAATATAGTACTTACATTCCCTGCAACATCAATGCTATTGAGGAATCTGCTTCAGCATTATTGAACGGTAATGAAATTTTAAATTTGTAATTACACCTTGGTAAAGAGGCTGGCAGACTGATGTAGTGTTGGGTGGTAGATAAATAATTTTTTATTTTTGAATTGTAAATTTTTCGGATGGGAGGATGCATTGTCCAAGAAAAGGAGCACTTTCTTCTTTTTAAGTTACATTCTTTTGTCAAAATATATGAGCCAATCGCTCATTATTTCTTGGGTCATCCAAGATTTCTTATTGTTTCTCCATTGAACTGGCAGTTGGTCGTGATTTAAATTACCAAACGCTCGTCGGCGAAATGATTTGCCTATATGACTAAAAGCTTTTCATTTTGTCCTGCCATATTTAAACATTGTAAGATAGTGAGACGCTCCTTCGAAAATTTTCTACTTGTGTATGTTTGTTCTTTAAGGGAAATTAGGTGCGTTTTATTCATTGCTGCATAGCCAGCGCATCACAAGTCTGTATAAAACGATTACTCACTCTATACATTCATTTCAATAATTCAAAGTTCTTTCGCCAGCACAGCCATCTTTTTTTTACTGACTTCTTTTTCATCACAATCAAACTGTCAAATCAAACTGTTTTTGATGCCAAAGGAAATTTTGCTGCGCTGACTATGCAGCAATGAATAAAACACACCTATTGTCTTGACACGTAGAGCCCTAAAGAAGAGTCCTTTCTCGTCAGCGTTAAAAATGCAATCAGGACTGTAATTTTTCGTAATTGAAGGTTAACATCTGCCGCTTCACCAGAAACTTTTGTATGCTATAGCATGGCGCTTACGAAATTTCTGAAGCCAACCTTCAGAGGCTTTTAAATCTTCAAGGCCTAAACGATCCGCAATAGTTTTCGCCTTGTGTCTTTTCATTGGTCCAGACTACAGAAATAGGAACATTTTTATTTCTTACCATTTTAAATCACTCGAATACTTTTTCGTCAACAACACTCCTTCTAAATGTGATTAAACGCGCCCCGTCTTGTATGAGTTCCCACTGCATTTGTTTGCCATAATTCCATTAGTTCATTTTTTTTTCTTGGAAATGTCCGCAGCTTGAGTCTTACCTATTTTAAATTGACTTGCAATTTCACGCAAAGATTTTTTATTTTGATCAACCGAATTTGTAATTGGCGTTTTTGTTTTTTGGATGTGATCAAAGCTCTGAACAGAGGTTGAGCGATCAGAGCTAAGCTCTGAGGAGATTACGATAAGAGCCCTCAGATTTAATTATGAAACACACTTGAGCACTGAACATGTCTTATGCATAGTAACCTGTCAAATTACATAAAAATTGTATTAAGTCATTTTATTCTGAGCATACAGATCATGCTGCGAGCTAGCTCAGATGGAAAAAAGAAACACGACTTATGTGCTCTGATTTGTCTGAGGTAAAAAAAAAACATAGAATAAATTTTTGACAGCTCGGTGATCTGCTCTGAGGTAAAAAAGAAAAACGCCAAATGTCAATTTTTTCTTTGAAACACAACCACTTTGTGTTTCTGTGGTATCCTGCAAAATATTTGCACCTACATTCCATGAAATTCATAAACAAACTAAAAACGAATTTGAAGTTATTTTAGTGTTTAGTTTTTGAAATAAATTATAAATTATATAAATTCAAACTCAAACCGAAAGATTTTCTTCATGTGGAGTTTTGGCCCATCAAGATTGAGCTTTGACCAGTGGATTTATGACCCCACCAGTTCTTCAGTCTGCTGCATTAGAAATAATTAATTCTTAAAGCACTTGGATTTGTTGCGGTAAATTTTACCACCACAAATTTCACTATAGCCCATTCATTCTACGAGTTTAGGAAATTGTAATTTTTTGCGATGAAATCAAATTTTTCCTCACCATTTAGGATTGCTAAATGCTAAATGATGAAAATGCGTCTAGATATTTTTCCATCTTACTCTGGTCAATAAAAAATGTCACTAAAAAATTTCGTTTATATATATGTACATATGTATATCCCTGTCAAGTATAGTCCCTTTACTAAGATATTCACATTATTTAAATCGAAAGCGTATTTAATTTCGTTTTCTTCGCTTTGATCTTCGAGACCTATACATATCTTGAAACAATTGATTGATCCTTCATCCCTATTTAGAACACCTTAAACTAATCAACCTCAATTCGCTGGAAGAACGATGTCGAAACTACTAATAAATGGATTTTTTTTTTTCTTAACTTTTAAATTTTAAAATAAAATATTGTTTTAACTATACAGAATCACCATATTGCATAACTATAGCAAAATCTGTCACATCATTAAAAAGCTATATAAAATCAAATATGAGGCAATTAATAAAAACGTTAAAATACAATTAACGCAATATTTCTACAATCAGATTGGTAATTACAGGTACGAAGTTTAATCAAAATCGTTAGAGTAGTTTTTGAGAAAATTTGATCATAAAGCTTTTTGGGCGTTTTGAGTTATGAATTTTCAATTTGGATCTTATGGCCAAACATCTGATCGATGTATAAGTACATTGTAAAATCATTGGGACAGAAAAAGATTCAAGAAGTTTGATATTCTCACTCACTTCATTTCGCTCCTTGTGAATATGAATATACATAGTATGTGGGTAGCAAATAGGAAGTATAAGCTTACACATTCCAAAAAAAAATTAGTAAAATAAATAACATTTCATACAAGAATTTAATTATAATTTCTCAACTAAAATATATCTATACGTATTTTCACTGACAAACTTCTTCGACAAAACGGTCGACGTTGATTGACAAAGGTTGACTAAAATTTTGCCGCATATACTATACATAAGTCATTAATATGTGCCCACTGACTTAATCTTAAAAATGCAATTACCTTATCCTGCCCACACGTCCGTCCTTTCGTTGCAAAAAATTAATCAATTGCCGTTGTCAGAATTTTTAATCATCAATATTAATTTTCCACGCAAATTTTCATTCCCTCATGATGATCACACAGAGGAAGAAGACTCATCATTTTCATTCATTTTTTTTTCTGTTGTTTTTTGGAAAAGAAAAAAAAAATCCAGAAAATTGAATTCTCCGTAACAGTTTCGTTGTATGACTTAAAATCTTCATACAAAAGAACCAACTGTATGCTGAATAACCCCCTCCCCCCCCCCCCCTTTTTGCTCTTCAGTGCATTGTCATCTCCCTTGAGTGGAAACATTGCTCGTCCATCCATATGCAGTTGAGAAATCCTGGTCAAATCAACCCACTGAGGTAATTTATCTTTCGTTCAGAGGACAGTGTCAGTGTGAGAATTGAAAAAGTATTTTCATCTTATACAAAAAAAAAAAAAAAAAAAAATATTTGACACACACTGGTCACCGATCCATAACATCCTTGCAGTTGTATTCCGGAAGTTGTTCCCATCATCATCATCAGCAAAAAAAAGTCCCACCAATCGATTCACTTTTTAAGTTGACATTCCGCATATGTTGCTTTCAAATTCATAAATGTTCTTCTATTGTTGTGAAAAAAAGAGAGATATCGATGCTTCAATTCTGACCAGCTATATATAGTTATACGGAAAAGGCTTTTTTCCGCTTGTTTTCTTTAAGGTTTTTTTTGTTCCTTTATGTAAATTCATTTGCATCGTACCTACCTATATACACAGAAAATCAGATTATTTTTTGTCTTTAAATTGCTTCTCCAGAACACGAGCTAAACTTTTATATAGTTGGACTTAATTTGAACTGTCCTTTTTTTTAAATTAATCCTTCGTTAAACAGGTTATTAGTTCGTATATATAATAGTGATTCCACTAACTCTCTCTCCCATTTCGAATAGAGGACATCTGAAGGCTTAAGAATTTTGCAGTTTCAATTTCACGGTTTTCGGTTTTTCTCATTGTGAAGAAAAAAAAATCAGGGCTGGTCATAGAAGAAATAATAGGTAATATTGGGGGCGTTCAATTTGTGTTTTTAGTTTTTACTTACGATGTGGTATAGGTAGGTTAGGTGGGTAGTGTAATGGCTCTAATTTTACATTCTGTAAAAGATCAAACTCGACTCGTAAATTTTGTCTACATCTGTACACGCGTGATATGTTAGTTGCCTTATGGAACGTTTTATGAAGCTGAAGAGAAAAAATTGTTTAGGAGAAAATCTATAGATATATTGAAAAAAAATTTCAAAACCGTAAAAAACATTGTGTAGGGCGTCAATTTTTCTAGACGTGATGTTTTTTTTTCTTTTTTAATATTTTTTTTTCATCAAAAATGGCAAAATTAAAATTCTTCTTTTGTTTAAGAGAGAATCTAAGCCACAAAAATTGTTGTATGAACAAAATAAAACATGTTATCAAAAGAATGGCGATGTTTTTTAGTTTTTTTTTTTCCATAGGTTAAAATGTTGTACGATGATAACTGACGAATTTTCAACAAAACTTTAGACCCCTAAAACTCTGTGATGAATAATGATTGGCTGAAAAGAAAAACAGTAACATATCGGGAATTTGAAACTCTAAAAGTGATCGATTTTTTTTTTAATTTACGATATATGTAAGCAACATTTTTTACAAAACATCGAAATTATAACAAAAGAATATTTGAGACTAAATAACTTAGGAACTGACGACTATTTTATGGCAAGAATCAGTCTGCTTATAACTAAGTCGTCTAAGTCAATCGCCGGGCAAAAAAAAATTGTGCGACACGTTCAATTGGTGCGAACGCTGGGAAATCGATAAATTCGGATCATCAGCAACCACTTGCAGCAGCAATTTTTTCGACTGAGTGTGCATTACGATGATGCACAGCAGGGATGAAAAATCATATTTCAGCAATGTATGTAATGGTTAAAAAAAAGTGTATCGAATTGTACTACTTGATTTTTGTTCAACAAATAAATGTTGTTTAAAGAAAACCAAGATACAAAAAATAAGCATATTAGATTTACGTTTACAATTTATATTCACCATTAAACCGAGATTTAAGTAGATTTACAGTTATACTTCTTAAAATCTCAAAGATTTCTCATACAAATTTATTTCGTTTTTGAAAAAGTCAAATCAACGTCAATTTGATCGTCATATAATCGTCATTTTTGACGCTTATACTGCTATCGACAAATATCCAATCTTCCTACTAGCTTAAAATCAGTTTTATCAATTTTCTTGAATTCGCATTTATCGTTTATTAAGAATCGGTCGATAATCAACACAATTATACATAGTGGAAACATGGAAGCAAGAATACTTTGCAAACACAGCCACAGAAATAAACAGTGTACATAAAAGTGGCTAAAGCGTTTTATTGGTTCTTGTATTGCTTCGCTAGCTATAAATTGGCAATAAAACGCAAGTGATATTATTGAACATATGGCTTCAGCAAACTGCGTTATAGAAAAATAAACGACTTTGCATATAAAAATCTAGTTTTTTGACTAACAGCTGACTTTTCAGTATGCGTTTATGATTATATTGCAATTGCACTTTTGATGCAAATGACGTATGAAACGGTATTTGCATTTTGAAAAGTACTGCTTAAGTAAATCTTCTTGTTTATTTTTTTGCGTGTTTGAATCGAAACGAGTTTGACATTCGGGAAACCTACTAAACAATAAAAGGTAAAGTGGGGTAAGTCGATTTTAAGCATTTTTCAGGAAAAAACATTGTATCAGCAGATTTTTTACTGTCATTAAATAAGACCGTTTTAACAAAACCAAAAAGTGTCTTCCCGGTGAGATGGAAACAGGACTATTGCACAGAAATATTAGTAATTTTTCATTGTTTTAAAAAAAATAAAGGTTTTTGGCTTTGTCGAATTCTTTAGTCAAGATTATAATTAAAAAAAAAAATATGTTAAAATAAATCAATTGTTCCTATTACTCATTTTAACTGTATTGTAATGAATTAACACAAAATAGATTTATCGTATCGAATTTTATAAAAGTGTATATGTGTACTTTAGCCAAGTTGAATGTATCGAAAAAAGTAAAATTGTATCGACTTTTGCAACCGCGATGCACAGGCCTTATACGACATCAGTAACGCTTTCATTTTCTTCAAATTTCTTCACATACCGATTGCTTGCGGTATGACGACCATAACCATCGCGTAATTCGCGAAAAGTGGCTACGTTTGAATCAACACTTATGTATAGTAAGTTTTAATAATTTTAACGCATTGTTTGATTGTTAAACGATCCATGATCGTAAATAGCAAACATTCAACTAATATTATGACGCATAAAATGACAGCTGAGTTTGACAGGTGTCAAATGCCAGCGCTACCAACTTGAAACCACGAAATGAATGACCCGTACTTCTAAATCGAACTTATGATGTTTTGTGGTTCAAAAGACCTTGGAAAATAGGCCGTAACTAGTTGTTTCGAAAATATTTTATAAGTATCTAAAAACCGTTCTTTTAAACTTAAAAAATATCTTGAAATCACTTCACCTCTGTCAGTTACAAAAAGATGTCGCTTTTATAATTATATATGTATGTGTATTTGTATTTATACTTGTATTAAGGGCCTACACGTCTATACGTGACACGAATACAAGTGTTATAAGATACACAATTAAAATCCAGAGCTCTAATTTAAAACAATCCCAAATTACGACTACCGATGACCAGTGTTGCCAAATGCCCCTTTTTTAGACTCGGGACCCGTGGCCCCCACTTTTTCAAAAATGATCAAAATGGCCCCTTTCTCTGTATAAGCAAAATTTTATTCTTTATTGAACGAAAAAGAGTGAGAAGACTTGCGATTCTATGATATCTGCACTAAATTTATAAGAAATAAACAAAGATTTGGGAAATTGGGTAACAAATAAACATATATTAATATGTACAGAAAGAATATTTTAAACAAATAAAATATGAAACACGTATTAAATTATGTATTTAGAATATATATTATTTATTTATTTTTTTTTTTGTAATGAACTTGCTTTGTTTTTATTTTTTTTAATGTTTATTTAATTTTTTTTTTGCTTTAATAGTATTTGTGGCGGCTCCTTTTTTTTTGGGGGGGGGGGGGGCCTTTTTGGGACCCCTTTTGAAATTTTTCAGAGGCAACACTGCCGATGACTCGCTAAAAAGGATCAATCATTTGGTATAAGGCCCAAAAGGCCAAAACAAATAACCATCAACACTCTTTAACCCTTTACCGCAAACGAAGCCAAATATGGCTTTCTACAGCTATGTTCTCTTTTCTCCTGACTTCAATTAAAAAAAAAATGATCAAAACGCAACAATATCCTCTTCTGTGCATTTCTGAGAACAAATAGCTGTGCTTTTGCACACGTGCACCAAACAAGAAGGAAGATATTCGTGTTTGCAGGTCAGTGTGTTACTTGTTGTCAATGAAAACGGAAGTGTGAAAAATTTTCTTATTTCAAATAATAATTACTTTTCTGTTAGGTGAGTTAAGTGATCATAATAAAAATATATTTCGGATTGTGTGTCTAATTCTCTTTGAAATGAATATATTTTTATTAAAAAAAATTATTAACTTGCTCTTTTGAGAGGTAAAAGTGTACAAGTCATATTTGGCTTGTAAAAATTTTTTTTGTTTTTAGTAAAAAAGCGTCTTAAAACAACCTTAAGAAGTCATTTTAAGCGTATTTAATTTTTTTCCTCTTTAAACAATAATTCATGCGCTAAAGGGCTAAACCTGCCAGAGATGGGGATCCTTAATGCTACTAATATCAACCAAAATGCATTGTGAGCATTTTATTTACTTTTTGTAATTCTTTTATTACAAATCTGAAGTATTTTAATCAAAAAACACTAAAAATAAGTTAAAAGACTTACAGTTAATTAACTGCAGTTAAAAGAATTACTGACTTAAACCAAAACAAGGCCAGTACTGAAGACTTTCGAGTGAATAAAAACTAAAACCAGTTAAAAAGTACTGCAGTTAATTAACTTTTAGTCAATTAACTGCTTTCATTAACTGCACAGTACTAATATGAGTACTGACTACGACTGCCCGAATTACAGTTACTGCAGTCTTTTTGTAAGTTAAAAGACTTAAGGAAATTAGTCTTTTTAGTCAATTAACTGCAGTACCGAAAAGACTGCATTTTTTACAACTCTGCCCCCTGCCCGCATTACTGTAACCATCGCTGGTGTAGTTCATTGAAATATTAATATTAGTTTTTCTGTGAAATTATAGTTCACACTCGGTATATACAGGTTGATCGGATAAGGTGCATTAAAAAACTAGAGCGAGTAGGTTGGGTTAAGACAAGAAATCGTGGGAGGAGGGTCTTTTTTAACCCCTATAGGCAGGAGAGGCAATTTTCTAAATAAATTGACTTAAAACAGAACAAAAATTATTTAAAAACAACGATAAAACTTACAATGCCACATGCAATATCTTTTTGAAAAGCCAGAGATCTCTTCTTTAATTCTCATTTTAAATTAAATTGTGTTAGTGAATAGTTTTTGGAAAATTAATTTTCAAACTCGAAATTTTGAAGAAAAAAAAATTCAAACTTTTTTTTTTTTAATTTTATGTAGTTAAGTATAATTTTTGTTTTCACAATTCAATGCTCTAATTAATTTTCAACAAAAAGCAGAAAACCAGATGCTAAATATGTCTTAGTTTTTGAGAAATTAAGAAAAACATGAGATAGCAGATATCTCAGATTGTAATTTAGTGCATCTGCTATCTCAAACTGTAATTTAGTGACGTCTTCATATCTCAGACTGTAATTAAGTCACGTATGTTATCGCAGATTGTGATTTAAACAATTTAAAATAAATCATGTGCGATGGAGAAAACTGACTCAACAGTTCTCAATAGAAGCAAAAAATGAAATAAATAAGCGCTTATACGGTAAAATGGCGTTAAGGGCTCAATATGTCAAAAGTTATTATAAATATGGCCAAAGAGTTTAAATAGAATGGATGTTAACGTCTAACACCGTTCAAAGACTTCTTGAAAATTACTTACTTAATAGTTTCATATCAAGGAATCTAAATATTTCTACGGACAAAGACAAAATCTAGATAATAAGTATTACAGTAAAACCCGCTTAAGAGAAAAACCCGCTTATATGAAACACTTTTTTCATCCCCGAGTATTTGTCGACCAATTACCTTTAAAATACTCCGCTTAAGCGAAACTCGCTTAAGTGAAAAACCCGGATACCTGAAACATATTCTCAGTTAAATTTAATATTTTTCATTGAAAAAAAACTGTGTTAAGTGATAAAAAATTAAATAGAACAGAACAAAAATTTTTCTGAACACTTTTACTTGTTTTTTTATTTTTCACCTCCACCAAATTTTCATCACGAAAATGACATTTGAATTTCTAATATGTCAGAACCATTTTTGGAATTTTTAAATCCGCTTAAGTGCAATTTTTTTTCACTTATCCGGACTCCGCTTAAGTGAATTTTTTTTTTCACTTAAGCGTGGTTCGTTTCAGTGAAAAACCCGCTTAAGTGAAAGAAAGACTGTGACACTTTGCAGTTTCTCTTAAGCGGGTTTTACTGTATTATATTTCACGTATGAGATGGTGTCTTCAAATTAAAACCTTCTTTAAAATCCACCAAAATCCAATTGTCTAAGTCTCAGAACATAAAAGAATATGTTGTCCAAAGGTAAACGTGCACCCGCATTTAAACCGGTCCTGGTTAAATGTCATGTTTCCAACACGTCAGCCTTTCTTCATAACCCATTTTTTGACGTGGAAATAAAAAAAAATATCCTGGAACGTAAAGCACCATATAAAAGTTTTGAGTAATGACTTCGGGTTTAGATTCCTACATACGTATGCCATAAAAGTAGCATGAACTGAACTTTTTCTACAGGTCAAACAATTGACCAACAAAGCACTATTCGTATGGTATACAGTAAAAAAAATAGAAGAATATTTTACCAGTTCATACAGAGTGGGAAGTTAGCAATCTGGATGAAAACCCGGCATACAGGACAGACGGTGTAAAATAAAAAAATAAAAAAAAAAAAGGTTCAAAATAGAAATTGTTATCCGCGATTATTTATTTGTCCGGCATTTTAATATTTTTTTTTGAATAAATGTGCACAATGATTTATCACCTTACAACGCGACCAAGTGAATTAACGCCTCCATTCGTTAAGGTGCATAAAATATATTTGCAAATGGTAAAATGGATTTAAATATAAAAAAAAACTCGTTACCATACATAGTTACAGGAAAGTAAGAAAAAACAAGACACTTTTCAAAGATTTTTCATAATTAATATTTATGACTGAATTTTATTAAGAACGATTTTTTGTAAATAAAAAACAGCTAGAGGGCTCTGTGATCGTATACATAGCGGCTCATATTATGTATGCAGTCATTAAAAGTTAGCCATTTGTTTGATTTAAATCTTTTTGAGTTTGTGAAAAAAGTCTGTGATCATTAAAGGTGATGCTCTTACATAAATTAAAGGGCTATAGAAATATGAGAGCTTGCCGTGTGTCATTAATAATTTTCGTATGTATTTCATGATACCCTGCAGCATTTGCACCATGGATAATCAGGAATTTTCAACATGTTGGATAATTACAACCCCCCACTGTTGTGCTTTGTTTTCTGCCATAATTTGCAATATTCCACTGACCTATTTCACCCAAAAGATATGGAATACATTCGAATGCAAAAACTTCATTCCGAATGTAATCTTCTCCATACGTCCTATACCAAGCCGCAGCAGCAGGTCATTTCTGGTGGAAGCATTCTGCCACGAATAATTTTGTCAACATGGCGGTGTGTTCTCTGTCCTACAAGGATCCGCGAGTTATTGCAGCATCATAATCCCAAATCTATTAAATGTGTGCGTGGCTATGAGTTCAAATAAACTCATATATAGTATATAGTGTACGTGGTTCGGAAATGGTCAGAGTTGGATTCCAAATGTAGGATGTTTTGGGGTGACACCTAGTGGTGGTATTTATTGTTTATGATTTGTGGCCTTTTCTTTGTATGTGACTATACTGCTCGGATATTATGTATATAAATTGTCTATGCAGTCTCTCTACATTGATGATTAGTGGTCAAAAAAGCCAACAGCGCATATAGAAAAATATTTTGCAAATGCAATTATATTTATTTTCCTATATTTTTACTGACGACAGGTGGCAGTGGCATCTATGTATGTTTTGTTTAGGATTTCCGGTTTCCAAAATATAATTTCGCCTCACCATATGTGACCGAGATTTATTTATTTTCTAATTCGAGTGATTTTATGGTGTATGAATGTTGATTTAAAGGCTTCTAGGATTTATACAAAATTTGGTTAAAATATATCGACCAAAAAATCATGCAGAGTGGTTAAATTATTTTACTAGTATATACTGGGAATTATTTTATAGGGACACAGAGTGGGTCAACCTGTGGTTATAAATTCACTTGATATATGAAGGATATACTTATAGGAAAAATAGCTTAAGTTCATGGTTTTTAGAAAATTAAACTGACGCTGATATGTATGATTTTCTGTTGAGTACTATCAGGGCCTTTAACACAAAACAACAAGCAAAAATCACACAGTGAAAATGTTTTTATTAGCACAACGTATAAGCAAATCGTATGGTT
This sequence comes from Epistrophe grossulariae, assembly GCA_929447395.1. Lineage (NCBI taxonomy): Eukaryota > Metazoa > Arthropoda > Insecta > Diptera > Syrphidae > Epistrophe > Epistrophe grossulariae. The sequence goes on from OV839567.1 coordinate 111,746,321, forward strand.
CTTAACCTTCTACCGCATGCGAAGCCAAATATGGCTTTCTACAGTTATGTCCCCTTTTCTGCTGAAAAAATGATCAAAACACAACACGATCCTCTTCTGTGAATTTCTGAGAACAAATAGCTGTGCTTTTGCACACGTGCACCAAACAAGATGGAAGATATTCGTGTTTGCAGGTCAGTGTGTTACTTGTTATCAATGAAAACGGAAGTGAGAAAAATTTTCTTATTTCAAATAATAATAACTTTTCTGTTAGGTGAGTTAAGTGATCATAAAAAATATATTTCGGACTGTGTCTCTAATTCTCTTTGAAATGAATACATTTTTATAAAAAAAAATTATTATCTTGCTCGTTTGAGAGGTATTTAGCTTGGCCCCTTGCTACAGGGTTGAAAATATACATATTTGGTTGAGTTTTTTATTTAAACAAACAACAAATTTTTTGGTTTCTAATAAAAAAACGTAAAGAAGTCATTTTAAGCGTATTTTATTTTTTTTTCCTCTTTAAACAATAATTCATGCGGTAGGAGGTTTTTTATGACCAAATAAACTCAAGTATACAGGGTGTCCCGAAATGACCGCCTCAGAAGAAAACCATAAGTTCCTGAAATCATTTCAAGTCGAAAAACTTAGGAGGTAATTTTTTCGTTTTCTCTTCGTTTTCGACTTATAACGGTTTTTATGATTTTTATTCTTTTTTCTTTTGACTGGCTCTAACTTTGCCAAACTACAACCGATTTTTGATATTTTTATTTTGTTGAAACGAGAATAGTTAGAAATTTATATCTACTATACAAGTTTTTTCTGTGTGGATAACGGTTTTCCCGCAATTTATTATCAAACACACTTTTTAAGCATTTTTAGGTTGTTTTTTTAACTTCGATATGATTTTTTTCACAAAAACACGTTATTAAGTATAATTTTTTTTTATTATTATGAAAGGCCAAGTACGACAGTTGGGCTCATCAGTTAGATGCTCTCGACGTTGTATCCCTTCTAAGACGCAAATCATGGTCGAAGCTTACAGACTCTTATAATACTCACAGCATGAACATACTTTGTTTTATATTTCTAAGGAAATTTCATGCTGGGAGTTAGTTCGTAGGGTCGGTTGAGCCGAGTACGATAGACTTTATTATTCCGATGATATAAAGTATTTAGATGAACAGCTTTTTATAGCAGATGACATTTTGAAATGTAAAGACAGAATTATTAAAGAAAATGTAAAGCGTTAACAGAAGAGTGATTTTTGGATGATGGATGCGACATTTAAGGCCGTACCTATTGTCATTCATTTAGTGATTTCAGGTTGGTAGCACTGGCATTTTACAACCGATAAATATTGCTGTCATTTGAAGTGTCATAATATTAGCTGAAAGTTTGTCATTTACGATAATGGATCGCTTTGCAATCGAACAAGGCGTTAAAATTTTTAAAACTAACTACAAAAGTGATGATTCAAACGTAGCCACTTTTCGCGCATTACGCGATGATTATAATCATCATTATCGACGAACTACGCAAGCAATCGGTAAAATTCTGAAGAAATTTGAAGAAAGTGAAAGCGTTACTGATGTCGCGTTGTAAGGCAGATGTGCATCATCGTAATGCGCGCTCAGTCGAAAATATTGCTTCTGCAAGTCCATCAGCAATGATGATCCTAATTTTTCGATTCCCCGATTACAGTCAATTCGGAGCGATATGGTTTTTGTTGGCCGGTGATTGAAGATCATATCACTTGGGTGATATGCGGATCCAACAAGATGTGGCAACAAGCCACACAACAGGACCAACTATGGCTTCATTGCGTGAGAAGTTTCCTGGCCGCGTAAAATCACGCGATTTGACACTGTACTCTAGACACATTAAAAACCAACATTACCTACTCAAGTTATGGCCGAGATACCTCCCGAAATGTGCAAAAAGTATTTAAAAATTACTTCAAAAGAATCGTTTTTCACAATTAATGGCAATGTCCATGAAATAAAATTCTCATCAAAAATGTATCGCTGTGTGTGTGTTATTTAGCTTTACTTACGAATCCGAATGAATGACTCTTTATTTGATGTACCTACTAATTATGTGATGTATAATGTGTCGTAAAGTATAGGCTCTTGTTGTTTCAAATTGTCTTAATAATTTTGCTTTAAAACACAAAGTTAAATTGAATTCAAAACTTTATGTCATGGACTTTGAAAAATCGAAATAAATAGAAGGGGTTTTTGTGTAAACACTTGCAGTTAGACTGTCAAACTTTCGCACCATCATATTAATATCGAAGGTTTGAATGAAACAATAACACTTGAAACACTTGAACATTTTAAGTAAATCTAATAAATACGACTGTTAATATTTTAAAAACTATTGATCTGGTAAAAGAATTAAATTAGTTATAGGAGCCTATATTTTTTGCCACATTTCAAAAATGTAGTTTAATTAAGAGTATTATGTGCGTGCAAAAGTATGAACAATAAAGCACCGTGTTTTAAATGTTTCAAATATGGATATTTTAGACTGAAAAATTGTAAAAAAATCAACTTAATTGACAAAACAACCTTTGATATTTATTTTAGACAAACGTGATCTACACCATTTGATTTCTCAAACAATCTAAATTTATGAGAACAAAATTTGCAAATCGTTGGACCGGGTTTTTTTTAAATTTGGTAAACATTAAAAAAAAAATTGGTAGGTACGCAATTTTTTAGAATTTTTTAATGCGGAATAAAAAAATTGATTTTGAAAAAAAAACATGTACCCATGTTCGAAATATCGAATTTTCAAAAATAATTTTGAACTGTTTTTAAAAATCCAATTTTTTTTTTTTTGAAAATTTTGATATGCAATATAATTCAAACTTATTAGATGCTCTTCTGTAAAATATTCATTGACAGATAATGAAATAGTCGAAAACCAGAAACTGATTCTATGAAAGATACCATTTGTAATCGATACATAATTTTTTTTTTTTTTTAAATAATATGGTAGATCGTACTGATATGAGCTCACTTCAAAATTTCAATCAAATTCGGAGGAGTCGTTTTTGAGAAAAATGAGATTTTCCTAATCGTTATTTTTGGTTATAAGAATATTTTTTATTTAAAATCTGCAAGTTTTATAAAATTCGATCAAGTCATTTTCGAAATATTAAGTTCCAAAAAAAAATTTTAACTTTTTTAAAAATCCAAAAAAAAAAATTTGGTATACAAAACTTTTTAAAACATTCTTCACAGAAAAATTGATCAAAATCGGTTCAACCATTTTCTGAGAAAATCGAAAATCACAAAAATGGTTTTATATTGGAGCTTGGAGGTACCTACTATTTATTATCATTTTTCAGAAATGTTTATTTATAAAATGGTGGCCTTTTTGTAAAAAAAAAAAAAAATCAAACTTAAGAAAATGGATAGTGAATCTTTAAATAGAAATAAAAAAATATTTTAAAATTTGGTATATAAATGAATTTTCTTCGATTTCTCAATATATATTTAAATTGAACACTAAAGTATCTACGAATAAGAAAACAATATCAATAACACAATTTTTTTCAAACCTTCTTCCAACATATTATAAAATTTAACTTCAAATTTTCATGACATAAAACACAAACCAAATAAAATACTTTGCACTAGATATATGTACTAACTTCTTAACTGATGATGACTTTTGTTTATACTTTATACGCACTGGGGCATGGAAGTACAGCACTGAATGATATCTTCTAGTTTAAATCTTACAGGCTGACCCATTACGGTCAACGCCGCTGTCACATCACTAACCGGCTTCCTGTCTACATATACTTCCTTTAAAAAGTGTATTTTAAAGTCTTAGAAGCTCATAATCGTCTTTGCTTTATATATACCTATCAAAAACACTTCTTGAGAAAAAAAAAGCATTTCCCCATCATCATTTGAATGAATTGTACTCCAACACCAAAGAGCATTGCACACTATCAAAATGAAAAACTATCTTCATATAATTTATTCCCTTAGTCAACCTCAAATCCTATAGTCCTAATCTTTATTTGAAATCGCAAACTTGCAAAAGTGTATAGAGGACAAAAAAAAATAAAGAATAAGGAATCACCTTCTATTTTAGCATATAAAACGTCATAGAAAGCATTCCTCCAATTCTCTGTGATACGCGATATATCTACTAGCAATGTGAAGAAAAAGAAATAAAACCAGCCAATTTCTTACCTCGAGCTCTTGAAGGAGGCTCACCTCATAAATATTATATTCAGGTCAGGACACATAACCGAACGAAAAATGGAAGAAATCCTTACAAATAATGTCTTTGCATGCTGACTATTCTAAGACTTCCTTGTCCATTCGTACCTACATATAAATATATCTAAGCACTCGTTTTACGCCGCTTATCCAAGGAGCGCAATAAAATTGGAATCTACCATAGAATTCGCAGATAAGATCGCGTCATTTTGCACGCCCCATATATTATAATTGACATCATCACCAACGCCAGAAGCAGCAGCAGCAAGAGCGGGCTGGGGGTTGAGCTGCACCTCCATGATGTGAGGCTAAGGAACAAGGATTTATATATAATATTGATATTGAAGTAGTGTTTAGTTTGAATTTGAACCCAGGGCATGGGGAGCGGGAATGATAGCGTAAAATATGCGACGATAAGTTCTGAGGAGTTCTATATATCTTACTTCCATGAGGAGCACGAGCACCATCCGAGTTTGAAGGTGTCACTCAGTCGTATTATCTTGTGGAAGTCATCAAAAGCTCTTCAACTCTGTGTGAGTGTGTTTGAGATTTCTCTTGTCCTCCATATCAAACACACATATATGAAAGGAATTCATATTTTCGTCTACACACAATTCAAGCCATATATATGTTCCTATAGCGAGGAGCGAGGACTCTCCATTATCCTTCCGTTTCGTCGATGGAGCAAAGCGATTACTGGTATACTGTCCTGGTAAATGCAAATATGGTTGCATGAATGGATGACATATATGATGGTTTCTGCCTGAACTGACTGACATCCTTAGATCGAACTGATAGGAAATTTCACATGTGAAGGCATTTTCAATATACAAATACCCTGCACATATGTTTACATTATATATCTTCATATACTCGTATACAGAATTTTCTGGGTATAGTTTTGAAGATGTGATGCGCCATAGGTAAATGGGCTGTTTGCCTATATGTACCTAAGAAGAAAGATTGAAGGACAAAAGAAGGTGCGAGAATAAACCTCTCTATACAGAAAAATCATTCAAGTGAAAAGAAACTATGAAGTTCATAACGAGGCGAGTATACCTACCTATGTATGTGTTTTCATCGCAAACTTTTGAATAATTTCGGTGATCCTTTTTTTTATTTTTTATTTTTTTTTTTTTATGCCTTAGAGGGAGTTTCTGAGAATTTGATGGTTCCCGGGGAAAAAAATAGTGTTTAATTTAAATCTTTACGAAAATCATAATTGGAATCTCTTTTAAGGAGAGTGGATTTTCATATTAAAAGGATTTTTTATAGTAAGGTGTGTTTTTGAACTTTGTGAATAGTGCATGCTTAAGAAGATTTAAAACTATAGATCCTTTCAATTCAATAAACTTCATCAAAATCAATCCTGGGGATATAAATCATCTGATAGTCTTGAAACTTACAATGGGAAATATTCAGATATGACTGAAATGCTTTTTCAGGGTTGAGACTTGGGGTCAGAATCTCTATAAAAACTAAATTTCCGAAAATCCAGAAAAAATTCGGTTTTATTTTTCTTGCAAATTTAAAATCCTCAAAAACCAACAATTCAGAAAACCCAAAATGTCGAAAGTCAAAAATCCTGAAAACCCATTAGGTATCCAGAATTTTTTCCGAAATCGAAATCCCGAAAAATTATATAAAATGAAAAATAATTTTTCGTTATTTCGATTTTGAGAAAACAAAAATTAAATGTAAATGTGAGTAAACAAATAGACCAGAAAATAACTCAAAAACTGTCCATCCTTTTCTTGCTGACGCTAGTTGTGTTTTCTTTATATGTGAATTCAGTCATGTCACTTTAAGATAAATTAAATTATTTTATTCACAATTTATTTGGCTGTTACGTTTTTGTTAAATATAATTAGTTAATTTTTGTTTAATAAAAATTTTACCGAGATAACAGTTTTGAAAAATTATTTACTGAACAATTTGAAGCATTTTTTTTCTCGAGAAGTTGGGTTTTCGGGATATTGAGTTTTCTGGATTTTGGTTTCCTACAGATTTTGGGTTTTCTAGTTTTTCGAGATTGTTTTTTGGGATTTTGGACCTTCGAGATTTTTGATTTCTAGATTTTGGGTTTTATAGTTTTTCGAGATGGTTTTTTTGGGATTTTGGGTTTCCTAGATTTTTGGTTTCTAGATTTTGGGTTTTATGGTTTTTCGAGATGGATTTTTGGGATTTTGGGTTTTCTGGATTTTTGGTTTTTTAAGTTTTTCGAGATGGGTTTTTGGGATTTTGGGCTTTCTGAATTTTGGGTACCCAGTTTTTTTTTAATTTTGAGTTTTCTAGTTTTTCGAGATGGGTTTTTGAGTTTCCTAGATTTTTGATTTTCTATTTTTTCGAGATGGTTTTTTGTGACTTTAGGTTTCCTATAGATTTTGGGTTTTCTAGTTTTTCGAGATGGGTTTTTCGTAATTTGGGTTTCTAGTTTTTCGGGAGATAGGTTTTTGGGATTTTTGGATTTCTAGTTCTTCGAGATTGTTTTTGGGATTTTGGACCTTCGAGATTTTTGGTTTCTAGATTTTGGGTTTTATAGTTTTTCGAGATGGTTTTTTTGGTATTTTGAGTTTCCTAGATTTTTGGTTTCTAGATTTTGGGTTTTATAGTTTTTCGAGATGGGTTTTTGGGATTTTGGGTTCTAGTTTTTCGAGATCGGTTTTTTAATTTTGGGTTTTCTAGTTTTTCGAGATGGGTTTTTGCGTTTCCTACAGATTTTTGGTTTTCTACTTGTTCGAGATGGTTTTTTCTGATTTTGGGTTTCCTAGATTTTGTGTTTTCTAGTATTTCGAGATGGGTTTTTGGGAAGTTGGGTTTATAGTTTTTCTAGATGGTTTTTTGGGTTTCCTATAGCTTTTTGGTTTTCTAGTTTCTCGAGATGGGTTTTTGGTAATTTGGGTTTCTAGTTTTTCGAGAGATAGGTTTTTGGGATTTTGGGTTTTCTAATTTTTCGAGATGGTTCTTTGGGATATTATGTTTTCGTGATTTTTTGTTTACGCGATTTTAGGTCTTCGGGATTTTCAATTGTCTGTATTTTGGATTTCGAGATTCTGTACTTCTCACGCTTTTTTAATATGGGGGTCAGAACTTTAAAAACCAAAATCTGGAAAACAAAAATCGAAAACCAAAAACTGAAAATTGTACGAAATAAATTTTTTTTTCAAATTGCAATTTTATAAAATTGTTTGAATTTTCGATTTTGAAAAAAAACAATTAAATTAAGTATAAAGCAAGAACACAACCGTTTGAAGGACAAATCGAATTAAAAAAAAAGAAGAAAACGCGATAATTTTCCCAAGTTTTTGGTCGATTTCCAATCTTTTATAGGAAATTCTGTTCCAAGACAAGACACAAAATATAATTAACAAAAAACAAAACAGTTTTTTAAAGTATTTTACAATGTAAAAATTTTCACCTCTATTTTTCCATTTTCGTAGCTTTCTTACGTTTAACAAAACATCTTATTTTTGTTTATCATCATATACAAATTATGCTAATTTTCATCTTTAAACCACAAGACTTTATATACATACCTACTTCTGTTAAAAACAACAAAATGTAATTTTAAATGTGCATCATATATACCTACCTTAAATTACCTTACCCTTATTTCGTACAACAAGTTTTGAAAAAGTTTCACACGTCTTTAAGTATTATTTCAAAAATACTATCTATACATATGTACACAACTTTATCTATACATATACAGTATCCTCTCTGCAACCGGACACCTCACATAAGCGGACACCTCTTATAACCTGACAGATTTCAAAGAACTTAATTAAATTCATGATTTTTCATAGTAATAATTATTCTCCCATAAGCGGACTCTCTGATAACCTGACGTGGATACCAAATTCAATAACCGCAAAAGAGCTTGGCCCTCTCATAAGCGGACAAAGTGCATGCATGTGGAGTCCTGTTTTTCAATTTGTTTAAGGTCCATTTCGGTATTTTTGGAGCATAAATTACATAACACAGAAATATGAAGATTATAAGGGGTGAAATCCCTGCAAGAAAAAAATCAAAAAATTTTTCTTGGACAGAAATTCTTTCATAGGTGAAATTTTGTTGTATCTCACAAGAAATATTCTCTTTTGAATAACTTTCCAATATATCCAATACGAGAACGCACTCGGAATAGAAAATTAAAATTGTAGAATATAAATATGCTAATATTTTCAATTTAATTTTTTTTGGTTTTTTCATAAGCGGATACCTCTAATAACCAGACAAATTTCTGGGTACCATCAGTGTCCGGTAATAAGAGAGTTCACTGTATACATATAACCGTTAACATTTAGCTGAACCAAAAGTAAAAGAAGGTAGGTACCACACTCTTACAACGGCTTTTCAGTAAGTTGAAAATTTCCAAAACAAAACTCATTAAGTTCTCCAGATATAACTGTTTCCATGTATTATAATATTATATATTCTATACATATCTATGTCTATTACATATATATGTACGATAGGAGTGCATATGAAAAACATTTGAAAGTTTTGCATTAAGCAAAGCAGTGTTGCAGTGCCAAATGTGTGACTGAACTCTTTCGAATGTGCATCCTTCTTTTCTTTCAAATATAAAGCAACAAGGCCTGCCACAAGTTTCAACCCTGTCAACTGAAAAACTAAAAACCCCCCTTTTTTTTGTTGCGCCCAGCTTGGCAACTTAATGCCACGTGTGTATATACATTATACATAGGTATATAGGGATGCACTTACCGTGAAAAAAGTTGTTCCCACGGTCCCAGGCCCTTAAATATACATTTAAGTGTGTACATATAGCTAGGTATAGCCCGATATAGTATAAAACAGCATTCCGACAAAAATGAGCAGAATTTTACATTTAAAAGGACGAAAGATCCATGAAATGGTTTTTTGTATTATATTTATGCAAAGCCACATGTCCCAACATGGAGTTCGTTGCTCTGCTTTCAAGACAGTGTTGCCAAATTACTGTTTGAGCTTTATCTTCCTTCTGAAATTACTTGTATATAAAACTTAAATTACTGGACTAATTTTCTATGAGTTTTGTAAAATAGGGAAGTAAACAAAAATGAAATGAATTCTGGAATAGCAACAGTTCTTTTGTAGAATTTCCCATTCATTAATTTTTTGTTAATCCATAAAGTATGTAGTCCAGTACAGAATGTAGGTCAGTGCCTACATTCTGTAACTCTATCATCGATAAAATTAGTCGAGAAACGATAAAAATTGAAAAAAATCGTATGAGTTTTGTTTCATTTTTCAACGTTCCTCGACCAATTTTATCAATGCGAGAGTTACAGAACTTAAGCATAGGATGAATTATTTGGTCTGTTTGGTAACGTGAAATTTCTTGCGAATTTGCACAAATTTTCACAATTTGCTGTCAAAACCCGTTAGTAAAAAAACTCAGTTTTTGGAAAATTTGTTGAAAAAAAAGTTGCCAAACGGGCATTTTATTGATAACTGAAATAAATTATTCTCATGATGGCAACGCTGCTGTAAAGACTGTTGTCACTACGATTGATTATGTAAATTCGGATTTAAGGAGTAAATACATGCATACGACATACTATATAACCGTAGCAGGACAACATACAGCACGGTCGAATCTGATGAGGGATTTTTTGGGAAGAAAAAAAAAAGAAAATTGTATTCACTTTGCGTTTCGGCAAAATCCTTTTTTTCTTTTAATTGAAAAATGAACACGCAAATTGGTTTAAAGAAGTCGACCAAAGGAAGGACAACATACGCAATGCGGGTGTCAGGTGGCAAGGCACAAGGCAACATCCATCAGAAAAGAGAGTTTCCTCGCTTTCAGGTCAAAATGAAAATCTCGGTCGCAATTGCAATCGCATTTGCTATGATCGCACCTGAAGTTAATTGCGTGTCAAGTCCAAGAGGGTGGAAAGTGGAAAAAGTTCGCTGGATTAATACTACTTATAGGGTGAAAGAGAGAGAGTGAGAGAAGGGGGAAGGGGGAGATAGACCTTGCAATAATAAACTCTTGCAAAACCCCCAAACTATGTGAGATGGTCTTTTGGGAGCCCCCATATACACGATATGTGTCACATTAAGTATTCTGTTTTTGGATTGGATATTTGTATCGTATGATTTTATTTTCTCACTCACTTTACCGAAATAAAAACCCATACTTACGTACCTACTACCTATATACTATAAAGCGAGGTATACTGAGAGTGTATCTGTGATATAGAAACAGCAACGCATCGTTTAATTTTTTTTATTTTTTTTTTTTTTCCTTTTCCTTTTCCCCAGATTATAGCACTTTGCGTAAATCAGGATGAGGATGAGGCCGAATGAGAAAGGATGGCGGATCAGAATGGATCAGCAGGACAGAAGACCTGAATTTATATATCAAAGGAAATTATTGCCATTATACGTGGTACTCTGTTATGGGAAAATGAGAATGCAATGTGCCGACTTCCGAATCTCTAGAGGTTCAGTATCATAGAGGAAGTCTATAAATAGTATATAACTATTTTAAAGGTTTTTTTTCTCTATTAAATAAATCATGATTTTTTTATATGCAAAAATATATGAGGCTAAAGGCTAATACACATAACTAACTATCTACACATATACGAGTGGTATCTAGAGTTAGGTTAAGAGAGCAGTTATATTTTTTAGATAATGTGCATATTGGTTTATAAGACTCTATTCCTATAGCCAAGAAGATTTGCTTCATAAAGCAATATTTTTTTAACAATTATGTATATGAAAAGCACCTATACGTGTTTATTGCTTTAGCCAATTTAAAAGCTGATTTATGGCTGATTGTTCTAAAATTTATATATTTTTTATTATATTTGATTATTATATTCTATATAAACTATCATATGGTGTCATCAATCGAAGTTTATTGCATTGTTATTTAGAACTTATGTTAAGCTTTGAAAATGTTTTCATTAGATTGCATTTGTTATGCCAAATGCTTCAAAAATTAATTGTTTTTCAGAACAAAAGTAAATAAAAACTATAGATACATATAGACTTTGAAAGCAAATAAATTATTAAAAAAAAAAAATTGAAAAACTAATTTTTAAGAAAAGCAGAGTTTTTAAATTTTTAAATTTTGGATGAATCATTTTTTTTTAATTATTTAAAAAAAAAATTACTTCTTGGACATTTTACATCCTATTGAATTTACTTTATTTTATGTACATAAGATCTTTAATTATAAAAGGTGTGTTCCTTAACTTTCAAATTCTGTCCATTTGTGTGAATTTCTACACTTTTTTTTTTTTTTTAATATGAACTTTGACAGACTTGAGTAAAGAATTTCACACAAATGCACAGACTTTCAATTTAAACGAACACACCTAGAGCAAACTTTTTGAATTCAAAATCAAATTTGTCAAAATATAAAATCAAATCAGTCATTCAAACATTTGTATTTACTGAAAACGATATTAAGTTTGAAAACAAATTATTATTAAAACTGTTTACATCTTCAGAAGTGGAATGTCCTAAAATGTTTGAAGGCATTTAAAATGAATCCTCAAATCGGTTACATTAAACAGGACGAAAAATCACCCAAGAAGTTTTCTTCCTCCCCGAAACGACATTAAGCGTTCTCATCCACATTTGACAATTCAAATAAAATTTGAAAAATTAAGATTGAAAATGATTTATTCAAAAACTAAGCACTAAAATAACGTAATTTAAAAACATGACTAAAGAATAAATTACTGGCTTTAAAAAAAGTTATAAAATGATATTGTAGGTGTTGCCGTTGTGTTTTTATATTCATTTTATATTTTCAATATTTTTTTTTTTTGAATTTGCCCCTCAGGACTCACATCTAAAGAGGTGGACAAATATCATAAAATCATGCTCATATAATGTATCGACATCAAAAAAAAAAGTGTGAGTGCTGGGACTCACGGTTAAGATGTGTAAACATCAACATTCGTCCGAATGCCTCATAGACCGAGAGCCTACATCAAATTTAGGGTGTGGATGATAGCAAATGTACTGGTATTTTTATAAAGATCTCAACTTTTCATAAGCAAATTTGAAAATCGGTAATGATGCATGCGTTTTTTAGTTTACCGACAAAGGCCCCAACCACGCTTATAAAAAGTTAAGATCTATCTAAACATACCAGTGGATTTTTGCGATCACTCACACCCACAAACAGCAGTGGGCTCTTAGCCAATCATTAAAATTATATTTAAAAATATTTTCCAGTCAATGACCTTATTTCGCCTAATTTGCAAAAATATAGTCATGGCCGGTACCTTCGTATAACAGTATAACAGCGGCGCCAGCGGTATGGACGCTACTGGACCTGGATTTTCTTTTATTTTTTTCAATATTTACAGCCGCAATGCTTGTCGGCATCAACTAACATCAAATAAATGCTCAATTACGGCAAATATCTTCAATCTCTTTTTTTTCGTTTGTATGGAGGGAGATATGAGGTCGTGGCCGGTAACCTTTCAAAAATTGGCTCACAAAAACTGTTATACACTATAGGCTATTCACTATCCAGTGTATTATAGAGATCAGTGCTGAGCGTACATAGCGTTGAACGCACTCAATTTTCGTGAAGCTCAGAACAGAGATTATGGATAATTCATAAGTCTGCTATTACACGATGAATCTAGTTGCATGTTCCTTCTTCGAATTCTTCTTTGTTATTTCGTCCGCTGTTTCAAGCGCTATTACACGTTGAAACCAAAGTCATGAACAAAGATACTGAATAATAAAGATTGGAATCTTTCGTACGTTCCATCCCCCAAAACCCATTTGTTTACATTGTTGTTTTTGTAATTTCATCTCGTGTCGATGAATAGATGTGAATTGCAACAACAATTTATGCAGTGGTGAATTCATATTTTTGCACTAGTGTGCGTTAAAACATGAACACTAGTGCACAAATATGAATTCACCACTGTCCGCCATTTTGTTTAGCTTGTAGGCAAACCAGAATGACAGCCTAGGATTCCAATCTTTATAATTCAGTATCTTTGGTCATGAATCTAATTTGACAGTTCTCTTTATTTTTCATTTTCGTGTTGGGCTGTGCTCAAGCAATAAAAAAGCTTTTTCTGTTTTTATTTTTGTTTTCATTATTAGATATATTGAAGAAAGAAAGGTTTGTGTGCCTTTAAATGAATATCAGTCAAGAAAAGCAATAATTTATTTTATTTATGTTGTTTTTAAAGATTAATTTCTCATTTCTGGAAAGCCTATAAGGCTATCAATAACAGTGCTTTGCATCGAAATTTACTCTTTGAACAACAAAACCATATGAAGGAGAATAGTAAAAAACGGACAAGAGAAAAGAGAAACGTCAAATAGTTGCATCGATAATTTTACTCACGCGACACCGGTCACTTTTTTCCGTCTCATCTTTTCGCAGTTTTTCAAAAACTTCAAAATTTACACTGAGCCATCTTTGGCACCTAAATACATTCATACAATGTATGTGATGTATGTTCCGTGAAATAGGCCCCTGGTCTCAAAGCAGTCATGTAATTGAAAAAAGTAATGCAAAGAATACAAAAATAGCGGTGGCGATCACGATAAAATTGTGGATGTCATACACATAAATCAATGAAAGGCAAACATCTACACGATTGAAGTGTGCTTTGATTTGTATATGAGGCATCCACATTTTTATCGTGATCGCCACCGCCATCGCGTTGGTTTGCGCGTAGCCTAACGCTAAAGAAGCGTTAAAAAGTGTCTCGTAAAACTTGGCCAATGACTCACAGGGCAACTGGTCTTCCACCTTATCTTTTTTCTCTTTCGCACTCATTATGTTCGAATAGAGTCAGAAGCAAAGAATCATCGTGTAATAGGGGCTTAATATATCCTCTAAGCAGCCAACCAAATTTCAACCCGAACTGAACTGAACTCGACCTTTCGATTTCGTATATAAATACTCAACGTTTAGTTACTGAACGTACATATTGTTGAACACACTTAATTTTCGTAAAGCTCAGAATCACGACCACGATCACGATCACGATTACAACGTTACGTTACGTTTTCTTTTCACCCTACCGCCAGTATAGATGTTTACACATCAAAAAATTGATGTAGTTATTTAACTAAGCCGCGCCCAACTATATACGAAAGTAAGACCCTTAACTCTTCCAATTGGTTTATTTCGGAAACGGTTATTTTTAGGAAAAAAAAGTATATTATTTTTTTGGAGAACATTTTTCTGGCTACAAATTAGTCTTTGACATTTTTTTTGTAAAACTTACCATTTGGGAGTTATTCCCGAAAAACCCTTTTAGAGGGCCTTCAACCCCCCTTAAAATTGTTAGTGACCGCTCATATCGATGGGGACGTTTGACAATTTCCTAAGAACGCCATGAGGAGGTTATATATATTTCCTTATTGGGCTGTTTTTTTGACTTTATTGACTGGACTATGAGTGAGCGTGTAACAGCAGAACATTTACTAAAAACTGGCTCACGTAATTTTATGAGTATTAACAGAGCAAATATCTTACGTAATTTCAATTTGCTTTTATTGGTGCGGATTAAAAGTGAGAAAAACATGGCTAAATTTGGTGGTAGGTTTCCCAAGTGATTCTTGTTACATTCAACCTTTCCAAATGTGTGTTATCACACAAAAAATCCCTTTGAAAGGTGGTCTGATGAACTTGGTTGTAGGTCACCGAAGTAATTGTTGTTACATCAATTCAGCAACCACACTTGTTTAGAGTTTTTCGCCAAAATAGGGAAATAAACAAGAGAGAAGGCATCGAAAATTCTAAGACACCGTGTTTGTGTACAATAGTGTACAAAAGTTGTCACTTGTTGCAAATATCAATTCTACTTTAAAATTTGGGAAATAAACAGATACAAAATACACGTCAATAAGACATGAATCACTATAATTATACTCAATACTTGACAATATTACTTGAACAAGTCTCGATTCAGGTAAAATTGTTCGTTAGTAGACACTTCAATGTTCTTCACAAGTAAAATTGATACATTGAAGAAACACAAAATTATTTTGATTTTCGTCAATGTTTAATGAAAAAATGTTTACGGTGTGTATGGTGTGTTTCAATTTTGTCTGATATTATCTGATTTTAAACGGTTAATTTTGTTCAAGATGTCTGATTTGCGACGACAGTGTTCTCGGGATTTTTTAAAATAAACAGCCTCAGATCCAATTTTCGGGCTAAATTAAAAAGGAGAGGACGACATTTACCAGCCAACGTTATGGTATTTCAATGAATTGTTCTTTCTGAAAGACCAAAAATCTCCAAGGAGCAAATTCAGCAGCAGAGAATCGACTTCCTATACTTTCCCAGATTTGAAAGCGGAAGAAAGCAAAATTGTCAATGTTCATTGAACGTGTGGAGGCTTGTTTTTTTATCAATGTTACCTGCTGAAAAAAAACGTCAATGTTATACCTGACAAGTTAAATTGATGGTGTGTAGGGCCCTTAAAAAACGCGGAATGTCAAAGTTAAATTGACATTTGCCAACATTTCGGAAGCAGTGATAACTTTTGCTACCGGTGACAATTTTCACACCACCTTATATACATATATGTATGTACCTACCTTAGTTTACATTCGGTATAGTAGGTTAATATATAATATAAGACCATATGACATTAAAGGTTCTCCCAAACTTTGGAACGACAGCAATAATTTTTCTTTGTCTTTATTATTTATTATTTATCATGGTAATCGGTTATTATTAAGAGTAACCACTCCCCACACTATGGTGCGATGCCAATCTTTAAACATTCGTCGTCGCATATTTGCTCCGGATATCTTGCACTAGTTTAGGACAGCCTGAATTTTAATGTGTTTTGTTTTCATGAAAAAGAAAAATAATTGAAATATTCGATTAAGGAAAATGCATATATATACTGTGTAGACCTAAATTTATACTAAAACCACTTCTGTCAGAAAAAAAATTCCATTAATTCTTATGGAACTTATATGGTTGAGAAATAATATACTTACCATAAACAGATCGTTATGTCACTCTGATGATCTTAAGACATTTTTTTCTGTGTGTCCTTTCTGCGGTGCCTAAGGTAATGATGAAAATAATCAAATCAAAGTACATTTGGATTCTACTTCCGACAAAGGGCAAGTGGACTCCGGGCAGGCTCTTCCTGCATATATCTTATAATAACCTTCATACAATGTGTGAATTTTCTTTCCCCTCTTCATCTAATCTTAATCGATTTTCAAAAGGCTTTCGATAGTTTGAATCAAGATTTTATTTGGTTAGCCTTACGCAGGAGAGGTATACCCGAGAAGCTTATCGCCATTATCAAGGGAGCCGGCTAAGGTGTAACTGGTCAAGTCTTTCACAACGGAAAGGTATCTGAAGACTTCGAAATAAGTAGTGGAGTTCGCCGTTATTATTTATTTCATGTAGTCTTATAGCCGAACAAGCACAAGGAATCCGATGAACGATGTTTTCTTTTCTGCAACATTCTCGACTAAGCGAACAATTCTTGTTTGAAAAAGTTAGGTAACAATATTTTATCTGTCTTTTTTTGAAGTAAAACTTCTTTTGCGGCATGGGGGTAAAAAATTTTTCTATGGAGCTGTCAGTGACATGTCAAACCGACATACAAATTCCCGTCACGAATTACAAAATTCAGCGTCACGATATTATATTTTCGTTAAATGCAATGGTTCGTGCATTTAATATATTCGTTAAGATGGTTAGTGAATTCGAGTAAGGGTTTTTTGTGGGAAGAATTTTATTTCTGAGGATTTTTTTCTGTTGTGTTGGATTTTCGGCCATTGGTCGATTTAATGCGAGGAAGCATAAATTATGTATAGTTGTAGGTTTATTGGTTTTGCATGGAAATATTCTGCAATCTATTGTGTCTCTCGCTCATTGGGTGTTGTTGAAGTAAAACTTCTTTTGCGGCATGGGGGTAAAAAATTTTTCTATGGCGCTGTCAGTGACATGTCAAACCGACATACAAATTCCCGTCACGAATTACAAAATTCAGCGTCACGATTTTGCAACGGTTCTGAGTTTCAAATCGGGTGCTCTGAGTGGTAGGACTTGAAAAATACTTGCCCTGTTGTCGTGAAAGAAGTTCTACTTCTAGCGCGTGTACATAAGTACGCACACTCTTTTTTTTTATATGTAGTTATGTTTGTTTTTTGATGGCGTTTAAAAAAAGAAAAACATCATAGATTTTCACCAGATAGTGAGTACTAAAACAAGGTCGGGTTGAGGATCAACAATTGAAAAACGAAGATCCTTGAAATTGTGGGACAGCAGATTTAAGTAGTAAACAACTTTCTGCTAACTTTCATATAAAGATGCTAACTTCCGGAATGGAAAAGCAAAAACTGCTTTCGCCACGCTGTCAAAAGTTTAAAAGAGCAATGAAGACCAAGGCCAAGACCAAGATTGGTAAAACGCTACGACGGCGCGGCGTGATGAAGTATCTACATATGTAGCGAGGCATTTAATAGAGTGGGATCCTTTTACCCAAGATGGAAGCCAGAAAAAAACTTGCCGCAGAACAGTCGACAAAGAATCTCAGAAGCTTGGAGCCCAAACTCATTTTCAGAAACAGAACAAACAAGTGTAAGTAGTGCATATAGAACTACTATAAACCGACCTACCACAATTTTATTCATTTCATCAATAAGTAGCTTCAGTTTTAATTAAAAAAAAATATACCAACAAGGACAAGAACACAAATGAAGTCTGATTATTATTTTTCATTATTTAAAAAAAACACTGATGTTCATTTAAAAAAAAAAATTAATTATCATACAAATTAATTTATTTAAGTATCAACACCAGCAATATTATAGTATACATACATACATATGTAAATATAAATGACAAGAACAAAATAAAAAAAAACCAAACCAACCATCATATGAAAATAACATGCCACATATTAATATTTCATATTTAATTCTCTGTGATTTCTTTCACTTTATGCTAACACTCTTAATCCAACTGAAAAACTAGCATAAAACATAACATTATCTCGAAGGATTACGCTTCATCAAAAGCTCACTTAGGGAAAAATAAGCTCCTTTCTTGGATGCCACTCGTTTTGCCACCACGCGTCGTCGTCTCTGCCACCTCAAAATGGTAGTCTACTCCATTTGTGTGTTTATTTTGCAAGAAATTACGGTAATGGTGGCAAATGCGGTAGATACAAGGACATTAGTGTTTTGTTTGTAGGTAAGTTATACATAATGTATACATACCTATACATTGTCATACAGGTATGAGGGTTTGCTTCTTTTTTTTTTAACGCCATCAAAAAACAAACAAACATACATATACGTGGCTAAGTTCAAAATCTACTTATGGAATACACAAAAAAGACAGATAAAATATTGTTACCTAACTTTTGCATTAAGGTCGCGAAATATTACTCGTATATAGAAGCAGAACTGCAAACATCATATGAATGTATACACGAGATGCAATGTAGAATATGAAAGTGGAGAAAAGTTCACCATTTTGATAGTGTCCATACTCCATCGGTTGAGTGAAGAAAACTTGCAGCTCGGTCAATATAGAGCTGCAGTCTGCAGAGTTATACCTACAAATCACCACATAAAAAGAATGTTGGAAAAATTATATCCAACCTCTAATTAGTTTTAAACAAATTAACATAAATTTTCGTTAGGTTTTATATTCTTAATATGGGGCAGTAGATAGGGTTAGGTACGAAAAATCCATATCATCACTTATTATAAAGGAAAATTATTATTTTCGAAGAAGTATTCGAGGAATGCGGCAACAAACTTGTTCCATAGGTTAAACAATGTTTATTTATCAGAATTTGCTGGAATAGCTTTTGATGGATGCCGAGGTTTTAAAAAAGTAATAAAAAATGGCAAATGCAACGAAGCGTTACACTTTCTACCAAAATATAATTACCAGCCTACTACCTACCTAAAATTGAAAAAGTATAACTATATTTATGTTTTTTGTAGGAAAATTTCTAAACTATACAAATAAGTCCTTGACATTATTTCTGTAAAACCATTTGGGAGGTATTCCTGAGAAACAATTTTTAGGGCGTAAAATTGTTAGCGGCGCTCATATCGATGGGAACTTTTGACAGTTTCTTAAGGACACTATGAAGAGGCTATACCTATAACAAAATCCAGCTTTCTGGCGATTTTTTGTATTATTTTAAGCATAGTGGTTCGTTGTATATGGAAAGAATGTCAAAAATTGTTAAAATACAAACCACTCCATCAAGTTTGGTGAAAGTTTTTAGCTAGCATCCTTTTAAATAATTCGTCAATAGAAAGCATTTTTGCCACGCTCACTTATTTTGGGGAGTTTTTTACCAAATTATTTTTGTTTTTGTTTTTTTTTAGAAATTCGTGTGACCATTTAAAAAAAATATATAGGTATATACTGTCGTGTTTGGTCGAAAAGCATATTTCGACTAAAGGCCCATTCACATGAAATCGACCAACGACCGACGAATAAAAGAACAAATAGGATTTAAAACATTTAATAAGCCTAAATTCTTCACAAAAACTAGACAAAATGGTAAAAAACTTAAAACAATTTTATGTGAATAATCCTTTAAGGTCGTAAAAAACTTTCAACTTTTCGAACTTTGAACGTTTTGCTTCAAAATTTTAATAACTTGAAGTCTTCATTGTCTAATTCAACAAAGCTATAGAATTTGCTCCCCTTATAAATGTATTAAAAGAAAAACGTTTCAAATTTTACATAAAAATGCAATCTCATCTGAATTTAGGAAAATCTCTTCACCAGTCTTCTTATTTAAAAATTTACAACAAAATTAAATTAAATAGTTTTTATTATTTTTAATAACATTTGAATATACGAAATCTATATATAAATAAAAATGTTCGTTTGCGAATCTCCGAAATTTCTTCACGGATTGCTTTGAAATTTTGACACAACATTGCATTCGAGTGCACGAGTGTTTATGTTATGTACTTTCTTTTTTTTCAAAGCGTCATCTTTATATCGAGATTTCAGGGCAGGTTAAGTTTTGTTGTTAAAATACAAGGGAAAATAAATGTTTCATTCGTTTGCTCCAATTCAATTATTTATAGGGTAAAATGGGGTAAGAAACGAAAAATTGAGATCGTTTTTTTAAATACTTTGTTTCAATTTTAGTTTGGAAAGGACTTTATGGATTCATATTCTACGACGTTTAGCTCTTTATAGAGTAAAATGGGGTATTAGTAAAAATGTTGTTGATATTTTTGACATTTTTTTTTTGCTAAAAGTTTATAAATTTCTAAAAAATATGACCTTCAAGAACTACTTAAAATTTTGATATTTTCAAAATTGCTCTTTTTATAGGGTGAAAAGGGTAAACCAACAAAAATAGCATACGATATTAGAACTCATTTTTTTTTTTAATGTTGTACCTTTTTAGAAGATGGACTTCTATGATATTTTTAAAACTTAACTTTTAAAAGGGTAAATGGGGAAACACAAAGAATATCACCTTTAATATTTGTTAAAAATATTTTGAAATATGAGGGAGACAAATAGAAAAAGAGTGTGCGTACTTATGTACACGCGCTAGAAGTAAAACTTCTTTCACGACAACAGGGCAAGTATTTTTCAAGTCCTACCACTCAGAGCACCCGATTTGGAACTCGGAACCGTTGCAAAATCGTGACGCTGAATTTTGTAATTCGTAACGGGAATTTGTATGTCGGTTTGACATGTCACTGACAGCTCCATAGAAAAATTTTTTACCCCCATGCCGCAATAGAAGTTTTACTTCAACAACACCCAATGAGCGAGAGACACAATAGATTGCAGAATATTTCCATGCAAAACCAATAAACCTACAACTATACATAATTTATGCTTCCTCGCATTAAATCGACCAATGGCCGAAAATCCAACACAACAGAAAAAAATCCTCAGAAATAAAATTCTTCCCACAAAAAACCCTTACTCGAATTCACTAACCATCTTAACGAATATATTAAATGCACGAACCATTGCATTTAACGAAAATATAATATCGTGACGCTGAATTTTGTAATTCGTGACGGGAATTTGTATGTCGGTTTGACATGTCACTGACAGCTCCATAGAAAAATTTTTTACCCCCACGCCGCAAAAGAAGTTTTACTTCAAAAAAGAAATATTTTGATACAAAAATAAAACAAAAAGGGAACCATACAAAATTTCATTTTTCGTTTTATTTTTTTGCAGGTAACATCAGCTATTTCAAGCTCTCAGTTTATTGTTGTGAAAATAAATCTTTTTCTTTCTAATTCTTCTAAAAAATTTAATCGTGATTTGATATTAATAAGTTTATTTTGACTTTTTTCCTCCTTCAATCACGATCGATCGGCTGGATGGATTAGGTTACAGCATATATACTTTTAAAAACGCAGGGTTTTGCGAGCTTTCGGTCTCGGCAAAGCGGATTGGTAAAAACTATTTAAAATATCTATAGTAAAATTTCGACTTTGGAGTTATTGAAATGGAGTTTTTTGTGACCTTTAGTCCAATGCATTTCGCCCAGGCAAGACAGTTGGTCTCATCAGTTAGATGCTGTCGTGCCTTTTAAAGACGCAATTTTTTGGTCGATGGTTCCGACTCTTATACAATTTACACCATAAATACACTGCAAATTATATATTTCTATTGAAATAGTAAAAGAGTTGGTAACCATCGACCAAAAAATTGCATCTTAGAAAGTTACGACAGGATCTATAACTGATTAGCCCAACTGTCGTGCTTGGGCGAAACGCATCGGACTAAAGGTCACATTCTAGTCTTGTTGGATATAGTTCACACTAGGTATTCGTCACGAAATCTATGTAAGATGAACTGAACTTAACAAAAATTGCGTATTGACAAAGGCCCTCTCTAGTCAACTGATGAGTCCAAGTGAGATCGCCGGGACGAAACGCCAATTTTTGTAGGACTTAAAGGCCGTTAAAAGCTATTTTGAATCAAAAATAATATTCTCTTATCTTCTTCTTGTTATTGAAATAGCTTATTTAAGGCCCCAGTTATGAAGCTATCATTTAAAATCTAAATTTATAATTTTGAGACATTTAGGGCCAGTTTGTTCCACAGTGGGTAAAATTTACCATGACTTACAAGGACTCCAATTAAATGGCGGTAACCAACCAAAATCGGCTGATTTCAGAATTCCATGATTAACAACTGGAATTATGGTTTTCTTGATAAAAATTTTGGTTACCATGCGCATTCAATTACTTACCAGATGCAATAATCCTTGATTAACGTTGATCAGCTGTGAAAAAAATGGCCCTTAAAAAGTTAAATCATTGATTAAGTTGATGCAAAATAAAGCTCATGGTGGTTTTACTTTCATACTTTATTAAAAAAATGTCTCAAAATTTCAAATATAGCTATAACCGGCGGCTAACATATAACACTGTTATTTTTAAATATATATTTCATTTTTCTAATTTTTAACGAAACTTAGTTTTGTCAACCCGTGCAAATGCCGGGGCGGGCCATATAGTTGTTAAGAAAAATAAGTACATAATATAAGTATCTAATAATATCAATATTTTTTTTAATATCTTGTTATTTTTTATAGATTAAGTAAGAATAATTGTTTTTTAATATATCCATATATATTTTTTGGCAATACCGCATCCTCTTTGCAATATTTCCCAGGGTGTGAGGCGTGCGTCACAGTGGTGAAAACGAAATTTAAGTTAATTTCATATTCCTAACATAAAATCACTTCCCATAAATGAAATTAACATTTTTTTATTTAAATGATAACAGTCTTTGGCATCAAAAACTTATATGTACATCACATCGCCCTTTTAATTACTTAACATGACCTATTTCCCTTTTGGCCATCATCATAAAATCATGATAACGAAATGATAATAAAACAACCATTAAACATTAAAGTCCAAGAAAAATATTCTTTCTTTGTTCAAGAGCGCCACAACGGAATGTGGCACCATCAATACCAACACTCGAGGCAATATAGCATTATAGCAACAGCAGCAACACTCTAGACGAAACGAAGATTGTTCACAATAAATTAACTCGAATAAATCATTCAGTTTTCTCGGTGGAGTTAAAGGACAGCAGTGGGAGTGTAACGAAAACTCCTAATCAGCAGTTAATTTTTATCTTTAATTAAGAGCACGTCCATCTGTCGTCCTCATCTCTCGTCTCTTCTCTTCTTTTCTTACGGTCGTCCTTGTTTCATTGCCAAGATTCTTTTCCTCTATGCTGCTATTTCTAGTACAAACATACAAACACATAGAAAGAAAGTCCGCACCGAAGCCGACTCGAATTGTTGCGCGCTGCATTTCAAGGAGACGAAACATGATTCTATAAGTAGTTGGAGAAAAACACACCACCTATATATGTATAAGAAACCCAAAGGATACTCCAACAATTCAACCATGAATTGCAAACGTTCGTTTTCGTCGGTAACTAACAGTACGTATAGTAAATTGCCATTTTCGCTGGGTCTGTGCACAGAACGCTGCTTGTAAGGGATCTCCTCCGTTACAAAAAGCTTGTGTGGCTATAAATATCTCCTTAGCACAGAAGAAGAGATGAAGACCGACGTCCTTCATGAATCTTAAATTGTGTGATTTTGTTTTGTTATATTTTGTTGTTATTTATTTATTTTTTTCTTTACATTTATTATTTATTTCATATCTTTTTTCTAGTATTCTTCCTTATTTTTAGTTTATTTTACGTTATGAGAGTTTATTTTGTATTGTTTTTGTTGCTAAAATTTAATGAGGAGAAAGTAGAACAGAATAGAAAGTTGCAATTACGGGTCGATTTAAAATGTTGTGATATGCAACTGAAGATATATATATGTATGTGTACACTGTACATATAATAAATTTCAGAAGAAAAACTGAAGAAATTTGTTACCCCTGAATCAGGACATGGGATTCATTGTTTACATCTTAAATTTAACTTGGCATTGTTATGACCGTGCAGTTATAAATTAAATTTGAACAAAAACTAATTAACCCGTTTTTCATATATATTTATTGAATTTCCAAAAAATATATATTTTTTTTAAATCCCAAATTTAAATTTTTTGAAAATATGACGTATTCATATGAAGTATTATTGAGAGTTTATTACAAAAGCATTGAATATTAAAAATAAAAATATGGCGCAGGGTCATAATTCTACAGGCCAAAAGTATAAATTAACTTTTGACCCACTATGGGTAGGTAACAAGTCCACAAATTGTGGACTTATAACCCACCCTCATGAGCCTTTTGAGTCTACAGAAAAGTGGGTCAATATTCCATAAATTTAGAAAGGAAGTGGGTCATAAGTCCAGAAATATTTTCTGGATTTTTTTATAAATTACCGAAGGAACTGTTTATTAAGAAAACTGTTGACATTGGCCTGCCTGGTGACTGGGAATACCCTAAGCGGAGAAACGGAGTTGCGTGAGCGGTACAAAAGCCCCCAATAAAAGGAGTTCAAATCCTTGGTACCCGCGAAGCGGCCCACCCACGGTACTGCAACCGAATTGCGTGAGTTGATATACAGAGGACCCAAAAAAGTAGTTAAAATCCTTTAAACCCCCTTGATTTACTGGTTGTAAATCGTATTTTATTCTTTTGAACCCTTAAAACTTATTAATTTTGAGTCCACAATCAATGGGCCAAGAATTTCCTGTGGACTACTGGCCCACCAAGGTGGGTCAAAAATCCACAGTATAAGATTTGTGGACTTTTAACCCACCAGAGTGGGTCAAAAAACCATTATGGACTTCTGACCCGTGGACTTATGACCCTGCGCCCAAAAATATTACTTAAAGCCTAGTACGCTGCTGATGCGAAACGAAAATTTCCTGTGAATACAACGGAAAATATCCTTGGAGAGTTTCACTAATTCCAAAAACAAAATCAAACATAAACGCAATAAATCAGAGAAACCCATGATGTAAGAAAATGATAAATAAAAATAAAACACAAATAAAACTCAAATGTCATTTTTCCGCACACAATAAATAGTCTGTATAATTAATTCAGTGCAAAAAAGGAGCGGAGACTTCTCCAAATAATCTGCTACAATTATGAATTTTGCTCTTCGAACAGCGTACTGCAAAACGTAAAGCAGAACGAAATTTTCCGTTTATGATTTCGTTGTATCATTTTTGATGGGATTTTTCGTTTCGCATCAGCAGCGTACTAGGCTTAGTAACGTAAAATTTTTAATTAATCTAAAATTGTTTTTCTTTCAAAATTTTGAGTCTGAAAATTAATTTATTTACCAAAGAAATTGAATTAAAAACAGAAAAAAAAATGGATTTCTGGTTTAAAAAAAATAAAATGCACGACTAGATCGCATTTAATTGTTCTTATGTGCGACCACACTGTGATTTTAAAGTCTGAATAATTTAGAATTATTACTCTGATTTAAAAAGAAATAAATTAGCTATGGAAACCTATATTTTATAAGACCTTCTAAAACGAAGTTAAGTTTAAAGCAGCATTACTTTTTGGCCTTTTTCAGCTTCGGGACCCGTTTGGCCCGCACTTTTTCAAAAATTATCAAATTTATTTATTGAACGAAAAAGAACGAAACCTTAATAAATATCTATAAAAAATGAAGGCCGTTTTATTTTCATCGAGAAATGCAGCTATCTTAACCATCCTGATCCAGATTAGAGATTGAAAAAGATTTGAGAAATTATAGAATATTGAAAAAAAAAAAATTTAATAAAAATATGAACATGTTTCGAATATTAAGAATATTATGTACGTATTTTTTTTTAACTTTTTGTACTGAATACACTCGTTTCGTTTTTATTTTCTATGCTATTAATTTAATTAAGTATTTGCGGAGGCCCCTATTTTTGTAGTGGGCCTCTTTTTGGCCCCATTTGAAATTTTTAAATAAATGAATTATATAGCACCGTGTTGTACATATGCATGGAATTTAGAGTTTAAACTAAAAAATTTTTTTACACCAACGCTATGCATGTCATCTGATTTCTTTACCAAATCTTAATTTATGAGACAAAAATTGAAAAATCGTTTTTTTCATACTTTTTATATATGTACATAAATTGTGTGTAGATATAAAATTTTGTATAATTTATAACAACAAAAATTCATATTTTAAGCATTTATTAATGCGGAGTTAAAAATTAATTTAAAATAAAAATAATTTAACCATTTTCGAAAAATTGAATTTGAAAAAAATAGTTTTGAATTTTTTTTAAATCCAATATTTGTTTTGATTTTGATGTGCAATATTATTCAAACTTATTAGAAAGTCTTTTGTAAATAATTTCATTAAAATCTTTTGAACGAATAATGAGATAGTCGAAAACCAAATAAATGGTCCTACGAGAGATAATTGATAGACAACATTTGTTTTCCAATAATTTGCTAAACCGTACTCATGTTAGCTCATATACAAATTTTAATAAAAATTGTATGAGCCATCTCTGAGAAAAATAAGATTATTTTTTGTTGTAAGAATAATTTTTATTTAAAGTTTGCTAGATAATGTAATAAAGCTGCTGGGTGCCAAGTTTAATAAAAATCTACTGAGTCGTTTTCAAATTATTGAAAATTAAAAAAAAAAATTAACATTTTTTTTAAATCCAAAAAAATTGTCTAAAACTTCTCTATATAATAAAATTGATCAAAATCAGTTGAACCGTTTTTGAGAAAATCGGAAATAAAAAAAATGGTTTTATGGGAAGTAAGTAGGTACCATTTATACCAATTTTACTGAATTTTTTTTTTGTTTTTTAAGTAGTGTGCACGTTTTTGATAAAAATAAGATATTCATTACATCTTTGGTAAATAAATTTGTAAGGCAGGTATCGTTATTAAAAAAAAAAAAAACAACAACAACAACAACAACAACACAAACATATATGTACATATTACATATATGCCAATAAAACCTAGGGTCTTATGAATTAGGCAATGTTAGAAGGATATGATAGAAGTTTGTTTTGGTTTTAAAATATGAAAAAAAAGTATCGGGGGAATGCCAAAAAAACGATAAGTAAAAAGTTTAAAGAAAATCAACCCCACCCATTTAGACTGCACCCGAAAGGACAGACAGACAATATTTCGAGACCCACTTTTTTGACTTCGCTATATCATCGTTATGTAAAGTTTGATCAAAATCTCGAATTCGCTTTTTTACGAATCCATAACGTCCCATATAATACCTATACCTTTCACAATTAAAAAATATCCCTCGGGTGTTATTTCCTTCCGGGCTTTATTTCCTCGGGGCTTATAGAACTACACCATTGTTAGTACCTGCATAAATCTAGTAACTCCTTGTTTCTGAAAATCAGTTAAAAGTCATCCATAATTATTTATTTCCTATTAGATAGTTTTTATGTTCATTGTACACTGTGGCGTATGTGGAATCTTTTTTTTTTCTCATACAAATGTATCCAAATTTTTTTTCGAAACAATATTTTTTATACCTGCTTATGGTTAAAATGTAGTGTCAGTTACATTTAATTCAACATAATTACTAGGTATCATTCAAAGGAAACAACCGCATCATAAGAAACACCACCAACACCAGCAACATCAACAATTAAATAACGCCATTATCATCATCATCAGAAATCAAAACAACACAACACAATCATCAATGACATAAGTATGTACTATAATTAGTACTATAAATTGCCAGAATTTATAATGGCAACTGTGTTTACGATATTTTCATTGGCAACACTTGTAATATGTTCTCCCACAGCATCAACAAGTAAGCGAGAATCGTCATGTGCAATGATCGTTTCATTATTGTTTTTTCTTGTAACAACGTTCGAATTAAGTGGCACATAATTTGAATTTTAGTTTTTTTTTTTAAATGTGTTATTTACAGTGGAAAGGTTTGTTGAAGATTTATTGTTTGTAAAAGTGACTGGTTTGACTAGTTTGACATTTATGGGATTTGATACTTTGCCGGCCAATACAGCGACGAAAATCTTTTATTTCTTATATTGACTTAAGATTTATTTAAATTTAATTAAGCTTTTGAGCGAGTGCTTACTGATTTCTTTGTTTTGCTTGTGCTTGCATCGAGGGAATTACGGAAAGACTTAAACTCGCTGGATAAACTATAAAGTTTTTTGGTTATGGTTTTGAATTTAGCATCACAACTTGCTAAGACTGCTTTTAAACGATGTAATCACCCCTTTCGATTTTTAAGAAACTAGGTGG
Organism: Epistrophe grossulariae; assembly: GCA_929447395.1. NCBI lineage: Eukaryota > Metazoa > Arthropoda > Insecta > Diptera > Syrphidae > Epistrophe > Epistrophe grossulariae. The sequence continues at coordinate 111,774,724 of OV839567.1, forward strand.
GGACATATGTGGTATAGACAAAATTGCAGAGGTTGGAAAAAATTGCATGAATTATCGCTCTTTCTCCTTTGTACTTTTTCTAATTGTTTGAGACATAAGTGGAGTAAAGAGTGTGAAGATATGTTTATTTCATATAACCAAAAATTGCACTCAATCCCAGTGTTTAAAAGCATAACTGCAACTGAAAGAAAACCAAAAGAGATAAGCCGCTTAAAAATCGCAGTCGTCTAAAAACAGTCTGAATAGTAATTTTTGCACAAGTCACACGCCTCCAATCAAAACATTATTACATTTTGTATTTATAAAAATAAATAAATAGTTTAAAAAATAAATAAATAAATGTTTGAATAAATAGTTAAATACATCAATAAATTAATAAATAAATAATTACCTAAATAAATAAATAAATGATGTTTTTATTTTTGAATAACGAACATTTAAAAAAAAAATCACTTTTTATTAACTTTTTTATGTCAAAGCAATATTGACAAACACTCAATATTGAATTGATTCCTAGAAATAACTTTATCTCATGCATTGAAATTAACTTATATATATTTTTAAAATTTGTATGAATACATTTTAGCTCTTTCTGAAGATTAGTTAAGTACAATTTGACTATTAAAAAATAGTATGTAGCTAATTGAAGTTGGTACCTCATTTTTTTTATCTTATTTCAGATTTCCAATATTAGTTTGATTTTTAAATACCTATTTTTCATTATCTATAACTTAAAAAAGTTCATGCTTATCAAAGCACGTTTTTCTCGAGTCTTTGAATAAATAAATGTTTGTCACTTAGCTGAATGTTTTAAATAAAACACAATTCCTAATGTAAAATGTTGTTCAACTATGGAAAATTATTTCAAATGACCATTTAGTTATTCTCTTTTGCATAGATATGCAAAAATCTGACTTTGAAAGGCATAAGTACCTACCGACCAACATTTAAAATTATTTGACTTTATCCACCAAAAACACTTCATCTTTTTACCTTTATAATAATTATAATACCTACCTACAGGAAAAAAAAAATCTTTGGCAATGAACTCTCTTCATTTTAAAATTAAAAAAAAGAATGAAAATGAAAATGCAAATTCGATGGCGTCGTCCATTATTCCAAACAATGATGTGGCCTAATCAAACATAGATAAAACCATCCGCCTTGTCAAGTTTGTTAACAAGAAAAATACCCGAACAATGCAATACAATACATCATAAGGATCTTTACCGTGTTGCCGAAAAATGTAAGTAGGTATGATTATTCTTATATAAGAACTTATACACTCCGAGTCACTTAATAATATCAGGTTGGTAAAATTTTACATTTAATTATTTTTTTTGATTGGTAAAATGGGATATCTATTTGTCGAACGTCAACACAATGACAATTTTTAAGACGAATAAAAGCCTTCTTTCAATTAGTTAGACCAGTTCCCAAACATTTTCGTTAATTCTTTTTTTTAACGAAAATATATGTAAGTGCCGTTTTATGTATTTAGATCATTGACATTTTTAAACTCTCCTTCCGGGTGATCGAAATTCGTGTATAGATTGTTGTTTAGTTGCAGGTGCTCAAGTTAAGTACTCGAAAAATGTAATCTACAACCCGAAGGATTAACTTCATATTTTAAAAAATTATTTTCATTCTTAAATTCTCATTAAGTTCACCCATTTAAAGCTCTTTTATTGCAAAAAATCATTAAATATACAACCCTATTCTGCTTAACATATCGCGTAAATTTTCATATTCTGCTATACGTGCGATAAAAATGAAATTTTAACAATTGAATTCTCACAAAAACTTCAAAAATAATTACTTATAGAGCTCTGAACTAAAAAGATTGAAGAGTTAAAAGAATAATTTGTGACGATTTAAGTGAACAATTAAAGTGAATCGAAAAATTAATTCCTAAGCATAATTGTCAAAAAAAATATGACCTTAATCAACCAACACGAAGTGTATTGTACGTGCACTCCATACATATACATACAAAGCAACTTTGACTACAATGTACAACTAAAATCACCCAAAAAGGAAAGATAGCGATGTCTCATAAACGAGACCCACTCGACCAACGAAAAGTGCAAACATTATTTTGTAGCATAATTAACTGTATTCAAAGGGGGTTGCGTTTGCCTAATTTCTTCGTTTGGCTGGAGCACATTTTTGTGTTCCTCTTCTTAGCCCGCGTTCTGCCGTTATCCGTTTAACAAATTCTCTTCTTCATCATCGTTGTCGTTGTCGTCGTTTAACTGTGTAAATCGACAATGTTGACTTGTTATAGTTCATCCTTAAACCAAAGAAAAACTCTCAAAAGCATCAGCAGCCAGTGCCAGACAATGAAAAGCAAAAAAGGAAAGCTAGAAATAGAGTGAAAGAGAAAAGGAGAAAATGAGAGATGGAGATGCAAAAAAAAGAAATATATATACAAGTCTTTTGAAATAAGCCATTTTTCTTATCCTTCCTTGCTTGCTAAGAGGCTGATGCCGAAATCTTCTGTATATATTTACTGACCCTCACCATTATATTTGCTGCTGCATAGCACAAAGGACCATAGGTTCATAGAGACAACGAAGACTTGCAAGCACACACAGACAGCAGAATAGAAAGCAAACCAAGCACATAAGGCACAAAACACAAAGGAAGCCTCTTCTTTTGCTCTGTCTAAACAATGTCATAACTTTAAGATGAAAAATAAATTCAAGTCAAGATGGAAGACCGAAAAAGAAGTTAAATTTTGTTCTAAAATGTTACTCTTTTTTTTTTTTGTTGGTGAGAAGTTGCTTGCCGCTAAAGAATAGATGTTTGGGGTTTTGTCATTAAGGTTTGGCAAGTTTTATTTTTTTTTACCTATAGAGATCTTTTAACCTTTAATATAAAATTCTTTTTTAAAGAATTTGGGTAATAATCATTATTAAATGATAAGCCTTTATATCAATTTTTGGCTTTATCAGGTGTAGGTCCCTAATAAGTTCACACAAAATTGACCTTTGAAGAACTTGATTTCCTGAAGATGATATAACAATAATTATAACATTGCCATTGTCTGGGAAGATAGAAATTGGTCAATATTTTGGTTTTCAGAATTCACGCCTTTTTTCTAAATTCTTTATTGTAGGTACAATTTTAATTAGATTTTATTCTACTCAAGCAACTTATTTCGCTAAATGCCTTATTTTTAGATAGTTTCCCTTTTGTCTTTTAAAAATAGTGTAAAATAGTGGATAAAATAAACATTACATTTCTTACATTTTATTAGAAGGGTAAGGTGACATCCCGTATTTTAATTATTTGTCTTGGAATTTAAACCCAATGCTCTCACGCAGGTGTTCTCAGTGAAAAAATGTGTGAAATAATGGTTAATCCAGTACTTTGTCACTTTATTGTATGCTTATAAGGCTGATAATAAAAAAAATAGTAAAAAGAAAGTTAATCCTTTTCTTCGTAAATTCACCTAATAATCCAAGAACGTAAAAACTAAAATAAATTTTCTAAGAAAAAACAAGTTTTTGTTATTTTTGATTTTCTCAAAAACTACAAAACATTTCGACATCCGGTTTTTTGTGTTTGATCAAAAATTAAATATATCATTGAATATTATAAAAAAAAATAAAACTTAATTATGTAAAATTTTGAAAAAAAAAAAATAGTTTAAAATTAAAAAAATCATTTTTTTCAAAATTTTGATTTTGAAAATTAATTTTTCAAAAACTATTCACTCGAACAACTTCATTTAAAAATAAAATTAAAGAATGAATTTCTGGCTTTTTATAATGCTATATCATGACTCTGTAGGTGTTACCGTTATTTTTTAATATTTTTCTTATAAATTACCACTCCCACCTAAACGGGGGGAAATAGACCCCCCCCCCCCTTCCATTCTTGTCTAAGTCCAACCTACACGCCCTAGCTTTTCGTCACACTTCATGCAAATCACCCTGTATAGATGGTCACACAATGTTTAACAACTTGTAGGAACTCGATAAAACAAGAAGAGAATTGGCCCAATGATAGATCCTTGCGGTACTCCATCTACAACATTGATAAATATGTCGATTTTCCAGTTGCCACCACGCAAAGCTTTCTTTTGCTAAGGTATGAAAGAATTTAAACGCCTTTATATTTTTATAAATAAATATAAACTGCACGACTGAGTCGCATGAACTTATTCAGTGGCTTTAAAGTTTGAATAGTTAAGATCAATTGAACTGATTATAAAAGATAAATAAATCAGTTATGAGAGCCTATATTTTATCCCACGTGTTAAAAATAGTAGATAAGTTTAAGGTAGCATTATCAATGTGAGTTCATATTTATATGAACAAATATAGCATCGATGTTGCACACATACATACGTGAAACTTACTGTTTAGACTGAATTTTTTTTTTTAAATCAATAAAGTTAGAAATAAATTGATTAAACAACCTCTGAAATTGTTTTGACACGAACGCTAAGTACACCATCTGAATTTTTAATCAAAATTGTATATAGAAGACAGGAGTCGTTTTTTGTGAAAAATGAAATTTTCCTTACCGGTTTTTTAAATATTCGCATGGGAGGTACCGTTGTTTTTGGTTCTAAGAATAATAATTATTTACAATCTGATAGATAATGTTATTAAACTGCTGGCTGCAAAGTTTAATAAAAATCGACTTAATCGTTTTTGAATTACGAATTTCTGAATGAAAAATTTATACAATTCTTTTAAAACTTTTTGAAACAATCTTCCTAAATAAATTTATCAAAATCAGTTGAACAATTTTTGAGTCAAAAAATGGTTCTATGGGATTTACCATTTATAATCATTTTTGGGAATTTTTTTTTATAAAATTTTAGCCTTTTTTTTAAAAAATTGCTGAATTTAAAAAAAAGCTCTGGGCACGTTTTCGAGAAAAATAACATTTTCATTATATGATAAAAACAAATTGTAGGGCAGGTACCGTGTTTTTTGGTTCTAAAAAAAAAAAAACCGTATCGGGGGTACCAAGCATAAAGAGTACCTATATTATCTAGAGAACCGACACGTACCCCCCTTGCCTTAAAAACACGCAAATTATATTTGAGCACAATAAGAGAAAACTTTCTTAAATTCCCTGTCCGTAAATATATGTGTGAATTGTTGATCAAAAACATCTGATTTGCGTTCTATTAAATGCTTATATCTTTAGATCCAATGTTCGGATTTTCAAAATTCATATTAAAGCCACAATGACAGGCTTTTACCAATTATAAGAACATTTTCAAAATTTCATACTAAAACACACAAAATCCATAACAGTGTCATTGTGTTGGTACGGTTCCATTTAAAATACATTGGGCAGCTAACACATGCTCACCCTTGTGGATAAAATCTCTCAGTGCAGCTTGTAGGATGAAAGAGAAAAGCCCATGAAGTCGGTTCTCTATAGATAATATATTTACTCTATGGTACCAAGTTTGAAGAAAATCGACTCACCCATTAAGGCAGACAGAATTGCGAGACCCAGTTTTTTGACTTCACTATTATCGTAATGTCAAGTTTGATTAAAATCCTGAGTTCGATTTTTGATTTTTTTTTTACGAGTCCATAACTTGCCAATATAGTACATATCTATATATGTCGCAAGTAAAAATGCTTAGTTATCTTTTAATTCACACAAAAACTAAATATACCAATAATAAGTCAACTGCTAATTCACGTTAAATAGGAAATCTTAACGAAAATCTATTACATTTAACAAGAAATCTGTTATCGCCTATATGACTATTTTTTAGTCAAACCTAAAACTTTTGCAGAAATTCTTTCGGATATTAGCTTGTAAATATATACATAATGTGTCACTTAAGTTTGTTTTATTTTTATTATTTTATTACATAGTCTTTTCGAAAATATTAATTAACTTTAATTTTTTGTTTATTAATAAAAATTTTTTCACTGATTAAAAAAAAATCATTTTGGCTTTGAGTTTATTAATAAAAAGGGTGTCAGTTTAAACTGAAAAATTGTTTAAAAAAAACAATTATAACGAATTTCCCAAATTTATATGCACTGCAGAACAAAAACAGTAAGTTGCATTAGAGAGCTCTTGGAATTAAAAACAAAAAAAAAAAGGTTCTCACTGTTGAAATCTAAAAAACAAGTACAAACAATACCGTTAAAAGCAAGTATTATAAAATTTACTGATGTATTTAAATTTCAGAAGCACAATTTATTAAAATTGTTTCCGAATTTTTATGTGAATTTTCTTGAAATTGTTAAAATAAATAAATTATTTTACTGACTCATCTCTTTATTATTTACTTGATTAATACCTATAGTAAGTATTTATATTGATTTTTTTTTAAATTTACCTCGGGATTTAAGTTTTAAACTGTATTAATAAGTGAATAATATGGCGGTTGTACTACGTTTCCACTGACCTTTAAACCTAGATTAAATTATAGATTCAGACATACATTTTCATCTTCTTCAAAACTTGCTGATTAACCATACAAATGTTATTCGTTAATCTAGCTAATTTGAAATATATTTCGTTAAATCATCATAAGGAAGGCTTAAAGTTTTACAAATTGAACTGACATTTCGTATATCGTGCTGAACGCATTCATTTTAAAATCTTTTTACTGCCTCACTTCATCTTAATAATAAAAAATAAAATAACATTTTTACCTTCTTATAGGTAGGTACTACTCGTATGTAGTTTCAAAGCCTTTTTTCCGTTTTTTTTTTAACAATAACTTGAAACGCAGTTTATCACTTAGGTTATTAGTGTTGCCAAATTTTATCACAATAATTGTTAGAGCCATTTTCGAAAAAAAAAACTGACTAAAATTTGGGGGTTCTAATTGTCAAGTTTTCAAAACGTTTTGAATTGTGAGTAATTAAAAGAAAACTCGCCAAGTAACCCCCAAAATTTTAGTCAGTAATCATTATAACGGGTGATTTTTTAGCTGGTTTGGTTTTGGCAACACTGGTTTTGACAGCTGACGTGTGTTTAGTACCTTGTGTCACTGTCAAACAGCTTCAGTTTGGTTTGCAATTTAACCATGGATCGTCTTACAAATGAACAACGCTTGAAAATTATTGAATTTTACTATCAAAATTCGTGCTCGGATCGAAATGTTCATCGCGCGCTTTTATCGAAAAATTGTGTTCAGCGATGAGGCTCATTTTTGGTTGAATGGGTACGTAAATAAGCACAATTGCCGCATTTGGAGTGAAGATCAGCCAGAAGCATTGCAACAGCTACCAATGCATCCCGAAAAAGCCACTGTTTGGTGCGGTTTATGGGCCGGCGGCATTATTGGGCCATATTTCTTCAAAGATGATGCGAATCGCAGCGTTACTGTCAATGGTGAACGCTACCGAGCGATGATAACAAACTTTTTTTTGCCCGAAATGGAAGTTCTTGACTTGCACGATATGTGGTTTCAACAATACGGTGCCACATGCCACACAGCACGCAAAACAATGGCGCAATTGCGAGGCGAGTTTGGTGAACAGTTAATTTCACGTTTCGGGCCGGTCAATTGGCCGCCTAGATCGTGCGATTTGACACCATTAGACTATTTTTTGTGGGGATATGTCAAGGCTAATGTCTATAGGGACAAGCCCGCTTCGATTGACGCACTGGAAGCCAACATCCATGCATTCATTCGTGAGATACCGGCCGATATGTGTGAAAGAGTATGCCAAAATTGGACTCAGCGGATGGGCTACCTGAGACGCAGCCGCGGTCAACATTTGCATGAAATTATCTTTAAACATTAAATTGCAAGGTTCAAACTATCGATTCAAATAAATATTTCATTCATTTTTTCGAATTTTTTGTGTTTTATTTTTAAAAAAAGTTCTAAACCTCTTAAAAAATCACCCTTTATAATAAATTTCTCTCATAACTTGGTGTTGTTTCAATATTACTCTTCTTAAAATATTTGATATTAAACCTTCATAAAGTTAGAACTTGGCATACTTTTAGATCTCACTACTTTTCACAGCTGAGTTGTTAAATATACAGATTTTTATATAAAAGAACTTGGCTGTTTTTTTAACATTTATGTTTTTTGTTGTGATCTCACTCCTTTTTGCAAATATATTTATTTGTTGTCAGGTAATACCTCGTAAGATACCTACTAATATAATTCTACAACAATCAGAAGGGCTTTATATAATTGATAAAAATTCTGTGAAAGTGGGCGGATACCACGCCCCCTGAATTGAAAACCTCAATTATTCTATATTTTTTGCTTTGTATGCACATTAAGCCCTACCGCTCTACCAAATTTCATCATTCTACAGCAATCGGAAGTGCTCCATTTAATTGGCCGCAGTTTTGAGAAAGTAGGCGGATACCACGCCCCTTGAATGAAAAACTTAAAACATAAAATGTGTTTCTTTTTATGCACTTCAAGCCCAACCGCTGTACCCAATTTCATCATTCTACAGCAATTGGAAATGCTCCTTGATAACAATTCTGAGAAAGTAGGCGGATACCACGCCCCCTGAATGGAAAACCTCAAATATTAAATTTTTTCTTTTGTATAAACTTAAAGCCCTACCGCTCTGCCAAATTTCATCATTCTACAGCAGTTGGAAGTGTTCCATATAATTGATAACAATTCTGGGAAAGTGGGCGGATACCACGCTCCCTGAATGGAAAACCTCAAATTTTCGATTTTTCCCTTCGTATGCATTACCAGGCCTACCGCTGTGCGAAATAACAAGTTTCTGCGGTGTCGGGAAGTGCTCCATAATTTTGATGATCTGTCAGTGAGTGAGTCAGTGAGTCAGTTACGGTTTTCACGATTTTTGACGTCTTATATCTCGGGAACCAATTACGCTAAGGAGTTGAAATTTGGTGTGGTGTTTGTGCTTAGCTAGCCTACCAAATTTTCCGAATTTGAAGTTCCTGACTTTATTGGTACTGAAGTTAGAGGGGGGTCGAAAATCGCCTGAGTTTGCTCCTGTAAAAAGGGTGTAGTGCCAGAACTTGGCTGGGCACTACCGTGCCCTTTGATCCGTTCAATAAAGTGGTAAATAACAACTAAACTAAACGAAACTATATGAAAGCTTAAAGAAAGAGATCAGGAGCCCTACTCTGTATTTCGTTCTGAAAATGAAATTTACCGAAAATGAGTATTTTGTATTTCTCTATTTCTAAAGCGGAATAAAATCTACTACTTACGTATTAACAGTTGAAATGCGGAAAATTTCACTAGAATTTGATGTTGTTTGTTGAGCCATGCCAATGCTATAGTCATGTCGTATTTGGTGCTGATAGCCTCTTTGTCTTAAAAAATTAAGAGTAACAGCTCGTTTTAAGATAGCTACAACTCCAGTTGATCTTATATAAGAGCAGAAAGTACATCTTGTATAGAATTTAAAACATACAGAAAAGCATTTTTCGACAGGCGAAAATTCTGTACAAAACTAAAATGATAAACAATTGTTAAACAGTGAAATAAATCTTTGCCTTCAATCGAATTTTACCTTTTATCTCACATATTTCCATAATATTAGATTTGTCCCGTATAATTTTTCACAACCGAATCTATTTTCGTCTGATTTATATTAATTTTTTTTTTAATTTTTAAAACAGAAAATAAATAAATTCATTATCATCAGAATTTCATTTAAATAAAAAATATAAATATCGCCGGTGAAACTTGAAAAGGTAACTCCACATTTTTATGAAAATTAGATTTGAATGTCATCTGTTAGTTTAAGCGTATATCTATATACAAGTTTTTAAACCGGGAATTTTCGCTAAAATTTTGTATAAATGCTAGTTTAGAAAACGGAAAATAATACCACTAAATCAGAAAATAAGAAGTTTTAATAGTCTCTGGTAAAATTAGTTAAAATGAAGTTAAACACTTTTCAGATTTCACCGACCGACGATATAAAGTTTATTTTTAAGAATCGACATGTTCATTGTTCATGTTATGGAAATTTTTCTGTTTATCTTGCCCATAATTTTTTGATGCTTCTTTGTTTTCTTATTGTCAAATTGACAAATATTTTCAATGAAATATATGAATATATGCAACTACAATATATGTTGCTTAAAAACTTACCTGCCCATTTTAAGTTGATATATGTATATTTTTAAGGAAAATAAAAACCGACAGCAAAAAATAAAATGGTAAATTGTGAATTAAACAAATTCCTCACTTTTTGTGTCAAATACTAAAAAAAATATTTTGAATTCGCCTGCTCAATTTTTGACGTTGCAAAATTATTGAGGCCTCTGAAATATAAACTGACCAATTGATTGTTGTTAGTTAAACGAAAAATTTTGTCCATCAAAAAAGAGAACTTATCTTTTCCATGCATTTTTCTGGTGATGCGTCAGAAAAGTCACAAGATTCTTAAAAAAGGGTCAAAATAGCCACTTTTTTGAAAGGTCGTATCATGGTCGCATGAGACAAAAAATTGTTCAAATTGCGACTAAAGTCGCATATCGACAACACTGCGCACAATACATTTTTGTTGGTTGGTATACTTTTCAAAATTGACGACAAGGGCAAGTTCATGCGATCTAGTCATCCTATAATCCTCCCAGAGCCTGTGAAATGTTTTCTTAAAAATAAATTATTGGGAAAAAACTCAGCCATGCAGAGAGATCGCATCATGCATGTTATCAAGCTAAGTTTAAGTTTTTTATTTATAATTCTCTGTGTTGTGTTACAAAATATAAAACAATGCAACGAACATGTTATTATAATTCTTTGGAATTAAAAAAAATCTATTAAAACTATAAACAGGTTAATATTTAAATTAAACTTAAAACACAAATTTTATTAGTTTATAGATACGTGACCATGAAAAATATTGCAGGGAATTATTATAAACATGCATGCCATTCTCAGTCATCAAAACGTTGTTGTACGATTCACTTATATGACTTACTCCAACCATGAGTAGCATATCATCATTGGCGTTAGTTGGATTTCAAGTTTTTTTAATAATACTATTTGTTGAGAGTCATAGTAGGAATAAGACTTTAGGTAAACTTAGCACAAAGCATTGTCAAAACTAAAGGAATTTTTAATTTTTAATTATTTTTTATATTAGATGAAAAATTACTTCCTGGTATGTATCTATATATTAACAAATATAAAAAAAATAAATAATAAAAACATAATCAATAATCTTTAATTTAATTTTAAGAAGACTTTCCTATCGTGGGAGGTTTACCATCATTTAATGGAGAGTTTCCTTTCATGGTTTGTTTAAAATAATATCTCAAATTTTTGCTTAAATAATAAACCTTTAAAAAACGTTTCGACAAGGCTGCTTTAGGATGGATAAATGATTTTGGAAATCTTACATTTAATGGAGGAGGAATGCTGATAAGTCCAAAAATGATCCTAACCGCTGCTCATTGTGTTTACAGAAATGGGTAAATATTCAATAATAAATTAATATAAAAATTCATTCCATTGAGACAGACAGTATTCTTCTGACGATCAAGAGAACTTTGCCTTATGATTTCAAGTCAAAATGTTCAAAAACAGTGTGATTAAATTTAACAAAAAAAAATTAAAAAACAATTGCTAAAGAACTAACTATAATATAAACAATATCTTTTTACAATAAATTAAAAAAAAAAAAAGTTCATAAAATTTGACCTCTAAAAAGTTTATTCTAAGAATTCTATGTTTAAAAGGTTTTTTGGGAAGCTTCTTTCGACAGTTTTTTTGCTCTCCTGAAAAATGTTAAAAATTGATTTAAGATACTTTACTTTGTTCCAATATACCTTCACTTATCAATTATTGTATTCCCAGCTACTAATTTCCATTTTATGATTCACTTATGCTTACAAAAAAGAACTGAATAGGAAAAATCAATGGCGCATTATTTTAATTTTTTTTTTATTTTTTTTATTATAAATTTTTACATTTTTTCAAAAACAGCCCTAACGATTTTGATTAAACTTCGTACCTTATTTAAAAATTTTTAAAGTGATTGCAATAAAACTGTGTGTTGCAACAAATTTTTAGCGTTTTTTTGTACGTTGTCCATTTTTTCCAAACCTTATGCGTTAATATATCATTTGATGATGCTTTCTGTTTGCTTATGATGTTGAGTTGCATCTACAAAAACAGATTGTCATGATGATGTTCCTGAAATCTCGTTTGTTCACTGCTATGGAAAATTACTACCTGGACTTACCGAAGAAGTTCCAAAGAAGATCGAATTCCTATCGTTTTAACTTCTTTCTGTGCCTAAGCTCGAAAATTCTTCTGGAAAAGTACAATCTGCAGCTGTTTTTAGAGCATTATAAGCGAGTGGAACCCTGAAAGTATGGTACATATAATGTGCACAACAGTATTTAATACCGGACGCTTTAACGATTCGTATGTGCTTTTGAAAAAGAGACTTGAAAGGGAGTAATTGTTATAATTTTTGTGTTTCGACGAACATATTTGCTGCTGTCTCAGCTTAAATTAAGCAAGCAGAGAAGGCAAGGTTTTGAAGATGTTTGTTTGTACATTGCTAAGACTTACTTTAGCCCATGGCTTCAATGTAATTGGGCTGTAAACTTAGGCTGTAAACTTAGATTTAGATTTTATTGGTTCATATTTTAAAGAGATTGAAGACAATATTTATGATAAATTAAATCGTTTGAGCATAAAATCGTCAATAAAAACTACGAAAGTATCGATTCACCATTTTCAAGTACAGCCTTAAATAAATGTTGCCAGCATTTATACTAAAATTATACTAAAGGGGTTTTTTTTAGACGTGTGTTTTTCAATCTGGCAATACTTTTTTCGGAGTTGGTCTTTTTGACAGCTGTCACTTGATTTATGCTCAATTTGGTTTGCCATTTCATAATAAATAAATTTACTCCTGAACAACGTTTGCAAATTTATTACCAAAATAATGGTTCGGTTCACGCAACTCCGTAGAGTGCGCACCGAAGACGCTATTGGTGCTGTGGAGCAGAATATCGAAGAAGACCCGAATGTGTCCATCCGCCATCGCACGCAACAATTGGAGCTGGGGCCTCTTGGGCCTCTCGGCTGGAATTTATTCGAGCCAGCCGCGGCGCGGCGGCCACTTGCCCGAAATCATTTTTAAAACATAATGGCAAACCCTTATCTTTATAATAAAGGTAAATTCTTGGCAACAAAATTAAATTTGATGCTTTTTATTTAAATTCTTGAAAACCACACATCTAAAAAAAACCCCTTTATTTTACCGAAAAAGCAGTAATTCTCCCTTCTCGATGATATGGTTGACGTTGAAACGAAAACAAAGATATAGTAATCAATCTAACGAAAGATAATTGTTTGAATATACATAGTTCCCAACGATATGTTCCTTCAAAGGATGAAATTATCCCGATTTTCATTATATGGTTCCTTTTTTTTTATTATTTATTTTCAACAAAATTTCAACCACTACGTTTACGATTTTATCGTTGTTTGATGGCAGAAGTCGTGCAGTTGAAACAAGTGTTGAATTCGTAGAATCAAGCAGATCCAGCCATATATCCTTCAATCTTTGAATGGGATCTACTCCTGGATTTGCCGGGATGTGCAAGATTAAATTTTTTTCATGTAAGATCTTCGACAGCTGTTCAGTTTGTTTTTCCAGCACTTTATTTTTTTCCTCGAGTACGTGATTGTGATGTTTTAGTGTTGTTATTTGCATATTTATTTGATCCAAATCGATTTTAGTTACAAGTACTTTAGTTTTTCATCTAAAAGTGCAGACATGCAGTTCGATATAAGATCCAGCAAATTTTCAGTTGACATATTCCCGACGCTCATTTTAAATTTTTATATAATAGTGTTACATTTTTTTTTTTTTTGATATTTGCCGGTTATTTACTTCTGATTATGTCTTTTCGTAAATGTTCTTATGTGCTCGTTTAGTTGATAAAGTTACCAAATAAATTTGAATAAAAAGTATTATAACAACTCACTTGGTTAGTTTTTTTTTTTATATTGATCGAGCAACTTTTGCTTTATGAAATCATTAACTTTAACGGCCTTATTTATTAACTCGTTTTAGCGACGGAGTAAATTTACTCCGACTTTACAACGCCTCTAATGCTGAAAAACTTATTTATAAAAAAAATAAACGAGGATTACAGGCGGAGTAAGCTAAAACTGGTTTATAGTAGGAATAAAGCCGTAGTAAAGCCGTTTTAGTATCTAAATGTCATTTTGACATGACATTTAGAAACTATTAAGGAGTGTAGAATAAATTTTTGTATTGTAAGGCAAAATGGATTTAAACGCTTTAGCTGTAGAAAGAAGAAGGCCAAAGCAGTACAAAATTCGTTTTAATCCCATGACACTGAGGGATGAAGATTTCCGCTCAAAGAAAATATGTAAAAATTAATAGCCATAGCTGGGTCTTCCCTTAGCGATGATCAAAGAGGAGGGCATATCTCAATTGATTTGCAAATTATAGCAGATATACGGTATTGGGGACGCAATGAGGTACAAAATCGAATGGAGAAAAAATTATTAGCTCTTTCGTTTTGCTCTCTTTTTGCAAATTTTTTCAGTTAACAAACATAAAATTTATACAATTTGTGAAAATTTGTGTAATTTTGCTAATACCACCAATAATAATTACTTAAAATGAATAATTGTGGAAATCAGCTGGGGTTTGTTTACGTTTATAATAACCAGAGTTTTAGATTGGTCATTTTTTTGATAATATATTTGACATAAGGAGGGTTTAGCTAAAACCGCCAAGAAAATATTTTATAAATAAGAATTTGTTTGACGTGGCGTAAAGACGGAGTAAGTGCTTCGACTCGGTTTAATTATTCCGAGGTTGAAACGAGTATTAGAGAAAACTAATAAATAAGGCTGTAAATGTTTAAATTGGCAGAATTTAAGCATAATAACGATTACACGATTATAAAATTACCGAGCACCTTTATAACTTGACTTTCAATCTTGACCGATCTGTCAATCCATCATTTTAATTATTACACGTTTGATAAAGTTTATTGAATATTGCCATTTATTGATTTGTGTTGCTCTTAAATTGGAACAAATTGAATATTTTTTATTAATTTTCCTTCTTATCTTTGACGTTAAGTCGGATCGGGTTCCTATAGGTTTACAATGCTAATAGTTTCCATGTAATCAGCTGTGAAAGGTACTCAAAAATGGAGGGGGTATGCGTTACAAAAATAATTTAATGAACACCCTTATGTATAAACATGTAAATATAATCAAATTTTTTTATTTCAGCAAACTTCCCGATATAGTATTTGTAGGGGGTGGTATTCTTCCAGAACATGAAGAACACGAGGATGTATTTTCGGTGGCCAATGTGGCAGTTTTTCCCGAATATGATCCAAAATTGGCGTATAATGATATTGCAATACTGGAATTAAATGAAACTACAAAGTAGGTACACCTAAATACCTCGACCGAACATATTTCCAATATTTTATTAAAAAATCAACTGAGTTTTCAATTTGGCACAGGTTTCCACCGATTTGCTTATGGACAAGTGAGAATCTGAACAGCAATGACGTCACAGCCATTGGATATGGTTTAACAGAATTTGGTATGTACATATTATGTATATGTAAGTAGGTCATTGGAAAACGCCGAAATTTGTAGAAAATTCTAGAATTTACCAATTTTTTTTTTTTTCAGAATTAACGAAATGTTTTATGATGAACAATTCTTTAAATAATTTTAATTATGGTGTTGAAATATTTAACACGTCCTATTAAAAGAAAATTTAAAAAACACTTTCTATAGAAAAAGATAATAAATTGGTATCATTTGACTTGGTTTCGCTGTTAACAAATATTCCAACATACTTATCGATTAAAATAATTATAAAGCAGTGACATAAAACACAAACGTTCGTAAAAATTCAAAAACAATGAATTTCTTAAAATTTTAGAATTTGGTCTTAAGCCTAGTACGCTGCTGATGCGAAACGAAATTTTTCTGTGATCTCCAAACAGACAACGAAACGCTTGCGAAAACACAAAGGAAAATATCCTTGGAGTTTCACTAATTCCAAAAACAAAATAAAACATAAACGCTAAAAATCAGAGAAACCAATGATGTAAGAAAATGATAAACAAAAAAAACACAAATAAACTCAAATGTCATTTTTCCGCACACAATAAATAGTCTGTATAATTAAATCAGTGCGAAAAAGGAGCGAAGACTTCTCCAAATAATCTGCTACAATTATAAATTTCGCACAGCAAAGCGAAAAGCAGAACGAAATTTTCCGTTTATGATTTCGTTGTTTCATTTTTGTGTGGGATTGTTCGTTTCGCACCAGCAGCGTACTAGGCTTTAACTGTAAAGCCTAAAGCATAGTACGCAGCTGAAGCGAAACAAAAATCTCCATACAAAAATTGAAACAACGAAATCATAAACGAAAAATTTCGTTTTCATTTTTGTTTTTGTTTTGCAGTACGCTGTTCAACGAGCGAAATTGATAATTGTAGCAGATTATTTGGAGAAGTCTCCACTCCTTTTTCGCACTGAATTATTTGCATGAACCATAAACAGTCTGCGGAAAAGTGACATTCGAGTATTCATTTGTATTTTTTATTTGTCGTTTCTTTGATTATAGATACAGCAAGGCTTTTGTGATTTTTTGGTTTTTTAAATTTTTTTTTACAATTAGTGACATTTATTTTTTCCGTAGTCATTGCGTTATCGATTTAGAGACCACAGAAAATGTTCGTTTCGTTTCAGCTGGGTACTAGGCTTAAAGGAAAAAAATTCTACCTGCAATATTGATATTTAAACAAAAATAAAGTTTTAAAGGTAAACTCTAGAATATCCACATTTCGAAGTTATCCCTACAGTAACAGATTTTATTTAAAAAAAATAATTTTTTTGAACTCTTACTTAAGGCGGTTACAGTGTTAAGGAGTTGCTAAAGGTCGGCTTGACCACATTTCCATTTGATTATTGTGAACCTTTTTACAAACGTCAAAGAAAATTCAAATCAGGCTTATCACATTCTCATATCTGTGCTGGTGATGACTATGGAACACAAGACACCTGTCAGGTTTGCAAATGAAATCGAAAAAAAAATCGTATATTACTTAGATATTAATTAAATTTTTAATTTATTAATAGGGTGATTCTGGTGGACCGCTAATTATTAATCATAACTATCAAATGTTTGCTGTTGGAATAACTTCTTCAGGTCAAGCTTGCTCAGGTTATCCACCAGGGATTTATACAAAAATCTTCCCGTATCTAGAATGGATAAATTCAGTGTTGGAAGAGAAAGGACAGTTCTTAAGCAAAAATTTGTGTGACTTTTAAATTCTTTGATTAAATTAGATTTTATTGTAGCCAAATTTATAGAACACTCTTATTGAAACTAGATTGCACAATTTACAAAGATATGCGTATTCAAATAATATAACAGTTTAAAGATTGCTTATAGAAGGAAAATCTACTAGAAAAACCTTCATTGAATAACAAAAAAAAAAGTATTAATATACATATCCATGAGGACAGAGTGGTCGGGTGCAGGAAACATAGATAAATATAAATACCAGATTTACCACTGGGATACAATTATATCCCAGGGGATTCTTTTTTTTCAGTGGGATTTGGGGATACTTTTTTTTTTCTTTTTTAAAGGACACATTTTTCAACAATCACTTTAACTCTATGAATTAATGTATTTAATTTTTGTTTTATAAAATAAAAAAGCTTTGATAAAATCGGGTTTTTCAATAAGAGCGCTACAATAGTTTTTTTAAATAAAACAAAAACGGTTTTGGATATCAATGAAATTCTTTATTCCTGTGAAAGTACGTTCGATGCCATTATGTATGGAACTCGATTTCTTTTGCATGGCCACCACGGGCACGCTTGCAGAAGTCCAGACGCTGAACCCAATTTTCGACGGTTTTCAAGCATAAATCGGCCGATACTGCTACAATTTCACGTTCGATATTCGTACGAAGTTCATCAATCGTCGCTGGCTTGTTGGCATAGACCATAGACTTGACGTAGCCCCACAGTAAATAGTCTAACGGTGTCAAATCGCACGACCGAGGCGGCCAAGCGACTGGACCATTTCGTGAGATAACACGTTCTCCAAACTTGGTTTCTAATAAATTGATTGTGACATTCGCTGCGTGGCTTGTGGCGCCATCCTGTTGGAACCACATGTCCTCCAAGTCCATATCATCCAATTGGGGCCAAAAATATTCGGTTATCATTGAACGGTAGCGATCCCCATTCACAGTAACGTGCCGGTCTTGATCATCACGGAAGAAGTACGGCCCAATGACGCCGCCGGCCCATAAACCACACCAAACCGTAATTTTTTTGGGATGCAATGATGACTCATAGAGTACGTGTGGATTGCTGCCTGACCAATACCGCATATTTTGTTTATAGAAGAAACCATTCAGCCAGAAATGAGCCTCATCGCTCATTGGACGTAGAGCTCTTAACGTTGAGGCCACTGACTCCGAATTTCGGTAGTAAATTTTAATAATTTCGACTCGTTGTTGGCTCGTATATCTTTCCATCATGAAATGGCAAACCTTACTGAAGAGAAATGTCAAAAGAGCGGCAAGAAATATGGCGTCGTTTGCTGTCCCTGTTGCTTTACTTTTTTAGCGTCCCTTTTGAAAAACCCTTTACTTAAAATCAGTCATTTTGAAAAGCTTTGCATTTATTTTCAAAAGAACTATTTTTCAATCGGAGGGATTTATAAATAATATTGGCTGCCGTAACACTGATAAATACATATATCAATGATGTTTTTAAATAAATTAAAAATAAATAATTAAAAAAGCGAATTAACAAGTTATATATAAATAAATAAATGAATACATAAATAAACGATTATATTATATTTTTCATAGATATTCGTAAATAAATTAAACAGATGAAAAACGCTTGCTCAGGAATGAGAAAAAAGATCATGAAGTAGACGGGATACAGAGATGCTTTAGCAGAAAAAAGGTGCGGAACTTTTACTGAAGAGTCAAAAAGAATACAACAGGATTCACTAGCCGCCCTGGAAACTGCAAAGATAAGGGAGGAAACACCATAGTGGAAACCCAGTTCATGTTTAAAATCTGGAGAGGTCATTTCAACCAGCTGCTTAATGGCGACGAAGTCCAGGATCCCGCTAACGAGCAGCCCCGCCAAATCTATTTGGTTAATGATCTGGAGCTTCACCCACCCGACCTAAATGCGATCAAGGCAGCCATCATTTGGCTAAAATCGAACAAAGCTGCCAGTGACGATGTCCTACAGGCGGAGCTTTTAAAGTTCGCTGGAAATGATCTGGTAAGGAGCATGCGCTAACTCATAAGTACAATTTGGTCCAAAGGAAGTATGCCCGACGAGTGGAACCTAAGCACCATTTGCTCGATGCATAAAAAAGGTGACCGCCTTCTCTGCACCAACTACAGAGGCATTATTCTTTAAAACGTTGCATACAAGATCTTGTCAAGCGTATTATGTGACCGACCGAACCCATTTACGGACGAACTGATTGGATCTTATCAGTGTAGTTCCACACTTGGAAAGTCTACCATCGACCAAATTTTCACATTACGCCAAATCTTGGAGAAGACCCAAGAATTTAATATCGATACTTATCATCTTTTCATCGATTTTAAAGCAGCTTATGACAGTGTTTACAGGCATGTGCTATACCGTGTCATATATTGAGTTTTAGTATCCCTGCCAAGCTGATACGCCTTATAAGGATGACGCTCTGTCAAAATTGGAAGAGACTCAACCAAAATCTTCGAAACCACCAGAGAACCTGGGCAAGGCGACGCGACGCGCTGTCATGACGTATAGCTGCTTCAATCTTGGTTCTTGAGAGAGTGGTGCGCAACTCCTAGGCCAACACAAATGGCACCATCTTTCAAAAATCAACTCAATATCTTGGATATGCACATGACTTCGACATCATGGAAAGAACCAAACGATGCAGTTACGGGTGCCTTTTCCAGCATCGAGTTACAGGCAAACAAAATGGGTCTTGTTATCGTTATCAATGAGGAGAAGACGAAGTATATATGCTGTCATCGAATAGAGTCGATTCCCATCGCAGACTTGGTCAAAACGTGACTACTGATAGGTACAACTTCGAGTTGGTCAGTGAATTTGTCTACCTGGGCACTGCTGCAAACTCTGCAAATGACATGAGCGCTGATATTAAGCGTAGAATAACTCTTGCTATTTGCTAATCGCTGTTTCTTAAAGCAATTTAGGAATAAAGCCGTATCGAGAAGTACCAAGGAGACGTTGTACGAAACCCTTATCATTCCGGTCCTGCTCTATGGTGCAGAAGCATGGATACTCTCCCAGGCAGATGAAAGTTCCCTTGGTGTGTTTGAGAGAAAGGTACTACGCACGATATATGGTCCGGTTTGTGTCGATAGGCAGAATAACATCTGGGGCCCATTTCTCAGATCATACATCACATACATTTCATACAACAAACAACACTTTCATACATCATACACATCATACAATTTTCTGTTTCTCAGATTTCATTGGAAGTGTTGTATGATATTTTGTTTGTTGTATGATGTGTATGATTTTGACATTTCATTATTATTGAGTAGCAATTTAAATAAATCTCAATTTTTTTACTACGAAGTCAAATATAGAGCGTTTGTTTCCAGAAATAAAAGTAAATTATAATAATATGAAATAAGAAAAAGTCTTCCTTTATTTACAATTCACAATGGAGTTAATTTCCATATGTCAAGGCCAAGGAAACTATATTGCTCGAAGCTAACGTTATCTCTTCTTTCGTTTTGTTTGGTCCGGCAAATTGGCCAAAAAGTAATTCTTTTTGGCTTATCATTTCCCAAAGGACAAGTATTTGTTGTTCTTCAGTTGTCTATTAAAAAGAAAAATCATCACAATTTACCATTTTTTTAATTCAAAAATTACTTACTTTTGTATATTTTCGTTTGTTTACGTTCATTTTGGCCTTACATTTTAACAATTACAACAAATTTATATGCTGTATGAAATGTATGAAAAATTTGAGGTTAATTTGCTGTATGATGTGTATGATAAATTTCTGAGAAACAGAATCATACAACATTCCAATATTTCCAGTGTAATCTCCGGTCATACATTGTTGTATGACATTGGATCATACAACAAATCTGAGAAACAGAAATCATGCAACAGAACTGTCAAAATCATACAATGTATGTGATGTATGATCTGAGAAATAGGCCCCTGGTGGAGACGATACAACAGCGAACTATACGAGCTTTACAGCGACCGACGTGCCTCTGGTAAAAAAAACTACGTGTGCAACGGTTTAGATGGCTAGCCACTGGGGTATGTAAAACGAATGACTATCGAAGCTTCCAGCTCGTAAGGTATTCAATGCTAATTGCTAAGCCAGAGAGAACGAGAAACAGAGGCAGACCCCATCTCCGGTGGCGTGAATCGTGATCAAGTTGAGGGAGATTTATACGCCAACTAGGTGTTCAAAACTGGAGGCAGCAAGCTAGAGATACAGAAATCTGAGGGAGTCTATTACTTGAGGCCCAAGAGCACTCCCGCTGTAGCGCCCACTATAAAGTAAATTAAGTATATACTAATTATTATTATTATAAGCGCCGCACTGCTGCTAATCCAAATAAATGACGATTTTGACCGTTTTAAATTTCTGTTTTTTTTTTTCGAAATAATTTTGCATATCGGTGACAGCTGATTTTGACACGCAAACCAACTTTGTGACGATTTAAGTGGATATAATAGTAATTATAACGTTTTATTCGGAGTTGCATTGCTGTGCTTAGGTACTAAAGGTTCCCAATAAAAGTGCTTAATGTAGGTTTTGTTCTCTGCCTTATTTTTCCTTTGCAATTCAATTCGAGATTATTTTTATATTTTTTTTTTGTAATCAATTTCACTGGTAATCTGTAAGCATTCTAACTTCTAGGCATACATTTTTAAATCGATGTAGTATGTGTGTACATCTTGTTCAATATTTGAACTCCTAAAAGTATGGTTCAATTTAATTTCTCACTGATGATTTGCACCCTTAGAGTATGCTTTAATATTCTTTTTTTTTATCCAAAAGAGTATAATTCTGGGAGTTTTTAAATAAATACACTTATATCATTGAGTTTCTGTACAGAATAGAAAGAAACTCAATGATGTTATAGGTATAGATGGTTTTTACTTTTTTCATCTTTTAGGACCATCAGTTCCCCAAACCTTCTATAAAATTTCAGAAATGATTTTGAGCATACTCAACTCAACGAACGCGTTGGAAAAACATTTAATTTTTGATAGGTATTTGCATCTATCTATTAAGGACACTGAACATTAATTTCATAATGAACATAATCCCGTCAGTTACACTTTTCTTGAATCACTGTAAAAACTACTTCCATAAATGATTAAAAAATCCGAATTTAAAAGAAGCTTTCGTTAAGTTCTTTGCATAGCATTCCATGGTTCAGATTCTTGGAAATGACAAAGTTTTTTTGACCTTAACTGCCGAAAACAATAGAATTCTCAAACTGGAAACAGATCTGGAGCAGGAACAGCTGCTGTGAAAAAGTGTATTACGTTCTATTTTTTGGGTGCCCACAATGCAGCTGTAAAACTCCGATTGCTGCTGCGTTGTGTTCGTAACGTTGAATTTGTGTGTATTCAATTCAATTCATTTGGTTTAAGGCGGTGTAATTGAATCAGCTGTTCGCTAAACGTCAAATATGAAGCTCCAAAATATGTATACAAATATAAGCGTGTTCAGATTTCGAAATTATTTTTAAATGTAGAACCTCTCCCAAACTACCTAACTTAAAATCGGAGCAGAATGTCTCGGAACGAAAAGAAAATGTAAGGTAGGTACACGAAAAAACAGGTTTTTTTTTAAGCCTGACGGGAATTATATGAGAAAACGATTTCGGGGTTAAATGTAGAACTGTAATAGTCGCAAACTCATGGCACTGATCGAACGAAAATGAGCGAATACAAGAAAAATCATATGGCACGCCCATAATGGTGCAGGATATCTACTTTTCCTTCAGTTTAGTTCACTTTCGTTTTCGGCAGTAAAAGTTGTCCTGAGCTCAACACAACTGAAATTTGATGCAAGAAGAATAAAAAGAATAAATGGTTCTTTTCACTTCGATGGCAATTCGGAAACCATAACAAACACAAGTAAAAGCATTTACTTTTGTATATCCATATGGCCCATTATATGGATTTGTGTAAATAAACAATGCTGATCAATAGTCAGAAAATGTGCATGTCCTAATTATTTTTTTTTTTTGTATAAACAACGTTTTTATTCACAACTTTCATCACCAACTAACCTCAATGCGATAGTTACAGAACACGGGCAGAGTTTTTCTAAGTTCTCTGAGATACCTAATTATCATATTTCTGAACACGCCTTATTCTAAAAGTCACAATGACGTTTGGTTAAGAACACGGGCAGTTTACCAAAAAAATTTGGATAATTTTATCCAGCAAAATCCTTGGAGAATTTTAACCAAATTGTGTAAATCATTTCTCATACAAAATTTGACAGTTCATTAACCAAATGGTAAACTTAACCAGATGGTCAACTTATACAGTGTTTTACATCATTGCGTGAATACCCTTATTAATTGTATAAGCTGTGCTCATCTGGCTTCCACGCTAGGCTAGAGATTAGTTTATGTGTTTCCTTACCAGTGCAGCGTTTCAAGAATTTTCAGGTTGAGATTATACTGCTTATTAATTCCTTAGGAAATTATTAATTTCAGGAAGCTTTTACAGAATTAAGTAAAGTTCAGAATGGAAGTTTGAAAGAAAGTCTTATTGCAACGATTCAAATGTATGGTGTAAAGAATTGTATCAACGTCAATTAAGCACGAGTTCAAATGTTTAAAAAATTATATGCAGCGAAAAATAACGGTCCGTAAATTTTTTTTTTTTTTAACATGAAAAGATTCTAGATTAATACCGCCTTGTTTAAAATCACTCCACAAAAAATTGAAAGAAACAAATTTTATTAAGTTCAATTTGGGCTAATGCAACAGAATCAGATTCACCTCAAGATTACGACTGGATATACAAAAATGAAAAATTTTTTCCCCTTTTGTTTGAAGGGATGCTAACACCACTTGATATTGGTGACATTATTTTGAATGATATTGGCCGCGTTCAGGTTTATATCCACAGAGATTTTGTATAGATTTGTGTTGTTGCAATCCCTTGTAAAATGACAGCTGATGTCAAAGCAGATGTTGCCAAAAAATATCCAATTTTGGTGAAACCCCAAACGTGTCTATTTTACATATTTATACTCCTGTTGGCAAGCTCTACCGATTTCAATCCTTTTTGGTGTTTTTTTTACCAGTAATATAAAAATTTCAATACAAAATGCGCGATTTTAATCGCGTCTGTCGCGGGTTTGCGGCCATTTAGACATCTGTCGTGTACATATTTGCACTCAGGGGTTCAAGACCTTTCAATTGAGATATTGGTTTTCCAAAATTCTGTATATGCCAAAAAAATGCATTTTCGGCGATGTCTGTCGGGAGTTTGGTGGCCACCTAGATATCTCTCGAAACCATATTTGTAATCAGGTGGTTTCCCTCGACATTTCTATTTTCAGAAAAGTTGTACTTTTCATTCACTTTTTCTCAGAAACGCTGCCACAACGTACTGGCAGACGGAACGTTTTTGCTATCATCTTCTCCAGGACTACAATATATGGTATAAATATCGTTTGGTTTCCTTTCAAACCAAAAATCTGCTGCGAGCTCTCGGTCTAGAAGGGTAAGGTAACATTATGTCCCGCATTATTGGTCTTAGAATTTTATTTAAAACATATCTACATAGGTATATGCCGTGTTTTATTTTAAGGGCCAGTTTGTTGACAGCATGATCATCTTTAATCAATTATTATTGCAACTGATAAATCATCGAATGTGCAAGGTAATCAAATTTTTTTAAGGAATCCATAATTTAAATTGTTAATCATGGAAATCGCTAATCAGCCGATTTTGGTTGATTTGAATGAAAAGAAAATCTCATTTATTTTTCGCGTGAAAAGATGATATTATCAAGAGTTGCACATTATCAGTGTCTACAATGTTTAACAACTTGTAGGAACTCGATGAAACAATTGAAGAGAATTGACCCAATGATTGATCCTTGAGGTACTCCAGCTTAAACATTGAGAAATATGGAGATTTTCCAGTTGCCACCCTCGCATAGCTTTCTTTTGCTAAAGTCATGAAAGAATTTACACGTCTTTAAATCCCTATAAATAAATGAAATGCACGACTGGATCGCATGAACTTGCTCTTATGTACGATCACACTGTGGTTTTAAAGTTTGAATAATTAAGATCTATTCACCTGATTATAAAATAAATCATTTATGGGAGCCTATATTTTATTCCACGTGCGATCCCAGAGCCTGTAAAATGTTTTCTAATAAATTATTTAGAAAAAACTCAAGCTTAGTTTAAGTTTTTATTTATAATTCTCTGTGTTGTGTTACCAAAAACAGTGCAACGAACATATTAATATATTTGTTTGTAAATAAAAAATCTGTTAAACTATAAACAGGTTAATATTTAAATTTAACTTAAAACATAACTTAACTAAGTTTATAGATAGATATGAAAACTCGCATGCCATTCTCAGTCATCAAAATGTTATTGTACGATTCACTTAGACTTACTCCTACCATGAGTAGCATAACATCACTGGTGTTAGTTCGATTTCAAGTTTTTGATGTGTAAACATCTATACTGGCGGTAGGGTGAAAAAAAAACGTAACGTATCTTGTGATCGTGATTGTGATTGTGATTCACGTTACGTTACGTATGTTTACACATCTTAACCGTGATTTCCGGCACTCACACTTTTTTTTATCATACTATTTGTTGGGAGTCATTGTTTGGATTCAGGTAAACTTAGCTAAGCATTGCCAAAACATGAAAAAATCCTTCATAATGGCAGAATTCCAATAACTGGTACCTATGTATCTATATATATATTAACAAATATATAAGGGGTGTTTTATTCATTGCTGCATAGCCACTAGACTGGTACACTTTCTCTCGATATATTATCATAACCTTATTGCCTGCCATTACAATAAATTTCCAATATTCAATCACATTATGGTTCCGGACGACAAAAGCAGGTTTGTGCGATCCAACAGTGGCATTTAATTTTTTTCCTCGACCAATTCGATAGGTTTATACTATAATCCCAGAGACTGTTACAAGATTGTTAAAAGGTTAACATTCAAATTTAACTTGAATAAAATGTTTACTTAATTTATAGATAAGAATCTTAACAGCGAAATGCCATTTTCTGTCAGCCAAATGTTATTGTTTGATTCACTAAGTTTAACTCCTACCATGATTAGCATATCAGTTGGAT
Source organism: Epistrophe grossulariae (assembly GCA_929447395.1). Classification (NCBI taxonomy): domain Eukaryota; kingdom Metazoa; phylum Arthropoda; class Insecta; order Diptera; family Syrphidae; genus Epistrophe; species Epistrophe grossulariae. The sequence continues at coordinate 111,801,103 of OV839567.1, forward strand.
TTCAAGTTTTTTTTATTATTGTTTTTATTAGATACAGAAATCTCCCATAAATACACAAAACTATAGCAGATAAGTAAATAACTATATGCACGCCTTTGCATAACTACATATTTATGTTTTTGAATTTTGTTTCCTTAACAAGACCATTGAACAAAACTGTTTTGTTTTATTTTAATAAATATTTATTCAAATAAAAGATGAACGAACCATCTCGATTGATACTTACAGACTAACTTCTTAAATTTTAACATGAATTGTCAGTGGGTATATCTACAAGATAACGGTTGGGTATTGTTGCGTCCAAACTATAAATATGCCAGTTTGGTAACTTTTTTCCAAGAAATTTTCCAAACACTGAGTTTTTTTTCTATGGGTTTTGAGAGCATATTGTGAAATTTTGTGAAAATTTGTGCAAATTCGAAAGAAATTTCACGTTACCAAACAGACCAAATGTTGAAACCCTGAGCGCATTTCCAGCGAAAACAATCGACCTGTCAAAACACATCTACTCAGTACTCACTTTACACTTCCGATTCGTCTCCAGAAAAAGACAGTCGAATTTTGCTAATCGCGTTTTTTATTTTATTTTATTTTATTTTAAGACAAATAAAATTGTAGAATAAACAAAATTTTTGGGTCCTTATTTTCATTAGAACATAAAACCTACCATGAGTAGAATATCATCAGTGGTGTTATTTCGATTTCAAGTTTTTTTTATAATACTATTTGTTGGTAGTCATTGTTTGGATTCAGGTAAACTTAGCTAAGAATTATTGTCAAAACATGAAAAATTCCTTCATAATGGCAGAATTTGAATAACTTTTACCAATGTATCTATATACATTAACAAATATATAGTAATAAATATGTGTACATATTTATTAAGATTATTTTATATGTAGATAAAATATATGCATAATAATTAATTAATATTAAATTTAATTTAAATTAAAAGAGTTAATCGTGGGAGGATTACCATCACGTCCTGGAGAGTTTCCTTTCATGGTTTGTTTAGAAAAATATCTCAAATTTATGCTTATAAATAATAAACTTTAAAAAAAAAAAAACGTTTTATTCACTAGGCTGCTTTAGGATGGATAAATGATTCTGGAAATCTTACATTTCATGGAGGAGGAATGCTGATAGGTCCAAAAATGATCCTTACCGCTGCACATTGTGTTTACAAAGATGGGTAAATATTCAATAATAAATTAATATCAAAATTAATTCCATTGAGACAGACCGTATTCTTCTGATGATCAAGAGAACTTCGCCTAATGATTTCAAGTCAAAATGTTCAAAAACAATGTGATTAACAAAATAAAAAACAAATATACCCTTTCGCGTCACAACTTTTAAAAAAATCAAAATTTAAAAAAACAAAAGTAATTTGCTTCGTCAAATTGATTTTATTTAATTCGGGTGCATTTCGAGTCAAATTCGACTCATCCTCAGCAATAAACTATATAGTTCAATAGTTTAGTTCAAACATTGAATCATATTTAAAATTAATTTAAATCAGGTTAAATAAAGAAGACGATATGTTGCCACTATCCCCGTTCATCAGCTGGGGCCCTACTACCTATGTAACTTGCTTCTACTTTCGAATCCATTCGAAAGTTGTTTTCAATGCTTATTTTAAGTGGTAATATGTATGAAAGTGGGATCAAATTTTGCAGCTTTCGACTTTTTGCCACAGAATCTTCAAATTGTGCTGTTTTATTTCCGTTTATATGCGTTTGCTAAAGAATTAACGAGCTGAGATTTTGCGAATTCGAACATTTTTATTGTAGAATCGAGTTACATAGTTGGGCCCCTGGTCGTTGAAATGGATGTAAACACTTTCGTAGGCATCAAGTCTTTTTGCATCAGTCACATTTTATATCAGTCTGACATTCGCGAAAGTGACGTTGAATACGGTTGCGGCTTAAAGCGTGTACAGCAACCGAAGATTTTTCAGCTCGGTTGAATTTGATGTGGCTGCAATGTTCTGTGAAACGAACTCCAAGACTTCGTTTGGTCTGCCCTATATATACCTTTCGTCGCAATCACCACACCCCACCTCGTATAGATACCCGATTTTTCTTTTAGTTCGGTTTTGTCCTTAGTTGTCCCAAGCAAATTTTTAATTTTCCCATTGCTGGGGATAACACAATTTATGTTTTTTTTTTTGTCGAAGTTTCGGTTTTAATTGTTTTTTACTTACCGAACTTATTTCAATCAATTCGCTAAGGATTTGTATAGGGGCGAGGGGTTTCAAACTCAAAATTTAAATTGTAGAGAATCCAACTGTGGTCCGAAAAAGGACTTCAGGGGGGGACACTCCCCAATTCTTACGTTCACCAATTCCAACAGAAAGACCTATCGATCGAGATTTGTCGATCACCTGTGTCAACAAAAAATTTAGATAATTAAATGTTATTATTTTATTCAATATAGTGCCTGCAAATATTATTTTACTTATATAATTATTTTGAATGGTTGAATAGATTCGAAAACCAATTTCGATTAAATATTTAACAATCTCCTCAGATGTTTAACATTGTTTAAAGAATAAAAGATCTTTAATTTACATACATGCATATATGTATTATGTAAATACAATCATAATTTTTTATTTCAGCAAACTTACCGATGCAGTGTTTGTAGGGGGGGGAGACCTTCCAAAACATGGACCATATGAGAATGTGTTTTCAGTGGCCAATGTGACAGTTTTTCCCGAATATGATCCAAAATTGGCATATGATGATATTGCAATACTGGAATTAAATGAAAATACACAGTAGGTACACCTAAATATCTCGACCGAACTGAATATAAATATGTACGTCCATATTTTATTAAAAATCAACTGAATTTCCAATTTGGCACAGGTTTCCACGGATTTGTTTATGGACAAGTGAGAATCTGAATAGCAATGACGTAACAGCCATTGGATATGGTTTAACAGAATTTGGTATGTAAATATATGTATATGTAATTATGTCATTGGAAAACGCCGAAAATTCTAAAAAATTCTAAAATTTACTAATAAAACTTTTTCAAACGTCAAAGAAAATTCAAATCGGGATTATCACAGTCTCATATCTGTGCTGGTGATAAAGAAGGAATAAAAGACACTTGTCAGGTCTGTAGTTGATAAAATCGAAACCAAAATCATATCACTTATTTAATTTTTGAATTATTCCTATAGGGTGATTCCGGTGGACCGCTTATTGCTAGGCATAAAAATCATATGTTTGCTGTCGGAATAACTTCTTCAGGACAGGCCTGCTCAGGATTTCCACCAGCGATTTATACAAAAATCTACCCATATATAGAATGGATAAATTCCGTGTTGGAAGTAAAAGGACAGTACTTCAGCAAAAAATTGTGTGACTTTTAAATTCTTTGATAAATTTGATAAAATTAGATTTTATTATAGCTACAATTTATGGAGATATGATTTAATGCTATCTTATACTACTGATAACTTATAATTTGTTTTTAGATAATATGACAGGTCAAAGATTGTTTATAGAAGGAAAATCTACTAGAAAAACCTTTATTAATTTATGAAAAAAAAAACAATTAATATACATTTCCAGGGCGCAGGTAATATAAATAAATTTACATACATATAGCAATGATGTTCTTAAATAAATTAACGAATTAGATATAAATAAAATAATAAAATAAATAAGCACAAATGTGTGTGACTTTGGGAAATTTTTGCAAAATCTAAAAATTTTCCTTTTCTTTGATTTATCACCAAAAACAAAAGAAAGATAGATAATTTTGTGTTTTTTGACTTTTTTTAATTTTTTAAAATTTTACGAAAACTTAAATTATTATAGGGCAACATCATAATTCACAAACAAAGGCAATATCCCAACTGACGCAAGGTACAACCCCCTCCCCCCACCCCCTTCAAGAGACAAGGTTATTGGACTAATTTGAATAAAGGAGCATTACAATATTATTTTATTAAAACTTATAACAAATAAAATATTAAACCTTTCTTTTTATTAGAAGAATACGAAAATTCTTTCAATATAGGTAAGTATTGCCGAAAATTGGTTATTTCGAGTAAAGAAAATAAAAACTTGTATCGCTTTTAGTTTTAGAAGCAAAAATGTATTCTGAGAAAGAAAATTATTTTTTAAATCATATACGTAAGTACATAATATTGAATTTGTATAAATCAATAGTAAAATTAACGAAAAAAAAAATAAAATTTGATAAAAATGCATGAAAGAGTTAATTGGAAAAATATTTACACAATTGTTTTCTTTTTTCTAGCACAAAATTGTAAAAAAAATCTGTATGTCTTAAAGTTAGAAAATAAATGTAGCCTATAAGCTAAAAAAAAAAGTTTGCGATAAATTTACATTTATGTTTAAGGTTAATATGTAATTATATAACTATTGTTAATTTCCTTAGGCGAAATTATAAAATAATGAGAAAGCATAACATTTTATATACATTTTTGAAAAAATCTTATGATTAAATAGGTTTAAAATTTTAATTGCTTGGAAGTAAAAAAAATTGCTCAACATAAGTTACTATGTTGAAACCATGTATAGTTATTTACTTTTGGGTCAACCAAAGATTTCAATCTCTCCTCAACAACAATTACGTTGCTTCATGCTCGCATAATACGATTATGAATGACTTAAAACTTTCTTCGACTTTGCATGAGAAGACATTACAGGAAGAACTAGTTGAGGTAACAACCAACATTGGGGTTAAACCATCAAATGGCGAACTCCCAACTGGAAAAGAACCTCTCGTAGATAAGAACTCACTGCAAACTACTAATGAAGACTTCCAACTTTTGGAAAATACAAATAAAATACCACCTCTCAAACCAGCAACAAAGAACCCCTTTAAAACGCCACCTATACAATTGTCACGACTGCCACTTGAAAATCAGTTAACATCTAATGTCGAATTCCTTTCAACAAAAGAATCGATTTTTTTTCTAAAAAGAATCGAATTTTTTCTGTCGTTGAAAGGAATACGAAAAGAATCGATTTTTTTTTTGTGATTGTGTGTGTGGCACTTGACAGCAGCAAATTTTGAAGTAAAATGTCCAGAAAATATTCAATTTGGAAATTATTATTATTATTAATTGAAAAACAACCACAAATATTTACTATAAAATTCACCGAAAATTCGTTGCAACCAAAAACACAATTTGTTTGAAATGAAAATTATTTTTAATTTATTTTAATGTGCATTTCTTTTAAATTACCGTTTACTTATAGCTATAGTGTATACTTATTACTTACTTTTTGTTCTTTTTTTCTTATATTATGAATGATTGATTTTTGTATTGATTTCCCACGGAATTATTCTAACTTTTTTCGTCAAAATTTCTTTCCTTTTAATTATTATTGAAATATTTTCAAGATTAATCAAAAATACAAAAGAAGGACGAAAATCTGTAAAAAAAAGTATGTAAAATCTCCGATGGATGTAGCACCTGGTTTGTGGAAGGTACATACGTCTTTGCAACCAAAATGATACCCAGCACCACATCACAGGTCGCCGACTACAAAATTTCAGATCGAGCCCAGTATCACCCACCGACGCATTTAACGCGAATACCAAAATCCTTTTACCTGGATACCCACCTAAAGAGCGCTCTGTTTTTTTTTTTTTTTGTCGGAAAAAAAAAATTCGGAGAAAACCAACTTTAACCCGTGCGTCGTCGCATCGGCCTAGTGCTTCGATGAAGTCTCCTACCCTAATTTTCCAATTTTTAAACTACTTTTTGCATTATAAATAGTAATAAACAAGATAAAAAGAAATTTATAAATTTACCTAAATGTTTTAAATTGCCAACGCACAAAAAGGTAACCCCAAAAAGTAGGCAATCTTACTAGACTTGCAGAGAGGAAAATTCAAGTTGTTCTGTTTATTGGGTTCTTTCTGTTCTTTCGGTTGGAAACTTTGTGCATTTGTGTGAATTTTATGTTTTATTTTATTTTTTTTTATATCAACTTTGACAGACTTTTGTGTCGAAATTCACACAAATGCACAGAGTTTCAAAGTAGAGGAACTAGGCAATTGCTATCCAGCTATGATATACATATTTCTCTTTAAACTTGAAAAATAGCCGTTTTTTATTATGACCCATGATCCTTATGGACCATGCTGCGAAAATAAAACAGCCTCAACAGCAAGAAGCAGATGACTCTTTTCGGATCATGGAACGTGAACCAGGGATGGAAAATGACATTTTTGTAATGTACTGAAAACTTCTTTAAAATTGTACTGAAATGAAGTCAATTGTACTGAAATTTTTTTTTGATGAATGAAAAAATATTTTATATATAACGAAAATATTTTGTTCTCTAAAACATAAACAAAAACAATTCATAAATATACATAATGTACAATGTACATTGTACATTGTACATTGTACATACATAAATAAACACAAAATATTAAATATAAAGAAATAACTACTTTATAATAAAAAAAAAGTTGAAAAACGTACAAAATGCAAGTACTTTGACAGAAGTGAATATTATTTATATAATTATTTTTCAGACTAAAAGTTCTTCTGTCAAAATTCTTGCATTTTGCACGTTATTTTTCAAAATATTTCCATTTACATATTATATCAAAATCATAGCACGATGAATTCTTTAACAAGTTTTTTGTTACTATCAAGGCAGAACACGTTTGAACTTGCATTTTGTTTCGACATTTCGACTTTATAATATTCTGGTATGAAACAATTCGTTCGACATTTGCATTATGGGGAACGGAAAGAACGGCTTGCGCAAGGAATTTTCGGTGAATTTTATATTAAATATTTGTGCGTTGTTTTTCAATTAATAATAACAAATAAATCACAGACAATAATAAGTTAAGTTTCATTTAACAAATAAGTTAAATAATTATACTTTCTTCAGTGTATTTTTAAGCCCTTCTCGGTGAAGTGAAATTCAAAAATGCAATAAAAGACAGTGGAAATAATTTTCTCGAAATTCAATCAACGTGAGTGATTCTTCTGTTCATGGGCAAAGAATATTGTTTTGGAAGAGAACTCCACTTCATAGGAATTCTCGCGTCGCGATTTTAGGCGATGAGATAGGCCAACCGATTTTGTAAAAAAAATATTAAAATGTTAATATTTCCATTTGTCCTCCACAAAGTCTTGCAATTCATCGTCTATTGCGGGAAATTCTCGTCGCAAAATACCTACCAGCCAAAGCACTCACCTTGATATTTTGTTGATGGAAATATTAAGTTCGATTTTGTTGCTTTTAGTTATTTTGGTTTATGAAGTTTATTAAGTGATTAGTGAAATTTCAACACTGGTAAGTTGATTTGTAAACTTCCTCATAATTTCCAAATTGAATATTTTTTTACGTTTTACTTCAAAATTGCTGCTGTCAAGTCTGTCTTTTCGCAATCCTTTCAACGACAGAAAAAATTCGATTCTTTTTAGAAAAAAAATCGATTCTTTTGTTCAAAGGAATTCGGCATAAATAAAGATTTAGAAAATTTGCAAATTTAAAGAAAACATGGTTTCATAAAATTGTACTGAAATAAGGCAAATTGTACTTTTGTACTTGACAAAACTTAATTGTATCGAATTCGATACAATTGTACCGAATTTTCCATCCCTGACGTGAACCCGAAAAAGAGCAGGTTCATGTGTTGTTGTTGCTAAGTATGATATTTGCTGATCCATAGAGATCAATTCTGATATGTACTAAAAAACGGCTTATATAAGCGACAACAAAATGAAAGGCTTTTGTCAGGAAAAAGTATAGATAGTATTCCTAATTTGTAATTTTCTCAAAATCTTTTTAGCATTCGGTTGTTAAATATATGAAAAAATTCAGAACAAAAAACTACAATTGTGAAATATAATTATTCAATTTTTTCAACGTTTTGATTTTTAAAATTAATGTTTTCTTTTTTTCAAAAATACAAATTTCAAATAATATTTGATTTTAAAATTTTTTTATTAGATTTTGTAAGCTTTTTCTGTTAAAATTTATTTAAAAATTTTTAAATTTATATTTCATTAAATACAAAAAGTTGTTTAAGTAAAATTTTCAAATTTAACTTCGTGTCATACCAAACATATTGAAAAGTGACAAGTGTAACCATTTTCGCAGAAACGCTGTGTGTGCGGTTTCACCGTCTTTTTGAAACCCAAACCAAATGTTCACCAAGTCCCGCTCACCCAATTACGGTAGTAAGAAGTCTTTTATCATGGCCCAAAAAAATACGGCCCAATTTCTCCTCTCGCGTGAACGCTGAGCCGCGCCGCACCACACAGTTGCTTTAAATGTAAGTGGAAATGCGCCTCATGATGATTTTCGACACAAGATCGTCCTCTTCGTTGTTGAGATTGTCGAGGGCTTGACAGTAATTCCCACGCAAGTGACGCGACGGTCAGGCTGTGAGCAGGCATTAATTGATGCACTGTTTACATTTTGTACGGGAACATGTGAAAGTGGGAAAGAATTCCATGCTACTGCCAAATTTGTGGGAGAGAAATTCCTTTTCATTTTTTTACCACACACAACAGCTTAATTTAACCTAAATACAAATGTGATGAAATGTGTGATAGAATTAGAACCATTCCTAAAAATTCTCATGTATTATCTGCACATGTCAAATCGCGTAGGCTGGAATATCATTTTGTTTCCACAATATTATACATGATTTGTTCCCACTTTTTTTTGGCATTTGTTAATACTCAGTGGGGTAGTGTGCAAGGGGTTTAAGTCTTTCATTAATATTCGCTGTAGGGTCCGTCTGTTGATGCCCAATTGCGTGGCCTGTCGTGTGTGGCGGGCACGCTCTGCATGGTCTCCTGTGGTTCCAGTCTGTTCGAGTCGAATAGCTTAAAGCCCTTCCACACTATCCCACTGAGTTTTAATACAAAGTAGAAAAGAATTCCATGCTACTGCCAAATTTGTAAGGGAGAAATTTCTTTCCATTTTTTGACCACACACAACAGTTTAATTTAACCTCAATAAAAATGTGATGAAATGTGTGAGAGAATTAAAACCATTTCTAAAAATTCTCATGCATTAACACATGTCAAATCGTGTAGGCTGGGAATATCATATTTTGTTTCCACACTATTATACATGATTTGTTTCACACTTTTTTGACATGTATTAATACTCAGTGGGATAGTGTGGAAGGGCTTTTAGCGCCGGAATGTTTACCAGAGTTACCACTGGGATACAATTGTATCCCGGAGGATTCTTTTTTTCGGTGGTATTCGGGGTACAAGTCTCATATATGATTGACGTACGACGCCATTTGCAAAAATTATAATATCTTCCGATAGCAACAAAGGCGCCATCTTGTATAAATAGGTAATTAAATATTTGTATTTTATTCAAAAATGTTTGCAATATTTAGCTTAACAAATTATTTTTAGTGATTGAATAGGTTCCACAACCAATTTCAGTGAAATATTTAACATGTTCCGGGAGTTAAATTTCTTTAATTTACTTTAATGTAAATATAATCATAATTTTTTTATTTCAGCAAACTTCCCAATATATATAGTGTAGATGGTAGCATTCTTCTAGAACATGAACGATATATAAATATATTTGCATACGATGATATTGCAATAATGGAATTAAGTTAAAAGTCAATTTAACCACATTTCCATTTGAATATTGCGAATCTTTTTTTAAACGTCAAAGAAAATTCAAATTGAGCCTATCAAGTTGTCATATATCTGTGCTGGGTGATAAGGGTGGAACAAAAGACACGTCCTGTCACGTCTGTATGGATAAAATCGAAACAAAAGTCGTCTCGTCTTACTTATTTAATTTATGTAATTATTCCTAGGCTGATTCTCGTACATAACAATATAAATATAACAATAGAAATATTCCATCTGAAATTTCTCGACTTTGCAATAAAATAACCTTTTTGGTGGACTTCAAGTGACGTTAAAAATTGTCAGAAATTAATACACCATTTTGTTTTTTTAAATATTTTCTAAAAAAAAGTATTTAATATTTTTGTTTTGAAAATGTAACGGTTTGCGAGTAATTCGAAAATAAGGGTTTTTCGTTACTAACTTCTAAGTTATTTGCTCTATATATTATATAAATGATGTATATTATGGATTTGTAGATAATATAAATTGCAACAAAATAGTATCAAATATTTTTTTCATAAAAAGTAGCACAAATGGAGAAAAAGGGCAAAAAACATAAAAATCAAAATTTTCAAGGTAACGGGACCCCCATAATTTATACTCAAAATCAACCTCCCTGCGATACTGCATTCAAATTTGGACCACTTCAAAACTTTTCTCAGATGGTATGGAAATTACTCCTCATTGCCTGTACTAAATTCAAATTCAATATAACATTGGATCTTGTGTTGTTTTTGTTGTATGTACTTGTATTTTTGAAAGCAAATCCAATCTGGTTCGGGAAAATAAAATGTTATAAAATAGTTTTTTTATGATAAATTAATTTTTTAATGCAAAAACATCATAATAAATAACAAACAAATAGTTTAAAAAAGTGTTGTTTGACTGATTTTTTTTTGTAAGATATAAATAAAGAGTAAAGTAGACTATCGTTCTGTATTAATTTTAAATTTGTTTGACAACGATATTGATATTTGTTTGAATTTCTGAGTTAAATCTTTGTATGTGAAATTCTTTCTTTCCATTCTTCGCAGTGTCATTCTCCTCCATAAACGTAAAAGAATGAAAATGATTGCAAAAGAATGCAAAAAAATGTAAAAGAATACAAAGATTGCATATATTCCCAAAATAAATTGTATTCAATTGATTGTTGTAAAATGAATGGGGAAAAATATGACTGCAATCTTTTTGACTCAAGTGAATGATGATTGCATAATTTGGATTCTGATTTTTCAAAGTGAAGTCAATTATTGCAATCTTTTGATTGAATTCAATAAATGATTTTTAAAGACTGCATTCACAAAAAAACTGTATTTAGCCTGGTATATCTTTAAAAAGATATAACTTTGCTCTTTCCAAGAAATCAATAAGCTTTATATCGGCCAAATTCTCTGTGTTACAAGTTATAAAACAATCCAACGAAAAGATTACATTTCTTTGGGATTAAAATAAAAAAACCTGTGAATACTTTCAACAGGTTAATATTTAAATTCAACTTAAATAATAACTTTACTGTATTTATATAGATAGAAGATAAAAAATTGCAGCAAATTATTAATAACTCGCATGCCATTCTCAGTCATCAAAATGTTATTGTACGATTCACCATGAGTCGCATATCATCATCCGCGGCTTTAGTTAAATTTAAAGTTTTATTAATAATATTGTTTCTTAATGATAGTCAAAGTTTAAATAATTCTACAGGTAAAGATCGTTAAGCGTCTTAAAAATAAATGAAATATTAAATGTTTTTATTAGATATAGAAATCTCATTTAACATCACAAAGCCCACCGAACGTACGTACTGTATAGTTTTTTTTTTTATTTATTTATTAACAAATATATAATTATTTATAATTTTTTTTTTAAGCCGTGTACTATATCACTGGAGGATTACCATCACTTGCAGGAGAGTTTCCTTTCATGGTAAGTTTATAAAAATAACCTAAATTTTGGATATATATTTAATTATTTATAAACCATAACCACATAGGCTGCTTTAGGATGGATAAATGATTCTGGAAATCTTACATTTCATGGAGGTGGAATGCTAATAAGTCCAAAAATGGTCCTTACTGCTGCACATTGTGTTTACAAAAATGGGTAAGTATTCAATAATAAAATATCAAAATTCATTCCATTTGGTACAGACAGTATTCTTTTGACGATGAACAGAAATTCGCCTAATGATTTTAATTTAAGTCAAAATGTTCAAAAGCAATAGCACAAAAATTTTAAACGATTTAGTACGATGTGAAAGAATTCTTATCATATTAAAAAAGCATTAAAATCGTTCTAAATCGTTAAAAATGTCATTAAGTTTAACAATCAAATGTAAAACAACATATGGATATGTATTAATTCTTTGTTGTAACATTTCTTTATACATCTCTTATTGTGTTCCATTCTTATATACTAATTAAGATTTAGATTTAATGATTCACCAATACCGAAATAGAATTGAGAAAAAGAGGTTTTGACATTCCATTGGATTTTAGAATGAGTATAAAGCTAAGTACAGACGATTGTCAGATCTTACAATATTGTCAGAACTGTCAATGGTCTGACAATAGCTAACAATTAGCTGACAATTGACATATTTCTTACAATGAAAAATTGTCCGTTCACATACGGTTGGTAGATTTCTTCCCCATTTGATTGTCAGCTATTTTTTTTATCTCTCTTTAACCAACTCATTGACATTTCGAACAATGAAGAAATTGTCACCAATTGTAAGATGTTTTCAATTAAAACATCTGACAATGACCAATGAGTCTGACAATGTCCTAATCGACTAACAATGATAAAAATTGTGTGTTCAGACGATTGTAAGATACCTGACAATTTTTTGTCAGATTTTCGTCTGACAATGCCGTGTCTGACAATATTTTCAGACAAAATTGTGTGTTCACACGATTTTAAGACATTTGGAACAGTTTTTTCACTAACATATCTGACAATATTGTAAGATCTGACAATCGTCTGTATTTAGCTTAACGTATATCCCTGAGTTAAATAGATTTAAAATCGACATTTACTTGTCAAACTTCGTAACTGTAATTTTTAAACCAATTGTAATATTTAGGTTTCAGTTATTTGCCAAAAAAAATTCACAAGAAGGTACTAAGATTAGATACGATTTATTATTATATATCATTTCAAGTTACAATGTTTCACAAAATTTTACAATGCATATTTACAATTTGTTTATTGTTTAAAAATTAAATGAAAAAAAAAAACAAAATCAGTGTTATTCTAAGTCGATATCTAAAAAAATTTTAACTTTATTGGAAAGAATAAATTTTTACCAATAGTGTTTAAAAATCATTTCGTGGATATAGTCTCCACGCGGCTGGCTTGAATGTATCGCGAACTATAACTCAAATTTTTTGGCCATTTTATCGAGTTAATTACAGTGTTTTTCTGGGGTACTAAGTATATTAATTGTGAAATTTATATGAAATATACACGTACAGCCTTATTTATTAGATTTCACTAATACTCGTTTCAACCTCGGAATAGTCAAACCTATTCGAAGCACTTACTCCGTCTTTACGCCACGTCAAACAAATTCTTATTTATTAAGTCGTTTTAGCGACGGAGTAAATTTACTGCGACTTTACTTTGCCTCTAATCCTGAAAAACTTATCTATAAAAAAAATAAACGAGGATTAGAGGCGGAGTAAGCTAAAACAGGCACATAGTAGGATCAAAGCCGTAGTAAAGCCGTTTTAGTATCTAAATGACATGACATTTAGTAACTAAAAAAGAGTGTAGAAGAAGTTTTTTTTATCCGTTTGTTACTAATTGTAAGGCAAAATGGATAGTTATTTTGAATTTATAAATGATTTAAATTCTTTAAACCATTTAGTTGCAGTACAAAACTCGTTTAATCCCATATTATAATAACCAGAGAGATTGGTTTTTTTTTGATAATATATTTGACATAAGGAGGGTGTAGCTAAAACCGTTTGACGTGGCGTTAAGACGGAGTAAGTGCTTCGACTCGGTTTAACTATTCCGAGGTTGAAACGAGTATTAGTCAAATCTAATAAATAAGGCTGGTAATGTCCTTTTACTTCCAAAAACTACCAATTTTTGTTTTCCAATTTTTGTTCAAAGTTCTGATGTTAAAGTTCTTATAAAATGAAATGAAATTGGACAATAAACTCTATAAAAAAATGGGAGTTTTGGTAAGAAAACAAACACACCTATCATCTGTCATCTATAAAATTTTACGTGTAGAACCATTCACACCACATTATTTCCTGCAACAACAAAAAATATGTGCACGACTGGGTCGCACGAATTGGCTCTTATGTGCGATCACCCATTGTTTTTAAAGGTTTAATATTTCAAAAACTATATTTATCTTATAATAGAAATAAATTAGTTCCGATGTACGTCATCCGATTTCATAAGTAAATCTCAATTTATGAGAAAAAAAATTGCAAATCGTTGGAGCGGTTTTAAAAAAAAATAGTTTTTATATATGTATTAATTTTTTTAAAAAATTAAGAAAAAAAAGGTACGCAATTTTTTAACCTTTATTATTGTGGAGTTAAAAAATTAATTAAAAAAAATATCGTCTACGTATTTTCGAATTTTCAAAAAAATAATTTGGAAATTTTTTTAAAAATCAATTATTATATTTTTTTGAAAATTTTGGTATGCAATATAGAACTTATTTGAAGCTATTGTGCAAAAAAATTCATTAAAATCAGTTCAACTGATAATGAGATAATCGAAAATAAAAAAAAAAATGGTTCTATGAGAGATACCTACCATTTTTAAACGAAAGATAATTTTTTTCCAATAATATGGTAGATCGTACAGATATTAGTTCACACAAATTTTTTTATTAAAATCGTAGGGGCCATTTTTGAGAAAAATTAGATTTTCAATAGGTACTGGTTTTTAAACATTTGTATGAGAGGTACCGTTATTTTTGGTTATAATAATAATTTTCATTTAAAATCTGCTAGATAATGTTAAAAAACTGCTGGGTGCCAAGTTTAATAAAAATTGACTTGGTCGTTTTAAAATTATTAAGTTCTCAAAAAAATTTTTTTTTTTTTAAAGTTGTGGGTACGTTTTTGAGAAACACAAGATTTTAATTTTTTGCCAAAAAAAATTGTACGGCAGGTACCGTTATTTTTGGTCTTAAAAAAATGAAAAAGCGGGTGGGGTGAATGCCCGAAAAAACGCTAGGTACCATCCTTGAAGAAAATCGACCAACCCGATTAGGCTGCAGCCGAAGGGACAGACAGACAGACAGACAGACGGACAGAATTTCGAGACCCACTTTTTTCGACTTCGCTATCATCGTAATGTCAACTTTGATCAAAATCCCGAGTTCGATTTTTTTTTACGAATCCATAACTTGCCATGTAGTACCTACATATACATACATATATCGCAAATAAAAAGTACTTAGCTAAACTCATTTATCCTTTTAAGACCAAAACATCTTTAACCTTTCAGTGGCGCATTTTTGTATCTATTTTTTTTTTTTGTAATTATTAACTCAAAAAAAAATATTTTTTGAATTTGTTTAAGGTGGTAACAATAAAACTGTTTGTTTCCACAAAATTCACACAACAACACGTTTTTTTTTAAGAATTTGCATTTTTTGGAAGTGTTGCAGTACACCTCGTTAATGGCTGCACTAATTTTGTTACAATTCAGGTACATAATAATAATAATGATAATAATATTAAATTACGAAAAATTAAAAATTAAAAACAAAAAATCCGCCTCTTTGGGTAGGTACTTTTAACTTTTTTTTTTACAATATACATATCTTAACGTTATTTATTGCCTGCAGCCATTATAATAAATTTTATAGCGACAAGAGCATGTTCGTGCGATCCAGTCGTGCATTTAAATGTTGGTTTCCTCGAACAGAATCGTTAACGGGACTTCTTTAAGAATAGGAAAAAAAAACCTGTTATGATTTTTATCAGGTTCATATTTCAATTTGAATAAAATGTTTACTTAATTTTTAGATAGGTACCTACAAATAAGTTTTCAACAAATTATTATTAATAACTCGCATGCCATTCTCAGTCATCAAAATGATATTGTTCGATTCACTAAGTTTTACTCCTACCATGAGTCGCCTAACATTATCGGTGACGTTAATTGGATTTCAAGTGTTTCTATTAATATTATTTGTTAATAGTGGAAGTTTAAATACGACTAATTGTAAACTTCGCAAAGCATTTTAAAACTAAAAGAATTTTTTTTTTAATTTTTTTAATTGCTTTTATTTATTTGTATACATAACTATCTTTTTTGTTTTTAATTCATTAACTAAATATGTATATATATCAATGTATATAAATAAATAAATATTTTATATATACGAATATATACATGATATTAAATGTTTTTTAAAGACACACCGTATATCGTGGGAGGATTACCATCACTTGCTGGAGAGTTTCCTTTCATGGTGTGTGTGTTAAGAAAAATAAATAATTAACTGCGTTTATAAAATTTTTAATCAAAAGGCTGCTTTAGGATGGCTAAATGATTCCGGAGATCTTAAATTTCATGGAGGAGGAATGCTGATAAGTCCGAAAATGGTCCTAACTGCTGCGCATTGTGTTTACAAAAATGGGTAAATATTCAAAAGAAATAATAAAGAACTTGGTGAAAAGTAGTGAGTTCTAAAGTTCTAAACTCATTAACGGCTAAGTTTTTATATACAGATTTTTATATAGATCAAGAACTTTGCTATCTTTCAACATTAATGTTTATTTCATGTTCTGATTCAAATTAATTGAGAAATAGAAGAAAATCATTAAAAAAAATTCTGTTTGTTCGTCTTCTAAAGACGATCTTTAGTTGGAGAATATTATTTAGGGTAATTGCGGGAGAGATGCCGCGCTTATTTAAAACTCAATTTGTTGTCGTGTTATTAACAAAAAACAATTTATTTTTTTATAAAACTTAAAAATTGATTTGTATTCTACCATAAAAAAAAAGACTTAACGTAAAAAGGACTTATTGTTTAAATAATAAATAATTAAGAATAAATTATATTGAATGCGGCGTGGCGTCTTTCCCAACAAGTGAGGGAGAGATGCCGCAGTGTGATATCATTGAAAAAAAAAGAAGATTTATTTCATCTAAGACGTATATGTATATGTATACGTTCTTCTTGATCCACAGTCAGTAAAAAAGATAAATTTGTTCTTTTTTTAAATTGTATACAGTTTTTATGCAACCATTTCCATCATTTGGTGCATTATTATTCAATATTAATTTTTTTTATTGAAAAATAGTTTTCCCAGCATTCTTCACTAAAATTTGGATCAACAACCGAATCAATTTTCCTCTTATCAACTTTTTTTTGTAAATTATAGTTTCTGGTGACGTTAGAACCTCTACGAACTGTTTTTTACTAGTGTTAAAGGGCACCGGGATTTTGGTTATCGGGAAATTTCAATATGCGGTATCTTACCTCAAAAAAAGTGCGGCATAGCAGACAAGTTTAAAAAAGCAAAAGTAAAAAAAACACATGAGCCACTTCATTCAAAACCACTCAATCACCTAAGACGCTGTTTAGTTTGGGAAGATTTAGGCCAGTATCACGGCAGTTCGTAGGCAAGAGAAGTGTGGGGTGAGGACTCTCGTGAGTCGTGAGGCACGAAGAAAACATAAAAACCGGACTCATGAGTCTACTTTGTTGTTGTTTCAATGTGTGAAATTTTGAAATTGTTGTTGTTTCAATGTATTTTGAAGCACCTCAAAGTTTCAAATGTAAACCGTTGGCACTCACCAGTTCGGACTCAATCTTCCCAATCTAAACAGGGTCTAAATTACTTTATACTTGTAACAAAACAGGTTTTAACTTCCTTATATGCAACGATTGCTGGCGTCGAATTGAAAAATTTCCAGGCTACGAAAGAAAATATAAAACAAAACAGATGGCAATAACTCCCGTTAACTTTAATAAGCAACTTTTTTTATTTCTCTCGTTTGTGTTGTTTTGAAACCAAATGAACAAAAAACAAACAAAAATTTGGCGTTGACTATAACAAATCTGACTTTTGGGCCATGCGGCATCTCTCCCGCAATTACCCTATACAAAACCTCCAAATTCAAAAGAACTTTTTTTAATTATTATAATGGTAAAGAAAATACCGTCATGCTAAAATATTGCATGATAAACGTTCTGAATTCATTGTAAGCTTTAGTTTAGTTTTTATTTAATTCTCTGTTTTACAAAATAAAAAAACAATTGAATGATAATATGAGACCTCTTTGGGATTAAAAAAAAAACCTGTTAATACTATCAACTGGTTAATATTTAAATTCCATACTTAAATAAAATACACTATGCAAAGAAATTGGCAGCGAATTATTAATAACTCGATTGTTATAGTCTCAGTCATTAACATGTTATTGTTTGATTCACTAAACTTTTCTCCTACCATGAGTCGCATACCATCGGTATTGTTAGTTAAATTTCAAGTTTTTCTACTAATATTATTTGTTGGCGTTCAAAGTTTAAATACGACAACAGGTACACACATTTTCAGAACTAATTTTCATAATAATAAAATTTTTGAATTATTTTTATTAGACAAAGAAATTTCTCTTAACTACACAACACGCCCCAAAGGTATGCCTTTATGTAAGTACCTATTTAATTTTTTTTTTTTGTTAAAATATATGTATGTATGTTATACATATTAATACCTACACATATGATATTAAATTTTGTTTGAAAGCTATAAAATATATCACGGGAGGAATACCATCACTTGCTGGAGAGTTTCCTTTCATGGTTAGTTAAAAAAAATTCCTCTAATTTTGCTTAAATATAATTAACTGTTTGTAAAACCTGATTCACAAGGCTGCTTTAGGATGGATAAACGATTCCGGAGATCTTAAATTTCATGGAGGAGGAATGCTGATAAGTCCGAAAATGGTCCTAACCGCTGCGCATTGTGTTTACAAAAATGGGTAAATATTCAAAAAATTTACAGATTTCACTCATAGAGTAACTATGGGGACATTGAAAATGACTTGTGTTAGCTCGATAAAATAAAAACATGAATAATCTTGGTGATTTCTAATTTGTATCCTATAGTTGCACCAAAACTTCTGAAGATGTCTAAGAAACCATTCTTCAGTCTGAAATTACAATATGTAGATATTTTTAATGTCGAATCCCAGTTGAGGTTAAATTAATGTTGTTCAATTCAGTTTATTTAATCACGGCGTTGATGTTGAAGAAAATCAAATATTTGCTCAAATTTGCTCAAATTGATTTACAAGTCTCTCAACTTATTGAAATATTTATATAGGCAAGTTATTTGATTTACTATCAAAGTGGACCCTTTTTAACGCGAGACCAAATTTATAAATAATTTGATGTGTAGCTCAAACTCAATGCAAACCTGATTTACCTAATTGTTTTTAGGTATTCTATAATATTTTGCATTTTGAACTCATCTTTTAATAAATTTAATAAACTCGAGTCGTGTAATTTCTTAAGACAATATTAATGGTTTTGACAGTTAAACAGTATTCTTTTATCTGAGTATATGAAAAGCAAAGCACCAATTAAGTTGACAGCTGAGTTGACAATCAAATTGAATCGTTTTTTTTTTTTTTTCATTTGAGGACCTTTAGGTAGAACTGTAATAGTCGGAAGATGTTGGAAGAAAATTCTCTCAGTTCACTTACGCATGGAGCGGTCGGTGAGCGCTCTTCACTTCCGGAAGCAAAAGTAAAAAATTGGTCGAAACAAGCAAAACTCAATTATGGGCACGTCATATGAATTCTTTGTATTCGTTTCGTTTCGTACGACCACTTAGGTCGGCATCCGACTATTATAGTTCTACTTTTAACCTTGAACATCTGAACATTAGGTCTTAATCTATATAAGTTTATTAAAGAAGTTCAATTATATTGCAGTACCTATGAATATTCTAAGTTCAATAATCCATTGGCTTAAACGTAGGTAGAGTTTTGTAACATAAATTTAGGTAAAGCCTGAGATTTTACTTGAATTCTAAGACCTTAACCTCAAAGATCCGATAATTAAAACAGAAGATAAAAGCTTACCAAATAAACCCTATTCGATATTTGCTTAGGTAAATTAATCCTACCTCTAGACTGATTAACGTTAACTTAAATACCTTAACCTTCAACAACTTAGAACTAATGTAAGTTTATTAAAGAGAAACGCAAGTAGGTACCTTTGCATATTTCAGGCTCAAAAATAACATTGGTTTGGACGTAGGTCAAGTTCAAAAATCGCATTGGTTAAGACGTTGGTCAAGTTCAAAAATCGCATTGGTGTAGACGTAGGTCAAGTTCAAAATCTCATTGGCTTAGACGTATGTCAAGTTCAAAAATCGCATTGGCTTAGACTTAGGTAAAGTTTTGTGACATAAATTTATAGCCTTAGATTTTACCTTAATTTTAAGACCTTAACCTCAAAGATCCGATAATTAGAACAGAAAATAAAAGCTTACCAATTCAACCCTTTTCGATTACTACATTTAAGTTGCTTCGCTAAGTTAATCCTACCTCTAGGCTGATTAATGTTAATTTAAATACCTTAACCTTCAACAACTGGCCCTTAGAACTAATGTTGTAAGTTTATTAAAGAGATTCACAAGTAGGTATCTTTGCATATTTTAGGTTCAAAAATTGCATTGGTTTGGACGTAGGTCAAGTTCAAAAATCGCATTGGCTTAGACGTAAGTCAAGTTCAATAATTGCATTGGCTTAGACGTTGGTCAAGCTCAAAAATCGAATTGGTTTAGACGTGTAGTTCAAGTTAAAAAATCACATTGGCTTAGGCCCGGTGCACACATGCGTTTTTTTGACGCCGCGGTGAAGCAGCGGTGCCGCAATCGTTCAGTGCACACATGCGGGTTTTTCTCGCTGGACTCAATCTGCAAATCGCGGTTGGCTTGCAGCAATAGAGGTTTATAAAAAGAAACGAGTAATTTTTGCTTAACTAGTGGATAAAAACTATGATCTTTAAAAGAAAGGACGTTATTTGGTTAAACATCCATTTGTTTATCATTGGCTAATAAAAGGAGTATTTTATATATCTTTTCTTTTGCCAGTCATGGTATGGCTCGGAAGCAATATTCTATATTTCTGGACACTTTTTAATTTCACCGATAAATAATTCGATATCAAATTCTTCCATGTTTGAAATCTTTCTTCCAAATTTAATTTGCGTCAAAATGACGCATGTGTGCACTGCTCCATAACAAACAATTTACTGAAAGACGCAAAAGCGTCTGCGGTGACGCAGCGGTCTCGCGGAGGCCTGCGAGTGTTTTTTCCCGCAAGAATGACGCGCGATGACGCAGCGTCACCGCACGTGTGTGTGCACTACTCAATTTATTTGTGAGTACTGTAAGACGCAAAGGCGGTGACGCTGCGTCACCGCGGCGTCAAAAAAACGCATAAGTGCACCGGGCCTTAAACGTAGGTCAAGTTCAAAAGTAGCATTGGTTTAGACGTTGGTCAAGTTCAAAAAACGCATTGGTTTAGATGTTGTTTTGTCACATAAATTTGTAGCCTGAGATTTTACCTTAATTCTAAGACATTAACCTCAAAGATCCGATTATTAGAACAGAAGATACCAAATCAACCCTTTTCGATTAGGTATTATATTTAAGTTGCTTCGCTAGGTTAATCCTACCTCTAGCCTAGTTAACCTTAATTTAAATACCTTAACCTTCAACGTCTGGCCCTTATAGAACTAAAGTTATATAGGTTCAACAATCGAATTGATTAAGAATGAAGTCAAGTTTTGTCACACAAAATTTTGAAGCCTATTATTTAACTTATTTCAAAACCTTAGTCTTTAAGATCCGATTATTAGTACAGAAGTAAAAAGGCAACCGCAGAACAACTAAATCAATCCTTTTATATAAATGTACATACATAATGTCATACTAGGGCCAGTTTCACAGTGCACACTTAACAAAATAAGTGGCACTTAATTTTCCCATTTTGGCACTTAAGCCGCAGTTTTACCACCTGAGTAAGTGGAACTTAAGTGGCCAACATCGGAGACTTAAGTGTCACTTATTCCGATAAGTTTACACTGTGCAATTGGGAATTAGTTTTCCATATTCGGCACTTAAGTGACACTTACTTCACTGTGAAACTGGCCCTAAGGGGTCAAACCTCTTACGTCTCTGAGCCATTCTGAGACATTCCAAACCATTTACATCCACACGTTAAACGAGTTATCGTAACAAAACGGCGCACTCTAGCGCTAATTGGGTCAACGAGCTAGGTTGCTCGTGATCGCCATTTCTACCTACCTACCTACCTACCTACCTACCTACCTACATACATAATGTATGTACCTATATAGATACGTAGGCATATGAATTTTGTTGGCGAAGCCAATTTTGTTATTCAATTTTTCAATTTTTGCAATTATTTATTTTGATGAATTAAACCTAAACGTTTTTCATCTGCACTTTTATGTTATTTCAATTATTTTTTAACTGAATAAATTAGTTTGATATTTTACCTTCATTTTAAGACCTTTATTTTAAATATCCGATTGTTAGAACAGAAGTTATAAGCCAACCAAACCAACCTAATCGTACCATTACGAATAATATTTGCAAAATACCTACAACAATTTAATCAACATAACATTTTACAGACATACATAACCTACTTAATAATGTAGCTATGTATGTATGTATATCATTTTTGTTCCCGATGCGAAGCCAATTTTGTTTGCCACCAGCACACATTCCACTCCAACCAACGTCTTGCCCACACCCTTACAGCAATGTTTGTATATTCTTTGTGGGTACGTTTTTTTCTTTTTCTTTTTGTTTTCTTGTTCCTCACGTCATTTGCCGTGATGAAATTAGTTCTTAAAAGCCAATCTTTCACGTTTTTAGTATGAAATTTTGTAAGCTTTTGCAAACATTTTGATGCAGATTTGTAGCCTGTCATTTTATCTTTAATTATCTATCTTAACATTAAACATCCGATAATTATAACCTGAGTAAAAGGCTTCTATGTGCGCTCAAATCGAGTGATTTTAAGATTTCATACAAATTCAACTATCCTCCACTGAAGCTCGTCGGTTGGCGACGATCAACGTGTAGGTACGATTCATCGATTGTGTATTTAGTTCATTTTGGTATTTTCTTTGGTAACACCAACCAAAAATTCGATCCTGAGCCCCCTATACGCTAGAGTTCATTTCGTTCATTTGTTATTGTATTCATTTGTTCATTTAATCATTTTGGTAACACCATATTTTTCTCAAAACGACCCTATAAACATTTTCAATGTTAAAACTAATATTGAAAATTCATTGAGGCAAAAATTGTTATTCCAACCATGATCAAGAGGAATTCGTCTATTGAATTCAAGTCAAAAGCGTTCAAAAGCAAAGTTTTAAAATAATTTAACAAACAAATGAAAAACAAATTAAAGAAATAACTAAAGGATGTTTTTTAGACGTGTGGTTTCCAAGATGAAATAAAACGCATATAATTTAATGTTATGGCCAAGAATTTAGATTTATTATAAAGATAAGGGTTTGCCATTATGTTTTAAAAATGATTTCGGGCAGCTGCGGCTGGCAAAATCTTCCATAAAGTGGATGGGCACAGCTCCAATTTTTGCGCGCGATGGCGGATGGACTCATTCGGGTCTTCTTCGATACTTTGCTCCACAGCAGCAATAGCGTCGTGCGCACTGTACGGCGTCTCTGAGGATGCGCATTATCCAATAGAGTAAACGTGGTGCGAAACCGATCCATGGTTGCTCGAATTACCAACTCTGCTGGGCGAATTACTGACTCTGTTGGGCGATTATGTCGACCGAAAAATGGACGCAGCGGAACCGAACCATTATTTTGGTAATAAATTTGCACGATTTGCAAACGTTGTTCAGGAGTAAGTCTATTCATTATGAAATGGCAAATCAAACTGAGCATAAACCAAGTGACAGCTGTTAAAAAGACTTACTCCGAAAAAAGTATTGCCAGATTGAAAACCACACGTCTAAAAAGCGTAGCGTGCAACTGACGCAAGGTCATCATTAATGCGGGCAGTAGCATCTTCAATCAGGCCCAGTTTATAGCTTAGGTAGAGTTGTGTGTCATCTGCGTACATTCCAGACTTACAGTGCTTTATAACTGAAGGAATATCGTTATTAGATGTTATATAAAAAAGTGGTCCCATAAGCGACCCTTGCGGGACTCCAGCATCTGTTTCAATAAATTCCGACCACCTTCCATCAGAAAACACTGCCTGTGAGCTGTTTGAAAGGTAACTGCCAACCAGTTTGAGAGGTGTAGGATCAAAATAAAAATATTCTTTTAGTTTTAAAATTATGATCTCATGTGACACTGTGTCAAACGCTTTGGAGAAGTCAAGCAAAACTAGTGTCGTCACGTGATCATTGTCCATTTCAGATCGAATGTCTTCAACTAAGTTTAACAGTGCCGTGATGCAGCTGTGTTTGGGCCTAAAACCAGACTGAGCCTGTGAAAGAAGATTGTGTTCTTTTATATAAGCATACATTTGTTGACTGATTAGCTTTTCAAACACTTTAGAAATGAAGGGAAGTATGGAGAAAGGTCGGAATTCTTTTTCACTTTTATTTGAATTTTTTGGAATAGGAATTATTTTGGATTCCTTCCATGACCTGGGGAAGCACGAGTAGGTTATAATATTATTAAAGATGTAAGTTAAAGGTACCAATATAACGGGTACAATCATTTTTAGAAATTTTGGATTCATACAGTCCAAGCCTATGGCATCCGATTTTATAGCAAATATGCATTTTAGCACGTCGGATTGGTTTAGAGCACGAAAACTAAAGCCAGGTTCCGCTACGGAGGTAGATCTGTTATTGTTTGTCAGAAGAATTGCTGATTCTACCGACTCGACTTCAGAGTTTGTATTCGCACTGGAATTCTAAGAGTCTGAACCTCTTCCATCTTTTAAAGGCTGAATCTCTTCGTTGAGTGAACCACTCACAATTTTTATTTGGGACAATAAAGTTCTTTATCGGTACATGATTATCAAACAAAGAGTTTACAGAGGAGGTGAAGAAGCCAACCTGATCATCAACCGATGTCATACAATATAGAGGTTCCCATTCAATTGCAGTAGCATCGTTCATTAATAAGGTGTAGTTAATGGATTTAAAGTCTCTGAAGGATATAGTTTTTTCATGATATGACCGGTCAAATGAAAGATCATAGAAAAGAACGATTAAATCATGCTTAGAAATACCAGATACACCCAGTTGGTCGTAGGAAATTGTCCTTTCGGGTCTGTTTACAATAAAGACATCTAAAAGAGTCGAATTAGTTGCACTAAAATGAGTTGGAACAGTTTCATTAACAAGAAAAAGATGTAGAGCCTTTAAATTATTTTTAAAAAGGTGCACTTGATGGCTATTAGCATCAAGAAGGTCGATGTTCATATCTCCCGAGACAATAATGTGATTGTAATTTAATGTTAGGTTTTCAAGAAGACTTGTTATTGAAGTTGAATCAGACACACTAGGAGGCTTATAAATGGCACCAATTAAGCATTTATCAGATCCGCAAATAATTTCAACAAATAGAGACTCGGTGGCATCATCAGTTCCCGAAGCAAAAATTTTCCTTGTTGGAATTTTTCGGCTCACAAATATTGCCACTCCCCCACCCTTACGATTAACACGGTCAGCTCGATAGATTTTATAACCATTAATTAGTAAAGATAAATCATTTATATTAGAGCAGAGCCATGTCTCAGAGATGCAGATAACATCAACTTTACCTTGTTCAAAGATTATTTTGATCTCGTCAAAATGAGCTTTAACACTTTGTGCATTTAAATGACAAACAGATAAACCCGAAAATCTCTTGCAAAGCACGTCCAGCATTATCCGCGTATTGTGGTATACATTATTATTACGACAATTTGACTGTGCGAAATCAAGTCCAGTTTGAAAATTTTCGGAAACCGAAATCATTGAAAAATATTACAGAAATTATAATACGGAGACTCTAAAGGCAATAGCGAAAGCGCAATCACTTTTTTAAAGCAATTACAATAATCTACAACAGAAACACAAGCACATATATTATTTACAAAAAGGAAAGAAGAGTTTAAAGAAAAAACCAGAACTGATAGCAAAAATACTAAAAATAAAAATAATAATAAAGATAATAATAAAAATAATAAAGAGCTAACTACAGAAACTAGAGAAAAAAAAATTGTTTTGTAATTTAAGAGCATACTGTAATTTAAAGCTTCTTTTTGCTTAAAAGCTTTTCGGCTGACTTTAAGTTTGACTTTCATCTTGTTGACTTCCAGTTCCAAATGCTACTTCATTAAGCTTTTCGATGCTGTCAATCAATATGGCATGTGTTTCTTTTTTTATCTTAATGTAAACAAATCCTCGCAGTGAAAAAACAGATGAAATAATATTCCTCCGTTTCAATTTAATTGAGTGTCGCATCAAATGTCTATTGTATTATTTAGTTTTGATGAATCCACTAATACATATCATCTGAATTGAGCCGAATCAATTTTGCAATTCCATTGCATGTTAAATAAGTGGAAACTAAAAACATTCGGTTATAAAATTTACAAGTTTATGCATGGTAAAATATATGTAGGTTTTATACAAAATAAACTGAGCACAAATCATCTGTCACCAGCTGTCAATTATATACTCTCACTAGAACAGTTTTGATTACTCTTTCTAAAATGTTGTCTGTTCTAAAATATTGCAGTGCCAACCTCAACCACACACAAAAATACAAAAATGTAAACAATAATAAAATATTGTTTTCTTTGAACGAAATTTCATTTTTGTGCAAAAATGTAATGCAATTTTGGACTTTATTGTATGCTTTTATATGAATACAATGAAGACTAAAACAGTGTTGGAATATTTTGGACTGTTGAGAAAAGTCCAATATGGATTATGAAAAGATAACATTTCGGACGTTTACCCGTGTTGCTGAAAAATTCTAAGTTTTGTATTTAGTTGTACAGTTACATAATTTATACATTTACAAATGAGTGAGAAGAGGTCAAGTGACATTTTTCTATTTTTTTATTTTTTTACCAAAACGACAGCTTAAATTTTGGTCTAATTCTTGTGTCTCTATTGTTATTTTTTACGTAGTAAGCTTCAGATAAAGGGGTTAACTACACGTTTGTTTTGTTATAAACGTAAAACTTCAAACGCTTATAACTCAAAACTTCAAAAATGTTGGTAATATGAGCATTTTTTTTAAATTAATGAAGAAGCGACAAATATTTTTATCTGACTACATGGGGCCTCTACCCCAGAAGTAATGTGGGTAATTTATTTTTTGAAAGCCATCTACTACGACGACCATGGTTGTGACTTTACTGCAATTGCAGTACATCTACTGCATTTTTTTTCGAAAATTAATCTATAGTGCCTTTAAATAATTCTACTGCACTTTTGGTTTTACAAAATAAAAATCATTCAATATGTAAATGTAATCCACAAAATATTTCTTAAATTCTATGACTGAATGCAGTCAATTTCATTCTTCTTGATCCTATATCAAACACAAACCTGAACACCATTGAACATACGGCTTCCGGCTATCCGGCTATGTTTTGAAAGCATGTAAAAGTGACAAGTAACAGCTGACTTATGTAGATGTTATTTTTATTTATTTGAATTTTGTTTTTTTTTTTCTTGTTGTGAACACTGAACTTTAGAAAGGCATCTTTCAACAGTGAGTTTAGTGAAGGATAAACTTCGAAACAAATTAAATCCAACCACTTTGCAAAATGTTATTCTGGGTAAGGAAATGGGAAACGTTGATAAATAGACCAGACCACCTTAATCAGTTTTCGTTCGTCGACGGACAAATTAAAAAAAAAATATAAATCTAGCTTTTGAAAAAATTTTAAGACTGATATGAATATAAATGTATGAATTTTTGTTTTGTTGTGTTTTCGTTATGTTTTTTAAAAAGAAATGAATATTTACTTTATTATTTTAAATTAATTACCTATGTTTATTTATTATTTATATTTTGAAAATATAGTTGAAGTTGCATCTACTGCGGTAATTTTTTTAAAAAGTCACATCACTGACCACGATCACTTTTATTTTATCTGAGATAATTTCTTACAATTAAAATTCCTAGAAAGTTGAAATTATGTAATTCAAATCTCTTGAACCTGAAGCATAATATGTATAGTAATTTTAAGTCGGCCTTATGATACACCTTATAATTGAGATTTTTTCTATTAAATATGTATGTATGTTCAATAGGTGACGCTACGAAGTGTGGCAGGGTTCACCTAGTTTTTAAATAAATGTTTTTATTCGGTCTTATAGTTTACTTTCGAAAACTTGCAACTTCCAAATTTTACAGAACTTTTTGGAGTAAAATTGATAGAATCTTGCAGTTTTCGGAAATAAAAAACAGAGGTAATCTTGAAATGTAGAAATATGTACCTATATATGGTTGCTTAAACTAAAATCTAATGTGTCAAAAATATAAATATATGTATATAAATGGTCTCATTTATTTTATTTTGGTATTAAATGTTATTAATTTTTTGCAAAATGATTGCAAATATTTTCCTAATATAATTATTTTAAGTGTATGAATAGATTCGTAAATATAAATAAATATTTAAGACTCTCAGATTTTTTTTTAATTCACATAATTATAATAATTTTTTTTATTTCAGCAAACTTCCCGATATAGTGTTTGTAGGGGGTAGCATTCTTTCAAAACATGATTCATATATGAGTGTATTTTCAAAATTTTTGGTAGCCAATGTTACAGTTTTCCCCCAATATGATCCAAATCTGGCATATGATGATATTGCAATACTGGAACTAAACCAACCTTCATGGTAGGTTATACTTTAATACTTTTACCGAATTAAATATATATAGGTATATATTTTCTTAAAAAATCCTACTTAAATTTAACTTTGGCGTAGGTATCCACCGATTTGCTTATGGACAAGTGAGGATCTGAAAAGCAATAACGTCACAGCCATTGGATATGGTTTAACTGAATTTGGTATGCAAATGTCAATATCAAAACAAATATTTTATTTCTATGTGTTACTCTAAGACTCCGAATTGTGGGAATTCTAGAATTTACTAGTAAAACTTCGATTTTTTAGCAACAACGAAATGCTCTGTTTTCATAACTTATTCCGAACTTTTACCATTAGGTATAAGTTGGTCACCCAAGTTATTGTTGTCCAAAAAAAAACTATTAGTTGACGAAAGTCTGGAATGAATTATGAAAAAAACATATAGACATTTTTTACCAATTTTTAAGTTTTATCGCTAAATTCTATAATTTCCACATTTTGGAGTTTTAGAGTAACACATAGAAATGAAATATTTGTATAAATTGATTTTATTTAACAATTATTTAAATTCTTACTTAAGCCGGTGCTGGTTCTCAAGAATTGCTTAAAGTCAACTTAACCACATTTCCATCTGATTACTGTGAACCGTTTTTCAAACGTCAAAGAAAATTCAAATCGGGCCTATCAAATTCTCATATCTGTGCTGGTGATAAAGAAGGAATAAAAGATACTTGTCAGGTCTGTAGATAACATCGAAAAAAAATTTTATTATTTATTTATTTATTTTTTTTATTATTCCTATATAGGGTGACTCTGGTGGACCACTTATTACTAGGCATAACAATCAAATGTTTGCTGTCGGAATAACTTCTTCAGGACAAGCCTGCTCAGGATTTCCGCCAGCGATCTATACAAAAATCTACCCTTACACAGAATGGATAACTTCCGTGTTGGAAGAGCAGGGAGAGTTCTTAAGTACATGTGTGTGACTTTAAACATCAGAAATGTTTACCTAGATGTATAAAATATACCTTCGTATGATATTGTTTTGTATGGACACCTACATATATGTACCTACATAATTACATTTTTTTTTTATTAACTTCCAAAAATTTGTTTTTATAATGAGAAGATCACCCAATACCCAATCACATATTATATCTGCCCAATAAAAAATATAATCATTGCAAAATACAAAACCATGCCTAAATGAATTGTGGAGACAGGAGGTTAACTGGAAATTTCCCTGTAGCAGAAGTGTCACGCTGGTGGTTGCGAGGCCTTAGCTCAACGGATTGGGGGGATCTTATTCTTAAGCAGCCCATAGACACTACACTTGTGTCTGCACCGGTGTCGGTGTATGGAAATGTGTGCTGTGTGTGGGCTGGTGCGCACACCGATTTTGGTGTCAGACACGGTGCGAGTAAAATCAAGAGTTTTTGATTTTTGGTGTCGGTGTCTGTAGTCTGTACGATTTGGTGTGGCGTGTGTGGCGGAAGGCCACACCAGTGTGTGCACACCGGTGTGCACACGAGTGTGGTGTCTATGGGCCTCTTTAAATCAAATGTTTTTGATTTTTGTGTCGGTGTCTCGATCGGTGTGGCGTGTGTGGCGGAATACCACACCGGTGTCAGTACACCGGTGCAGACCCAAGTGTAGTGTCTATGGGCTGCTTTAATGCTACTAATCTATCAACAGAATTATTTTCGTGCCATAGAAATAAATGAAAATATGAATGCTACACCAATTGTGTTATTGTCAACCCAAAATTTATTATGTCTGATGTTATAGGCTTCGTTGGGCTTCTTCAACCCATGATACTACGATCATGTATACCCATGGTTAACCTGTGCCAATTTTTTAGTAAGGTCACTCTTGAATTGCTATTGCAGTAGCTCGAAAATCTTTGTATTTAAACATGTGGGAAACGTTATTCTTATATAAGAATCTAACTTCTCTACACAGAATACATCGTACGAGCTGTCTAGACGATCATTTTACTGAAAGATGAAAGCGCCTTGAGGTAGATTTTATGTGCGTAAAACGAGAAGGATTTCGGTGTGCATTTTGAAATGGAATCTACCCTTCTCGTTTCTACACACACATAAAATTTACCTATAGATACTATTGGAACTCTTCTATCTGTGGTTGAAGCTTATTTATCATCAGCTGCATCCCATATATCGTCCCTCATTTCACAAACTAAAGTAACTGCTTTTTTAACATCTTAGAAAAATTAATATTTTAGCTACCTATAGTTCTTATTAAATTCAAAAAAAGAAATCCTGCAGTTGACAAAATAATAAGAACAAAATCGTTTTAACAATATCCAACACCTTTAAAAAAGCATTTTTATAAAATGTGAAAAAAGCATTTACGTCAGTTCGTGAGGTAGTTGACGATATAGATTCAGCTAGAAAAACAATATCTCAAACTGTTTAACGCCTATCGACGTATCAAACTCATCCGAAAGTGATTTTGCATTTATGATTTTAGTTATATGATTTCATATTTATAGAGATTGTACTATACTTACGTTTGACGTTTCCCTTTCAGTCTAGTTTCACTGGATTAAATACACATGACTCTCTTTAAAGCTCTCCCAGGGTTTCCGAGTTTGGATCATAAAGTATTGAATTCTGTTCTATTCGATTTTATCACAACGACAGTACCACTTTTTAATGTTCAGTACAATTGAGGGCTGGACGCGAAATGAGACAAGGTTGATCATACGGTAGACCGTGTCATTTTACTCGGAGCTCAGTGGATCCATTGCGTCCCCCCGGGATATAGGAAATTATGTGTTATGGGTAAGGATGAGGGTAGGTGTGGAAATTTAGGTATGGGTGGGTCTGAACCAACCTGACTTCTAAATGAAATTCAGAAATTCACCCAGATTGTCGAAAAAGTATTCTCCGAGGGCAGCTTTTCTGATTCTGGCTAGGCTGGGGCATTCAAAAAAGAAGTGAGATGAGCCCTTTTAAGTCTTTTCATCTTGACAACCTCTACATAAGTCAGATTCTGCTTATATTAAGATTCTGCTCAAGTGGGTACCCATTGAGTTTTGACCAGTAAAAATCCCAAGTTCCAACTAGGAGTGATAATTGAGGAATTCAGTTCTTTGTTTACGAGATATTCGGCCATAGATTCCTTGAAACCCGACAAGTGTCAATTATTGACCATCTATCGTGATCGGTTTAGAGTAAATTATGGTGTATTGAATCCTCTTCTTTTCTTGAGACAAGATGAGAGTTTTTTTTTTCTAAAAATCGAAATATTGTAGTATCTTGTCGTTATCGGTCTCATCTAAATTCATCTCAGTGTACCTATATTGTCTCGATTTTTTTTATATTTTTCGCGCACTAAAGGGGATATGAATACCCTTAAAATGTTTTAACACAGCACGAGCGTTTAGGGAAATGAATTTTAATGTCTGAACATCGCAATGGGTAGAAAAATTGAGCCGGATAAAGCATTCCACTTTCGTGTAGTGCGGCTAAACAAAGAATCTCTGTACTTAACAGTACGTCCGAAGTTGGGCTCAAGGGTATAACTGATGGGCATTCCCAGCGGTACGAGTATTACGGCAGAATTGTTTAAGGGGTGGAATGCAGTTGACTATCTCACTAGAACGTTCTCTATTGACAGGAAACATTGCGACGGTGTTCGAGAGAAGAAAATGTTTCCGTTATAATTCTATCACCAATCATTTTCAACGCTCTATTTTGGATTCTATACAAAAAACTTAAATGGGTGATTGGAGCACCAGCCCAGATATGCGAGCTGTACTCAAGCTTTGGACGGATGAAGGCTTTATAAATTATAGCCAGATCAGAAGGGGAAAAAAATTCTTGCATCGCCGAAGAAAACCTAAACACTTAGCAGCGTTTTTGGCGACATCGAATATGTGATCATTCCACAAAAGGTGGTCTGTGATGCACATATACCGAGAACTGAAAGCTGTTTAGTTTCTCCGATGCAAGTGCCACTCATGGATAGTGGCATGGGAGGTGGTTTTCACTTTAACAACAGTAAGCAGCATTGAGTTTTAGAAGCATTAAATTCTACGCGGTTTTTTATTCCTCATTGGACAATGCTTTCAAGATCAGAATTTAATGAGCTTATCATACGCTGCCATTCTAGTTCAACATTCGAAGAACATGGATGGGAATCTGAGAACGAATATGAAAAGCTGAGTGTACTATCGTCAGCAAATCAATTTAAAGGATGAGAGGTTTCAGACAAAAGATCATTGATGAAAACAAGGAAGAGAATCGGAGACAAAACGGAGCCATAGTCACACTTGAAACCATCCAATGAAACTTGTATTGAGCAGTCTGAAAAGTAATTTCTAATCCAAAGAAAAAGAGATTCATCGATATCAAATGCACGCATTTTCGATAAGAGAGCTTTATGCCAAACTCTATCAAACGCTTTTGAAATATCAAGTGCAATAATCTTACTTTCTCCAAAACGATGTAAAGATTTGTGCCACTGTTCGGTGAGATATACCATCAGATCACCAGTGGACCTATTGCTACGAAAACCATACTGTCGGTCATTAAGGAGCTTTCGTTCTTCGAAATATTTCTTAAGCTGATGATTAATCAGCGTTTCCATGTTCTTGAAAAGAATGGACGTAAGAGCAATTGGACGATAGTTAGAGGGGGAGAAAGATTCGGCTTTTTTAGGGACGGGCTGGACAAATGCTGTTTTCCATCCAATCGGGAAGAGACCAGTAGAATAGGAAAGATGGAAAAGCTTACGAAGAGACTTTGCCAGCGTGGAAGAACACCTCTTCAGAACAATGGGTGAAATACCACCTGAACTAGCGGATTTGTATATTTCGAGATCTTTAAGGACTCTGGCAACTGTACGACTACGGAAAAATAGTCGTCCCATGAAACCGTCAATGTTCTCAAGTACAGGAGAATTCATACTACTTTGTGGAAGTATTGAATTTGCAGCAAACAGTGCTGCAAGCAAGTTGGCTTTGCCTTGTGAGCTATACCACAGGAATATCATTGGATATGAGCGTTGGGATCGACGCACGATGAAGAACAATTACGTAAATTTTTGCAAATGACTAACAAATTTTACTACCTTTGGGACATGGTAGTATTTTCGTTCTCAGATATTCGTTCTCAGATTCCCATCATCATCATCGATATCATCATCATATCTAGATAAACTACTAAATATTAACAAAAAAAAATTCAATTTTATAATTAAATTTAGTTTTATCTTTTCTGACGATAGAAACTTGACCGTCCACCTCTCCCACCCGCCGAGACTCGGTGAATTTTAGTCTAAAAAATACGGTTTCGTCTCGGATCCTTTGGAGCCACTATCCCGAAACGATCGACCTAGACTATTATCGTCTCATGGTCAACCCTAGTGGTATTTAAATTTTGTAGCAAATTGCAAACACATCAGTAATAACTTACACTGGTTTAACTCACCGCTGAAAAAGTGGCGCTTTATGTGGTCCGGAATCTAGGCAATTAATTCTATGTGAGAAAAAACTAAATAATATTCTAGGTACCAGTTTTGCTCATCGATGATCGAACAGCTGTTTTGCATCAGTCAGCAGTGGAGTGTGAACTCTTTGCAGAAAAATTACATTTCAGTTAATTGTGTATGTGTTTGTTTTTTTGATTCAATAAATTGTTTGTTTTTATTTAATTCTAACGAACGAGCATCATAATTCATAATCAATATATCTTTGGGAATTATAAAAAAAACCTGTTAAGGCTGTTTAGTTTGAACAAATAAACATCCAAATTCAAGATTTAAATTAAATTAAATTGAATGTAATTTTTTATAATTATATGTACATTAGGGTGTCCCTTACATTTACTGTACCGATTTTCAATGAAAGTATGCTATGCCATTTGTATAGGAAAATAAAATAGCACATGTCCCAAATAATTGTTATATTATATTGTCATTTATAGCATCTATATCAAGTATACATTTATTTATTGAAGATGCAATTACAATTAAGAAGAAGTTTTAAATCTAAATAACAGGGGCTTAACCTGCTTCAAAACGGCAAGTTTTAGAAGTTTAAGTTTATAATATTCTTATGACTTAAAAAAAAAAAAAAAAAAGAGGAAGAAAAGAATTTGTCACTGCTAAATAAGCACCTGCTCTAGATAGAATAAATGTCACTTAAGCATTTGAGATTCTGTTATATTCTTCAGGCTACAGTAGAAGTTCTCGGACTAAACTTTGACAATTCTCCAATCAATAAATCTTTAATTCAATGTGTTTGGAAGTAGATGAGAAAAAAAAAGATCTGCATCTTTAAAAACAGATTTTCAAAATGATGTTTATGAAGCCTCGACTGTTCACTGCGATGGAAAATTATTATACGGACTTACCGTAAAAAGTTCCAAAGAAGAACCACTTTCTGTCGTTTTAACGTTTGGTAGTTAGAAACACCTTCTGTGCCTTGAAAATTCTTCTAGAAAATAACAATCTGCAGCTGTTTTTAGAGCCTTAAGCGACTGAAACCTTGAAAGAAAGGTACACATAATGTGCTGTGACACAATAATATAAAATAAAATAATATAAGGGACACGGGCCCTTATGTACATAGATATCCATCTCTAACAAAATAAATAACCAAATAATAAGTAACTAATAACTTATTATTTGATTTTTTTTCAGTCTTCAAAATATTACTGTTCGATTCACTATAAGGTTTACTATTTATACTACCATGAGTTGTTTATCATCGCCTGCAATACTGGCTACGGCCGCGGTGCGGCGTTAGTTGGATTTCAAGTTTCCCTACAAATATTATTTGTTAATACAACTTCAGGTAAACTTCACAAGAAATTCTTTATAAAAAAAATTAATTTTTATTTTGTTCAATTTTATACAGAAACTTCTTTGATGAAGATAATAATAGTTAGTATTTGAGCAAATATAGATATAAGGTATAAAGATTATAATTATGTATATATGAAGTGTTACATCTTTTTAAAGGTAGAGTCAAAGGAGGATTAACATCTCTTCCTGGAGAGTTTCCTTTCATGGTAAGTTAAAAAAAATTAATTTCAATTTTGCTTAACTTTAATTTTTCAACATTCTGCAATACATCAAGGCTGCATTGAGATGGATAAACGATTCCGGAGATTTAAAATTTAATGCAGGTGGAATGTTGATAAGTTCGAAAATGGTCTTAACAGCGGTGCATGGTGTTTATATAAATGGGTATTGTTTTTAAATAAAATTTGTTGTCTTTGAAAAATCAAGCTTTTTTCTTATAATAGGCGTATTTTTTTGCAAGCCCGGGGGTAATTGGTTGAAAAAAACGACTAGTTGTGAAAATTCCGTTGCTATACAGGGTGTCCCGGACCTGGTGTGAAATATTTAAGGGTGTGGTTCTTGGGTATACTCTAAGAAAAAAATCGTTCTACAGAAAAGGTCCTATCAAATTTGACATAATTTATTGTAATATATGTCAGGTGTACCCTGACCCATGTTAACAAAAATTGCTCTGCTAATTCTAGTGGTTAAACTTCGTTTAGGACTTTATTTTTAGAAAAAATATTAAACTTTAAAACTTTCAATAAAGTTGATATCTTCAGTCTTCAGTCTTAAGATATCCAATTTTTAGTCTCTTCCATTTTTCCTTCCCACGCTAAGTTTTTGACTTTGAGGTCGATTTTCTCAGGAAAAACCAGCAGCAGGTAAAATTAAAAAAAAGGGTTTTTGCCTTAAGCACCAAATGCTATTTGGTTTTAGATAATTTTAAAAATTTTAAAAGTAAAACAGTTATAACAGGTGCTCAAAGCGTCCTCTATGGTTTTGTATGCATGGTAGAGCCCGTTTTTGAATTTAACGTTGAATATTTATTGATTCTAACTGCTGTCGCACTTATGACGACGCAGGTTTCGATAATACGCCCTTCTATTTCATTTAAAGTTGTTTTTTCAGTGGAATTAACAAGTTCCTTTATTCTTCCTCATACAAAAAAAATCCTATGGAGTAAGGTAGGGAGATCTTGCAGGCCAGTGAATTGGACCGTTTCTTTCTATCCAACGATCACCGTATGCGCTTTATCTAATCAAATTTTAACCTCACGACCGTAGTGGGTCGGATCGGAGCGCTATCCTGTTGGATATGATAAATCTGGTTGAAAAAGGGGAATGTCCTCCAATAGTTCTGGTAAATCATTGCGCAAAAACTCCACATAGTTTGTTGAATTCAGCCTGGTTGGTAATTTGAAGGGGCCGATTTATTTATTTACACCTCCTCACATATTGACGCTGAATCTGTGTTGAAATGATTTATGTCTCTTGGTATGTGGATTATACACATTGTTATACTATCTCTTGTAAATTGAGATTAGTTCATCCAAAGAATTCTGCTAATAAAATCGTTGTCTTTCAAGCTCTGCTTTAGCAACCATGAGTTAGAAAATTCAATTTTCTTTTCGAAATCGTCAGGAAGCCGTTCTTTCACAGGGTTCTCCATGCAGTTATAGTCAGCCCTATCGATGTATTCGTTCGGAAGAAATTTTTCTCCCATCTGTTCGAAATCGGAGAATTTTCTATCGAGGTATCCGTTTCGATAAGCATTTCGAACAGATCATCCGACGAAACACATCGCATTCCATCGCGCAGCGGCGCAATGCGATTAGTCAACAATTTTTGACAGCTATGCGTTGAATTTCTTCAGAAGCTGTCCGATGAAAAATCATTGCGGAATCTGTTCGGAAATGGCAACTACAAAATTGTAAGTAAAATAGTCAAACGAACGCGATTGTTTGCTTCATTTTATTTCGTTTTGTGTTTTTTTTGTTTATCATTTTGTTACATCATGTGTTTCTCTGATTGTTTGCGTTTATGTTTGATTTTTTACATTAGTGAAACTCTCTAAAGATATTTTCCGTTGTGATTTCGCAAGCGTTTCGTTGTCTGTTTGGAGATCACAGAAAAATTTCGTTTCGCATCAGCAGCGTACTAGGCTTAAGTGGGGTTCGTTAAAGTGAAAAATCCGCTTAAGCGAAAGAAAGACTATGACATTTTGCAGTTTCTCTTAAGCGGGTTTTACTGTACCAAAAAACCTTTCCATTTCTCTGTAAAAATATCTTAAAATCGTTTCACCTCGATCAGTTACAAAAAAGTGACGCGTTTATAATTACACGTGTATTTTTATTAACAGGTGTATTAAGAACCTACACTTGTACACGTGTTAAATTTTGTTTAGGTACTACACGTGTACGCGTGGCACGAATACACGTGTAATTAAATTTGTTTTTCTGTTTTTTTATTTTTTGAATAATTTTAAATCTCTTTTTTGGCTCCAGTACTACCTTATAATATTTCTCTCCGGCAACACTGACCACCCTTACAGTTAATTTCTGCTCTCATGCACACAAATACTTACTCGCCTCTCATATCCGTCATAATTTTTTGTTTATGTTCCAACAAAAAAATAAGTATGTTCGAAAAATACTTCCTTGTGGCAAATACATGAACTAAAAACGGCCGTTAAAATAAAGTAACGACGTTTGTACTTTTTAAAAATGTGTTATTTTGGAATAATAAGTTCCTTTTTGATAAACTTTTTTTATTGAAACAATTTCAGAACGCATTATGACACCTGGGAAAAGTTGTGTTGCATTTTTAATACAACTTCGAATTCAAAAATGCATTAGAAATTGAGCAATTTTTATGTTTTTCAAGAGATGATTATTCAAAAATAGGGGC